>CM076849.1:35421363-36021363 GCA_039519185.1 Astragalus membranaceus | reverse complement strand
CTATAATAGATAGATTAATTCTTGAGAGGTTGGTCAAATTCTAAATTTTATATTGGTATTATATTTATATTTCAAAATCAGTTTGTTACATCATGTTAATTATATTATATTTAAAGACAAATAAAAAGAGTTGGTCAAAGAAAAAAGGACACAAAAACAGAGAGTATTAGTGTAGTACAAGAAATGTATCCATTTGAATTTATTACACCCTGAATGTTCCACGATCAAGATACATTAAATGCGTTGAACATTCAAGGAGGAGGATATATTTTGTAATATTCAACGCATTAAATGCATGACCATGTTCAGAGATTGTTCCTCTAGCCTGGGGATCTGGACGTGCATCAATGTCAGGAAACAAAGAATTTTTACACTGAGAATCTGAGATGGTTTGGAAGAATTCGCTCGAAGAGAAGGAAGAGGAGAGGTGCCTTAAAAACACGCTTAGAGTAAGTGTACTTTAGTATAAAAGATTATTTTGTCTATAAGGATTAATTAACAAGTACCAAATTATTTAAAATTATTTATTGTTTAAACGATCGAATAATTGAGTTGTTATAAAAAAATAAAAATAAGTAAATAGCAAGAATTAAAATGTAAAGTTTAATCAGTAGAGTCACAGTTTCACTTGCAAGCTTCGATTCCTCTATGTCTAATTCTACCTGAATTCCTTTATTTTATTCAATTATCAATCTCTTTACTAAAACAATTAACTTGTTTGGTCATTCATGATTAATATTCTTTTTCCTAAATTAAGCATTGTTTGGTCATGCAAGAATTTAAATTCAACAACATCTTAAAGAACAAAAAGGTTGAATGATTGGAAAACTTAATTAAAGTTTGGTCATGCATTAATTATAGGCATGGCAACATAACCCGAACCCGTAGGTACCCACCCGACCCCGCCCCGAGTTTGACGGGGAAAGCCCTCTTTGACCGGGGACGGGTTTGGGTTCGGGGATGTCGATACCCACCGCGTCCCAGCCCCGAAGCCGCTCGACAAAACATAAATTAATTATTTTATTTTATTTCATGCATATTTACTCATTCATTTTGTTTCATAAATTTTGTTTATTTTTAATTTTGATCTATTTCCTATAGAAAAATCGATTTTAATACTTTTAACTTTATTTTATCATTGTATAATTATTATTATTTTATTTTATTAATTATTATAAATATATTTTTTTTATTTTTCTTATAAATTTGTGGCGGAAACGGGTACCCGCGGGGAACCCGTCCCCGTTTGGGACGGGGTTGGGGGATGCAAAACCCGACCCCGATAGAGGTAGGGGCGGGGACGGGGAATGCCAAATGTAACACCCTAAAATATTTAATTAATTTATTTAATTAAGTATTTAGGAATTTATTTAATTTATTGGGTATAATTTAATTAATTAAAATTAAATTTAAAAGGTGTAGGTGGTATTAGGGGAGGAGGGCGCCAATTAGCTAGACTTGGGCTTAAGTGGAAAGCCCAAGCCCATGATCCAAGATCATATGCGAAGGGGGCAAGCCAAATGGAGGTTAGGGTTTGTGTTGGCAATTGCGAAATGGAGAATAGAGAGAAAGAGAGAAGGAGGGCGCCGTAGAGAGGAGAAGAGAAAGGAGAAGGGTGCGAGTTCAAGGAGGAGGAAGGGACGTGCTCGTGTTGAGGTGGTTTCGATCGTGACTGTCTCTAGGACTTCTATCCTTCAAGTTCGAGGTAAGGGGAGTTCTATCGATTTCTATAATAATCCCTATGATAGATCCTAAGTAGTGATAGCCTAGATTAGCCATGACCATGATATGTTTGTGAATTCGTGTCCTTGATTTGTGATGTATGCGTGATCTAGGTTGTGCTTAGGATGTGTGAATTTCGATGTTTTGATAGGTGGCTTTGATGATTTTACATGTGATTATGAGTAGTTGTAACATGTAATAAAAACAATAGGATAATATTAATTGAAATAAAAATTAGGAATTCAAAGTATAAATTAAAACATAAGAATGTCTCGAAACGATGATCAAGTCTATTCTCATGGTTGATCATCGCCGAAACCCATTAAGCACAACCTTATTGTCCCAAAGTCACCTCGGCTATTCTCATGCTTTGGTTACTTTGTCTAATTCCATTTGTTCTAATGTCAAGCTTCACCTTTCGGTACTTCGCTTGACATTTGGGTTATACAAATTTGTACAATGGAATTAGATTAAAAGTCAAAGCAATCATAAAATAGGGCCTAGCTTTGGGATTATTTAGGGACCATCATTTGATTGTTTCCCATAATCCCAAGACTAAGAGAAGTCTACTCACAATTGCTCATTGTAGACAATGGAGTAGAAGAGAAGGACATAATGTAAATAGCGAGAAATAAAATAAAGCGTGTAAAAGACTGAATTGTAAAAAGGGCAGAATAACAATAACCTTAATAAAAACTTGCAAGAACTTTAACATAAACTTGGAGTGAAAATTACAAAGATCCAAGATGAATGTGAAGCTACATTGGGGTCCTTTTTATAGGCCAAGATCAGAGACAAATCACTAAATATCAATTACAATCCATAAAGACAGAATGTTTCTTCAGCTTCCTTCCATTTTGCGAACCAGGCGCACGGATCGTGCCTCCCAGGCACACTGGTCGTGCCAGGGCGCACGGATCGCGCCTCCCAGGCGCACTGGTCGCGCTCAGGGTTTTTTCAGCTTCCCTCCAAAACCTGATTTTTGCACCTTCTATTTCTTATTCTTCTCCCCATCCTTTTGCCTTTTGATCCTTTGCTCTTTAAGCACTAAAATTCCTCAATTGCTCCAATAATAACCTGTGAATAGAAACCAACACTTTGTAGTAAAATAGCTCTAAACTATAATCAAAACATCAAATAAACAACTTAAAATAAGTACTAAAAACATACTAAAACATGACTTATCAAACTCCCCCATGCTTGAATCTTTGCTTGTCCTCAAGCAAAACCATAGAACTCATTGGGCCAACTTTTGGAAAAAACTTTGAATCCTTACAAAACTTCAAGCCGACTGGGGTAAACTTTTGCAACTTTTTGACTTGAGACATACAACTCTGGGCTTTTGTGATTTGTGAGATAAGTTTTAGGTACTAGAACAATAAGAGGGATGTCAATGTCAGCATAGAACTAGTTCCCCAGCATTCTTAAGCTTGGGTCCTCTATTCACTAGATCGGGTCTCAAAGGAGGGTCCTTATACGTTCGGCATTCTAGCAGTATTTCTTTTTCCTTTTCTTTGATTTGGGCCAACCACTTTTTAAATGACAATTTTTTTTTCTTTTTGGACTAAAGTGGTCAGCCCTTTTGCTTGATTTTTCTTTTCTTTCTTTTTGCTAGATACCCCAACTCGGACGTTTTTCTCCAGTAACCACGCATCCGGTGAATGTCACCAAGGGAACTAAGTTTCTAGTTTCTTTTCTAAACCCCCTAAAGATACCAATAGCCAGAAACAAATCTCAAGTGTGTGCGTGAAACCCAAAGAGCAGCAAAAAACAAACATTTTTTTCTTTTTTTATTTTTTTTTATTTTTTTCCAGCCAGTCCACAAGATGAATATTATGAATTTCAAAAATTTAATCCAAAAGAGGCCCTAATCAGATAAAACATGCTTCAAAAACTCACAAGGACTTTCAGCAAGGGGAGATGAACTTTATTTATTGAAATAAACTAGAAATTAAAAACAAGAAAACAATAAAACAAGGCAATATACCCCCCCATGCTTGGACTAGACATTGTCCTCATTGTAAAACAGAGTAGAATATATGAGAGGGGGTAAGAAAGCTCACATTGATTGGTACTTTGTAGCTTTCTTCTTTTTCCAAGACAAAGGTAAACCAGTGGGTTGCCTCCCACGCAGCACTTCTTTAACGTCACTAGCTTGACGGTTATGGTGATTATCCGGGATCCAACTTAGGGATGTTTGTCCCTTTAACTTTCCAGACTTTGAGAGGTTTTGACTTCTTCATTTTTCCCCCTATATGTGACATTCTTCCTTTAACATCATCTACCCATGTGGGTTTTGTGAAGACACCTTTTCGACGAGCCCATTTTTTCACTTTACTCTTGATCTTTTGTGGTGATTTGTTCAAATTGTCAGATTTTGATTTAAGAATATCTTTCTCATACTTGGGTGCCATACCCTCAACATCACTTGCCTCTAACAAATCAATCCTGCAACAAGAGACCTCAATGGAAGGTTGGTTCATAGATTTAAATAAATTAAATTCTAGCTTTTCATCACCAACATTGAAGGCCAACTTACCATGCTTGACATCAATTAGCGCTCCTGCAGTGGCAAGGAAGGGTCTCCCCAACAGAATTGGAACTTGGGAATCCTCCTCTATCTCCATCACAACAAAATCAGCTGGTATAAAAATTTCTCCTATTTTAATAGGAATATTCTAAAGAATTCCAACTGGATGTTTAATGGAGCGGTCAGCCAATTGTAAGGTCATTTTGGTGGGTTTTAACTCTCCTAGGCCCAGTCTTTTGAAAAGGGATAATGGCATTAAACTCACACTGGCTCCTAGATCACACATGGCTTTGTTTATGGGCTCTCTCCCTATCGCACATGGTATAGACAAGCTGCCTGGGTCCTTAAGCTTTGGTGGAAGTTTGTTTAGAATTATAGCACTACATTCCTCAGTCAGGGCTATTGTCTCATTGTCATCAATTTTTCTTTTCTTGGATAAAATTTCTTTTAAAAACTTTGCATATGATGGCATCTGACACAGGGCATCTGTGAATGGAATGTTAATGTGAAGTTTTTTCAGTAAATCAACAAACTTTTTGAGCTGTACTTCTAGCTTAGACTTGTCTAACCTTTGAGGGAATGGTATCTTGGGCTTGTAAGGTGGTGGTGGAACATAAGGTGGTTCTTTCTCTTTTTCAACCTCAGTTACCTCACTTGCATTTTGAATCTCTTTTTCTTTCTCATTCTCACTCTCATTTTGAATCTCTTTTTCTTTCTCATTCTCACTCATACTATCCTTATTAGTTCCCTTAGGCTCTTCTAATTGTCTACCACTCCTTAAAATGACAGCATTAATTTGGGCTTTGGGATTTGGCTCTGGCTGTCCAGGAAAGGTTCCGGAGGATCTAGAGGATGAAGCGACTTGTTGAGCCACTTGAGAAATTTGGTTTTCCAACATTTTGTTATGAGTAGAGATAGAGTCCACTTTTGTTGTTAACTTGATAAGAGTATCATTCAAAAATGAGTTTTGGTTTTTGAACTCTTCATTTTGCTTAGTTTGAGTTAACACAAAAGTTTCCAATAAGGTTTCCAAGTTGGATTTTTGAGGTGGCCTTTGATTTTGAAAACCGGGGGGTGTTCCAACTGCTGGTTGAGTTGATGGAGGATTTTTATATGAAAAATTTGGATGATTCCTCCATCTGGGGTTATAAGGGTTTGAAAATGGATCCCCCTTTTGAGCGAAATTAGCTTGCTCAGAACCAGCAGTAGATGCCCCTAGGGTTTCACAAGAAGAAGAAGATGTAGTAGGAGAGATAGCATTCACGCTCATTTTATCAAACTTAGCAAACAACGCATCTACTCTAGAAGCTATATGATCAAGGGCAGAAACTTCGTACTTAGCTGGTTCTTTCTTTTGTGCAGATGGAGCCGTGACGGCCCTCTCGCTTGTCCACTGGTAGTGATTCTACGCCATTTCTTCAATCAAGGCGTAAGCTTCCTCAATATTCTTGTTCATAAGGGCACCACCTGCAGCTGCATCAACAGTCATTTTTGTGGTGTACAACAGACCATTATAAAATGTATGGATGATCAACCATCTCTCTAGTCCATGATGGGGGCAAAGCCTTAGCATTTCCTTGAAACGCTCCCATGCATCATAAAGAGACTCCCCATCATTCTGAGTGAATCTTGTAATTTGATTCCTCAATTGAGCAGTTTTGCTTGGGGGAAAGAATCTGGCAAGGAATGCTTGCCTTAGTTGATCCCAAGCTGTGACAGACTCATTAGGTAATGAGTGAAACCAGGCCCTGGCTTTATCCCTTAACGAGAAAGGAAAAAGTTTCAGCCTTATGGCTTCCGGAGTCACTCCATTTAGTTTTAGAGTGCCACAGTATTCGAGAAAAATAGACAGATGAAGATTTGGGTCATCAGTAGCAGAACCGGAAAATTGGTTATGCTGGACCATAGAAAGAAGTGATGGTTTAATCTCAAAATTGTTTGCATCAACATTTGGATGCACAATAACAACATGTGGCTCTGCCGTAGAAGGCGTAGCATACTCTTTGAGAGCACGATTTGCGTTAGCAGCCATTTCTTGGTTATTGCGCAATTCTCTTTTTCTTCTATGTAAGAACCTTTCAATTTCAGGAATTGGTTCAACGATTTGTCCAAGACTTCGGACTCTTCGCATTCAAAGAAAAAGAGAATAAGAAAATAAAATAAAAGGAAAAAATTTTCAGTCTAACCGGTACCAAAATTTTGATCAATATCGCTAACTCCCCGGCAACGGTGCCAAAAACTTGATACACCGCAAGTATACGGTTATATCGCGTAATAATAATATCGATCCATAGGGAGTTATATGTAATTACCAATCTAGTTTCAGTGGTGATTAGCTGAAAAGGAATGATTAAGTAGAAAATGTTTGGTTTTAACTTTAGGATAAAAAAGGCGTCTTGGGATCATGGTTAGATCACAATGATGGTAATAGAAAAACCCTTTAGCTATTCTCTATCTTATAATTTAGTTTGTTTTAAGGACAAGGTATTCTTGCAGTTTAATTCAAGTTTCCTTTCGGACAACAAGAACGTGTCTCGAAACGATGATCAAGCCTATTCTCATGGTTGATCATCGCCGAAACCCATTAAGCACAACCTTATTGTCCCAAAGTCACCTCGGCTATTCTCATGCTTTGGTTACTTTGTCTAATTCCATTTGTTCTAATGTCAAGCTTCACCTTTCGGTACTTCGCTTGACATTTGGGTTATACAAATTTGTACAATGGAATTAGATTAAAAGTCAAAGCAATCATAAGATAGGGCCTAGCTTTGGGATTATTTCGGGACCATCATTTGATTGTTTCCCATAATCCCAAGACTAAGAGAAGTCTACTCACAATTGCTCATTGTAGACAAGGGAGTAGAAGAGAAGGACATAATTTAAATAGCGAGAAATAAAATAAAGCGTGTAAAAGACTGAATTGTAAAAAGGGCAGAATAACAATAACCTTAATAGAAACTTGCAAGAACTTTAACATAAACTTGGAGTGAAAATTACAAAGATCCAAGATGAATGTGAAGCTACATTGGGGTCCTTTTTATAGGCCAAGATCAGAGACAAAGCACTAAATATCAATTACAATCCATAAAGACAGAATGGGAAGAGTTGTAACATTTTTGGCCATCAGAAGGAACGCACGGATCGTGCCTCCCAGGCGCACTGGCCGCGCCAGGGCGCACGGATCGTTCCTCCCAGGCGCACTGGTCGTGCTCAGTGTTTCTTCAGCTTCCTTCCATTTTGCGAACCAGGCGCACGGATAGTGCCTCCCAGGCGCACTGGTCGTGCCAGGGCGCACGGATCGCGCCTCCTAGACAAAAGTAATTTCCTTTCCTAAGGCTTCTGTTATTATGGACGTATGAGAGACCTTGAAGGGGTATAATAATGCTATAAAGGGGGTTCCTAAAATAGCTTGGTCATGTAGATTTTTAACTAGTAAGAAGGGAGTACGATAACATACTCCTTGTTTGCAGATCTTGGCATCAGTGAGTTTGTATGATACACTCAACCAGTGGCCACCTGCTCCGCTTAATCCTTCTAAGGTTTTTCCATAATACTTAGTAGGAACTAATCCTTCTTGGATGCGGTTGGAATCCGCACCTGAGTCTATTAAAGCAATAAACTCGAACCTTTGTTCTTTAATAACAATGGTGATAGGACAGTGCCATTTGTGAACTATCATTTTATTGAGGACTGATATGTAGGTTTCTTTACTAGTTTCAGCCTGTTCCTCTTGCTGGGTTGCTAGAATACTTTTTCCCTTTAATTCTAAGTATTTTATATCTAATTCTAGATCTTTATGTTTTAATGCCTGGATTTCTTGCTTGATGAGGGTTATCTCATTCTGCAGGTCTTTAATGGTAACTGTTTTTGAGACTGTTGGTTTAAACCTATCCATGATTTCTTTAAACTCTATTTTGTGGACTAAATCTTTCTCAAATTCGTCCTTTTCCATAATTCCTTTTATCTGTTTCATAAAGTCATTCTTTTGATCTGACTCTGGCATTTTTTCTAAAATTTTTATCAGAGTATTAGCCTGGTCAGAAGTAATGACATTTACTGCTTTTGTACGGTTCTCACATGTACACAGTTCTGGTCCTAAGCAGTGTTCGTCATCTTATTCTTTTTCAGACTCAGAGTTACTTAAGACTTGGTTAACGTAATCTTCTTCCTCATAAGAGGATTCTTCTGAGGAATCTGAGGACTCATTTATCATAATGTCCTCAAGAACATTAATAAGGCTCTCCTTTAGCCCTTCACTAATATCTAACTGAGCAATCTTATTTATCTTCTGTTTAACCCTGCATGTATTGGCGTAATGCCCAAACCTGCCACACTTGTAACATTTAATGTCTTGGTTACTATTATACACCTTTTTAACTTTTGCCTGGCCAGTAAATTTTTTAGGTAATTCTTTGGTTTCCTGGGTTTTACCATGGCTCTTGTGCCTGGAGCTTCTTTGGTAGTGTTTAGGGTATCCTTTTCCCTTTGAGTATGGTCTTTTGGAATAGCGTCTCAAATGCTTTTCCTTTTTGGTTTTGCTAGGAGCCTTTAATGGTTCCACACCAAACTGTTCACAGAATGATCCTAGTTCCTTTTTACTCTGTGATTCGTCACTCCTAATTTTGTTCTGTATTTTATAATCTGTGCAGATACCTATACCAGTCTCTTTAATGTAATTAGACAGTTGACCCATAGTTAGTATTCCATAGGGTATCTGACCATTAAACTTGTTTTTAATGTTTATCTTAACCTTTTCACTAAAAAGTTTTGGTAATCCTGCTAAGAATCTTTCTTTCCAGTAATCTGCGTTCCCATCGGGTCGCATATATAGTTTTGATAAGAACATGTCCTTATACCATCTATAATCTGACATGGTTGGACAGTATAGATGTGCCAATTGTTCTGCCGCTCTTTCTTGTAATTGTAAGGGGTCTCCTACGAAGGCTTTGGTTATTGTGTAGAGAAGGGTATTTACTACGTCTTCTCCTGCCTATAATCCTGTTTCAGGATCTCTCTTCTGGGCGTTTATTATTGCTAACTTTTCTCCTTCTGATAGGATATTATCCCACCAACCCTTTATCTGCCCAGTAAAGCCTGTTACTAGAAGTAGTGCAGCCTTTTTGTCGGAGTTTCCTCCACTGGCCTTGAAGGCGGTAGCCGCCATTGCCATTTCTTGAACGGTGTTTAATATGTTTTGTTCGCTATGGCCATCTATGTTCCATTCTATAATGGCGCTTCCACTATATGAACTAGAGGTCATGCTCGTTCGTTCTTCGAATTGAAGATCTGGGTAACTGGGCCTAGGGTAATAGTTCCTAGTTTTTCCTGTATATCCCATTTGGCTTCTACCTAATTTGTTAATTTCTAATTCCTGGGACAAGACATTAATCTGGGGAAGTTTATCTTTAATGGATAGTCTTTTTAATTGGTCTACCAGATCACTGGTTTTGTACCCTAAGCTGGCCTCCTTTAATTCTTTCTCAGGGACATTAGTTAACTTATATATAGGTCTTGTGGGGTCTAATACAAAGTCTTTGTGAGAAGTCACCTCTCTTGAAGGACCTGGATTTGTTCTACTAGGTTCCAACTGGGTTTATAATTCTATCCTATCCAGTTGTTCTGCTATTGTATATAATAGCTGGTTTGAATAATTTAATTGAGATTGTACTCTTCCAATCTCTCTGTCTTCAGGTTTCTGACTCCTGGGAGCCTTAAATGGCGAGGCTTCAAAGGTCAGTTCTCCCTTTTCTAACCTGATAGTTTCTAATGGTGGGTGCACTGTTTCAATAACATTATTGTTTAGAGTGGTCCATTTTTTATTAATTCTCGTGTTTACCTTAAGGTGTTTCTTTTTAATAAAGGGATTTCTTATTCCTTGCTCTAAGCAGTATTCTTCGAACCATTCAAAGAAGTATACGTTAATTCTGACTTCTCTAATGTACGCGTAGAATACTTGAAGGGGATCTGTGACTCGTTCTTTAGTAAAAGTACTAAAGTACCGGTCTCTTTTCTCTTTGTTGTATTCTGCTTCAAAGTCGGTTCTAATCCAAACTTTGTCTATCTCAAATTCTTCTTCAAGGGTTATTGTGTTTAATACCTGAGATGTCGTAGGTGACATCGTAGGTGAGTCTGAGCCCTGTGAGTGCTCATATAATGTTTTAGGAATAGTAGGGTCAAAGTTGACTCCTGCTAGGTTAACGTTAATAGTGGAGGCTGCGTCAATAGATCTTCTAGATCCTAGACTGCTCCTGCTAGGTTCGTCTATTCTCATAGACTGGCTCCAAGCCATTCTTATCCTAATGGAGCCATCATCTTCTAAGATGAATTGCCTAGGCATTCTTGATTCTATTCTAGGCATGTCCACAACTGGTAATTTGGCTATTATATCCTGTGTGGATAGTTTCTTGGGTGTTGTAATGTTTGACTTCTTGAGATTAGCCTCAATTATAACAGTTTCGTCCTTGGGAGAGCCCCTGAGAGCTTTAAAGTTATAATTAATGGTAGATATCTTGTATTTTATCCTATAACATATATCTATGTTGGCTATAACATCATCAAAGAGGTCATCTAAACACTGTATGTTTATTACTAATGAATTCTTGGTTGCACTATATTACCTAAATTCATTGAATAATTGGGATAACAGTTGAAGTAAACAAGGCCATTACTTAGGTTTGACACCAAGATGGCTATTATTGATTCTGGGAATCTTTTAATCCTGCTATCTCTTAAGATCAGTAATAGAGGAGTGTTTAATCCTAATTTATGTAAAGGTTTTACGAATACCTGTATTAAACCAAGATGGATATAATTAAAACCCTGTCTGACATGATCTTCCATCATGTCTTCATTTAATAAATTAATAGTCTCGTGGTGCTGTACCACAGACCGAGATGCTTCTATTGTGTGACTAATCGCTTGAGTTCTGAATTTATCAAACGTACTTGTTTTATAGATGTCTTTATATCTAATATCTGGCATTTTCAAGTTCTGTAATTGGTTCTCTATTTCAGCTATTTCTAATTCTCTATTTTGGTAGTTATCTTGGTCGTTTCTGGCTTCCAATTCATTTGGGTTCATGCTATTAGAGGATGACCCTTGTAATAATTTTCCCTTTCCTTTACGGGAACCTAACTCGCTAAAGGTTTTGAGGAATGAAGTCATTTTTTACTACTCTTAATTATTTTCTTTTTGCTTTACTACTATCGGGACCACCGAACTCCTGAAGGCTAACGGGAACACGACAACACACCCCTCCCGGGTTTTTAAAGGGCTTACCAACGCTAGCTATTACGGCTGACCAACGCGTAATAGTAAAACTATTGAAAATAATTTGAAAATAGTAAAAGTAATAACTTAATTCACCCGGAGCCTCTTACAAGGCCAAAAAGAAATGGCACCGTCCTATCACCATTGTTATTAAAGAACAATTATTACAAGGGCATATCAGGTATGGAACATTATGCTTTTTTTAGAAATAGCTTAAATAGCTGAATTTTATCATCACATATAATCTAAAAGTAAAATAATTTGTCATCATATATATATATATTCAAATTTTTTTTCTCTTTTCTGCAAAATAAAAAATAAATGAAGTAAATAATTTATATAATTGGTGATAATGACTCCAAAAACCACACAAATATATCTCTAAAAATGCACTAAATTGGAGTTCATCACTTACTGATGTGTTCTCTTTGGTGTAGCCCTTGACATCATCTGGTGAAACCGTAATTAACTGGTCTTCTCCAAGAAGTTCTACTCCACTAGATCTTCCATCGTCAAGATAAAAAACCAGGTAGAGTGGATTGTCAATTACATGTCAAAGGAAGCTCGACTCCACCCTTTGGACAACATTGATCAAGAGTCTGGCGCTTGACCGCTTGTTTCCCCCTCCATTTCGTTGTTGGAAGTTAGATTGCGATGGCTCTGTTCAGGATAATGGTCGATCAGTGGGTTGTGGTGGCGTCCTCCATGACTCCCAAGGTCATTTCATCTTTGCTTTCTCTCACCGCCTGAGTATTTATCATGGCATGAGTCCTGCTCATGGTAGAGGGTACCACCGGCTCATAGTAGAGATAGATTCCTCGGAGGCTCTCGATCTTTTTGCCAACGGAGCAATCAACCTCCCTTCAATGCAGTGCTTGGCTTGAAGCATCTTGGAGATTGGAGTAGGTGAGACAATAATTGTGTGGAAGAAGACTAGACACGAGTTCAATTCAGTGGCAGAAAGTTGGCGAAGCATAGCCACATGTCTAGGTATATTTGTGAAATTTTTGATGTAATTCCGGACTTTTTAGTCTTTTGATGTAGTTTTTGTTCTGTTTTGGCCTAAGGGCCTTTTTGTCATGAAAAAAAGATAGTATTACAAAATATCGTTGATTACTATGTAAGGCCATCGACGATGTTTTACATCGCGAAGAGTAACTTGGTGTAATTTTTAAATTTTGGAATTTTTTTGTTATTTAGAAGTGTTGGAATATTAAAAAAGTATAGGTGTTTATATTTTTAAAAATGATAATTTTGGTGCATGATTCTTGAGCCCAACAGATTTAGACAAATTCCATCCAAACCGATCTGTGAGCACCCCTAGCCATAGAGCCTGCACTTAGATTTCCCACCAAGCTTACACCGGCCATAATTGAGTTGGTTGTAGCCATAATCAAGGCGGAGGTTTTTATATTGATGGGGTAGCTTTGGCTACCCAAAAAAATAAAATTATTTGAGTAAGTAGGTATATTTATATTTGGCTACCCTAACATTTTTTCTAATAGCTACTCCAACAAAATTAATTAATCTAACATTGTCAGGAAAAAATTTATTAGTCGAAGGAGGTAAAAGAACAACAACAATAAGTTCATATTAGTCTATAATTAGCCCAAACAAATATGACTCATAAACTATTACTATCTTATTTTTTATTCGAAACTCCTACACACAACAACCGAAACACTCCGCAACAGACCCTAGCACAAAAGTAGAAGGAATTCAAGGAATTTGGACCCTAGCAACAATTACAAGGAATTCAATCTTAAAAGTATTTGTAGGTTAACACCAAGTTTTTATTCTTACAACTTCATTGACTAAAAAAGACTTCATATATGAATTCATTGTACCCATAACGTTCACAATAATGATAACATTGATTAAGACATTACATGTTTATCAAGCTTTCTAAAATATAACAACACTCTTTGAGTTATATATATATATAAAAAATTAGCAGAACATGAAAATCAAAAAATTATCACTTGATTGATTCACATTGTTTTGACACTTCTAGTCTCTAAAGCAACTACAAGAAGAACTCCAACAATGAAAATTGTCAAGATAAGATTTAGAAACAAAATGGATGATGATTTTCTTGTGGATAGTTAGGACATTTAACTAGTATGAAGTCAGTTATAGATGAATTTGACTCATTAAAGCATCGTCGAACTCAACTTTTCAAAACAGCTATATATTGTCGGTTTTTTTATCTTCTTTGTTGTTGCTTCAACTTATATTTTGTACACGTAAAAATCCTTGCGAGTTTTCACTTATAAATTAAGTTTAATATATAAATTAAAAATTATATTTTATTTTTCTATATATTTGGTCACCCTATAAAACTTATGCTAACTTTAGTTAGGCTATAGAAATTCCAAGTAGTAGTTTTTTAAAGCAAATTTTGAACTGGCAATAACAACTGCGATATATCATTTACCTATTAAAAATCTAGAGAGATATGGAAGCTTCGTGGCAACCTTAAACCATGCACGTGTACTTTGAATATGGTCAAGAAACAATCTTTTATTGGAAGAACAAGCAGCTCAGCTAGTACAACTTCGACTTGATTTCCAATTTTTTAAATTGACTTCTTTCTAGTCTCTTTATTTCCCTCACATTATGCACGTGTTTCATTGCACTATATGTAACACCTTCAGACTGATCGAGCTTCTGGTTCATCATTTTTCCATCAAAACTTCCTACTCCTCTCCAAAGCTCCCCTATACTCCGCTCTTCAATTCCCTCTCTTAGAATGTTTTTTTTTTATAAGCAACGTTAGTGGGGTGGGGAAATGTTAGTTTCTGGGAGTTGAACCCGGGACCTCCTTCTTGCACTCATTCGGAGCACTCATTCGGTATCCCTTAGCTCGCCAACTGAGCTACCTACTTGGGATCCCTCTCTTAGAATGTGATTAAGGCCTAACTCAACCCACAAAATCGGCTTGTAAGGTGAGGGTTGCTTCCCACTTATAAACTCTTTTGAGACCATATCTCTAGTCAATGTGTGACTTGAGTTTTTCCCAATACACCCCCTCACACCCAACACTATTGGGCTTGGTACGTGGATTATATTGGTGGGTGACCCCAAGGATTTAGGATAGCACTAGTACAAAAAAGGCCTTTTGAATCGGTTATTTGGCACATTTGGAGTCGGTTATTTGCCGATTCGAATACTGCCGATTCTAAATGTAGGGACATTTTGAATCGGTTAAATAACCGATTCAAAATATGACATTTTAAATCGGTTATTTAAACAACCGATTCGAAAACTGCTGATTCTAAATGTAGGGACATTTTGAATCAGTTAAATAACCGATTCAAAATACTACATTTAAAATCGGTTCTTTAGATAACCGATTCAAAATGTCCATTTTTTTTAAAAAAAAATTATAAAAACAACCCACCAATTGTTACTATTGTTCTCTAGAAATTCAACAACAACACCCATTACTAGATACAAAAACAACCCAAAATTGATTTCCATAAAGCAGCAACTCATAATAATTCAATAATTCATAAATTTACTTCTATTGAACTTAAAAGTGCTAGAAGCACAAAATTACAACAATTCATTAAACTTAAAAGTTATACAAGGCATCAAGGCAAAACAAAATTACAACAATTCATTAAACTTAAAAGTACCATAAAATTCTTCTCTTAAAGCATCTTCCTTCAGCTGTGTTTGCTTGTTTGTGCGCTCCTGCACTATAGCTGCCTTCTCTAGAGCAGCTTTTACTTCTTTAACAGCAATGTCATACTTCCGCTTCCACTCATCAGCCTCCTCTTGAGCAGATTGAGATTGCTCCCTTGCTGCAGCCTCCCTCGTAGTATTCAAACAATCTAAAAAATGCTAGTGTTATTATTTGTACATACACCTAGTTAAGCTGATACCTAATAGAACCTAAGTCAGAAAGAGTTTCAAACTATTACTAAGGAATTCCAATCAATTAAGCTCATGAGAAACAATTCCAATCTCAAAACCCATTTTCAACTCTAATAGGATTTCACTCTCAATCACATGATGTAGCATTCTTTGAATGCAGCAAGTTTTGTCTGCTACCAAAGAATGAACAAGCACACACATGCATAAAGGCTAATACTTAATTATGCAGCAAGTTCTTCTCTATTGGAATTGTATTCCTTCTTTTACCAAGGAAGCTATGCAGCTTTAAAAAAAAGTTAAATAAAGAAAAGACTAGCTACTCAGCTTAGCTCCAAGAATGGATGGAGCTTCACCCCTTGCCTGTTTCAGATAGGAAACGTATTCACCAAAGTGCATTGTAAATAAGGTGCTTTGGTATTTGGTCAGCTGTATGCGTTTCCTGAGTGACTCAGTGATCGAACCATTGTAGCCTGCTTTACGTATCAAAGAATCAATGGCCTCAATTGTAGACCAACCTGAAACCCAAACAAACATAGATAAGCAAGTAATTTTACTCCCTAGTTGTCTCTTTTGTTCGTAACGACTAACAAAAGACACATTTGTGAGGTTAATAAATTATAACCATATAGTATGTCAGCAAGAAGCTCAGGACACATGTAATAAGGAGTTCCAACAACCTATACAAGAAGATATAAGAAGAGTGAAAATAGAAACATGTATAGTAGAATAAATATAGTAGAATGTAGTAAAGTGAAAACATAGAAGTGAAAACATAGATGCTTAGTAAAGTTGGTCTTACTATATAGAAGAATATTAGAATTTTCTTCCAGAACGTGGCATGTTGTCTCAAAAATTACTTGACAGCCAAGATCCCCCAAACCCAAGATCCGCTCTCCATCAGCTACAACAACGACTTGAATGTTCTTATCAGGCCAATTCCTAAGTACTTAAAGAATCCTCTCTCTTTAAAACCTGCCCATGAGAAAATGGAACAATTACTTTGAGACCAATAACAGACAGACAGTATATCCAAATTCAACTATAAGTACACTGACAAATGATTTTTTGAGGATAAATGAGCAATTGAACTGAAACTTACTTCTGCAAAAAAACAAATAAGAATACTAAGGAAGTATGCTCCAAGTAGAAATAGAGAGGACTAACAAAAAATATTGTTATTAATAACATATGCATTCAATCACAACTGGGTTGATTTTGATTGTATTCATAGAAACACTTATATTTTTATCACTTAATGTATAAAAGGCTTCTAAATGGTATATTAACATGTAATCTTCACATTAGGAGCAAACAAACTAGCTAAATTGAGAGAGAGAGAGAGAGAGAGAGAGAGAGAGAGAGAGAGAGAGAGATGGCATATGAACACACTGTTGCAGCAGGATGTTATAAGCCTAAGTATGCATTTATCTTGTCCTGCTTCCAACTTGAAAGCTTCGTCATCAGGTGAACTAGCATCCAAGTATTCATTCACATCCCAATTAAGGTAACTCACTGTGATGAAATAGAAGGGCAAAACTTGATTATTTACTTTAAAAACAAAATATGATAAATCAATGCATGAATCAAAGGCTACTTTGAACAGAATATTTTCGCTATAACAATTTGTATAACCGGGGTAGTGTTTACTTTCAGCAACTACCTGGACTTTAAAATCTTTTGCAGCCATTGGAATGACCTCGGACTCAAAATCATTTGCATTAGGATAACAGCTCCTAAAAAAGTATTACCAAAGAAAATGAAAATCATTTCATATTTATGAGATGGACTTTGAAGTGTTTCAATATAATCCTATTCATAAAAAGAAAGTCAGCTTAGCTTACCAAACATGTCGAATTCATTAGGAAACAGCTTTCTCTCAATCATGAGCTATGATTCCAGTTCCTTGACCTTCAAAAATGAAAACATACAAAGTTGAGAGATTCAAAAAAAGGCTAGTTTTGATCATCCAAGAGGATTACAACAATCATAGCATACAAAGTGCTGTGAGATTGAAAATAGCAGGAAATAACAAACTAGTTTGTTAGTCTACCTACTGTACAAAATAGATTGAGGTGAAGGTTTTTTCAACAAGAGATTGAAGTGAAAATTTAAAAATGGAAAAGTAGAACTAAAAATAGTTGATTGGTGCTCACCTCCTCTGTTGCCTCGACACACCACTGTTCTAATTCAGCCAAACCTGTCTTCACATACTCCCCATTGCTGAACGAACAACACTCACGACGCAACAGAAGACTGCAAGTAATAATCAGATTAAGTCCATAAAAAACTCGACATTCTGCAATGTTACTTGCAATGCAAAGTGGGGGGATAGAGATTACCTGTTGAATAGTTGAACATTGATGAATGAGAATATTTGAGTGAACACTTTACGTACCAAGAAAGGAGGCACCTGGTAAACCTTAATAACCAAAAAAGAATTCACATCATAAGAATTCTAGAATACAAGTATTACTAATGAATACAAATCCTGAGTTTCTTGTTATTGTTCTTCAGCCACTGAATGTCTGTGACATTTGGTCGCAGTTGTTTAACTGTTAGCATTGAAGAAAGACTAGCAGTGTAGCTTGAGTTTATAATCAATACTAGAAAGAACCATGAGGCCATCACCACTCTAGTTAAGCTGCTGTGCATTTTTTCCCCTGCAAGAGAAAAGCATAGAATTCACTTGACTGTTTTCAATTAATTAGGAGCTTTCTTTAACACCAAAATTGCAAATGAGTCTGAGATTGAAACAATGATACTCACTATGAGCAAAGAAGAGTGAAGAGAAGGTAAACCAAAGAGCTGTGCTGAGCTGGATCTTCCAATTTCCTTGAAACTCAGGATTGGGTTCTCTCTCAAGCCACCAAACTACTAACATTGTGTAAATCAAAATTAAAGCTATAACCATCCACAATTGCCAGGTAAAGGGCTTCATAAACATCCATGCTGATTCTTCAGGATTAGCTTGAACTATCATTGACAATCCTGATTCTGCATATGGTACGGTAAAATCCACATACTGCAATCTTTCCTCTATTATGGTCATGTCTCCAACAACAGCATCATAAGTCTTTCATCATTATTTAACCACGCGTGAAATAAAAAAAGTCTCAATCAATAAAATGAAAACAAAATGATAGTCAAAATTTAAGTCTTCAACTGAGAGGGATAATAATCAAATAGGAAGCAATAAATACTACTTAATATTAGACCAAAATAAAAACATTTTTTACCTGTATACACAATCCCAGTAAAGGGGGTATCTCCTTTTTCAGGTTGTCTCGTATCATCCCATATATTTTTTCAAGGAAGGCAGTAAGCTGTTGCTTAAACAGAAGTGCCGCAAATTAAATCTATGACTATGTAAGTAAAAATAAAACCCTAGAAATTAGAAAATAGAAAAAGGGGTACCTGAAGAAATGGGAACCGTTGATAGCGAGCTAGGAACGCTGATGGCGAGTTAGTAACGGCGACGGCGACGGCGATGACGAGATACAGAGGAACAACGAGCTGAACAGCATGAGGCGGAGAGGAACAGATCGAGTGCGACGGAGTGAGAGAGTGAACAGAGTGTGTGGGAGTGAGGGAGTGAGAGAGTGAACAAAGTGCTGGTGGGGGAGAGGAAGGGAGTGAGTGCGACGAAGTGAGGGAGTGAGAGAGCGAACGGAGTACGTGGGAGTGAGGGAGTGAGGAACTGAAATTTTAGGTTTCAGTGGAGCGCAAATGAGAGAGATGAGGGAGTGTGAAAATTTTGGGATTTTGAGTGAAAAACACACTTTAAGAATCGGTTGTTTAAGAAACCGATTCCAAATTAACAGTTTCAGAATCGGTTGTTTACACAACCGATTCCAAATGTCTAAATATGCACATTTAGAATCGGTTGTTTAAACAACCGATTCTAAATGAATCAAAACATCTCCCAAACATCAATTTATTTACAAAATTGCCACCGCGCCTACATTTTGAATCGGTTATCCAAATAACCGATTCAAATTGGTGCTTTTTAAAGCACATTTTGCAGTAGTGTAGGCTTTGATACTATCTTAGAATGTGGTTAAGGTCTAACTCAACCCCACAAAACCGGCTTGTAAGGTGAGAGTTGCCTCCCACTTATAAACTCTTTTGAGACCATATCTCTAGTCATCTCTAGTCAATGTGGGGCTTGGGTTTTTCCCAATACCCTCTCTTTAAGTTTCCATTAGCAAGTATTAACCACCCCCAATTCTCACAAAAAAAAACCAACCCCAACTTCAAATTAATCAATATCAATATGAATAATAATAAGGTCAGTATTTTGAGGCTAAATATCAATATGAATAAAAATCTTATAGTATTTAATATTGGTTATTGTTTCAGGGCTTGAATGAGTAAAAGTGGACAAGAAAGACAAAAAATTCAATGTAACCGGAGATGCAAACTGCCTAGACCCCGGTGAAGTGGAAGCTAAGCTAAAGAAAGTGTACGTGTCATGTTGTAATAGATTATGTTGGACCAGTTGAAGAGGTGAAGAAGCAACCATAAGCTGGTTTGCTTAAGAAAATGATTCTCTATTATTTTCTATGAGGAATGGAGAGAGTGTCAATGGCTTAGTTTTCTGTAAAAGTCATATAATATAATGGGGGGTGAAAGAAAATAAAAGTTAAAAGAAGATGATTTATAATTCTTATGGATTTTTAATTTTTTGTGAATGGGGCAATTGGGTAATTATATTTTTAAATTTTGATGGTCTTATTGTAAAATGAATTCAATGTGCTTGTTGCATTATCATAAAAATAATATTTGAGAGGTTGGTCTAATTCTAAATATGATATTGGTGTATTATTTCTATATTGCAAATATGGATTAGATGTATCATGTCAAGTATGGACATGCGGGTGCACCATAACAAAATTGCTAGGGCGCAGTTTAATATTTTTCGTTTTGACCACTGCTAGCTAGTTACCCACGGAGTATCTCAAAACTTTCAATCAAAGACTAATCACCGTTTGTGCTTAGAATCAAATTTCGCACTGGCCAACACCGAGTTTTGCCACTGCAGGAATCGAACCCTGGAGCACCAGGTCGACCCCCTATGTCCCAGGGTAGGTTAAGCCACTAGGTCAAAAATTAGAGCAAATAAAAATTCCTTTATGTATTAATTCTCTTTAAGTATGTATTTATCATTATCAACATATATAATTTAACTAAATCCAATTTAGCCACACACATGCATTGCTAGGTGTTGTCGCGGTGTTGGCCGGTAACACGACTTCGCGATGGTGGCTGGAGTCCCGGTGCCGGATGTCTGGGGGTGTGCTGTTGGTGGGTGCTGATTCGATAGTTTGTACCTTGTCGGACGCCAGATTGCAGTTTGCAGATCGCCGGGCTCCTCCACCTCTAACCTCTATACTTTGTGATGTGCTTAATGAGAGGATAGCGAGGTGATGCAGGCTGTTGTGGTTTGGAATGTGAGTTCAGGAGGTGGTGGGTGGAGGGTGTGTGTGGACTCTCAGGTGTTGCCCTGCCTCCTTTCGGGTTTTTTGTTCGCCTTAGAAGTTCTTCCATTAGAGTTCTGTGGTTGTTTATTTTAGAGGCAAAAATAACACATGTCTTCTTCCTTTTAATTTACCCAATGCAATGCAATGCAATACATATAGTAGCACTAAAGAGAGAAGCAAAGAGCATTTGAGAGAGAAACACTATCCCACCCGGCTTCACATAAAGAGAGAGAGAGACACTATCTCAATAAATTCGGCTGCACATAATGCTGCTAATCAAATTTAGGTGTAGTTATAATTAAGGGTATTTTTGTAAATGTAACTTATGAACTAGAGGAAGTCAAGAAATTAACTGTATCTGTGTGTGTGGGATTGAGATCCTTTCCATTTACTGGACAATTCCAGTAGGAGAGAGATAGACTCATGAAATAAAATAATATTATTTTTAAAATAATATTATTTTATTCAATGAGTCTATCTCTCTCCTACTGGAACTGTCCAGTAACTGGAGAGGATCTGAACCAGCAAGTAGATTCACAATCACAAGCACACCTACCAAGAACCCACCAATAACAATTCTTGAAAATATATCATAAATATCCCCACCATGTACCACCACCACACTGAAAACTCCTCCAATAATTCCACAAAGAGCCAAATAACCACAAACCAAAACAGCAGTATACCTAACCCTACCGATCAACAACTCAACTCTTTTTCATAGCAGAAAATCCATAAACAAGTTCAAGCACAGAAACAACACTAATCAAATGCCAAAGAGCAGTAATATAAACATGAATAACAAGGAAAAGCAAAGCACAGAGACGTTCGAATCAACCAACATCATCAATAGAATCGAATCAACTAACATCATCAATAGAATCGAATAAATTTAAAAATAAATTCGAAAATCTGAACAGAGACGCAAGCACACATGTTCTAGGGTTAGAAGATGAAGCAGAAAGTAGTGATTTTAGATCTGGAGATTAGGGCTCAAACGAACTTCAAATGAATTTGGAGAAAGGAACTTCAAATGAGATCGAGAGAGAGAGAGAGAGAGAGAGAGAGAGAGAGCTAGTGATTCGACCAAGCCAAATGCATTCCAAAAAAGAAAGACGAAGACATGCAAAAGATGTCATAGATCATACCTCGCGGTGGTTGTCTGGTGACGCGCTTCGATCCAAATTCAACGATGAAGACGGCGCTGCAACTCACTCGCGACCTAAGGAGCTCACCTCACAACAAAATGATCCCTCCTTTGCAGGTTTTGCGAGAACGAGAGACAGAGCGAAGTGAGGAGTGAGAGCTGGTGGTTTCCTCTCCAAAGCGAATTGAAAGTGAGAGGGTGAGAGCTGCTGGTTTCCTCTCCTTTGCTGGTTTTGCGAGAGCGAGAGAGAGAGAGCGAAGTGAGGAGTAATTAGAATTAAAATTAAATATTTAATTTTCCGTATTTTGGCATAGGGAGCGCTTTTTAAAAAGCGCTACTGATTCAGTTCCGTGTTTTGGCAATAGGGAGCGCTTTTTAAAAAGCGCTACTGATTCAGTTCCGTAGGAGTAAATGCTACAGCGCGACATTTATTAACATAACAACATTCTCTTCATTGATTACTCTCTTAGTAGATACTTCAGGTTCAAAAGAATATTGTTCTAAACAGGAATGTAACCGGGATTGGGATGGCTGTAGAGGCGAGTTAAGAAAAATTAAAATTTATCTAAAATATCCATGTGTGTATGTTTCGACTTTCATGAATAATATTTTATACTTTTTTACTCCAAAAATATTAATTACATTAATAATCTACTAAAAACTGCATCACCATCATCACCTCACATGGTCTTTCTTTCTTTCCTTTAAATTTTTTTTTAATTTTTTTTTTTAGTTTTTACATGAAAATTTAAAAAGAACGGGAAAAATAAATTAATATAAAGTAGCAACACAGTATTTCTTTTTTTTTCTTTTGAATTTTTACATAAATTTTTTAATTTCTTTTCTTTAACAACTTTTTTAATTTCTTTTTTTTTTAATTTTAAATTTCTTTTTAATAATTATTTATATTAAAAATTCAAGATGGAATTAAGCTAGGCCTAAAACTTTTTTTTTGATAATCAGAAAATATATTAAGCTAGGCTTAAAACTGAGGATAGAAGAACTGAAGAGAGAGCCACGGAAGTGGATCTAATGCAATTCCTATTTGACTTGTCTGTATATAACTACATATGATAGGTTAGCTTTTAATTTTTAGTGCCCAATAATTTTTCTTTAGATTTTGGTCTTAACTTATATCTCAATTTGTACTTATGGTCCCTAAAAGTGGAAGGAGAGAGTGTGGATTTATCTATAGAGCAGAGGAAGCTTCATGGAATTGGCACGAGTACAAGAAACAATCTTTTGCTAAAACTTTAAAACATGGAGTTGACTCGTTGGTCTTCACGCGTGATCAAATTCCATGAATTGGAGTGGAAACTTCCTTCTAGTATTTCTATTTTAGTGTTTCCTTGCAGTATATGTAACATCATTTTTCCATCAAAACTTCCTACTCCTCTCCAAAGCTCCTTCATACTCCACTCTTCAACTTCCTACTTCAAGTTTCCCTTAGCAAATATTAACAAATCCCAACTTCAAATTTTTCAATATCAATATGAATAATACTAAGGTAGGATTTTGAGGCCAAGTTTTAGTTTCAGAATTTCAATTTCGGTCTTGTTATTTATTTATTAATTATTTTTCAATTAATAATATTCTAGGTTTTGGTATTTATTTTCATGCTTAGAAGTGATATTAATTAGTGTTAACAACACTCTAATTTTCTCTGACAGAAACAATTTCCGAAAGAAGCTCCCCAAAAAGATTCAAAGAAAGTTTTAAAGGAAGCACCCAAAAAAAACTACAAAGGATGTAGTTCTAAAGATGGATGCCAGCGTTCACTATGATGACAAAATTCATAAAAAAGTCATGGAAGCACTTTCAGTCGACATTTCAGGTACGAAGATTTTTCCTTTTTTATGCTTAGCAAATTAGAAAAATATGGTAATTAAAAATCTAATAGTATTAGTATCCATCATTGGTTATTCTTTCAGGGTTTGAATCAATCAACGTGAACAAGAAAAACAAAGTAATTACCGTAAGGGGAGTTGTAAAGGCTGGTGAATTAGAAAAGAAGCTAAAGAAGGCGTGTCATGATTTCATTAAAATAGATTATTTTGGACCACCTAAAGAAGTGGAGAAGCCAAAAGTGCAGAATCCAAAAACTACAAAGGAACTAGTTCTAAAGATGGATGCCAGTGTTCACTATGATGACAAAATTCATAAAAAAGTCATGAAAACACTTTCAGTCGACATTTCAGGTACCAAGTTTTCTCCTTTTTTATGCTTAGCAAATCAGAAAAGGTATGGTAATTAAAAACCTAATAGTAATAGTATATATCCAATATTGGTTATTCTTTCAGGGTTTGAATCAATCAACGTGAACAAGAAAAACAAAGTAATTACTTTAAGGGGAGATGTAAAGGCCGGTGAATTAGAAAAGAAGCTAAAGAAGGTGTGTCATGGTCTCATTAAAATAGATTATATTGGCCCACCTAGAGAAGTAGCGAAGCCAGAAGTGCAAAATCCAAAAACTACAAAGGAACTAGTTCTAAAGATGGATGCGAGCATTCACTATGATGACAAAATTCATAAAAAAATCATGGAAGCACTTTCACTTGACATTTCAGGTACGAAGTTTTCTCCTTTTTTATGCTTAGCAAATCAGAAAAAATATGGTAATTAAAACCTAATAGTAATAGTATCCAATATTGGTTATTCTTTTAGGGTTTGAATCAATCAACGTGAACAAGAAAAACAAAGTAATTACTTTAAGGGGAGATGTAGAGGCTGGTGAATTAGAAAAGAAGCTAAAGAAGGTGTGTCATGGTCTCATTAAAATAGAATATTTTGGACCACCTAGAGAAGTGGAGAAGCTAGAAGTGCACAATCCAAAAACTACAAAGGAACTAGTTCTAAATTTTGATGCCTGCGTTCACTATGATGACAAAATTCATAAAAAAGTTATGGAAGAAGCACTTTCAGTCGACATTTCAGGTACGAAGTTTTCTCCTTTCTTATTCTTAGCAAATCCAAAAATATGGTAATTAAAAATCTAATAGTAATAGTATCCAATATTGGTTATTATTTCAGGGTTTGAATCAATCAACATTAACAAGAAAAACAAGGTAATTACTGTAAAGGGAGAAGTAAAGGCTGGTGAATTAGAAAAGAAGCTAAAGAAAGCGTGTCATGGTCACATAGAAATAGATTATGTTGGATCACCTAGAGAGGTGAAGAAATCTGAGGTGAAGAAGCCAGAAGTGCAGAATCCAGGTGTGGTTGGTGTGGTGATGAAAGTGTTTACAACTATGTTTTCTAAATAAGTCATAGGGGTTGAAAGAAAGTAAATGCCAAGTTTATTAGCATTTTGATCTCTTGACTTTCTCAGTTTGGCGATTTTAGTACTTCTATTCAGTTTTTGGCAATTGTGGTCTTGTACGTAATGTTCTCAATTTAGTGATTTTTTTGTACTATATTGTTGTAATTGTACTTTTAACTCCCTAAAAATTGAAGTTTGTGCAATTTTGTACTCTTTGACTAAAAGTGAAAAAATTCAAAGATCAAAAGTGTAAACTTGTAAAAAAAAGTGCAATTAAAGAATATATGGACCAAAATTGTCAAATTGAGAAATCTGGAGAACCTAAATTGCTAAAAATAAAATTGATGGGCTAAAATTGCCAAAATGAAAAAGTTGGGGACTAAAAATAAATTAATTTTGACAAGAAAGAAAAGAAGATGATTTATGAATTGTCTTTTTTTGGGAGAGGAGCCGCTGGGTAACCATGTATAATGTATTCAAAGAATGAATCACCGACAAAACCGGCGGATACTCCGCACCAATAATACAATTACAAAAAAAAATGTATCTGAAGTGTTATCAGAGGTTGGTCAAATTCTAAAATTTATATTGGTATTATTTTTATATTGCAAAATCAGTTTATTATTTTATGTAAATTATATTATATTTAAGGACAAATAAAAAGAGTTGGTCAAAGAAAAAAGGACTAAAAAAAACTATTAGGCTCTGTTTGGCGTGTCCCATTCGCTAGCGGATAGTGATATGACTAGCGTATTTGACTAACAGATGACGAATACATGTGTTTGGTATGTACTAGCGTTTAGCGTTTTTCGGGTAGTATTTAGCGTTTTATGAAACGCTACTTCAAGTATCGTATCAGCGGATAGCGTACAAAACGTCTACGTCAAGTATCGATGATTATAGCCTTTTTACTTGGATTTATTTTCTTAAATCTAAATCTGAAGTGTTTTCTATGTTTAAGAAATTTCTGATGTATGTTGAAAATCAATTTCAAACCAGTATTAGAATTCTTCGGTCTGACTCTGGTGATGAGTATATGTCTCATGAGTTTCAGGAGTTCTTACAGCAAAATTGGTGTTGCAAACGTAAGAATCGTCACTTGTTGGATGTGACGCGTACCTTACTTCTCCAGGCGTCTGTTCCATCCAAATTTTGGGTGGAGGCTCTTTCCACAGTTGTCTTTTTGATCAACCGTCTTCCTTCCACGGTGATCGGGTTTGATTCTCCTTACTTTCGCCTTTTTAAAACTCATCCCGATTACAGTAGTTTACATACTTTTGGGTGTGTATGTTTTGTTCAGCTCCCATCCACTGAAAGACATAAGCTTGGAGCACAATCTGTCCTATGTGCATTTATGGGGTATAGTCAGTCTCATAAGGGTTTTGTGTGTTATGATGTCTCAAACCATCGTTTTCGCATTTCTAGGAATGTGACATTTTTTGATAATCAGTTTATGTTTCCTTGCTCTTCTCCTAGATTGAATGAAATTGCTATACTTCCCCAATTCCAACCAGGACTCGTTCCCACTTTCCCTTTCGACGATGATCCACCACCCGATCCTGATCTTGTACCTTCTGCACCACGGCGTTCTAGTAGAACGTCTCGAGCACCTGATAGATATTCCCCAGACAGGTTTGATTCCTCACATACTGCTTTAACTGCTTCTCTATCTGGCACATCTATTCCTACTTGTTATTCGCATGCTGTTAAAGATGTCTCTTGGGTAAGTGCCATGAATGAGGAACTTCAGGCCCTTCAGGACAATTTCACTTGGGATATTGTTCCTTGCCCTCCTGGTATCAAACCCATAGGCTGTAAATGGGTTTATTCTGTGAAATTGAATTCTGATGGATCTCTCAATCGGTACAAGGCTCGATTGGTTGCTTTAGGCAACAAGCATGAATATGGTATTGATTATGATGAGACATTTGCACCAGTTGCTAAAATGACTACTGTTAGAATGGTGCTCTCTATAGCTGCTTCTCATGGGTGGTCTCTCTACCAAATGGATGTGAAGAATGCATTTCTTCATGGCGACCTGACTAAAGATATTTATATGACTCCCCCTCAGGGCCTATTCTCTTCATCTAAGGGGGTGTGCAAGCTCAAACGCTTTCTATTTGGTTTGAAACAGGCGCCTAGAGCTTGGTATGCGAAATTTCATTCCAGTCTGCTTGGGTTCTCTTTTAATCAAAGTCAGTATGATTCTTCTTTGTTCATTCACTGCACATCTACGGGCATTGTTCTGCTCCTTCTTTATGTTGATGATATGATCATTACTGGTTCTGATGCAGCATCCATACAGGAAGTTAAACAAAAGCTTCAAGCCTCATTTCAAATGAAAGACCTTGGTCTTTTACATTATTTTCTTGGACTCGAGGTTCATTCTACTTCTAAGGGTATATTTCTCCATCAGCATAAGTATGCCACTGACCTTGTTGCTAAGGCTGGCCTCCAATCTGCTAATCCTGTGAATACTCCTCTTGAAGTTAATGTCAAATACCACCGTGACGAGGGTGAACTTTTGACTGATCTTTTATTGTATCGACAGCTCATGGGTAGTCTTAACTACTTGACCATTACACGACCCGACATTTCATTTGCTATTCAGCAAGTAAGTCAGTTCATGCATTCTCCTCGTCATCTTCACTTAGCAGCAGTTCGTCGTATAATTCGCTACTTGAAGGGTACCTCTCAACGGGGTTTATTCTTTCCTAGTGGAACCCCTCTTAAGTTGAGTGCCTACAGTGATGCTGATTGGGCTGGGTGTCCTGACACTCGCTGCTCTGTCACTGGTTGGTGAATGTTTCTTGGTTCTTCGTTGATTTCATGGAAAAGTAAGAAGCAAGCGAGAGTCTCTAAGTCCTCAACCGAATCGGAGTATCGTGCTATGTCTACGGCATGCTCCGAAATACTTTGGCTTCGTGGTATTTCAGGTGAATTTGGATTTCCTCAAACCGAACCGACATCTCTCTATGCTGACAATACAAGTGCCATTCAGATTGTTGCAAATCCGGTTTTTCATGAGCGTACTAAGCATATCGAAGTTGATTGTCATGCTATTCGTGAAGCCTATGATAATCATGTTATATCCATCCCTCATATCAATACTCAATTTCAAGCTGCAGATATTTTGACCAAAGCTGTTCCTTGTCCACGCCATCAGTTTCTTGTCAGCAAATTGATGCTCCTTGATGACCCGCATCAATGATGTGAATAAGGAAATAAGGAAGTTGTAAATAGTATATTTGTAGATTTATTTATATGTATTTGGCCCAGGTCCGTTAGGTTTTCTCAGAGAAAAACATATTTAAACGCTTTAGTGTTTGTACTCAAGGCATCGAAACATAATCAATAAAACAGAACTACAGCTACTCTGTAGTCCCAGACATAGGCAAAGTTTGGCTGAACTGCGTAAACAATATCATGTGTCCTGTTTTGACACTGTCCTTTATGGAAACACCACACAACAATGACTACTGCAGTTACACTTGAAAAACAATGCAGACGCCTCAGCATCTATAAGCCCAGCCCAAGAGCTTAGCGCAAACTAAGCTAGAAGACCCTGCAAAGTTGGAAGTGGGAAGCCAGCACCTGCAAAACAAGCAAAGATACCAACTACGCAAAGAACACAACAAGCAAGAAAAAGAAAAGCCTGGATATTAAGCTAAGGGACAAGGCAGTAGCATGAAATCAACAAGTAGAGCCCTATAAGGCTGAGGAGTACACCAGGGAGGATCCGAGACCACGGAGGAACCAGAAGGTAAGATACACACATGAGAGCAGCAGTAGGCGAGATCAATCTTGACATAGATGCTATGCTATCAAAGGAACACCTTCAGTCTAATACACACCCTCCCTCTTGATCAAGCCATTTAGTCCAAGATCCCTGCAAGGAATCACCGGTTTTAGCGAGGCCATCAACGAGATGATTTGATTCTCTATTTTGACATATAAGGGAGACATTCTTCAAGGTCCATAGTAAGTTTCTCAGCTTATTACCGAAGAATCTCAAATGCCAAGGGCAAGAAGATTTAACCCAAGCAAGCGCAACTTTGGAGTCTGATTCCACAATGAGAGACCCCTCCTTGAGCCATTCCTTTTCTAGTGATAATTCAAGAGCAGTTGTGATTGCTAAGAACTCTGCTTCATGGCAACCTTAAACCATGCATGAGTACTTTGACATCATAGTCACAAAAAATTGCAACGTTGCATTTCGTTAGGCACCTGAGTACCAACTTAACGTCAAAGACCAAAAGTGCAGGCAGAGATATAAACAGGAACGAAAACTTGAAGTAAATCTATTGTGACTAAAAGAAATCCCCATATTGTAATAGGGATTAAAAATATATTTAACCATTTTTTTTTCATTTTTTAAAGGCTAAATAGCAGTTTTGGTCCTTTATCTTTGGCGTTGGTGTCATTTTGGTCTTTTATCTTTTTTTTTCTTGTTTTGGTCCCTCACCTTTCATTTCCGTTTCGTTTTAGTCCCTAACGTTAGTTTTTCTTAACGGACGCCACGTTGACAGTTAACTGCTGACGTGGTGTCTTAAATGTCAGGGCTGAGTTGGAGCTCATTAAGTGATGTGGCATATAAGGGACCAAAATGAAACTTAAAAAAAACATGAGGGACCAAATTGACAAAATTAACAAATCTGGAAAAACACCCCAATATTCATTTTCATCTTCTCCGGCGAGCCACCACCACAAGAAGTTTAACCATTTTTTTTCATTTTTTAAATATTTTTCAAAATAATATATGTCTTTTTTTGGAAAAAAACTACTTTTTTTTCAAACAAAAATGGACAATTTGCATTAATGATAACAACTACGATATATCATTTGCCTATAAAAAATCTAGAGGGTGGAAGCTTCATGGCAACCTTAAACCATGCATGAGTACTTTGAATATGGTCACGATGAAACATTCTTTTATTGGAAGAACAAGCAGCTCAGCTAGTTTGGCTTATTACCTCACCTTTTATGTGATAAAATACAAGGCATCGGTAGTTAAAACTTAAAAAAGGGCTATTTGGTATTTACGCGTGAATCAAATACCACAACTTGGACTTGATTTCCTATATTTAACTTGACTTCTTTCTAGTCTCATTATTTTAGTGTTTCCTTGCAGTATATGTAACACCTTCAGGCTGAGCTTTTAGTTCATCACTTCCATCAAAACTTTCTACTCCTCTCCAAATAGCTCCCTCATGCTCCACTCTTCAATTGATCCCTTTTTTCAAGTTTCCCTTAGCAAATAAGTGAATAGCCAACCTCAACTTCAAACTAGTCAATATGAATAATAATAAGGTGAGGATTAGTCCGTGTTATTCATTTAATAATATTTTAGTGGAGATAGGTTTTGGTATTTTTTTCATGCTTAGAAGTGATATTTTAATTGGTGTTAACAACACTCAAATTTTCTCTGGCAGAAACTAGTTCCAAAGCAAGCAGCACCCAAAAAAATTATAAAGAAAGTAGTTCTAAAGATGGATGCTTGGGCCATATGTGATGACAAAATTCAGAAAAAAGCATTGAAAGCACTCTCGGCATATCAGGTATATAGAGCATTATTCTTTTTTATGCATAGCAAATGAAGTAAAATAAGGTAAAAATCTTATAGTATTCAATATTGGTTATTGTTTTAGGGCTTGAATCAGTCAAAGTGGATAAGAAAGACAAAAAATTCATTGTAATTGGAGATGCAAATCGCCTAGACCCGAGTGAAGTGGAAGCTAAACTAAAGAAAGTGTGTCACGTTGTCATAGATTATGTTGGACCAGTTGAGGAGGTAAAGAAGCAGCCAGAAGCTGGTTTGCTAAAGAAAATGATTCTCTATTTTCTTTGAGGAATGGAGAGAGTGCCAATGGCTTAGTTTTCTGTATAAGTCATATAATATAATAGGGATGAAAGAAAATAAAAGTTAAAAGAAGATGATTTATAATTCTTATGGATTTTTAATTTTTTGTGAATGGGGCAGTTGGGTAATTCTATTTTTAAGTTTTGATGGTCTTATTGTAAAATGAATTCAATGTGCTTGTTGCGTTATCATAAAAATAATATTTGATAAATATGATATTCGTATTATTTCTATATGCTAAATTAGAAAAGATGTATCAGAAGATTATTTTTTTTCTGATGGAGTATCAGAAGATTATTGACATTCACCCTCCCTCTATTATGCATGGTGATGATGATTTTTCTTGGGGAATTACATCGTATGGGAGTTTTTCCACCAGCTCTGCATATAAGTGCATCTCTGGTTTTATCAACCAGGCTCCTAGTTGATGCGAATCAAGTTGATTCCATGAAAGTTAAAAGATCTAACCAAGTGATTTCTTGAATCAAACATATCAAATAAGACTAAAAGATAAATGGAAAAGAAACATACAAATGGATTAGACAAGAAGATAAAGAAATCGCCGCCACATCCAAGAGGATGATAACATCATGAGGAATCACCACAAGAGTAAGATGCTCTTGATAAGATTCAAGTTTGGTTCTAGAAAGAACCCTAGACAAGCATTCTCTAAGCTCACATCAATGTGTTTTCTATTTCATCAAAGGCTCTCAAAATGAGAATACAAAGTTGCTTAAATACCTAGAGTTGTGCCTAAACTATACCTTGCATACCATGGTGCCTAAGCCAAAAGTGCATGCACACAAACACCAACACCCTCTAATGTCAACATAAACAAAAACATAATCCTAATTAAAGTATAATTATTGAATCTTAAAATAAAATAAAGTTCATCCCAATTTTAATAAAATTAGACTCTCTTGATGATTTTGCGGTCCGTATCATTTCCTCCTTATTGAAAGAATTCTACCTCGAATTTGATCTCCGTTGTATCCTACATAAAGAAAGAACTCAAATAAATGCCAACATACCCCCGGGGTCAAATGGGAATTGGGAAAAATTAATACATTTGACAAAGATAAGCAACACCCAACTCCATGCAAAAGTAAACAATGAAAACTAAAAGATAGGAAGCAATTTATACCTTTTGGAGTAGATATATAACCAAATTTACCTTTGTTTGCTTGAATATTGAAATAAAAAAATTGTTTCTTTCTTCTTTTAAGTTTGGAGGAATAGGATTTACCAACAATGCTCTATTGACATCAATCTCCCCTTTTAAGATATTTTTATTCTTTACCACCTCTTTCTTTTCATTCCTTTTATTTTCTCTCATTTCTTCTCTTTTACCACACTCCTTTTGATTTTCTTTCAATTCTTCTTTTTCTTTTTCTTTTTCTTATTTGAGTTTCAAAGTCAACATGTCTTCTTTAGCCTTATTTGGACTAAGAGGGTGAAGAGTGAATTTGATCCTATTGTGAACAAATGTGTATTTGTTGGATCCAACCATCATGAATAACTTGTCTATCAAATTGTGAAGGTCTCCCTAGCAATATGTGGCTAGCCTCCATGCGTGCTACATCACATATAACCTCTTTACTATATTTATCAATGGAAAATGATATCTTGACTTGTCTATTTATCTCTAATTCTCCATGATCACTTAACCATTGCACTTTATATGGATTAGGATGTGAAGTAGTTTCAAGATTAAGCTTTGACACTAACTTAGTGCTAGCAACATTTGCACAACTACCTCCATCAACTATCATATAGCATATATTTCCTAGAATAAGACACCTATATAGTTTGAAAAATATTATTTATTTGTGAATCATTCTGAATTTTCTATAGGCTCCAACAAATTTACTAACGATGAACAAATCTTCCTCTTGAGGGTTTTCCTTACTTTCACTCTCAAGTGAGTTAATGCACCCATTTTTCCTTAAGACCATAATTCTCTTAGTTGGACAATTTAATGCAATCTGCCCATACTCTAAGCATTTAAAACATTTCATGTTCTTTAACTAAGGGTTCAAAGAAGAATAGTTAGAAGTTGTACCTTTACCCTTGGAGGTTGTGACATCATATCTTTTGGATTCGGTTCCCTCCTTGGAATTGTCCTTCCAACTTAAAGAATGATATTTTGAAGGGGATTTCTTGTAGGCATCATTTCTTTGCAATTGTTTTTCCAAAACGGTGACACTCCACTTCTTCTTTTATATCTTCATTTAGACCATCAAGAAGCCTATCAATGGTATCCTCCATATTCTCCTCCACATTAGCTCTAGTCATAGCAACCTCTAACTTCTCAAAGTATTCACTAACACTTTTACTTCCTTGAGTAAGTCTATGCAATATGTCACGCAACTCCTTCTGGGTATGAGAAGGAACGTGCCTCCTCCTCGTCTTGGCCTTCAAATTCTCCCATTTTTCTATAGTCTCAAATTCACAATTCCTCCTAAGCTTTTTTTCTTGATCTCACCAAACAATTGCATAATCTCTAAACTCAACACAACCAACTTCAAAATGTGTTCTTCACTAACATCAAGACAAGAGAAAATTTGTTCTACCTTAAGCTCCCAATCAAGATATGTTTCAAGGTCACTCTTCCCATGAAATTTTGGAATGCTCACTTTTTCTTTTAACTCATTTTCTCACAAATAATCTCTATGTTTTCTCTCTTTTTCTCTTTCTCTGCTCTCATAGCTCCTTTCTTTTCTATACTTTCTCTCACATTCTCTTCAACCATCTCATGCATCTTCCGGAGCAAATCACCAACCTTATACTTCTTAAGAGTTTTTGCAAAACATTCTTTTTTATTGTCCAAACATCTATTCATGATTCAACAAGCTAACAAGTACGAATTGATCAAACAAGTAACAAGAACAAAAGTCACCATGCATCACTCACCAAGTGTTTACGCCCAAAAAAAGTATCACTCGTGTATATCACTCAATTATGGATTTTTCTATAATGTTCACTCTAGCCTTTTTCCAATCCCTAATGCAACTCTTTAAGTTCTTAAAACAAACCAAACAAATCTCAATCAAGTTTTTGGAAAACCTCTAAACAATTGTGGTAAAACACACATGAAAGTTAACACTTAAGAGGCCACACTAGTGCAAAAATGACATTAGAATTAGACATTTAAAGTCAGGCGCCCAGATGCCTGACTACATAGGTAGACACGGTGGCAAACTTGTAAATAAGTGGCAAAACTCGCGAGTATTAAGGTCAAGCGGATACACGCCTGACGTCTAAAGTGAAGAAATAGGGAAAAAAATAAGACTTTAGAAGTCAGGCGTGTATGCGCCTGACTACATAAGTGACACGGTGGCAAACTTGTAATTAGGGGTGAATTTTTTTTTTCTGTTCTAATACTTTAGACGTCAGGCGTCTATTCTCGCTTGACCTCTAAAGTCCAAAAATAGAAAAAAAATAATATTCACTCTCAGAGCCTCTCACTCTCAATTCTCAAACCTTCACTCTCACAATCTCACTACTCGAAGCCTCTCACTCTCACTCTCAGAGAAGACGAACCACGAACCCTAGCACTCACTCTCCTTCGCGAAGCTTAGCTCTCACTCTCAGAACCTCAGAACCCTTCTCTCCTTTGCGAAGCTTAGCTCTCACTCTCAGAAGCCTTCTCTCCTTCGCGAACCCTAAGCTTCGCACTCTCACTCTCAGAACCCTTCCGCTCTCTCCCTCCTTCGTCGTTCGCCTGTGGTGCTTGTCTAACCGTCGCGTTTCTCCTCCCCTCACCGTCGCGTTTCTCCTCCCCCTCACCTCTCACCGTCATCAGATCTCAACAGAAACCCTCTCTCACATCGCGAACGACAACAGCCGTACACCAACAGAGACCCTATCTCACCAACAACCACCCTCTGTCGTCACCGTCGTCACCTTCTGTCTCAGATCGCGTGGATGTTGCAGAATTTCAAACCCTAAAAACACACACCTGTAATTTTTGTAGATCTGATCCCTAGGGTCTTAATCGGACAACCAAACTAAGGTAAAAACCTTATTATTTTTCTGTTTATGTTCTTCTTTGTTATTTTCTAACATGAACCCTAATTTGGTTCTTTGATGTTTGTGATTGTATGACTGAGGAACACGACGATCTTCACACGCTGAGAAGTCACGAATGAGAAACTCTGAGTTTCAGGTAAAACTCCCTTCTTCACTGTTACTTTCTTGTATTGAATCTGTTTTGTAGAGATATGCCTAATTACAACTAATTCTAAAACAAACTTCCCAATAAAGCCTAATTAAGTGTTTTTATGATTATGTAAATGTTCAGGGTAAAGTCCCGTTTGTGTCATCAGAAGGAATTCATCAAGCTACATATATTTATCTTTGTCTTGGCTGTTTTTCATGTCCTTTACTGCATACTCACTCTCGCTCTTGGACTTGGTATGCTATTTCATGTTTTAGATTAATTTAGCATAAATATATTGAATTTGGTATGTTATTCAATAGGCAATGAATGATTAGTTTATGAAATCTAATGCATCCTTGAAGAAAGGAAATTGCTGCTAATTATGTGTTAAAATCTTCAAATTATATCAATTTTTATCAATTTTTTAGGCATATTGAAAGCAATGTCGAGCGCTTCAAGTGGCAATGATAATCGTAAAATGGACAGCATATTGAAAGCAATGTCGAGTGCTTCAACTGGTGATGATGGTCGTAAAATAGCCAAGGATCGCGGATCATCATCCGTAGAAGAAGCTGATAAGGGAGGAAATTGTAAAATGAGCAAGGGTTGAGAATCGTCATTAGTGGAAGATGCTGATAAGGGAGGAGAAATTTCTCTAAAGAAAGGTCCATGGACACAAGAAGAGGATGCAACTTTGAAAGAATATGTCAAAAAGCACGGAGAGGGAAATTGGAATGCAGTTCAAAAGAATTCAGGACTTGCTCGCTGTTGGAAAAGCTGTCATCTTCGATGGACAAATCATTTGAGACCAAATCTGAAAAAAAGGAGCATTTACTGTTGAAGAAGAACAGCGAATCGTTGAGCTTCTTGCTAGCATGGGAAACAAATGGTCTAAAATGGCTGCTCAGGTTTGTAGTAACTTAACTTCCTTTAAAAATTTGCCTGTCTATATCATGTTAATATGAATATTTAGCCGACCATAGGTTTTGCATTATTGCATTACAGAGAAAGATTTAATATAGTTAAAAAATCAACTGTAATTAGCATTCAATTTCATATAATAGTAGTAATAAATGTTGGTGTTATCATTTTCTATGTTTGAAAGTTCAAATATCAGATATTAAAATGACACCAGAAATACTATATGTTTCAAAATTCAATTTCAATGCCTATTTGCAATGCATTTGGTGACAGAGTTCAAGTTGATTTTAAATGATTATGAATGAACTTGATTTTGTAAAGTTGATATGATTAAATTAAAATGAGTCGTGATTGAGTGTTTTTACTTTGAAAGCAAGTTTGTGATTCAAGCAACATTTTGTCCATTTTCTATGTAAAAAGGGTTTAGTTTTCTATTTGACAGAGTTCAAGTTGCAATTTTGTTTTCTTGGGTTCAATTCTAACAACATTTTGTCCATTTTCTATGTAAAAAGGGTTTAGTTTTCATCAATCCTTATTTACTTCATTGCAGCATTTGCACCCGTGTATGGAGGAACTGTGGCTGACTCTCATGCTTCAGAGAGCTGGAACCAACCCTAAATACGGATCGATATTTTAGCCAATCAGAAAGGGATCAAGAGGAGAATAAATGAACTGTGCCTGCTGCTTTTATGGAAAGAGATGGAAGGTGTGATAGTTTTACTTCTCACTTCACATTTCTGTCCACTTACCCTGAATGCTCAATAGTTGTTAATTCAAGGCAATCATCCATCTAAACAAATCTTCTGATGAGCCTGATAGCAAGCACAAAAGCCACAGTACAACAGTTAGTAGCACTAACTAATAATAAAATTGTATCTGTTGAAAATGATTTAATAAAATTGTCCATTTAATACGCTTACTGCAGAAAATGAACAGCTCAGTGTACGCATTCCAAATTAAGTGTTTAGAAAATGTATACCTTTGGATGTATAATAGTATCCAAAATTATTGTTACTTTTGGTGCCTGTTTGATTTGGTGTTATTTTATTCTTATGGTAGCTGCTATTTATATTTATTTTACCTCACACCTAGCAGGACAAGTCTTGGTTTCCTGTTGTAGCTGTTTGGTTTCAAAAATCTGTTGTATTTTCATTTTACGTATTCATTTTTATTGCAATTTTGCTAATTGTGTGGTAATGTAACATGAAGCACTTATACATAGATCTTTTTGTAACATCTGCAGATTGTACAAGAGTGGAAAGCAAACAAGTCTTGGCTTCCAAAAGAACGAATAGATGAGGTATTTGATTTAACTTGATTGCCATATTCTTGAATATATTAAAATTTGTTATCTGTAGCAAAATCATTTATTTTTGGGTTGTTAACTTGCAAGGTGATAAATGATGTGGAAAACTTGAAGAACTGATTGAATGAGAAAGAAACTGAGCAAAAGAAGTAAGTTCCTGTCTGTATAAATGATAGTACGACAATAATTAGATTAGTGATCGTATTTTATTATGTCTAAAATTGCACTTGAACATATTAATTTAAATATAATTTGATTATTCTTTATTAATTTTTATTCTGTTTTTGTTTTGAACTTTAGAAGGACTTCGGGATTCAGCAAGCCTACATTTACATCTGAAGAAGTGTATTTAAAGGTGTTAGATCTACAAAACAAGGTACCATCTCTACAACTGTAGGTTTCTTCTCTTACTGGTCACCTTGCTCGTTGGAATTATATTATAGCGAAAATATAATATAATATAATATAATTCTATGCCCCAACCTCAGCTGAGAAGAAATTGGGAACTGATGAGAAAACGTTTGTTCATATATTCAGTGAAAGGAGTGGGGCACATTTGGCTGCCGTTAGTGCTTGTCCATGACATGTATGGTCACTCGTTGGAGAAGGTATCTTGATCATTTCAATCTTATCACTTCAACTTTATTTCTTTCTTGAGATATTCATTATTCATGCTGAATCTATATCAGGCTGTAAAGAATGAAGCATCAGGGAGTTTCAGCCATGCACTTTTGACAATAATCCGATGTGCTACGAACCCGGGAAAGTATTTCGCAAAGGTATTCCTTTCAAGTTTTAATGCAGTGGCCACAGTTTTTGTGTTCAATATCAGTGTGTTTGTATGTAAGGCAGGAAACTATTATGAAAGTGGCCACAGGTCCTGCTTTTGATTTCCTGGAGAATGCTCTTGGTAAATTTGATGATGGGCCATTCCTGCTTGGTCAATTCAGTTTGGTGAGTTGAAATGAATTCTTTAATCCTGTAAATATTCACTTTTGAAGCATATTAATTGCTAATGTTCTCTATCCAAAAACATTATAGTATTTGATAATGTCAATGACTTTAGCTTTTCCTTCATATAATTTGTAAGGGCTTGTGATAATCAGGTGGATATTGCCTACATTCCATTTGTTGAAAGATTCCAACTTGTGCTTGCTGATGTGTTCAAGCATGATATCACAGAAGGAAGGCCTAAACTTGCAGTATGGCTTGAGGTATAATAGAACTAGTTGTGCAGAATTTCTTGCCTTGCTTATGGAAATTGTACTCGTTTTTTTTTGTTTACATTTATGTACTCATTATAATCTTTAATCTGAACTTAAAGTAAACTTCTCCATTTTCTTAGCAAGTAGCATTAACAGATTGATAATTTTCTTATACCCTGACCACCATTTTATTAAATAAAGTTGATTAGTTGTGTAGATTAGTGTGTGAATGAAGATTTGCAGAATTAGTTGTTATTTGAAATAGCTGTAATATACGCATTTGATATACACTCATCACTATATTTGATTTAAATACCTAGAACATGTTGAATTTGGGAATTTGGTTTGATATTCTAAAGTTTCTTTGTTATGATACCAAGAACCCCTGTCCTAAAGTTTCTTTGTTATGATTAGTATATATTCTACTCATGCAGGCCTGTTGGTGAAGATATGTTTCATTGGCAAGCTACAATTATGGGTCCTGCAGACAGCCCTTATGCTGGTGGTGTATTCCTAGTGAACATTTACTTCCCACCAGATTATCCATTTACTTCATAGTTTCACTCCTCATGTAATTATATACAGGAGCTGTAAGAGAAGTAAAGGAAGAAACAGGGGTAAGTTTGATGTTAACTAAGATATTTATTCCTCTAGCATATCAATTTAATTATGAGTTTGTATGATAAGTGTCAGATTAGTAGCTAAGTCATTCTTTAGCAAAAGTGAATTGCTTATCTCATTGATTTATTGGCCAGAATTGGCTTTATTACAGCTTAGTTCTGTTAATTCTAGTTGGGTATTATTTATGGTTGTTTTACTGTGAGTATTATTTATGACCTGGGCACTGATATATGACTCCATGGCCTAATGGATAAGGCGCTGGTCTACGGAACCAGAGATCTGGGTTCGATCCCCAGTGGAGTCGCTTCTACGGAACGAAAATTTGTATAACCAGGGTGTATAGATTAAACCAAAATTTGAAAAAAAAAACTTTTAAAGTCAGGCAAGAATAAATGCTTGACTTTAAATCATACTTACGAAGTCAGGCAAGAATAAATGCTTGACTTTAAATCATACTTACGAAGTCAGGCAACAATAAATGCTTGACTTTAAAACTGACTTACGAAGTCAGGCGAAATAAATGCTTGACTTTAAAACTGACTTACGAAGTCAGGCTATCGCTTGACTTTAAAACTCCTGACATACAAAGTCGACTTAATAAAAGTCAAGCGGGCGCCTGACTTTAAATCCCTTTTTTGCACTAGTGCCAACAAAGACCAGAGAAACTTCTAAGACAAAACTAAAGAGTTTAAAAGACAAATAAGAAAATCTAAGTAAAGGAAAGGACACTCAAATAGATCAACAATTAGACAACTCAAGAAATATTAGACTAGAAGACCAAATGGTTCAAATATATGGAAGGTAAGGAACTAAAATCAACTTGCAATGTCTAATAGAAGTGTTCTGGACGTGACCGTCCCGTAAGCAAGATAGAAAGGGATGACCTAAACCCACTAAATCAACGGCTCAGATCAACCCGTACAGAATCCTACGGTTACCCACGAAATTCCTGACACTATATATATAGAGGTCTTACCTCAGCTGACAGGTACCTTTTTGACCCATACCGTTACTCTGCTCACATTCTTACCCCACTGACTTGGGCGTCGGAGTGTCATTGTAGGTACAACCCGGGCGGCGCTCTGCACACGACTAGCAATTCAACAGAACGACCAACAACTCAACAGAACGACTAGATACCTCAGCAGACTATCCTACCCGACCTTGAGGTACAGTTCAAGAAGCAACAAAGATGAAAAACTAATTGATGTAATCAAAATGAATAATTCTGGAATTTTTTTTTTTGGAATACCTCTTTCTATAAGTGCTTTTATGGAGAATCACTTTTTTTACAACAGTTTTCTTTTCAGTTTTTTTGTTTGCATATTTGAATTCTTCTTCTTTTAATTAATTTAGGCTTTTGAATTTCCAGAATCAGACATGTATGAAAGAAATAACATCAAAAACAAGTTTGCATATGAAATTTTGGATCAAAACAATTGCAAATGAAGATAGTATTAATTTCCCAACTAATAAAATTAGGACCTGCCAACAAGCCTTGAATTACCAAATGAGCTTCAAATCAACAAAACCCAGGCAAGAATGAAGAACACGCTCTGAGCTGGACATTGATATTATATGATTATAGGAAGCACAAAAACTAAATGTGGGTTATGATAAAAAAATGCAAGCCGTGGGAAACAAATGCAAGATTAGAAATTTCTATTGGCCGACACAAGCAAGAAGCTGCTCCAAATATCAATTATATGGATATGAATATATGATTCTAGCTAGCAGTTCCCATTAACCCAAAAAAAAAAACCACGTGAATCAAAAGACAGAAAAAACCCAAACACGAAGAAAAAAGATAACAACATATTTTTTAATTTTTTTTCTTGATTTAAGAGCACAATCACACTTGGTAAAGGCACTGAATACCACTTGATGTGAATCTAGTTGATTCCATGAAAGTTAAAAGATCTAACCAAGTGATTTCTTGAATCAAATATGTCAGGCAATAGACACCATATGGCTCCTCAGGTCTAACCAAGTGTGAGCCAATAGACATGGGGAGGCAATAGACACCATTCTAGCAGGTCTGCATCACTAATAGATCTAGGGGAGCCAATAGACACCACTCACGTTGGTTGCTGCAATTATGGATCAGACAGAATGGATCATGAATTGAAACAACAAGAGCGGTCCTGATCTCCATCCTTGGCGTTGGAAACCTCCTCCAACGGGCTATTGGAAGCTGAACTGCGACGAATCAATGTCAAATTGTGGGCGAATTGTCGGGTGTGGCGGTATCCTCTGTGACAACAGAGGTAGTTTCGTCTTCGCGTTCGCCCATCGGTTATTTGTTGCTCTATGATTGAAGCGGAGTTGTGGGGTATTTATCACCGTTTGTGTTTTGCATGGAACAAAGGCTTCAAGAAGGTGATTGTGGAGAGTGATTCAAGCTTAGCGGTCAATCTCCTTTCTTCATCGAATGTCGTTAACCACCCTAACAGGCTTCTTCTCAATGGAATTAATGCATTTGGAGATGGTGAAAGTGAGTGGATGTGGAAGAAGATAGATAGGCAAAGTAATCATGTGGCAGATACGCTCTTATAAAAAAAATGTAGCAGATACGCTTGTGAAGTCCTGTGCTCAGTTGGACTCAGATTGTATTTTATTTGACTCTCCTCCGGACTTCTTATCTCAGGCCCTTAACTTAGATAGAGTTGGGCTTTGGGATTCTGGTTTGTAGTTGGTTTCGTTTCTGGGCTTCGGCCCTTTTGCTCATAAAAAAACGGGTTGGGATTTCATTCCCCCCAAAATACCCTTCAAAATTTACACTATTCCCGGAATCATGTACAAAAACATTTTTTTGATAAGCAAATGTTAGTGGGAGTGGGAGAATGTTAGTTTCCGGGGTTTGAACCCTGGACCTCCTTCTTACAACTTTGCAACTCCTCCATGTCCTTTAGCTCGCCAACTGAGCTACCTTCCTGGGACATCATGTACAAAAACATAAATCCGGAAGACAAAAAAATACTTTCCGGATTTATGTTTTTGACATAAATCCGGAATTAAAAAACACATTCCAGATTTATGTCAAAAACCCAAATCCGGAATGAAAAATTATTTTTTGGAAATTTTTAAAAAAAATGACTTTTACCCACGGACAAAAACTGTCACTAAATATGAGCATTCTGTCAAACAGTTTTTAATGACGGATTTATGTTTTTGACATAAATCCGGAATGTACTTTTCTTAATTCCTAAATGATGTCAAAAACATAAATCCGGAATTAAAAAAATATATAATCCTAATTTATCTCAAAATATAGATTCAGATGTCTTTTAATTGCGTTTTACCACTTTTAGTGACGGTTTCTATCCGTAAGTAAAAGTCAATTTTGTTAAACACTTCCAAAACTTAAGATTTAATTCCGGATTTATGTTTTTTGACATAAATCCGGTATGTTATTTTTTAATTCCGGATTTATGTCAAAAAAACATAAATCCGGAAGTCAAAAATACATTCCAGATTCTTGTCAAAAAAACATAAATCTGGAAATGAACAAAAATGTGGGGGTATGTTAAGGGTAAAATTGGAAATTTTGGTAATTTGGGGGGTTTATAGGCCAAAGGAGGGGTATGAAAATCGCAAGCCTAAAAAAACTTAGAATAGATGTATCATGTATGATGTATGCACATGCGGGTGGCACATTAGTGGTTGTTAGTATTATATTATGATTTACTATATGCAGCCGCTCATATTTGTGTGTCACCCCCATTTAGTCTTGAATCTTATTTTATTTTATTAATTAACTACTGAACCAGCACTAGTGGCACCTCCCATTTTTCATTTTCATTGTCTGTCTTTTTTTTGGGTTTGTAGACGGAGTGGCAATTGCCACTAGAAACTCACGCACACAACTCTGAGGTCCCGGGTTCGAATCTTGGACACGATATCCAGTCTAACAATTTTGGCATTTGCCAATTGAGCTAGGTCTTACAGATAAACAAACTCATCATCCTAGAACAACACCTAGGAGAGGACTACAATCCTAAGGAGAGAGGCCTTACTGACCCTCTCTCTCATCATCCTCTCCGACAAACAAACTCATAAGAACGGAGGGAAGGTCTAAAATGCTAACAGTTTGGCTATGAGGCCATGTGCCTCCTAACTCTTTCCTCATCTGTAAGGAGTCTTCCATAAGCAATCTTCCAAAGCATAAATTTGATCCTATTAGGGATCTTCCACTTCCAAACATGTTCAAAAATAGTTGGACTAATCAAAGAATCAATAGTAGCATCAAAGTAATTTTTAAGCAGGTTTAAGGGAGAATTGACCATCAGCAAATTTTGTCACAAGCAATCAAATAAACCTTCCTCTAGGAAGAAATTGGAGGCTTCTGCCATCAAACTCGTTATATTGAGGAAGACATTCCAAACCCAAAGGCCTATAGGGGTGGGAATGCTTATTTTTACTTGTAGTTTTTTGCATACCCTAGAATACTACCCACTGTAGACTCAGCTAAGGAAACCCTCATAGCAAAAAAGAGAGTGGAAGCCAACCAAGTATATAACTTCTTGCTCATCTTATCAAGTAGAAAACTAATGCTGTTTCTAATCTCTCTTTTGTGGTTCATAGGACCACTATGGTAAAGCCCCAAGTCCAAGGTTCTATCAATCCCTAGATCTTGGCTAAAAAAATCAGCTCTCTTATTCTTCAACATGATTTCCTAAAATCACTTTTGACCCCGGATGATCACAAAAAGACTTGAGAGCACCTACGGAACCACTTACTTTGTAAGCTTCGACAACTAGGATAATATCATTAGCAAAACATATATGAGAGCTTCGCACTATTCTCCCTACCAAACACAACTTCCACAACCCCGAAATTGACCAAGTTCCCAGTTTTATGACCTAGTATTTGCAAGGCTAAAATAAGATAGAGAGATATTGAATCTCCTTGCCTAATACCTTGGGAAACAAAGTTTTGGGTTTGGTTACCATAAGCTTTATCAAGGTCAAACTTTAAAAATCATATAAACCTTCTTGCCATGCATATTATTAAGTGAGTGGAAAACTTGCTAGACAACAAGAATGTTGTTTATAGTGGATCTACCTTGAATGAAACTACAATATTGATTCGTGGGAAACAACGTTGGGGAGAAAAAGTCTCAGCTAGCCTACTAGAAATAATTTTAGTAATGATCTTATAACTAACATCTCAGAGAACAAATAGGTCTTAAGGTGAGGCAGCACATTTGGATCATCATATCATTTAGGAATAAGAGTAATTGTCAACAATATTACTAGGATCCTAAAAACATATGTCAACAAGGTGAAACAGATAATTGCCCACAATATTCCATTGATTTTTAGAAAATAAGGTATGAAAATCACCAGAGATTTATAATCATCCATAATAAAAAGAGTCTTCTTGATTTCTTCAGGAGAAATAGGACTAGCAGGCATAGACCTATAATCGGTAGTAGATCTAGGACTCGTAGGAGTCAAAATTTTGAAAAGCATGCATTACTAAAAATATAATTTAAATAAATTAATAAATTATACAACTCATAATTGTCTCAAGAGAAAAATGAGATACGTGAGTGATGAGTTTGTGTGAGGTAGTTGGGTCAATTAGGTGCAAAATTAAGGGTCTTATTGCAAAATTTTAATTTCAGCGGGGTCAAAATATTTTTATATAGGGTGTAAATGGACTTTCTAGAATTCAATGAGATACGTATATTTTCTAGAATTCAATGTGAATTCTAGTTCTAGAATTCAATGTGAATTCTAGCTCTATCTCCATGTCATAATAGCACCTAGCAAGACTTTATATAGGAAGATTACAAATAAGAGGTAGTTACAATCCGGACCAAAAAACTCTTAACAACTAACTTCCTATCACTTAGTTAACAAATTACTCCTAACTAACTTAACTAATTTTGTTAGAGGCATGGTTTACAACAATTCTCCACCTAGGATCTAACAAAACAAGTCCTTCTAGTTAGAAGTATTCTAGACTCAGATTTCTCTTATTGTTGAGAAATCATACTTATACCCTTCCCATGTACAAATGGTAGTTATAGTTAATTACAACAATACCCTAACTAACTCCGAAGGGCAACACTTAGTTGTAACCAAAAAATAAGACTTGATAACAATCTAACTAACTAACTTGAGGGAAACACCTTTGATGATCCAGATTTTACAAATCCCCACCTTGGATCTTTAAACCATTAGTTATGTTGAAAAAGTCTTTCATCCCTTTAAAGGATTTTAATCCTTCTAACAATTAAATTGTACTGACTAATCTCAGTTTCTACCTGATTAACTTCTTCAATATCTTGTTGAGTCACATCATCTTGATGCTCTTGTTGAGATCCTTTATCACCCTTACAAGTGGTTTGAGCCTCCACCTAAAACTCAACTTCTCTTTAGAAGTCAAGGGCAAAGTAGAGTCCACAGATTTTGATTCAGCACTTTTAACGAGATCTTCTTGAAAAACAAAATCATTACTTAGCAAATATTTTTTTTCTTTATCCGTGAGGGATTCTAGTAGTTTTATTTCTCCCTCTAATGCGTCCTTCAATCCTTGATGGACCAATAGTGCTCGTATTTTCAGTCTCCACAATGCAAAGTCATTCTTGCTGTTGAAGCGTTCTATAACAAACATTGTCTAGAAAAGTCATTCAGCTCTGATACCCGTTGTTAGGAATTTAAACTTAGAAAAGGCCAATTCCAAGCGGAGGACAAAACCAGTTCTTGCAAAAACACAGATCAAACATCTTGTGTGTACAATAGTGAACACAATGAACACAATCAAGAAATAATAAATATAACGCAAGATAAAACACACAGTTTGATCACCCAGTTCGAAATCACCCACTTGATTCCTACATCTGGGGAATTTAGCTGAAATGCTAAATCCATTATCATAGAACAATGTGAAACAAAAATTACAAGACTTTACAAGTTGAGGTCTTGCTCAACGACACTCTAATCTCACAACATTCTTCTCTCTATGATAACTCTCTAGAATCCAATGTGAATTCTAACTCTATATCTCTATGTTATAATAACACCTAGCTAAGACTTTATATAGGAAAGTTACAAACAAGAGGTAGTTACAATCTGTACCAACTAACTCTTAACAACTAACTTCCTATCACGTAGCTAACAAACTACTTCTAACTAACTTAATTAATTTTGTTAGAGCCATGATTTACAACAAGAACTATGATTTATAATACTGTTTAAAATTTATATAAAAAGATTATCTGCAGACTTTCTTGCAAAGTTTATAGAAAACATTTACACCAAAGTTACGTGCAGATTTTGCTGCAGAAATTACCCATGGATTTTAGAATCCTCAAGAAACCGTCACCCACAAAGCTTTTTTTTTCTGTGAACAAATTTTCGTAGGAAATCTACACGGAATTCGTTTGTTGCGGACTTTTCTCGAAAACTTGCAAAATCTAGTAGTGTCAGATTATGTTACCGTATTTTGTAATTGTGATCAACACTACAAGAAAAATTGATTTAGTGACCAAAATTAGTGATAGAAAAATTGAAACGCATTATTAATTTAAGCGTCACAAAAATTAGTGAGGGAATTGGAGACAAATTTCACATTTTTTCATCACTAATTTTTCCTATCTAATTTCATTTAGTAGTGTTATATGCTACTTGCTTTGTCTTCATAAAATTGGTTAAATTGTGAATTGTTTGTGATTTATCGAGTGTGTGACCATATTTCCAACATATCCCCAATAATCTTCATCCCTTTTTTAAAGAACGTGTCTCCCCTCACTCCCCCTCTTATTCTCTAATCCTATGATAAATCTCAAATAAAACAACTGATTTAGATCCTCTGTTGTACACAGAATTGTGCTGCGCAACGAAGCCCATCAAATCTAGAGAGAATTGTTCTCTCTCTAGATATGATGGTCCTTGCTGGCACATCACCATTATGCGCACAACAGGGATCCGTGCTCTAAAACAATGTATCAATTTTCAAAAACATGTGATTATCATAAGAACTTCTATAAACATGGTCCAAGAACATTGATAGTACTATTGTAGATCTCACATACTCACAATGTCAAAATATGTTTCATTAAGAATGAGACATTCACTATAAAAAGAACCACCTTAATTTTCCTTTAGTGGGTCGGTGATTAATCATTACAAACTTCTACAAATCTAATTACTATTTTGTTTTTTCATTTATGTCTCCTCCTACACGCTTGGTTGAAACTTCTTGTTTAAACTTAGTGCCTTAGTTATGGCAAGAGATGATTAGCTATAGTTTCTTTAATAAAGTGTTCCTATGTGAGGAAAAATAAAAAACACGCCTAATAGGCCGGCAATGCCAGTATACTACAAATTATATTTTTTGGGTCGTGGCCTATAGCTTAGGTGGACCATAATCTAGTAACAGGCCCCAAATGCACTGTGTAACTATTCACACCATGGTCTTACTAATACACCCTTCAAGATATCATGGTTTTTTGTTCAAAATACAAAAATACAAGCGCAAAATATAACTTCTGGATGACTCTTAAAGTAGTTGTTTTTGTTTATAATAGAACTACTGAATGAAGTATCCAATAATATCGATCGTGAACTCATTATTCAATGATTTTTTAACATGAAATGAAGTAAATGAAAATTACTAGGTATGTAATTTATTTATTTTAATATATTAAAGATTTCATTTTATAATTTTTTAGTACTACACGTGTTTAAAAGAAGTTCCCACCCTGACTCACTGTCGTAGGTCAGCTACTGATAAAATCTTAGATTGTTTGTCAAAAAAACCATACATTATTTTTAAATTAGGTACTACTATTTTAAATTTTAAATTTATTCCAATTTTATTTTTATGTTTGTTTTTCAAAATATATTTATCCTGTTGGTTTCTAGCCCAGCTCAGTTCAGGATAAGATTTTAACTAAAGAGACGAATAGGATAAGTCACAGAATTGGATCAGTTTATTTGGACTTATCTACTAACATCCATATGAGACTGTTTGGGAGAGCAAATGAAAACATCTAATGACATATTCATAAGCTGTTTTGAGCTAATTTCCATAAGCTCCTCAAGTTAGCTAATGAAAACAGCTTATAGCTTATAAAAAATAGTTTAACATTATTTTATCCTTTATTATAAAAACAACGTATGCATCAACTCTTATATGATAAGCGCTAATGTCATAAGCGTTTAATTAAGCTGGTTTTCCAAACGGGACCCATATCATGTTGGCTCAACAAACGTGCTGAATTGACACAACAGGGGCGGAGCTAGCATAAATTTTACTAGGGGCTAAATATAAAAGTTCGCTTGCATTTTTTTGTCTCTCAACTTTTTTCGATTAAAGAGTGTGGTCATTTTATTTTACTTTTGACAATTTTGCTCTTCTAATTTGTTAATTTTGGTTCTAGTGATTTTTGCATTACACTTTTGGTCCCCAAAAATTATGAATTGTGCAATTTTAATCCCCCATTTTCCCCAACTCCAAGATTTTGGGGGACCAAATGTGCAAATAATCCATTATTTTGAGGGGAAAAATTATGAAATCAAGAAAATTTGGGATCAATAATTGTCAAAAGTAAAATAAAGTGAACCCAGAGCGTGGGGTTCAGTGGTTGGGGCTGATCCTCCCTTAACCAATGGTCGGGGGTTCGATCCCCACCCTGGGTACGGAACAGCGTTAAAACTTTGGGCCAGCTCCCCTGCCCCTCGAGGCACCTCCAATGAGCGAGGGATTAGTCACTGTTGTCCGTGCGGTGGATACTCGGGTTTACCCAAAAAAAATAAAGTGAACAAACTCATCAAGTTAACAAAAATCATCAGATTTGTTTGGGATAATAATAGACTAATGGGCTTAAACTAATAGACTTATTATTTTATCTCCTTAGACAAATAAACTTAGTTGGTATCGCTAAGTAATATATTATTGATGTAGCTAAATATGAAATATACTTACTTATTCAAATACATATATATATATATATATATATATATATATATATATATATATATTATTTTTAGGGTAGCCAAAACTACGTACGTTATACTTACACTATCATCCGTCCCTGATCCAAGATATAATAGACTTATCATATCTTCTCTCACCTCTGAATAACTACCGAATATTGGATTATCATTGGATTTTAGTGCAAAACTCATTTACACTTAGCATGCACCTTTTTCTTTGATAATTACTATGCATGCACCTATTTCTCTATATTAATTAGCCTCATATATATAACCCATATTCCCATATTCTTTTTCGGTTTTTGTATATTACTTTTCCAAGTGGGAGTAGATGCTAGATGTAGGTAGAGTAATTAAGGGCAGTTAGGGATTATGAGTATGTTTACCATCGATGTCTAATTATCCCATTTTGTATGGAACAGTATCATAGTGTAATTATCGTACCAAAACAGTGGCCTCAACCGTTTAAACAAGTTTATTATGGCATTGTCACACACATACCAAAAGTATGTGATTCCACTGTTCCATTAAATCATTGCTCTTCTCAAACCTCTGTAGCTAAATGATTAATGCGCTAGTTTGCTTCCTTGTCAATTAAACAAAGATCGCTTTTCTTAATATATAATAATATAACGAAGATCTCTATAAGTAAACGTCGGTGCGCTTTATATGGACATGTCCTTGACTTTTTAGGAAATTAATAGTCTTGTGTTTCAGCGTCAGTGTGTGTTTAAAGTCTAAACTTGCTATCATTTCTCAGCCCTTGTGAAATACTATAATAAAAAGCACTTTCTGATCAAAAATAATAATACAGAGCACTTTTAAGTCCATCCTAGTACTTGTTCTGATTACCTCTTAATTCTTTATTGCATTCATTGGGAGGTTGAAGGAAACACTAGGGTTAGACAAGTCGCTTTAAAATGATGGTGTGATTGCACTTTTGATTAATTATCAATTACGTGATTGTACAGTTGTGGTTCCTAGATTTTAATTGTCCTTTAAGTGTAACTTTGCTACGGTGTTATTTGAATTTAACCTATGTAAAATCTCTCTACCTCTGTGTGAAATGGAATCTTGACAAATAAATATCTAAGATTCTTTTTTATGGCAGCATAAATATTTAAGATTAAAGGGACCATGACGATGCAAATGTCATAGATTTACACAAGGTACGTCTCTTGATGCAGTAAGGGATGGGTGTGCCTGAGGGTTTCAATTACATTACACGCAAGAACTGGTGGGAATATCTTCCATTTTGGTGCAAACTGAATGCAAGTGGAACAAGCATTTGAAGTTGTCAGCCCAAATACAGAAACATGTTGTCTTCTTTCAGCAAGATAAAATCATAATATTCCCTCTCAAAATAAAAGTAACAAACAAAAAAATTATCAATATGTTGCATCTATTTTACTTTCCTCTTAGATCAATTTCTCATCAACAAAAATATGATGCGGGACGACCCCGAAGTAAAAGAGTCATATGTAAGTGGATTTGCTTTTATCTAACGTAATGTAGTATCGTACTCATCGATTAACCAAACTCTTTCCTTTGCCGTTCTATGAAACTTCAATTCTAACAATCGATGAGTACGATACTACATTATGTTAGATAACATAATGTAGACATCATCTGTTGTTAACAATTGTTAATGTTTTAATGTGAAACAATAACTCCAAAAAACTCATTATAAACAGAATTTTCTCTCAAAACCAAAGGGGCTTGAGACCAAATCAGCAACTCAAAGAACTTCAATAAGAACTTTTAATCACACGTGGAACAAAAAAATTAAATTAATAGAACATTAACGATAAACAAAAGCACATGTTCTATGTAGATATTATATTGTGATTTAGAACCGGATATATCAAATGGCAACACATAGGTTAACTACTTAACTCCTCTTTTACTTATTTTATTCTATCATGGTTACAACAGATCATGTCCCATAAATAAACACAAAAGTTTGGTTAATCGGTGAATATGATACTACACATTATGTTAGATAAAAGCAAACCCACTTACATATGACTCTTTTACTTCGGGGTCGTCCCTAGGGGTGTCAAAGTGATCCATTTGTCTATTGGATATCCGGTCCGTCCATAGCAAAATCCATCCAATCCATTCGTTACAAACAAAAAAATAATAATGGATTGGATTGGATCCATCCACTTGATTTGTGGATGGTTGTGATCCATCCATTAATTTTTTTTAAATCCAATGGATTATCAATAAGTAGAAGATCAAAATCCAATGGATAATTATTTTTTTGACTAAAATCAATTGGATAATTATAAAAAATACATTTTTACATAAAACTATTTCTAAAAACAATTTTCAGTTTTTTTTAAAAGGACTTTCCAATTTTAAAATTTTTTTCCAATTTTTTTTTTTAAAATTCAGAAAAAAAAATATATATTATATATTTTTTGACAATATAATATATATTAATATATAATATATAATATATATATATATTAATATATAATATATATTAATATATATATATATTATATTAATATATATTAATATTATATATATTATATATATTAATATATAATATATATATATATATAATATTATAAATAGCACCACCATGACTGGCGGCCGGCCGCCGGAGAGCCGCCGTATCACCACCGCCGACCACTGCCGGTCGCCGGAGCGCCGCCGCCGGAGCTCCGCCGCCGGCCGCCGGCCGCCCGCTTCCACCACCACCTCATATATAAATATATATTTATATATTTATATTATATATAATATATATTTATATTTTAACAATATTATATATAAATATATATTTTTAAATATTTTTTTTTTGTCAAAAAAAAGTAATTTTTTTTTGCTGCAACATTAAAAAAAAAATTTCATAAAAAGATTTTTTTATTAAAAGATTTTTTTATTTTTTAAAGGTATTAGTGGATGGATCGGATATCCATCCATAAAAAAGTTGTTAATGGATGAATTGGATGGACTTTTTTTGTCCATGGATGAATTAGATTGGATTTGTTTGATACAATCCTAATGGATATAAATTTTTTAATGGATTTCTCTAATCCATCCATTATAATCCATATCCATATCCATCCAATCCATCCATTTTGACACCCCTAGTCGTCCCGCATCATATTTTTGTTGATGAGAAATTGATCTAAGAGGAAGAAATTTATTTTTCAAGAGATGAATCCAGAAAAAAGAGAGGAATCTCAGTTCTGTTCTAACTGCTACACAAAATGCACTTATACAGACTTAGAAAGTAACTGTTAATATAGTGGTTATAAACTCAGTCAATTAGGCTAAAAATGAGGTAAGTGCGAGTTGTTAGCGGACTTGTGGAGAGTAATTAACAAGTAAACGCATCGAGACTATTTTTAGGTTGTGAGAAAGACGCTAATATCTTGGTAACAGTAAATGAATTATCTACTTGTTGATGTTTGAGCATAATTATATACTTCTTTCTAGATCATAATGATGTATCAGTGCCATTCTGTTTGTGTGTAAATATTACCAGCTTTGAAATCTGACTTGATATGGCTTAAAAAACTTCTTTTAACTACAGGGCTAATTTGTTGAATATATATTCATAAATATAATTGCATAAGTTGTATATTTAAAGCATAAAACAAATATATATCTCATTTCTTTCTAATACATATTTGTTGGTAATGAACTATATATATATCTTACTAATAAGGTCTGCCTTGACCCTGGTGCGCCTCCGAAGCCCAACTCACCTAAACTTTTAAATACCAAAAAAAAAATCTTACTAATAAGTATCGCATAATATTTCATATCAAGCCACTTGGCATTTAAAAATATGTGTGTATGTTTTTATAGAACTAAGTTATAGTCTCGAGGATTGAGATATTTGTCTCTTCTAGACACACAACTCGCCAATAAATATTTAAAAATATGTGTCTATGTCAGACAAAAATTTAATTAGTTAGGCAAGACTTTGCTTTCCAAAAATACTTTATGTTAGAGATATTTCCTTATAGCTTCAATATTTTTGGGAGGTTCCATGTAGAGATCAATCACATGTTCGACCTTCAAGTCCATCAGATATAATTTGAGATCCGTCCCCTCAAACTCTTTCTTGGTTAAATTATAGTTTTGATCCCCCTATTTTCACAAATTCAGGCATTTAGTCAATATTTTAAAACTGAAACATTTAATCCCCTATTATGAGAAATTCATACATTTTAGCCTAAATAGGAGTTTTTCATATTCTTTTGCTGATTTGGAGACTTGTAAAAAAAGGGTGACATAGACCTAATTAAATGATGTGGCACCTGACATGTGGCTGCCACGTCAATTAATGAACCTCATAAGGGTGCCACTTAATTAATTTATTAATAAAACATTAAAACTAAGTAAATTAACAAAACTAAAATTAAAACTAAAATTAAGAACATTACAACCCAGAAAATCAGATGCAAGAACCAGATTCAATTCAAGTTGTTCGGGGCTTCTTCTTATACCATCGTCATTGTCGTTATAATCGGGATCACTACTATTATCAGAAGAAGAAGAATCATTTGCAGGAGGAGGAGACATTGGCATCCCATACTTATCACAAGGAGCAATCTCAAGCTTCATTTGAAGACAGAAACAAATGGTTATAACATAACTTGTTGTTCCCAACAACCTTAAACAATGCCAATCTTTTAGAAAAAGTAGAGTTGAACTTGCAAAAGCACGACCCCACGAAGGTTATTGTTAGCCAAATTCAAGTACTTGTGGTTCCTCATTTCTGAATTGAATTTTGGAATAGTCTCATTAAGCTGATTTGAACTCAGATCCATGTGAACCAAACCGGGTATAGCAGAAATAGAATCTGGAATAGACCCAGAAAAGGAATTTGAAGCCAATGTTAGATTTTTCAATGAAATCAAGCCCCCTAAGGAAGAGGGTACGTCACCCTTGAACGGTTGAACCCTTAGAATATATTGAAGTTAGTTAAAGTAGTTGTAGTTAGTTAGATTAGTTACAAGTTGGTTAGTTTAGTTAAAATCACTATATAAAGTGTATCATACGCTCATTGTAAAATACATATCTCTCTTTACCTTTGAATGAGAATTTACTTCTTTATTCATTTTCTCAATACTTCTAATATAGTAAGTGTCATACCCCAATTTTGTCCGGCTTAGGTCAAAACCCTAATTTTCCACAAAAATAAATAAGTTGATGAGCGAAGAGCCTTATGCACTGCATTTCGGATCCTAGAAGGCATTCCAAGGTTCTTGAAATCGTTTTTAGGGTTGGAACGCACTTTTCGGGAAAATTAGGGTTTTAGAGCCAAAAAGGGTATTTCGGTCAATTATAACGGTTTTTTTCTCTCACTTTCAAAAAGGCTCAAAAATATGTATAATTAAAAATAGAAATCTGAAATCAAAATAAAAAAATGAATAACAAAATAATATTGGATGCTTATGGTATTTTTAGAATTAGGGCTAATTCCTTTTAGGTGCTTTTTGCTTTTATCCATTTTTGGCCAAAGTAAGCACCAATTTCACAAGCAAACAACCTCCCTCACTCCACCCTCATGCCCTTCACTTCAGCCCCATCAAGTGCACATCACAAAAAAGCCTTTCCTCATGACAAGCACACATTTGAGTCCAATAACATTCAATACACAACATATTTTTACCTTCCTTCTCTCTACACCACTAAATACACACTAATTTCTTCACCTCCTTCACTCCATCCTCATGATCCACACCTCCCTTCACTTCAGCCCCATCAAGTGCACATCACAAAAAAGCCTTTCATCATGACAAGCACACCTTTGAGTCCAATAACATTCAATACACAACATATTTTTACCTTCTTTCTCTCTACACCACTAAATACACACTAATTTCTTTATTTCCCTCTCACAACCTTAAACCCATTAGATCTTTGGCCTCCCAAGGATTTGAATAAGAACAACTCACTCCTCTCCTCCCCAAAAGACCAAGAAATTCGTAGCCCCCCTCCTCTTCCTCACTTCCTCTTGTTTTTTCTTTCATCTCAAAGGAACCTTCTCATTTTCTCCTACACCAAAAACCCTAACAAACAACTCACCTCATTTGCATCCCTCTTTCACATACTCCCTCCATTTCTCATTCAAAGTTCAAGCATCATCATCAAGTAGGCACTTCTTTGAAGGATATTGGAGTTTTGTTGATTTGTGCCTAGCTTCATCTTCTCATCTCACTTTCTAGCTCAAAGCTAAGGTAATCCTTAAAACCTTGCATCATCTTTGAGTATTTCCTCAAAAAATATAAAAAGCATTCATCCTATCATCTTCATATTCTCATATTGTTGATTGTTGTTGGTGAGAAGTGTCATAAGCACTTTGACAAGCACTTAGGGAGGCTTGGGTGCTTATGATGCTTCTCACCCTTTGATAAATGTTGATTGGTGTTGATCTTAATCCTTGCCTTTCATGAAATAAAATGTTGTTTTATGGCATGTTGTATTTCGCATACTCTCATAAAAATTTGATTTGCTAGTTGTTGTTGTGTTTTCTCACATTTACTTGCATATTCACTCTTGTTTGCATAACTTTCACAAAATAAGAAACTCATTTCAAGCATGATGACATTCGGCCATGGGCCTAGGTTTAGGGTTATTGAATGCTTTTGTCTATTTCATGATTTGGGGATGAATAATAGTTGATTTAGGGTATGTATGCTCCTAGGTTTTAACATAAAAAATTAGGGTTTGGGTTTGCTTTAATAAACTTGTTTTTGTTGATGATTGGCAAGGTGATTCACACTTGTGCACTTAATCTTAAGTGTGAGGATTGACTAAAGTGATTCAACATTCTTTGATACTTTGGTTGCTAAATAATTTGTTTGCTTATGCTTGCCCATGATCATGATTGAGGCAACTCTTTTCCTTAAGCTAACAATTTCATTGTCCACTCTCATATAAGAATATCATCAACACTTAGATAGGTCAATTCCATACATTGCATCTTCCAATAGATGTGCATTTAGATTCCCTTGCATCTTGTAGAAATATTTGAGTATGGTTCTCACCTAGCATCTTCCATTAGATGTGCATTTAGGTTCAATCTTGCCTACTCTTGTATTCTTACTTAAATGCCCACTTCAAGTTCTTTCCTTGCCTACCTTTGTGTTGTGATCTAATATATATAGTTTAGGCTTGATCCTTGTTTGCAAATTCAAATGTTGTTGCTTAATGATTTGATTCCAATGATCGTGAATTCACTAATTCTTTCTTGCACTCATTGTTTTCATTTCTAAACGACTTGCCATAAAAATGGTTACTAGTGGCAATCCATCACAACCTTTGTTGGTTCGATTGTCATGAAAGCCTCAATTTCAAAAGAACTTTCGCAAGCATAAAGCAAGCTACTAGTGATAATCCATCACAACCTTTGTTGGTTTGGTTATCATGAACGCATCCAATTTCAAAAAGCATTTTTCTAAGTATCAAAGAATCAAAAACAAGTTATTGGCGGTGATCCATCATAATTTTTGTTAGTTCGATCACCATGAAAGTTTGCATTTACAAAAGGCATTTTCAAAGAGAGTTACTAGTAATGATCCATCATAACCTTTGTTAGTTTGATCATCATGAAAGCTCTCATTTTCAAAAGAAGTTTCAAAAAGATTTTTCAAAGCTCGTTAGAACTACGTCGCTTTGATTCCCATTTGGGATACGTAGGAGCGAGTCACATTCTCGTCAAGCGCAACCATAAAAAAGTTTAGCATTTGCATAACAAAAAGAAAAGAATTATTTTCGTAACAAAAAGAATCACTTTCGCAAACCAAGATCATTTTCAGAACAAAAACCTTTTCCTTTCGAAAAACCATTTCCAACCCATCGTCGCTAGTGGTTAATCAGAACCTTTGTTCGTCTAGCCATTGGTGGCGATGTCTTTTTCCCAAAAGAATAATAAATGATGATCCATCATAACCTTTGTTAGTTTGATCATCATGTAAATCAATCTCTTTCGAAAATCACTTTCAAAAAAAAGATAATAAAAACGAGTCGCTACTAATAGTCAATCAGAGCCTTTGTTCGTCTGACTGGCGGTAGTGACTCTCATTTTCAAGAGTACTTAGCGGTGATTACCCATAACCTTGGTTAGTTTAATCATTCACTAAATGCTCGTCCTATTTCGAAAACTCACTAAAAAGATAAAAGACAAAAACCTTTTTAGGACAAAGAAGAACTACGTAGCTTTGAGTTCTCCATCGCACCGGGAGATACGTAGGAGCGGGCCACGTCCCGTCAAGCGTGTTTTTTCTAAAAAACCATCTTTCCCCCTTTTTCATAATAAATAAAGATTTTCATTAAGAACTTTTCAATAAGGAGTAGAGAGGCAAAATTAAGTATTTTCAAGTCAACACACTAAAACCACACATTTAATTAAAGGTTCCCTCTCAGTAGAGAGGACATGTGGGGTGCTAACACCTTCCCTGCGCGTAACCGACCCCCGAACCCTATTCTCTAGTCTCGCAAGACCAATCGCTTCCCAAAAAGGTTTTCCTAATATTTTCCTTAATAAATATTGGTGGCGGCTTCATTGTCTTAGGAAAAGTTGTGAACGAGGAAGGTTCTCCCTCGGGGACTTTTTCGGGCGCAACAGCTGGCGACTTCACTGGGGACTAAAAAACATTTTTCAAAAGTGGGTCAAGCCTAATTAATTAAGTGTGTTGGTTTGTGTGATTGATTTGAACATCTTGCTTTGCCTCTATTCTTCCTCTTTTTCATAAGCATGTTGCATCCATATGCATTCTTCTTCTATGTTTGCTCTTGTTTAATATAATAGATAGTTACTTCTATTGTTGTCGGCACCCTAGATTAGTTGTATTTGATTGGTATTGAACCCTAGGGTAGACGACATGTTATTGCTTTCTATTGTCTGGACTGTTCTGGATTTTCATTTGCAGGTGGGGTAGTTTTTAAGGAAATGCCCTTCGCACACACACACACACACACTTGTACCTTGAGATTATATGATTAGAGAAAGAGACCATAACCCAGGTCTGTTAGGGTACCTTAGGATGAGTGGATTCGAGTAGTGGGAGCCCATCAGGACCTTTGTCCGTTTGGCTACTCGCGAAAGTTTCAATCAGAGTTGTGCTCTTTTATGATGCTTCGTATCTAGCAGTTTGCTGCATTTACGGAGATTTTCGTGAGAGGGACTGTGGCTCCGATGGCCTTTGTGAGGGTGTGAATAGAGCTACATGAGAAGATTATCCCTAAAGTGCCTTAGATCATAGGTTCTACCCCCTTTTAGGTCACAAGGGCTTTCCAAATTGTGTGCTGCATCGTTGCATTCAGTTCAATCAATTTTTCCTTCAAAATTTCTGAAAATCAAAAAAAGATATGCTTTCCCTTTTCAATAAACGCCTATATGAGGTGGCATATAGTGTGAAAATTTTCAAATCACCACCTGTAAATATCCTCTTTCTGCAAAAACACAAAAAAAAAGGCATCATTGCATCATTGCATCATTGCGTCACTGCATTATTGCATCATTTGCATTGCATAAAGTTCCAATTTTGAAAAAAACCATTCATCTTGCATTCCCTTTCATTACATAAAGATAAAACAAAAAACAATTATCATCTGCATAGCATAAGCATTTCATTTATAATCATGCAAAAAATCCTCGTCAAGTTCATCCAAGATGAGATATTCATGCATAAGCATTATTTCAAAAAAGACACAGTAGAACTACGTAAGCTTTGATTCCTCATTACAATGAGGATACGTAGGAGCGGGTCATACCACGTCAAGCACATTTTTCTAAAAACCTTTTTTTCCAATAAATCATTTGCATCTCCAAATAATTTTCAAAATCATGTTCCAAAACTAAAAAACAAAAAAGAAAATCATTGTGAGTATCATGCATTTCATTGCACAAAAAAATGATGAAAACAAGAAAGCATCTCATTCATAATCATGAATAAAAACCATCATCAAATTCATTCAAAATGTAGCATTCATGCACCATTTCATTAACCTCATCACTTTGGTTCAAATACATCATTCCTCCATACATGCATCTTTCAAAAAAGGAAGGGGCATTGGCATTTCATACCTTGCCTTGCCTCTAAAAAAAATCATCATCATTTAGAGAAAAGCATCATTCCTGCATCTTTCACCATTCGAAAGAAAAAGGGGGCATCGGCACTTCATATCTTGTCTTGCCTCTATAAAAATCATTTTGAAAAGAAGCAGCATTCTTGCATCATTCATCATCCAAGGATGCATTGGCATTTCATATTCCGTCTTGCATAAAAAAAATAAAAAAAAAACTTTTAGAATAATCACACTTTTCAAGTGAATACGCTTTCATGCATTTCATTTTCATCATCATGTTTTCATCCATGCATTGCATACAACAAAAATGTTGTGATGAGAGACGAGATGTCCTTGCAAAGTAATCTTTCCTTTTTGGAAAAGTTTACCATCACTCATTTGTATTTCCTTCAAAAAAAAAAAGACATTACATCTCATCCATTCCATGATAAAAGACTGAAACAGTTCATCAAAAAAAAAAGGTTTTAATATCATGTTTTAACCAATGTTAACTCTCTGTGAAGCGTTCTTCTAGTGAGCATGCATGCCAGGTGCAGTTTCTCTAGTTTGATTCAGTCAATTTCCTTCATTCCTTATCCAAGTCTAAATCCCGCCCCGCCCACCCATAAAGCATATTCTCTCCCATCAGTGCATACTTGACTTTTTGGTTCATTCTCACTAAGACTTTAAGTCCTCCATGCTGGGGCAACTCTGTGATCACTAATTTTCCTTATCAATATCGTATTCCTTCAGTGCAAGTCTCTCAAAAAAAAAATAATAATAATAATATAATAAACAAGAAACCAAGCTCGCTAGGTTGAAAACCCGCAAAGGGCGGCCTAGGCAAAAAGGAGCGCCCGGTGGACTGAAAACTCGCAAAGAGCGGTCCAGGCAAAAATTAGGGCACAAAAAAGGAAAAAGAGCAAACCCATGAAGATAGATAAATTATTGTTCTAAAGTTAAGTCTTATAGAAATAAGCAATCGGGATTTGAAATGAAGTTTGGCCATCTCCTCAAAAACCCCAAAATCCCAGAAAGTCCCTTTCCTACCCACCTTGAGCCAAGAAAAACCAAAATCCAAAGATCACCCTAGGCAAGGATCACCCCAAATAAAAAAAATAGTGCATCACTTTTTATCAGCTCACCCGAGTCAAAGAAGGAAAAGAATCATAAAAAAAAAGGGGGGGGGGGGGAAAGAGAAAATAAAAAAAAGGGGGATTCAAAAATGAAAATCCCAAAACAAAAGAAAATACAAAAGAAATGTAAGTGGTGAGCTGGTACATGTTACCACAAAATACATGAGATCCTTGTCTAAATAAACCTTCAAACACTTCATCATTCCAACACCTGGTTCCATAAACCTTCAAACACTTCCTTTGGCCTCAACATCAAACCCCTTAGTCAATCTACCATGAGACACGAATTTGCTTTAACAGAGCCCAAACAAGCCCAATAACCATCTTCCTCATAGACCATTAACCGTCAATCAACGCCAAACAAAACTCATCCTCCCATTAGCCTCAAACACTTCATTAAGCCTAACCCTCCTTCCTCCACAAGACACCACAATCCCGAAAAGTCCATTCCGATCAATGACCGGTTGCTTTTGTTCTCTCAAATTCTAATCTTAGGACGAACAAGCTTATCTATGTACAATGTGTTTGCTCAAAAGAAAAACAAACGATCAGAAAAAAGAAAGCTGATCAAGAAAGAATAAACCCTCAGAAAAAAGAGAACTGAGGAAACAAAAACGAACAGTCAGAAAAAAGAAAGCTGACAAAATAAAAAAAGAGAGGGACTTGCACTCCAAAACACATTCAAGATGCATTAAAACAAGGTTTATTGATCACCAGGTAAGGATTCTTTCGCACCAAAAGTCAAGACATCAGTAGAGAACCAAAGATTTGCGCTGAGAATACCACTCAGGCCCAAAAGCTGGGGCATTCTCTTCACCACCCACACACCCTAATCTTGGGAAAGTCTGTTCAATTCCCATCCCATGTCACTCCAGTTGTCAATGTCATTCCAAAGTGGGGCAAGTGCATTCTCATTCCTTCACCTCATTCATTCCCATAAAAACCTCACCGGGGCAATCTCTCAACTCACTATCCTAAACAAGACCTTGTCATTCTGATTGGGGCAGCTTTGTCCTTGTTGTGACTGGGGCAACATCAAATTCTGTGGGTTGAAGCAAAACCCCTTTCATTCCAGCTTTCATCCCAAGAGCCGAAGCGTTCCTAATTCATCATCTTCTACACCCCTAGTTGTTGTCACCACTAGACATGGGCAAGTTATTCACTCGTCGAAGACCTGAATTGGGGCAATCTTGTATCTCTTGGTCCCTCATAAGCTTCGGCAATAACCATGTCTGTCATTCCTTCACTTGCCGTAAATGTCCATGCCCTAAACCAATTCCAAGTTAACTGACTCATTCATTCACATTTGCACTCCTATGCATGCTTACTAGATAATGCTTCAAAGGAGGGAACACAAGTTGTTTACGTGATATCTAAAATTCAGTCATCATGGAAAGAAAGAGAAAACAAGCGAGGTTGTTTGTAAATAAAAACCTTGAGAACACCAGAGTTTGAATCAAATTCAATTTTTCAACAGAATGGTCAATAATCATCTCAACTCCTTGCATTCAAAAGTCTCGCATCTCATCATCACAAAAATGTTTACCTCATGCATCTAGGCATTTCAATCTATTCATTATAGTATACACATCAAAGCATTATATTTGCACCTTCACATTTTGTGCATTCATCACATAGCAAAAAGGAAAAACGTTCCACGTCAGTTGCACCTTATTAATACTTGCATTTCATAGAGGAAAATAGTAAAAAAGAAAAAAACAGAAATCTTTTCATTGCATTGGCATCATATTAATGTTCGCACTTCATAAAAAAAAGGAAAAGGACAAAATCATTGCATGTCATTCACCATTAGAGCATTACATTTTGCATCAGATATTTCATAGAAAAAGCAAAGAAAGCAAAAAGAAAACAAAGAAAAGAAACCACAAAAGCAACACAAAAACATTCCCTGTCATCCAGAATTCCACATCATTCATCATTTCACAAGCATCCCTTTGTCATTCAATTATCAAACATTAAAGCGGTGCATTTGCATTATATTAACGTTAGCATTTCCATAAAAGAAAAAGAACAAAAATCATTGCATCAAACATCAGAGCATTGCATCATATTAATGTTTGCATTTCATAGAAGAAGCAAAAGGAAACAGACAAAAGTTAGAACAGGAGCATTCCATTCATCAAAGCATCAATCACCGCATACACTTGCATTCAAACATCAAAGCATTATATTTGCATTTCATAAACTGCAAATAAGAAGCAGATACAAAAGAACAAGAGCATTTCATAATATTCAAGACATCAATCATGGCATACGTCTGCATTACATGTGTCATTCATTGCATTGCTAAGCAAAATGCGGATGAACACAAGATGTTAATCCTCATGCCTAGTTTCCAAGAGTCAGCACTTCAAGTGTCAGTCTTCAACCTAATTCTCAAGTCAGTCATCCTGGACTTGTCAGTCTCAAAATCTCATTCCCAGTCGCTCCTTCAGTGCGGAGTTCAAATGCCCTTCGATCCCAAGTGGTTCATTAAAAGCACGCAAAGTGTTCAGTTACTGCTTTCCTTCTAGCAAACCAAGCATTCATCATCATTGCAACAGACATCAAATCAATTTTCAAAATACAAAATCGCTTTCAATAAAACAAAAAAGAACCAAAGATTCATCATCCCATCAAACATCAAAGCAATACAGTTGCATCACGTCAATACTTGCATCTCATAGAAGAAAAGAAAGCTAGAACATCCCACGTCATTCATCATTTCATGTTATTCATCATTTTATAGCAATATTCCCATTTCATAAAAAAAAAAAAAGAGGCAAAGAAGAGAAAGTTTTCCTTTGCATGTCATTCCATCAAAACACAAGAGCATTACATATCATCAAACACCAAAACTTTGCATTCGCATACCCATGATTCTTAAAAGAGCAAGAAAGAGAGAAGCCAAAAGAGAGAAAAGAGAAGAGCCAAGAGAGCAACAAAAAGAAAAGAAAAGAAAGAAAAAGAAAGAAGAGAAGCTAGAGAAAGAAAAAAATACATATAAGAACAGGAGAAAATCATGCATTCATCAGACATAAGCAAAAGAAAAAGAAAATCATGTATTGCGTACTGTCATACCCCAATTTTGTCCGGCTTAGGTCAAAACCCTAATTTTCAATCAAAAATGAATCAAGTCTTAGCATTCATCCTAGAGGTTAGGAAGAGCATCATGCCTGCATCTTAGAAGTTTCAGAATGCATTTTAGAGTTAGAAAAGCATTGCATGGCATTTTAGAGCACTTTAGAGCATTTCTAGGGTTTCTAGGGTTTTTCCTAGTTCAAAGGGTATTTTGGTAATTTCGCCAAAAAGACTTATTTTCTCATCATGCATGCATTTCTAGAATTTTAGAGTCATCCAAAGGGTCTCAGGATCATTGTTAGAGTGGAAATGAAGTTTGGAGCAAAATTAGGGTTTTTTGGGACCAAAGGGGCATTTTGGTCATTTCACTAAAATAAATAATTTCTCGGTAAAAACCATTATGCATCTCTTGAGGAATTTATGTGAGTCCAAGTGAGTGGAGTTGTGTATTTTTTTGTGCATCATGGGAGTATTTTTGGCATGAAATTCGGTTTTTGAACAAAAGGGTAAAATGGTCATTTCCTTTGAGGTAGGGTCAATGAATCAATTTTGGGATTGGTGAGATCATAAAAGTCAGAGCCCAATCATTGAATCATGGGACATGGCCCAAAATGGCAAGAATTTAGAAGAATTATCTTGAAAGGAATAAGGAATATCCTTTTGAATTTTGAAAGGTCAAGTGTAGTACAATAGTACAAGTTGCAATTCCACTCACTCTCTTTCCTTTGGCTGCGAATTCCAGCCCTTTTTTCCCCATTTTTGGTTTATTTTATTGATTGCAAATTGTGTTTAAATCATGGCCTTCCATTCAAGTGTTAAATGCAATCCTCACCTTTCATTTGAATTAAAATGGCACTCTTGTAATATGCTTCATGGAAAAATACAATTTTGTAATTGAACTTATCCTTCACCACCCTCCTTATGCTGCGCCCCTCAGCCCTCTCTCTCCTCACTTTGTTCTTTCTAATTGCCCCTAATCCATGTGACATTTGATCTTGACCCTTGGTTCAAAATTTAGATGCAATCCTAGAGCACAATGGAAATCAAAATGACCTAGAAGCCCTTAATGATAAGTGAGCACTATATATATCTTCATATGATCAACCCACATATCTTCTTAGCCTCACTCTCCATTCAAAAACCCTAGCACACCAACTCCTCTCCTCCCTTCTCCCCTTGGCCGTAGCCCCTCACCCCTCCTCCTCCATTTTCTTTTCAACTTCCATCCACTAAATCACCTCAAACTCACTCCATATTCATACATCCTCTTTCTTTCATCCTTAATCCCACATTTACATCATCAAAGGGGTTGTTTCTTCAAGGTTGCGTGGCTGTTTGTTGATGACTTGTGAAGATTGTTGGTGATTTTATTACTCTTGATCTTCATTTCTACTCTTGCTTAGTTTGGAACTAAGGTATAACCTAAAACCCTTTGCATTTTCATCCACTTTCTTGCATCAAAATCCTTTTTCAACTTATATTTGCATCTCATAACATCATTTAAATGTAGATTAGGGGCTGTTGTGGGTGAGAGTTGGCATCTCACCCACCAAATAAATTGTTCTTGTGACTATGTGTTGATTATGTGTTGTTCTTGTGATTTGCTCTTTGTTTTATGAGATTTTCACCAAGTAAAATTTGTTTTTTCTTTACCTTTTTGCTTCGGCCTAGGGCCTCTCTTGTTGAATAACATGTTTTCTTGCTTGTTTCTTGAGTTTTGATGGAATAAAATTGGTTAAGTTAGTCCTTCATGCTCTAAGGTTTGATAGTGTAGAATTAGGGTTTTTATACTTTTTGTTCCCTCTTGTTCTATGTTGAAAAATGATGAAATGGCAATTGATTGAGTATGAAATGCATGTGTAGATCCTAGGATTTATATGTATGTGTTCATTAATGTGATTTGATGGCAAAATTTGATGAAATTTGTGCTTGAATATGCATGTGGTGCATTCGGCCAAGGGCCTCTTTTTGTGACCAAATTTTTGCTCAAAACTTTGTTGTTTGATCTTTGATGGTGTGAGTAATTTGTGTGAATTGTGTTTTTTTTTTTACTTTTTACCATTTCACCTTTTACTATTCTTTTAAAATTTACCAATAGATAAAAACATTTTTACTTTTTACCAAAACTTAAAAACATTTTACTTTTTACCCAAAATCCCAAAAACACTTTCACCCTTTACTTTTTACCCCTTTACTCAAAACTTACACAAAGTTTTAACCATTTCAATAAACATTTACCACTTTATTTGAAATTTACCATTTGCATTCTCATCATTCTACCAACATGCATTTTTATCCTATTCATATGCATTCAACTTTTTACCACATTGCATCAAATAACTTTTACCAAAACTCTTTCATTATTTTACCACTTCTCAATCATGCATACATACCCAAAAAGACCAAAACATTTCGCACAATCTTCCTCATTCATTTAAAAACTCAAAAACATTTTTCCCTTTGCATACTTTGTTGATGATTAGGTGATATGATCTAGCACTTATGCCTAGCACATATCCCATGTGTTGGAGATCCCCTAAGGTGACTCAACATTTCATTTTACGCCTGACCTCATGGTCAATTACTTCTTTCTTATATGACTTGACACTTATGCCTTTGTACATTGTTAATAAGTGTCAAGGATTACCAAAAGAAATTTAACTCTTGTGTTTTTATTGTTGATCCTAAAATGATTCAATAAGTTACCTTTTGCAATTGTGGCAACTTGTAATTAGTTTTGAACATTACATATTTATGCATATTGCTTGTCTTTTGGATTTGTAATGCTTGTATGAAGTGTAATTAAGGGAATTGTATCTTGGTTAGAAATTGATATGTTGATGGAAATGTTCTACTTATCTTTCAAAACTTTTTCCAAATCAAATTCTTTTCCAAAACTAGTCTTCAAACCCAAGTCAAATGTTTTCTCAAACAAAAACTCTAAGGCATTTTTCTTAAATAAATCATTAGTCATCACTCGAAGCCTTTGCTTGTTTGATCGCTAATGAGGAGTTATTAGTGGTAGTCACTCGAAGCCTTTGCTTGTTTGGCTATCATGAAAGCTCCCACACCTTAACTAAAAATAAATAAATTCCAATTTCAAAAACAACGTAATTATCACCAATGCTCACATTTTTCAAAAATGATTTCAAAAAAAAGATAATAAAACGTCGTTACTTGTAGTCACTCGAAGCCTTTGCTTGTTTGATTACCGGTTTCGACTCTTTTCTTTCGAGTTAGTAATGAACGCCACTCGAAGCCGTTGCTTGTTTGGTATTTGTGAACACTTGAGTCCTATTTCAAAAAATCAAAAAAAGAATTAAATAAGATAAAACACAAAAACATTTTCAAAACCGAAAGACTAGAACTACATAGCTTTGATCCCTCTTCCAGAGAGGGTACGTAGGAGCGGGTCGTAACCCGTCAAGCACCCTTTTGAAAAATCTTTGTTTTGTTCTGCTTTTCAAAGATACCAAAAATATTTTTCTTCTCAATAAAACCGTTTCTCAAACGAAATAAAAAGAAAGGAAGTAGAACAAAAATCATTTCAAGTCAACTTTTTTCTAAGCCACACATCAAAGTTAATGGTTCCCTTTCGGTAGAAAGGAGGTGCGGGGTGCTAGTACCTTCCCCGTACCTAACCGACCCCCGAACCTACATCTCAATGTTTTCGAAAGACCATCCGCCTTTTTCAAAAGACTTTTTCCAATGTTTTAGTCTTTAAAAATAAATATTGGTGGCGGCTTCAAAATTTTTCACGTTGTCGAACTGAGGAATCCTTAACCGGATTTTTCGGGGTGCAACACGTACATACAAGAGAAGAAAAGGAAAATCATTGCATTCATCAAGCATATAAGAACAGTAGAAAATCATGCATTCATAAGCAAAAGAAAAAAGAAAATCATGAGAAGAAAAGGAAAATCATTGCATTCATCAAGCATATAGGAACAGTAGAAGACCATGCATTCATCCGACATAGACAAAGGAAATAAGAAACTCATCATTCATCATAAGAAAAAAGAAAACAGCAATCATGGCATTTGCGTTGCATGCATTTGTTCATTTTCAGCTACAGGTACAAAGAGAGGATGAGCACTTTGGTGTTAGCCCTCGCCCCCATATTCTAGAAAATACGCCCCCGAGTTGGGAGAGCTCGATAAAAAGAAACAGAAAAGAAAAGAAAAGAGAAAAAAGAAAAGAGAGAAAAGAAGAAAGAAAAAAGAAAAAAGAAAAGAGAGAAAGAGAAAAGAAAAGAGAGCGCTCAAGCGCGCATTGCGGATTGGAGCCCAGAGAGATCATCGCTCCCTTCTGCCCAGGTCTCACATCGTGTACGAGCAACGCGATGGACCGCAGCCCCATGCGAGGCGCAACGGAATAGTTGTATCGAGCCTAAGATGCACTGGACGCCGTGCATTGATCTGTATATCGGTTCCGGAGCCGATAACGATCCCCCCGGTCGCTCGAAAGACCAACAGGAAGAGCGTGCTCCTCAAAGCCACGTGCAAACTCGGATTCGTCAAGAGTTCGTTTAAGGATTACAGGTTTTAGGCAGCCTGGGCAATTTACCGCTTTTTGCACGCTAAGTGCCCATTTTACTTTTCTGTCTGCACGCCAAGTGCCCATTTTACTTTTCTGTCTGCACGCCAAGTGCCCATTTTACCTTTTCTGTCTGCACGCCAAGTGCCCATTTTCCCTTTTCTGTCTGCACGCCAAGTGCCCATTTTACTTTTTCTGCCTGCACGCAAGTACCCATTCTACCTTTTCTGTCTGCACGTCAGTGTTCATTTACTGTTTTCGCATCAACACGAAAGTGTCTATCTTCCCAAAAAAAAAAAGAAAGAAAATTCGGATTTCTCCAAATGGACAAAATTGGTATAATTTCTGAATTCTTTATTTCTATTTTACCTTCGAAATATGTCTCGTGCAATTCATATTTCTTGGTAAAATCCAAATAAAGAGGGGCAGCTGTCATACCCCAATTTTGTCCGGCTTAGGTCAAAACCCTAATTTTCCACAAAAATAAATAAGTTGAAGAGCGAAGAGCCTTATGCACTGCATTTCGGATCCTAGAAGGCATTCCAAGGTTCTTGAAATCGTTTTTAGGGTTGGAACGCACTTTTCGGGCAAATTAGGGTTTTAGAGCCAAAAAGGGTATTTTGGTCAATTATAACGGTTTTTTTCTCTCACTTTCAAAAAGGCTCAAAAATATGTATAATTAAAAATAGAAATCTGAAATCAAAATAAAAAAATGAATAACAAAATAATATTGGATGCTTATGGTATTTTTAGAATTAAGGCTAATTCCTTTTAGGTGCTTTTTGCTTTTATCCATTTTAGGCCAAAGTAAGCACCAATTTCACAAGCAAACAACCTCCCTCACTCCACCCTCATGCCCTTCACTTCAGCCCCATCAAGTGCACATCACAAAAAAGCCTTTCCTCATGACAAGCACACCTTTGAGTCCAATAACATTCAATACACAACATATTTTTACCTTCCTTGTCTCTACACCACTAAATACACACTAATTTCTTCACCTCCTTCACTCCATCCTCATGCTCCGCACCTCCCTTCACTTCAGCCCCATCAAGTGCACATCACAAAAAAGCCTTTCATCATGACAAGCACACCTTTGAGTCCAATAACATTCAATACACAGCATATTTTTACCTTCTTTCTCTCTACACCACTAAATACACACTAATTTCTTTATTTCCCTCTCACAACCTTAAACCCATTAGATCTTTGGCCTCCCAAGGATTTGAATAAGAACAACTCACTCCTCTCCTCCCCAAAAGACCAAGAAATTCGTAGCCCCCCCCCCCTCCTCTTCCTCACTTCCTCTTGTTTTTTCTTTCATCTCAAAGGAACCTTCTCATTTTCTCCTACACCAAAAACCCTAACAAACAACTCACCTCATTTGCATCCCTCTTTCACATACTCCCTCCATTTCTCATTCAAAGTTCAAGCATCATCATCAAGTAGGACACTTCTTTGAAGGATATTGGAGTTTTGTTGATTTGTGCCTAGCTTCATCTTCTCATCTCACTTTCTAGCTCAAAGCTAAGGTAATCCTTAAAACCTTGCATCATCTTTGAGTATTTCCTCAAAAAATATAAAAAGCATTCATCCTATCATCTTCATATTCTCATATTGTTGATTGTTGTTGGTGAGAAGTGTCATAAGCACTTTGACAAGCACTTAGGGAGGCTTGGGTGCTTATGATGCTTCTCACCCTTTGATAAATGTTGATTGGTGTTGATCTTAATCCTTGCCTTTCATGAAATAAAATGTTGTTTTATGGCATGTTGTATTTCGCATACTCTCATAAAAATTTGATTTGCTAGTTGTTGTTGTGTTTTCTCACATTTACTTGCATATTCACTCTTGTTTGCATAACTTTCACAAAATAAGAAACTCATTTCAAGCATGATGACATTCGGCCATGGGCCTAGGTTTAGGGTTCTTGAATGCTTTTGTCTATTTCATGATTTGGGGATGAATAATAGTTGATTTAGGGTATGTATGCTCCTAGGTTTTAACATAAAAAATTAGGGTTTGGGTTTGCTTTAATAAACTTGTTTTTGTTGATGATTGGCAAGGTGATTCACACTTGTGCACTTAATCTTAAGTGTGAGGATTGACTAAAGTGATTCAACATTCTTTGATACTTTGGTTGCTAAATAATTTGCTTGCTTATGCTTGCCCATGATCATGATTGAGGCAACTCTTTTCCTTAAGCTAACAATTTCATTGTCCACTCTCATATAAGAATATCATCAACACTTAGATAGGTCAATTCCATACATTGCATCTTCCAATAGATGTGCATTTAGATTCCCTTGCATCTTGTAGAAATATTTGAGTATGGTTCTCACCTAGCATCTTCCATTAGATGTGCATTTAGGTTCAATCTTGCCTACTCTTGTATTCTTACTTAAATGCCCACTTCAAGTTCTTTCCTTGCCTACCTTTGTGTTGCACTCATTGTTTTCATTTCTAAACGACTTGCCATAAAAATGGTTACTAGTGGCAATCCATCACAACCTTTGTTGGTTCGATTGTCATGAAAGCCTCAATTTCAAAAGAACTTTCGCAAGCATAAAGCAAGCTACTAGTGATAATCCATCACAACCTTTGTTGGTTTGGTTATCATGAACGCATCCAATTTCAAAAAGCATTTTTCTAAGTATCAAAGAATCAAAAACAAGTTATTGGCGGTGATCCATCATAATTTTTGTTAGTTCGATCACCATGAAAGTTTGCATTTACAAAAGGCATTTTCAAAGAGAGTTACTAGTAATGATCCATCATAACCTTTGTTAGTTTGATTATCATGAAAGCTCTCATTTTCAAAAGAAGTTTCAAAAAGATTTTTCAAAGCTCGTTAGAACTACGTCGCTTTGATTCCCATTTGGGATACGTAGGAGCGAGTCACATTCTCGTCAAGCGCAACCATAAAAAAGTTTAGCATTTGCATAACAAAAAGAAAAGAATTATTTTCGTAACAAAAAGAATCACTTTCGCAAACCAAGATCATTTTCAGAACAAAAACCTTTTCCTTTCTAAAAACCATGTCCAACCCATCGTCGCTAGTGGTTAATCAGAACCTTTGTTCGTCTAGCCATTGGTGGCGATGTCTTTTTCCCAAAAGAATAATAAATGATGATCCATCATAACCTTTGTTAGTTTGATCATCGTGTAAATCAATCTCTTTCGAAAATCACTTTCAAAAAAAAGATAATAAAAACGAGTCGCTACTAATAGTCAATCAGAGCCTTTGTTCGTCTGACTGGCGGTAGTGACTCTCATTTTCAAGAGTACTTAGCGGTGATTACCCATAACCTTGGTTAGTTTAATCATTCACTAAATGCTCGTCCTATTTCGAAAACTCACTAAAAAGATAAAAGACAAAAACCTTTTTAGGACAAAGAAGAACTACGTAGCTTTGAGTTCTCCATCGCACCGGGAGATACGTAGGAGCGGGCCACGTCCCGTCAAGCGTGTTTTTTCTAAAAAACCATCTTTCCCCCTTTTTCATAATAAATAAAGATTTTCATTAAGAATTTTTCAATAAGGAGTAGAGAGGCAAAATTAAGTATTTTCAAGTCAACACACTAAAACCACACATTTAATTAAAGGTTCCCTCTCAGTAGAGAGGACATGTGGGGTGCTAACACCTTCCCTGCGCGTAACCGACCCCCGAACCCTATTCTCTAGTCTCGCAAGACCAATCGCTTCCCAAAAAGGTTTTCCTAATATTTTCCTTAATAAATATTGGTGGCGGCTTCATTGTCTTAGGAAAAGTTGTGAACGAGGAAGGTTCTCCCTCGGGGACTTTTTCGGGCGCAACAGTAAGAGCATTATAATGCTTCCGCTAAATTTTCAAAAAGGAAGTCATGTTTATCTTTCTTCCTCTCTTATTTAACATCTTTGACATTTTGCAAATTCTATTCTAACCCTTCACGGTTATTCTCAAATCTTGCAATAAAAAAAAAACTCCATTCTTTTATATGTTTTTGAATATATGTTTCCTTCCTCTTCTATACAAACATATTCAAAAAATAATAATATCATTTTCTCAATTCTTGCTTCAATGAACCACAAACAATAACAAAATTCAAGATTTTCCATTCGACCTACCCAAAAAAGTGGGATGCGATAAGCGAAAGTGAAGACATTTTCAAGCAATGCCAATCAACTACAAAAAAATCAAGATTTTCCCTTCGACCTACCCAAAAAGTGGGATGCGAGAAGCGAAAGTGAAGACAGTTTCAAGCAGGGCCTAAAAAAATTTCTCCAAATGGCTCCATCATTCTTCTTAGCCTAATTGGCGTTTTAGCTTCTATTCATAAATATCATGGATAGTAAAGCAATCATACATCATTCTTCATAGAACGCATTCTACCTTCTATCCATAAATATCATTGATAGTTAACCAAACAAACATCACTCTCCTTAGCCTAATTTGGCATTTGATAATCTTCCAAGATTGGAGTTCTTGATTTCATTGGGGTGAGCGTCGTGGAGTTGCTAGAAGAAGATTAAAAGGCCCCAAAAGTTGGTTAAAGATTTATAGATGTTATGCATCCTGGCCGCTATCAATTTCTTCATTAATTTTCGTGTTTAGCTGATAGAATCACAACTTGTATTTTCTTGTAATTTTCCTTTCTATTTTTTCATTTTCTTTATCTTGAATTGTATTGCTCATTCCAAGATGGAAATGTTAATCGCACTTCCAACTTTCGGGGGGATGTTAGAATATATTGAAGTTAGTTAAAGTAGTTGTAGTTAGTTAGATTAGTTACAAGTTGGTTAGTTTAGTTAAGATCACTATATAAAGTGTGTCGTACGCTCATTGTAAAATACATATCTCTCTTTACCATTGAATGAGAATTTACTTCTTTATTCCTTTTCTCAATTCTTCTAATAATAAGAAATATTCAAACTTTCAATACTATCAAGCATGGTAGTTCAACTCGGTATGTTTCCTTTAAGCTTATTAACAGAAAAATCAATGTGGGTAAGTGATAACTCTATTTTTTATAGAGTTATTTACTCTTTCAAATCTAAATAATTGTGAGAAACTCAGTAATAATGTGTTGTTAAATAAAGAAATTCAAAAGACATACAACTTTTAGAGTTAAAAAAGGTTTAGGCACACTTCATGACTATTTTATATGATTTGTGGTATTTTATGTGTTTGTTCAATTGCTGCAGCAATCATTTCCCCAGCAATAGATGCACCAGCCATAAAAGCAGAGGCATTGCCCCAGCATCTCTGTCAGCATCAATTGCCTCAGCAATCTTCACAACACAGAATCCCCCAGCATCCTGGTGATGACATCATAAAGCGTCAAAAGTAAGGCAAGTGGCCAAATGGGAGAGTTCGGCGCCTACCATAGACTCCATAGCTCACAAGAGTCACCCTTCTAAGGGATACTTGTCCTCTCATCAATGGACCTCTTCTTTTTACATGATGGGCGATCACATGCATGGAAGCTTTTGAGATAAAATTAAAAAAGGAAAACCTAACGTCATCTCAAAGTAACCTTGATGCTCAAGACAACTCCACTCCAAGAAGCATATAAATACATCTCCTCCTCATCGTTGGAAAGAATCTCAAATTTTAGGAAGTAGTCTTAGATATAATATTTTGGTTCGAATGAGAGAAAGAAATTGACAACTTCTCCCTCTACTTTTATACCATCTTGTATTGTTGTTTCATTGCTCCAGCATTGCTAGGAAGAATATGCAAAGAAACTCCATTTGTGTAATTTCTATCTTGCTTACTTTAATTTCTGTTTCACATACACACCAATCATATTTTATTTTATTTTGGATTTCTATTTCTCACTAGTGATGCTACCATTTTAAACTCTCAAAAATTAATTCAATCCTTGTGGGTACGATCTCTACTTATCGTTGTATTACTTGTTAAAGACTGTGTATACTTGCACACCTTTTTGCACAACAAGTTTTTGGCGCCGTTGCCGGAGATTGCCATTAATTTTTATTGTTTAACTTAGTAGTAAATTAGTGATACTTTTACTTTGGTGTTTGTTCCTTATGTTTCAGCAATCGTTGCTCTAGCAATCATTGCCCCCAGCAATAGTTGCTACAGCATATGCCCAGGTCCAACACACCAGAATTTCAGTAGGATCCAGAGATAGATAGGAGATTTAACAGGTTGCGCAGACTTCAAAGACAAAGAGGCAGAGCTAGACAAACAATGTCTGAACAAGGAGTAGGTGAAGGTTCTAATCATGGCGCAGGAAGAGGCATTGGAAGAGGCAGAGGTTCTACTCATGGCTCACACCCTGGTCCTGAGGATGATTACAAAAACCAATTCATCAACATGGGACCTATAGGTATGATAAATGACAGAGACAGACCAATGAGAGACTATGTTGTGTTTGATCTGTAAAACATGCAAACTAGCATAGTCAGACCTCAAATTAATGCTACTCATTTTGAGTTCAAACCCATGATATTTCAAATGCTTCAAACAGTAGGTCAATTTAGTGGTTCTCCTCATGAGGACCCTCATTTGCATCAAAGACCATTTTTAGAAATATGTAGCAATTTCATCATCCCTGGTGTTTCAGAAAATGCTTTTAGATTAAAACTTTTTTCATATTCCCTCAAAGATAAAGCCGAGGCTTGGTTGAATTCCCTAGAGCCTAACTCTATCACTGAGTGGAATGAATTAGCTGAAAAATCTCTAGCAAAGTATTTTCCACAAATTAAAAATTCCAGGATGAGAAATGACATAACTTCTTTTAGACAAAAAGAAGGAGAATCACTGTTTGAAGCATGGGAAAGATGGAAAGAACTTTTAAGAAAATGTCTTTTTCATGGTATACCTGTCATAATACAAATGGAAACATTCTATAATGGTTTGGAGCCCCAAACCAGACTCATGTTGGATGCCTCATCTGGTTGAGTGTTACTAAATACATCATACAATGAAGCATGTGAGTTGATAGACAAAATTGCAACCAACAGCTACAGTTGCCCCGCAGAAAGGGTCAGTGCTCAAAAGAAGACAGCCGGGGTTCATGAACACAATGAAATATCAGCTCTATCAGTTCAAGTGGCATCTCTCACCAACATGTTCAAAAGTTTAAATTCTACGTACCAATGCCCCAGCATCCATTGCTGGAGCAATAACAGAACCCACTACTGCTGCAATAGAACAAGCCCCTCCAGGAACAACTAGTTGTGTATACTGTGGAGGTGGTCACTTCTATGAAGAATGTCCAAGCAACCCTATTTCTGTCAACTATGTGGGATACAACAAAAACAACAACTCTTACTCTAACACCTATAACCCAGACTAGAGAAATCACCCCAATTTCAAGTGGAGTAATAACAATGCTCCGGCATCCAATGCTGCAGCACCATTACCAGTAAATGATAACTCCTTGGAATCAATGTTTAAAGCATATATGAGCAAAACTGATGCTTTCATCAGTGAAACTAGAACTGTAAGGCAAGCTCATGATACATCACTTAAGAACTTGGAGAATCAAGTGGGGCAAGTAGCTACAGCATTATATCAAAGGCCAAATGGCTCACTACCATCCACCACAGAAGCCTCAACCTCACAAAAACAAGGGAAGGAGCATGTAAAGGCCATTTCTTTGAGAAGTGGAAAAGATCTCTCAGAACCATATGAAGCTGAAGGTGTAGAGAAGGAAGAAAAAGAAAAAAATGAAAAAAATAAAAAAAAATAAAAAAGAGCCAAATACAACTGATGCTGCAACAACAAATGCAAGAGCAACAAATGCAAGAGCATCAGAAGCTGCTTATGTACCACCACCAAGGTTAGTTCCAGAATACCCTCCTCCACCTTATCCACAAAGATTGAAGAAGGCACATGAAGAAAAACAATTTGGCAAATTCCTTGAGGTACTTAAGCAACTACACATCAATGTACCCCTTGTTCAAGCACTCCAACAAATGCCCAATTATACCAAATTCATGAAAGATGTGCTCACAGAGAGAAGAAGATTGGGAGAATTTGAAACAGTAGCTATGTCAAAAGAATGCAGCATGATCATGCAGAACAAAATTTCAAGGAAGTTAAAAGGTCCTGGCAGTTTCACTATACCATTTTCAATTGGAAAATTTTATACTGGTCGTGCACTATGTTACTTAGGTGCAAGTATCAACTTAATGCCTAAGTCCATATTCACACAACTTGGTGTTGGAACTGCCAGACCTACCACTGTGACCCTTCAATTAGCAGATGGGTCAATAGCCTATCCTGAAGTGATCATAGAGGATGTTTTGATAAAAGTTTACAAATTTGTGTTTCCTACAGATTTTGTTATCCTTGATTTTGATGCAGATAAGGATGTACCAATCATTCTTGGAAGACCATTTTTGGCTACTGGCAAAACACTGATGTGCACAAAGGTGAATTGCCCATGAGAGTCAATGATCAAGAGATCAAATTCAACATTATGAATGCTCTCAAATACCCAAATGAAGATGTTGAAGAATGCTCTCTAATTGTCTCTCTGGATCAAGCAGTGCAGCAACAATTCCACAAAGAGCATGACCACTTGACCAATGCTTTAGCATCCACTGTTGGAGCAATGACAGAAAAAGAAGAAATTGTGGAAGAAGAAGCTGTGCAAGAAGAATTGGATGTAAAAGAGGAATGGACAAGAAAATATGAATCTCTAGAGCTTGAAGACCCAAATCTCAAAAAGAATATTCCTTCAATTGATAAACCTCCTCAACCTGAGCTTAAAGAATTGCCTCAGCATCTGAAATATGCTTTCTTAGGGGATAATAATACACTTCCAGTGATCATTGCTTCTGACTTATCTCAAAAGCAGGAGCATGATCTTATTAATACCCTAAAGAAGCATAAGAAGGCAATAGGCTGGAAAATGTCTGACATAAAGGGAATCAGTCCTTCTATCTGCATGCATAGAATTGTTTTAGATAAAAACTCCAAAAATAGCATTGATGGGAAGAGAAGACTGAATCCAGTCATGAAAGAGGTGGTGAAAAAGGAGATAATCAAATGGCTAGATGTTGGCATAATCTACCCTATTTCAGATAGTGCATGGGTGAGCCCTGTGCAATGTGTACCAAAGAAGGGTGGAGTGACAGTAATAGCCAATGGGATGAATGAATTGATACCAACCAAAACTGTCACAGGATGGAGAAATTGTATGGACTACAGAAGGCTCAACAAAGCTACAAAGAAGGGCCATTTTCCATTGCCTTTCATTGATCAAATGCTGGACAGATTAGCTGGTAAGGAATTGTATTGCTTTTTGGATGGATATTCGGGCTATAACCAAATTGCCATAGTTCCTGAAGACCAACAAAAGACAACTTTTACATGTCCCTATGGCACCTTTGCATTTAGAAGGATGCCCTTTGGACTATCTAATGCTCTAGCAACATTCCAAATGTGTATAATGGAAATATTCTCTGACTTCATAGAACAATCCATGGAAGTTTTAATGGATGATTTCTCAGTATTTGGTGAGACATTTCAAATCTGTTTGGCAAACTTAGAAGAAATACTCAACCGGTGTGAAGAAACCAATTTGGTCCTAAATTGGGAGAAATGCCAATTTATGGTCCAAGAAGGCATTGTGCTAGGGCATAGAATTTCAAAGAAAGGGCTGGAAGTAGACAAGGCAAAGATTGAGGTGATAGACAAATTAGCCCCTCCGACAACTGTCAAAGGTATCAGAAGCTTCTTAGGTCATGCAGGCTTCTATATAAGATTTATCAAGGACTTCCCCAAAATTTCAAAACCATTCTATCAACTATTGCAACATGATGTGCATTTCAACTATGATGAATCTTGCTTAGAAGCATTTCAAAAACTTAAGAAAGAATTGGTGACAGCACCAGTGATAGTCACACCAGATTGGAGCAAACCATTTGAGCTAATGTGTGATGCTAGTGATTTTGCTGTGGGAGCTGTCCTAGGGCAAAGGTATGACAAAGTTTTTCATTCTGTATATTATGCTAGCAAAACACTTATTGAAACTCAAATGAATTATACTGTGACTGAAAAAGAATTATTAGCAGTGGTTTTTGCATTTGATAAGTTTAGATCATACTTGGTAGGCACAAAAGTGATTGTTTATACAGATCACTCAGCCATCAAGTATTTAATTTCAAAAAACAATGCAAAACCAAGACTAATAAGATGGGTTCTCCTCCTCCAAGAATTTGATCTTGAAATTCATGATAAAAAGGGGGTGGAGAACCAAGTAGCTGATCATTTGTCTAGACTTGAAGGAGATTATGCAAGAACAAAAGAAGTTGAGATAAAAGAAAGCTTTCCATATGAGAAATTATTAGCAATTTCTGCAACAACATTCATTGCCGGAGCAACCATTGATGAAGTAATCGATGATGTTGCACCATGGTTTACTGACATAGTGAATTTCCTGGCAAGCAAGATTGTACCTATCAACATGACTTATCAACAAAGGAGAAGATTTTTCCACATAGTTAAACAATACTATTGGGATGATCCTTTTCTTTACAAGAAATGTCCAGACCAAAGAATGAGAAGGTGCTTAGCAGAAGAACAACAACAGTCAGTGCTGCAGCATTGTCATGCTGCCCCCTATGGTGGACATTTTGGCAGCACCAGAACAGCAGCCAAAGGGCTGGAAACATTTCAAATAAACATGAAATGCCACTAACCAATATCTTAGAGATTGAACTCTTTGATGTTTGGGGAATGGACTTCATGGGACCATTTCCTCCATCCTTTGGAAATCTATACATTTTGGTGGCTGTGGACTATGTTTCTAAATGGGTAGAAGCTATAGCATTGCCAAACAATGATGTCAAATCTGTGAGTAAATTTTTACAAAGAAACATGTTCACTAGATTTGGTACTCCAAGAGAAATTATCAGTGATGAAGGTTCACATTTCTGCAACAAGCTTATTGACCAGAAAATCCAAAGAAGGGGATTAATTGAAAGAGGGTTGGTACTACTCTATAACTCCAGATTGAAATTATTCCCTGGAAAGCTCAAATCAAGGTGGTCAGGACCATTCAAACTGTTGAAAGTCTACCCTCATGGTGCTGTGGATTTATTTGATGAAGCATCCAACACCACCTTCAAGGTTAATGGACAAAGAGTAAAAATGTACTATGGTGAACATGTGGTGAGAGACACGATCACCACTCATTTCAAAAATTTCTAAAGTTGAGGAGATAGTCAGGCTGAAAGACTCTTAATTCAAGCACTTTCTGGGAGGCAACCCATGAAATTTTGATTTACTAACTAATTTGTTATTTTATTATGTTTTGTTAATTTTTCAGGTACAAGGTAGAGGCATTGCTGGTGCATCCATTGCCCCAGCAATGCCAAGAGATCCATTGCTCCCGCAATAAAGAGGCAATCACTGCTTCGATAATAAGGAAAGTTCATTGCCCCAACAATGAAAGAGCAATTTTAAATAGAAACCTTTTTCATTTCCAGGGCATACAGGAAGAAAACACAGCTTTCACTTGAAAAACACAACATCTCACTACCCACGTGTCACTCTGCATGTGTGACAACAAGTGAATTTTGAGTCACATAGAAATTCAATCACCTCGCCTAATCCTCCTCTATCCATAATTAAAATCGCCTCATTTACACCCAAACATTACCGTTGCCACAACTTCAAAACTCTCTCAATCTCAAACTCTGGAAATCACGCCCCCATCATCAAAACCTCCATACCCTAACATTTTCCAGAAATTCATCATGGTGAAGAAACAATCAGCAAAGAAGACATCTGGCAAATCATCATTTTCAGAGGCATCAAGCCCTGTAACGAAGAAAACAGCAATTGCTCCTAACAAGGAAGGAATGAAGTTCTGGAACAGGGAGTGTCTAGCAGAACGTGGATTCAAATTTACAGATGCATCTCCTTCATTTCTGTCAACAGTCAAAAACTTGGGGTGGGATACATTCGTCAAGCACAGAGGATCATACTGTGAGCAAATTGTTCGTGAATTCTACGCTGGCATTACTGAGCAAACAGGAGGTAAGCCCCTTTAATTTTCCAAAGTTAGAGGTAAAAGAGTTCATTTTGAACCTAGGGTCATAAATGATGAATACTTGTTGGGTTACAATGGGCCTGAATTTGAAAACAAAAAGCTAAACTATGGAAAGAAAGAAATGAACAAAAAAGTCAAATCTAGAATTGCTGTTAGTGATGCTGTTTGGGAGAGTTGCACAGCAACGGAGTACACAATGAAGAGTAGATACCTTAGGAGTGAAGTTGGAAACTGGCACCTGTTTGTTGCACATTTACTGCTGCCCACATCACACACATCTTCAATAAAGAAGGAAAGGATGATTGTTCTTGATTCAATCATGACAGAATCTAATATAGATGTTGGGAGAGTAATTGCTGAGGAAATTATGGCATGCAAAACTAAAAAAACTGGATATCTATTTTACCCTTGCTTAATCACAAGTCTTTGCATCAATGCTAAGGTGACCATTGACAAAAATGAATTGAGAAAATTCCCACAGAATGCATTCTCTGCTAACTTCAAGGATAGAAGCAATTTGTCTAAGGAAAAGACAAGCACCTCATTGCCTGAGCAATCATTGCTCCAGCAACGAGCTGTGTGGAAATTTATGAAAGAACACCTTGAGTGGGAAACCATCATATTTAACAAATTGACCAAAGGACACTACAACATGCCCCCACCAATATTTCCAGACTCGTTACTTGAAGAAGAGAAAGAAAATGGAGAGGAAGCTGAGGTAGAAGAAAATGAGGAGGATAAGAAAGAGAAAGCTGTCAAGAAACAACAACAAAAGAAGGGAAAAGGAAAGAAGAAGGAAGTGGTAGAAGAAGAACCAATCCTAAGTTTTGAGGATTCGGAGGAAACTAGTGAGGAGGAGGAAGCTACAAAGGCTGTGAAGGAGATAGAGAAGGATGTGGATGAAGAGGAAACAGAAACTGATGAGGACAGTGCAGGAAGTGAAGCTGCTGAACCAGTTGTCATGGAATATGCCCCAAGAAAGAAATATACAACCTCACCAAAACCAACAAAAACATTAGAACAAAAACATTAGAACCCTCCCAGCAAACACCCTCACCAAACCTAAACATCACCTCACCCCCAAACCTCCCCAACACAAGCCAAAACACCCACCCAACCACCATACACTCCACAAATCAACAACCATCAACAACTCAACTACCCACACAACAAACTACTCCTCCAGCCAAAGAACCGGAAAAAGAACCCACCCTCTCACCAGTCAAACAAACAGCTGAGCCAGAAAAGCCTGCAACAAAATACCCATCTGAAGGCCCTATTATTGTTGCAGCATCCGAAGCTGCAGCATCTGTTTCTAATATTGAACATGCAGGTACAAAAAGAAAATTTAAGAACATTCAGGAATCTGAAGAGGAAGAAGAAATTGGTAATGAAGAAGAAAAACCAAAAGAACAGAATGAAGAAGAGCAACCTGAACAGGAACCTCAGCAGAAGGAAACTGAAGTTGTTGCTCCAGCAATGGAGAAGGCAGCTGTTGCTCCAGCAATGGAAACAACATCTGTTGCTCCAGCAATACAACCAGGACCTGTTGCTGGAGCATCCAGGACAGCAACAACAGTGGTCCCTGTTCAAGCAGAAGCTACAAAAAGGTTAGTGATGTAGACATTGGCTTCCATCAGAGAGGAAGAGGAATTAGCTAAAAGCAAGCACAAAGAAGCTGCTGCCAGTACCCCTGCTGTCTCCATAACAACTGCTGCTGAGGACCCAAAAGCTGATGATGCCCCTGCAATTGTTGCAGAAGCATCCAAACCTGAGGCAGCTCAGAAGAAAAACAGAAGAGGATCAAGCTTGCTCCAATAAGGGCAAGCAGCAGGTTGAGGAGTGGAACTCCTAAGCAGTAACACTTTTCTTCAAAAGTTGTTATATGTCTGCTGTATAAACTAACTTATATATTTTGTGATCATAACATATGCAGGTGTTTTATTTGGTTCCCCCTTAATTTAAGCAGTGAGGACACTTTTGAAGCTTAAGGTAGGGGGACGACTAAACATTTTGTGAACCTTAATATTTGCTATGTTATAAATATGATGCATGTCTATTAGTTTTTAGTTATTTGTTATAGCTTGTTTTTGTTATTGGTTTACAAATTTTAGAAGCATGATCAGCTGAACAAACCTTTGCAAAGAAAGAAAAAAGTGCCTTTTTGAACTTAATTTTTGAAAAACCAGAACTTTGTTTGCAAAAATAGCCTAAGTTTTTAACAAATGATCAAGATTATTACTGTTTTTACACGTAACAACTGAACTTAGAAAGGAACTTAGCTAGCTAGAAAATTAACTGAATGCAAAGGATAGCAATAGTGACCCAAGATCAATTGCTAAATTTTTACTAAAAAGGTAGAATAGCATAAAGAATTAAGTTTGAGGGTGTATCGGTGATACTAAGACTGAGTATGATAAGGATAGGAAAGACAATGCAATAGGCTTGAGAACTACTATAAAAAAACACAATCATAAGAAGTTATTCTTGCCTGAAACAAAAGTTGTACCCGTTTCAAAAAAAATGCAAAAAGAAAAAGAAAAAGAGAAATACAAAAGAGGGTCAGTAATGAGGACAATATAACTTGAAAATTCTCCAAAGTAGTCCTCAAAAGCCAGAGCATCAATTGCCACAGCAATGATTGCTCCAGAATCCAAAAGGCCACCAAAAGTTGGCACTGACCCTGAATTTGAAATACTTAATCCAAAACCATTTGTTGTGCTTTGAAGCCCCCCATTACTTTGAGGAAATTGTTAGCCTATTCCATCTTTTGAAAAAAACACTCTTAGGTTGATCCAACGCAAACTTTTCTCTATCAAATGCTAAGTGAACCTTTTGAAACTAGTTAGAAACCAATCTAAAGTTCAGTGGAGCACACACTCACATAAATGGGTAGCAATAACCTTGAATGTTGAAAAGAACATATGGCTATGAATTTCTACAAAAATCCAACATGAAGTTCTAGAAGTGCACTTGTTGAAAACATATTTTTGAAAAGTCTAGCTGATCTGTTCTTCTAAAAAAAATCTAAACCTTTTGTTTCTCCAACATTGGACCTCTTCTTTTTACACGATGGGCGATCACATGGAAGCTTTTGAGATAAAATTAAAAAAGAAAAACCTAACTTCATCTCAAAGTAACCTTGATGCTCAAGACAACTCCACTCCAAGAAGCCTATAAATACATCTCCTCCACATCATTGGAAAGAATCTCAAATTTTAGGAAGTTGTCTTAGATATAATATTTTGGTTCGAATGAGAGAAAGAAATTGACAACTTCTCCATCTACTTTTATACCACCTTGTATTGTCGTTTCATTACTCCAACATTGCTAGGCAGAATATGCAAAGGAACTCCATTTGTATAATTTCTATCTTGCTTACTTTAATTTCAGTTTCACATACACACCAATCATATTTTATTTTATTTTGGATTTCTATTTCTCCCTAGTGATGCTTCCATTTTAAACTCTCAAAAATTAATTCAAGTCCTGTGGGTACGATCTCTACTTATCATTGTATTACTTGTTAAGGACTGTCTATACTTGCACACTTTTTTGCACAACAGACACTAAGGTTAGAATGAATGTGTTTTGGAAGTTAACCAGTGAGGTTAGCATGGGATTAAGCTTTTTCAGGTGGTGAAGAATAACGTAAGGTGGAGATGGTGAGTTGAGAAAGAATGTATTTTGGAAGATTTTGGAAGCATGGTAATGGAACCGTTTTGGAAGAACGTGTTTTGGAAGATTTTTTGGGTTGTATTTTTCTTAATTTTAATTTTAATTGTAGTTTTAGTTTTTCTAATTTATTTTTAGTCTTAATATTTTATTAATAAATTAATTAGGTGGCATGCTTATGTGGCTCATTAATTGACATGGCAGCCACATGACAGGTGCCACATCATCTAATGAGGTCCATGTCACCTTCTTTTTGACAAGCCTCCAAGTTAGCAAAAAAATTGAAAAGCTCCAATTTGGACTAAAATGTTTGAATTTTTCATAATAGGGGGACTAAATGTCTGAGTTTTAAAATAGGGTGACTAAATGTCTGAATTTATGAAAATAGAGAGACATAAACTATAATTTAGCCCTCATAAGTAGCAATCATAGCAAATTCATTTGCAGATCGTTTCATAAAACTATATGGGCAAATGATGTCATTTTTATGTCCCTCTTTTAAAATATGCAATGGGACGATTATACCACATGCATTCAGGTTATAGTATATCTAGGCAGGGACTAATTCAGTTTGAGTAATCATCTCGAGAGTCCGAACAGTGTGTCTCAGAAAAGTAAATCCTCTGAGGATCTTCATACAATTATCATATCAACAAATGAGCCATGCAGTTAGGTTGTAACACATTCATCATTTGTAAATTGAGCTCTCTATGCACTACTAGACTAATTAAATATTAAAAATTACTTTTATTTCCTACAGGTGAATTTATCTTTGAAATCAATGTTAAGTTGTGTGAATACTCTTGAATAACAAGTCTAACAAGCTTCACATCTTCAGATGTAGGAACTACAAGTCGAAAAACTTTTTGGTTTGCAAAGCGAGTTTATTTCCGCTTCAATAGCATTTTTCTATTTTATCCAATAATTGCATTTTATAAATCCTTAGTGGACTTTGGTTCATGATATTCATCATCACTTATCACAATTAGTGCTATATTATACACAAAAACATCGTCAATATTAACTCAGTTTCGGTTCCATTAATTGACATAATTTATTGAGATCTCATTTCAACAAATATAAGGCACCTGGTCAGTTCCAGTCGGATTTTAAAATCAATTATGTCGAAGTACTCTTTTGGAGTTTCCATGTCCTTACTCGAGACATCATAATTTTCGATTCGTTTTCTTGTTTGAGAATTTTTATCTTTGGAACCAACAAATATACCATGCTTCATGCATGGTAGAAACTCATTTGCAATGATAAATTGACCAACATGGACATCAATTTTGATTGGAGCATTAGCAGCTGATAATTAGTTTGCTAAGCTTTGTAAATAAATTATCTTTTGAACACCTGGTTCACATTAGTGTGTATGAGGATCAAGATGAGATAGTAATGATCTATTCCAAGTAATACTCATTTTCAGCCGCTTATTCTCTACCCCTGATATTGAGAAAATTAATTCATTAATAATAATCAACAAAGTGAATTACAAACAAGTTTTCAATTGTTGGCTCAAGATATTTTATTATAGATGGAGATTCATATTCAATATATTTTTCTTATATTCTTGGAGGTCCCTTTTTAGTGCCTAATAGTGGAGTAATGTGAACATACGCAAGACATTGTAAAATTCGTAAATGATAAATTTTAGATTATTGACCAAAAAACAATCATAAAAGGGGGCTTACATATGATAAACTTGTTGGTTTGATGGGAATCAAGGTCTCAGCATGCAAGATTGCATGCAACAAACTTATTATGATTTGTAAACTCATGGTTTACAATAATACATGTTTAAGTTGTGTTAATGGTTTACAATAATACATGGCATTTTGTACATGCTACAACATTAAGGTAACTTGGAACTAAAGATAAAAATGTCTAGCTCTTTGGGAACTAGCTGACCCTATTACCGACCGGGGAGGGATTGGGTGCCTTTAAGGCGAGAAAGACACTCATATTTTCAACTATTTGTCTCTATCTCTTTCCTCAATTATTTTTTTCTCTCATCTTATCTAATTTTCACTTGCATATTTTTCCCTCCTAAATAAACCTAAAATCATCAAAGGTATCTACTACTAAAGGCACTCAATCCAATGTTGAGTTATTTAAATGAGATATATTCTCATATGGACATCAAAGACAATGAGAATCTAAACCAACACCGTTGGCCCAGTGTTATAAGCTACCTTAGAACACAGGCGGTCGACCTGGTGTTCTCGGGTTTGATTCTCGTTGTGTTCAAACACGGTGTTGGTCAGTGCAAAATTTTCACCTAATCATGAGCGGAAATTAGTTTTTTGTTAAAAGCGTTAGGACACTCCGTAGATAGCCATCAATCGTCGGAAAGAAAAATTAAAAAGACAATGATAATCTACCACAAGATCAATGGTGATAATCAAAATTTATGTCATACATACCCAAAACTTTTAGAACCATTTAATTATGAGAATAAATTCAATCTATTATGTGACCTATAACATTTTTGATCAATCATAAATTCTTTGTTTTTTTGTTTACCGTGTTATTGGTGCGCAATATCCATCGGCTTTGCCGGTAACTATTCTACATCGGAGAACCTAATTGACATGTGTATACCCGACTTTGCTGATTCGTGTGCTTTTTCCCTCCCAACAGAGTTTTTGTCACACTCAAAATTTGAACTGAAAACCCTGGGGTAGAATCTGAGTCCAACTACCACTCGGACCGACCCTTATTAGTTTTGTTTAATCCCATCTGTGACTACATTTTCAAAATACTTTGTGTTCCCGTATTTTTTAATTATACTTTTAATCCTCAAAATCGTGATGATTTTGAAAAAATAGAGGAGGAGAAGCTTAAAAAACCATAATATAGAAACCAAAAGTTAAATTCAAAAATATGGAAAATTAAATGCTACGATGACTAAATTTACTAAAAACAAAGTCGGAGAATATTTTTATCAAATAAAAAAACCTAGATGGAAATTGCAATTTAATCTATAAATATTGTATGGATAATTTAACCTATAAATATATAAAGCACATAAAAAATAATTTAATTTATATACTTCCTTGTATAACATTTTTTATTTTTTATGACATTATACATCATAAAAATAATATTAAAATAGTTTGACATACAAAATATCATATCGACAGTGGACACCAATTAAATCTCATATTAAAATAGTCACAAAATAATATTGATCATTAGCCCTGTAGTAAAAATTATTAAATCAAAAATATGATGCGGGAATACACGAAAAAGAGATTGAGTATTCCTCTGTGTGCGTGTGTCAGAATGTCCCATCACATCAGATGTCCATCCATCCCTTTTGGCTGTTTTTGGAGCATCACATGATGATCAGCTCTATCCACCACAGACCACACCACTTCACCATTGCGTTGTGTTCCCCGTAAGTTCCAACTCTTTTTTTTTCTTGTTCTTTTTGTTTTCATTTCTTTTCATGTTAATCTAAATTCAAAGACTTATGAATTATTAGGGAAAAAAAAGCACCTATAAATTAGAAAAGAAAACACTTCAAATACTTCCTATTATATGTGCTTTTTTGGCCTAATAATTCATAGGTCTTTGACTCTCAATAACAACCATCTTGATGTTTTTATGAGCTTAATTATTAGTACCATTGGTGTAAAAAAATTATACTCAATTAATTACTATTCATGATATGAGTGATATATAAGATGGTTATGACTTATGAGTTGACTTGCTTATTTGTTAATGATATGGCAACTTGTAGTTTGTCAATGATATAAAACATTTATACATATATGTTCGGTGTAAAGAAGTTTACACCATCAACAAATGATGCACAATCATATGCTAACTTTACAAGTAGTTATGATGAAAGTCAAACACTTTTAATAATTCAACGATTCTGATTGAATGACCGTGGCAAAAATTGTTACGCTGCGGTGTATTAAATTAAATCTACACATAAAATTCATTGTTATAGGGTTAATTTCTCAATATATATTGAAAGAAATTCCGCATAAGTTATATTATAATATTATTAATTTAAATTCAATAGTATCCCCATATATCCATTTATCTCAGTAATTTCACAACTAAAAAGTAATATTAAAAATACAACAACAACTAATTTTACCAATACTATACAAACAATATTCATCATGTTAAATCACTTTTTACGTTCATATTTTCAAACATATATCAAGTTACTCAAATATACAAATAATTAAAATTAGTATGCTTCTATAAATTTCATCTAAAATAAGTTTGACAATACACCAATAATACACATATTTCCCTTCTATGGAAATGACACAAACCAGTTTCAATTTTTCATTGGATTAGTTAGTTACTTTGGATCTTGTAATTGGATTAAGGAGCCCCCCTCCCCCTCTTTTTCCAAACAAAAATATCATTTATTACGATAAGAAAAGTCAGAATAGACGAGCAACCCAAGATGTTTGGTTATCCAGCGTTTTTTTAACTCAATTCCCCATTATATTTCTGACATTTCGTACAAAATTATTCGTACAAAATATTAGCGCTCTTTTCCAAAACTCTGTGTTTCAATTATCATTGATGCTTGTCCCGTTTGGATTAGCTTATTTTTAGCTTATGAAAAATAACTTTTGGAGATAAATAAATTTTTATGAAACAAAAGTACATACGTATAAAATAAAATAAAAATTAACAAAAATTATATCTCTATAAGTTGTTTTTCCATATACTACATTAAGATTCAGACAATGACCCAAGCCCCTAGTGATCACAACTATCTTTCTCTTCCCTTGTATAGGGATGATAATGGGCTCTGTGGGGGGGGGGGGGGGCGAGTTGTACCTCCCCGTCCTCGCCCTAGCTCATCTCTAGTGAGACCGGGTTTTGTCCTTCCAATCCCCTCCCCAAATGGGACCGGATTTCCCCGCAGGTCCTTGATTCTGTCACTATTTACAGAAAAATTCAATATTTATATTTACAATAATTAATATGATAAAATCATACTTATTATACAATGATAAAATAAAGTTAAAAGTATCCGAAAAAAATTTTCTATTGAAAAGAGATGAAAATTAAAAATAAACAAAATATATGAAACAAAAGTATATATGTATAAAATAAGATAAAAACTAATAATTAATGTTTAATCGAACTAGTTCAAGGCGGGGGCGGGTCGAGTATGACATTCCCAAACCCTCCCACGACCCCTCCCTCGGTCAAAGTGAGTTTTCTTCGTTAAACTCGAGTTAGCTAGGGTCGGGTGGATACCGGCGAGATCGAGTTTCGTTGTCCTCTTGTTATCTGATTTCCATATGTACATAGATTATACTATGTATATTTATACTTTAAAGAGAAAATAAAAATTAAAGTCCTAAGTAGAGGATATATATATATATATATATAGTCAAAAAAAAATGTAAAGGAAATATATCAAAATGTCATTTAGTAATTGATGGCTATTTGATCTAAGGGTAGGGGTAGACATAAGTTAATTCTAGACTCTAATAATGTAACAAAGTGAGGAGTCATGGAACCCCCCTTCTTCTGCATCCATTGCTGGGGGCCAATTTCAGGTTTTTGATGTGATTAGACTACACCATGGCCCAATAACCTTTCACGAAAGTTTTTCTTTCTTCTTTATCTTTATAGAACTTAAGTTTGTAAAGTAAAGATATACAATAAAGAAAATTAGAGAAGTCAAAGAACGGCTAAAAATACTGAACAATGGATCAAGCAACTTATAGCGGATGAACCGATAGCGAATAGCGGATAACTGAGCAGATAAGTTAGTGCATTGAACATAAAGTGTTTGGTAAAATTAGTGTTTAAATGTTTTTGAAAGAATATTTATTTGATGGAGAATAAATGAGCAATTTAATTAAAGTAATAAAGGTAAAAATGAGTGAAAAATAAACCGTTATAAGCTATACGCTCAAATGTTATTTCAAGTAGCGTTTCAAAAAAACACTATAAGCTACTAAGAAATATTATAAGCTAGTAATGTCAAACACTTAAAGGAGGCTTATATGCTATAAGCTAGGGAATTGACATTGCCAAATAGAGCCACAAACTACTAAAAACTACCAACTATGAGCTAGTCATGTCGGTCACTTACAAAATGTCTATTTGCTATAACCTATTTGCTATAACCTAGTGGATAGACATTATCAGACAAAGCCTAATTAGATTCCAATGGATTTTAAATTTAATTTGAGTTAATAGTAAGTTTCATCCCAGACATTAACAATATTCCTAATTAATTGCTAACATTTTTCCTAATTAGTCCCTAACATTTTCAAACGTTAATCAATTTAGTCCCTTAAATTCTCGATGTTACATCGGTCCCTAACTTTTACAACTAAATATCAATTAAATCTGTGACAATTACAGCTTAGTATCACTCTGATCCTTGATAGAAATGAATATCAGGGACCAAATTGATACTTGGTTGTAAAAGTCAGGGACTTAATTGATATTAAGTTGTAAAACTTATTGTCTAAACTTAACATTGAGAATTTTAGGGACTAAACTAAATAACACTTAGAAATGACAATGACTAATTAGATATATTGTTAATGTCAGGAACAAACTAAATTTGAGGGACCAAAAAGACTATTAACTCAACGAAGATGTCCCCTACTAAGATTTTGGATGTATGAATGCATACATTCCATAAATATGCGACATATATTTGACAATGACGTGCATTAATATACCTAAAACTTCAATAATTGATCGTCCATTTCTTTTGAGAAATGGAGAGGATCTCTACCACCTACTAGGATACTTGTGTTAGACTAGTTAAAGCTTAATTAATGTATTTTTAAACTTTCAGGAATCAAGATGATTTAATTAATAAACATGATCCATTTTAGGACGAACTAGAATTCCATTTTATACGAATCAAATCGAGTAATCTTGAAGCCAAGGAGAAATGGAGATACACATCCTTTTTCATTCAGTTACGATCATTTCTTTGGCTTGTACAAGCTTAAATCGGTTATACCAATCTAACCATAGGAACCGAGCCATTTTTAGGGTGGATGGGATGCCAATGACTGTGACGAATTTCACTTTCAGAAGGCCGGGCACTTTCTAGGCTTTCAACAATCACCATAGATACAAACTTGAAACAATCTTGTTCTGGTATATAGCATTACTAAATGAGACCTTCCAAGATACATGAACTAATGATCCCTAATACAACAGTAGCATGTGCTATTTATAATACAAAAGGAATCCTAAGGTGTTCTATGTAACACCCTAAATATTTAATTAATTTATTTAATTAAGTATTTAGGAATTTAAAATTAATTAAGTGGATATAAGTTAATTATTAGAAATTATATTATTTTGTGTAGGTGGCGTTAGAAGATGGAGGTGCCAAATTAGATGGACTTGGGCTTAAGTGAGAAGCCCAAGCCCATGAAATCTAGTCATATGCGAAGTAGCAAGGCGCCTAGGGGTTAGGGTTCCTTGCTATCACTTGCGAAAAATTGAGAAAGAGAGAAAGGAAGGGAAGGGCGCGCCGTAGAGAGGAAGAGGGAGAAGAGAAGATTCGCAAGCCACAAGGAGAAAGGAGAGCGTGTTTCCGTTGCCGTAGTTCCGTTCGTGATCATCTCTAGAGATCCTATTCTTCAATTCGAGGTAAGGGGAGTTCTATCGATTTCTATAACAATTCCTATGATAGATCCTAAGTAGTGATAGCCTAGATTAGTCATGACCATGATATGTTTGTGAATTTGTGTCTTTGATTTGTGATGTATGCGTGATGTTCAATGTTGTGGCCAAAAATCCAATTCTTCCTTTGTGTTGTGGGCGCCTAGGGCGCCGTATTTGTGATTGGGGAGTGGTTGAATTTTGGTGTTGGATAGATGAGGTTGATGATTTTATATGTGTTTTATGAGTTGTGTGAAAATTGGTTGTGAATGGTCATTTAAAAATTTGAGAACAAAAATTGTTTGTGTGAAATGTGCTGAAACAGTGTTGCTGGTTTGTGCTGGGCGCTGGGCGCCCAAGGGCGCTGTGCGCGTGTTGCTGGGTGTTGCGCTGGGGCGCTGGGCGCCAGCGCTGGGCGCTGAGCGCCCGTGTTGAGTGTGTGCGTGTGTAGCGCTGAGCGCTGGGCGCTGAGCGCCCGTGTGGGGTGTGTGGCGCGCTGCGTGTTGCGCTAAGGCGCTGGGTGCCAGCGCTGGGCGCTGAGCGCCCGTGTGTGTGCGTTGCTTGTTGCGCCAGGGCGCTGGGTGCCAGGTGCCTGGGCGCTGGGCGCCCATGGCGCCAGTTTTCAGGATGTCCCAAAATATTTTCGAAAACTGTTTTCGCTGTATCTTTTGACTCAGACATCCGTTTTGAACGATTCAAAAAGCGTTGTGAAGCATTTTCAGTTGTCCATCTGCGTGTCCCATTTTTAAAAATAAAAACATATTATTTCTGAAGGTTGCTGGGGCGCCCCAAGTGGCTGTTCCCGGTGACCGTTGCTGTGACAATGAAAAGATGTTTTGGGTGTCTTTAAAAATTCTCTTTTGCGTACGACCAGTGGTTTTAACAAAGTAATGTCAAAAATGATGATTTTGACGATGATGCCCCTAGTGGCTAGTTAAATGACTGTTTTGCCCTTAGTGGCTAATATTATTTATAATGACGTGTAAATGACTGTTTTGCCCCTAGTGGCTAATATTATTGATAATGAGGTGTAAATGACGATGATGCCCTTAGTGGCTATTGTTTGAGTTGACGATATTTATGTGTAAGTGACGATGTAAACCAGTGACGTTTAAGGCCCGAAAGGCTAAGTGATGTTAAGGTCTAAAAGGCCAAGTGACGTTGTGTGTAAATTGTGAATTGACAGATGCTGTGCTTCTTGTGAGCAAACCGGTAAGTGACGGGTCACATAGTTGACTATGATTTTGGGTATTTGTGCATTTGTGTGTTTGTGAGTGGTGCATGTCATAGTGTCTCATGCCCCATATGCATAAACCCAGTGACGTTTTTGAGGCCCATGTGGCTAAGTGACGATGAGGCCTTAAGGGCTAAGCGACGTTTGTGAAAAGGTACCTCATGCATATGCCCGCGAGTGGGTTGCATTTCATATGCCTACATGACATAGTGATGAATTATTGTAGTGATGTAATCTATGATTGTGATGTGATTCATTTAGAGCTGTGACCTGACTTATTATTTATCATATGATTTATTATATGAATTGAATTGGACTCACCCTTCTGTTTGAATGTTACCCCCATGCGGTAACGTGCAGGTGATTGCGAGAGAAGGACTAGGTATCGTCACTAATTCGAGTCGAGTCGTCACGCTCTGATACGTAGCACTCAGGGGGGGGGGGGGACGAACTTAATGTTATGATTGAATTTTTGGTTGTTAAGTTATATTGACAATTCTGTTTTATTTTATCATTCCGCTGCTTAGATGATTTTATTGACGTTGAGTTTATTGCGACGATAACTATGGTTTTGAGATTCGCCTTTTGTGAAGTGCTACGTAATACCTGGTTGATATGTTTTGAGCTGTTTTATTGGGAAGTGTGGTTTTTATTGAAGTATGTGTAATATCCCTTATGTGAAACAAAATTTTGAAAACTCTGATATTTTTCCAATTAAATTAATGGGTAGAAAAGGGGTGTTACATTAGTGGTATCAGAGCAGTTCGGTCTGTCCGGCCAATGTTGTCCTGTCATAGTGTCTTATGACAATAAATTAGTTCTGAATTTTTGGTTTGTGCTGCAGTGATAGTTCAGAATGGCTGGGAGAAACGACGCTGCTCTTGCTGCTGCATTGCAAGCTGTGGCTCAGGCTGTGCAGGGTCAGCAGAATGCTGGAGATAACGCTGGTTTTCGGAGTCTGACTACTTTCCAGAGAGAGAATCCGCCCACCTTTAAGGGCAAATATGATCCAGATGGTGCTATGGCTTGGTTGAAGGAGATCGAGAGGATTTTCAGGGTGATGGACTGTACTGTTGAGCAGAAGGTCCGTTTTGGTACCCACATGTTAGCCGAGGAGGCCGACGACTGGTGGTTGGCTACTAGGCAGAGGTTAGAGGCTGTGCAGGAAGAGATTACTTGGGAGGTATTCAGCAGAGAATTTCTGAGAAAATATTTTCCTGAAAACGTCCGAGGGAAGAAAGAGATAGAGTTCTTGGAACTGAAGCAGGGTGGTATGTCTGTGGCTGCCTATGCGGCGAAATTTGTGGTGCTAGCAAAATTTTATCCACACTACAATGAGGCTACAGCTGAATTTTCTAAATGCATCAAATTTGAGAATGGGTTGAGACCTGATATTAAAAAGGCCATTGGTTATCAGAAGATTCGTGTGTTCGCAGATCTGGTTGATAGTTGCAGAATCTTTGAGGAGGACAGTACTGCTCATTACAAAGCTACGTCTGAGAAAAAGGGTAAGTTTCAGAGTCGAAGCAAGCCGTATGAGGTTCCTGCGGGTAAGAGTTATCAGAAGGCTGCTGGAGGTAAGGGTTCTAGTGGGGGAGATGCCCCTGCTAGCATTATCTGTTATAAGTGTGGCAAACCTGGCCACAAGAGTACTACATGCAGGTCTGATGAGAGGGTTTGCTACCGTTGTGGTAAAAAGGGTCATATGGCAGCTGAGTGTAAGGTCAAGGATGTGGTGTGTTTCAACTGTGGTGAGTCTGGGCATATCAGTACAAAGTGTACAAAGCCGAAAAAGGAAAGGTCTACTGGGAAGGTATTTGCATTGGCAGGAGAGGAGCCTGAGGATAAGGATGGTCTGATTAGAGGTACGTGTTTTATTAATGGTACTTCTCTGAAATCTCTTATTGATACTGGTGCTACCCATTGTTTTATATCTGTTGATTGTTGTAAAAGATTGGGTCTTGTTTTATCTGCTATGTGTGGGGATATGGTTGTCGATACTCCTGCGAAGGGGTCGGTGATTACGTCCCAGGTGTGTTCTCAGTGTCCCGTGTCGATCTTCGGCAGGGACTTTATTGTGAATTTTGTTTGCTTGCCGTTGAGAGGTCTGGATGTAATCTTAGGCATGGACTGGTTAGAGAATAATCACGTTCATATCAACTGTCGTAGCAAGTCGGTTAGCTTCGGGGAAGAAGATTCTGTTTTGGTATCTGCTGGTCAATTGAAGAAGTTGAAGAAAGAAGGAGTTCAGCTATTTGCGTTGATGGCATCGTTGTCTGCTGGGAGTCAGGCCGTTATTGAAGAACTGAAAGTGGTACGCGAGTTTCCTGAGGTTTTTCCTGATGAAATTCCGGGTGTGCCACCGGAAAGAGAGGTTGAGTTTTCGATTGATTTTTTGCCTGGTACGAGGCCTGTGTCTATGGCACCATACAGAATGTCGGCGTCGGAATTGTCTGAGTTGAAGACGCAACTTGAAGAATTGCTTGAGAAAAAGTTTGTGAGACCGAGTGTATCACCGTGGGGAGCTCCGGTATTGTTAGTGAAGAAGAAAGATGGGAGCATGAGGTTGTGTGTGGACTATCGTCAGTTGAATAAGGTAACTATCAAGAATAAGTATCTGCTTCCGAGGATCGACGATTTGATGGATCAGTTAGTAGGTGCCCGTGTTTTCAGCAAAATTGATTTAAGGTCGGGATATCATCAGATTAAAGTGAAGGATGAGGATGTACAGAAGACAGCATTCAGTACGGGGTATGGGCCTTATGAATATTCAGTGATGCCGTTCGGTGTAACCAATGCTCCTGGTGTATTTATGGAATATATGAATCGTATTTCCCATAATTACCTAGATCGGTTTGTGGTAATCTTCATAGATGACATTCTAGTTTATTCTAAGTCAGAGGAAGAGCATGCTGAGCATCTGAAGACAGTGTTAGAAGTTCTGAAAGAGAAAAAGTTGTATGCTAAGTTATCAAAGTGTGAATTCTGGCTGAAAGAGGTGGGTTTCCTTGGGCACGTGATTTCTGGTAATGGTATTGCGGTTGATCCGGCAAAAGTAGAAGCAGTGTTGGAGTGGGAGGCTCCGAAGTCCGCAACAGAGATTAGAAGCTTTTTGGGTTTGGCTGGGTACTACAAGAGGTTCATCGAGGGTTTTTCCAAGTTGGCCCTTCCGTTGACTCAGTTGACTTGTAAGGGTAAAGTTTTTGTTTGGGATGCTCGGTGTGAGGAAAGTTTTATGGAACTGAAAAAGAGATTGACGACGTCGCCTGTTTTGACGTTGCCTAATCCGAAGGAACCGTTCGTTGTATATTGTGACGCTTCGAAAATGGGTCTTGGTGGTGTGCTGATGCAAGATGGGAAAGTCGTTGCGTATGCGTCGAGGCAGTTGCGGGTTCATGAGAAAAATTACCCTACGCATGATTTGGAATTGGCTGCTGTGGTATTTGTGCTTAAGATTTGGAGGCACTACCTTTATGGTTCGAGGTTCGAAGTGTTCAGTGATCATAAGAGTCTAAAGTATCTGTTCGATCAGAAAGAGTTGAATATGAGACAGCGTCGGTGGTTGGAGCTCTTGAAGGATTATGACTTTGGTTTGAATTATCATCCCGGCAAAGCTAATGTCGTGGCTGATGCTTTAAGCAGAAAGTCTTTGCATATGTCGGCAATGATGGTGAAAGGATTAGAGTTGATCGAGGAATTCAGAGATTTGAGTTTGGTTTGTAAAATGACACCTCGCAGTGTCAAGCTGGGAATGTTAAAGATCGATAATGATTTCCTGGGAAGCATCAGGGAAGCTCAGAAGACAGATGTCAAGTTAGTAGATTTAATTAATGGGGTTGGTCAATCTGAAGATGAAGATTTCAAATTAGATTCCAGTGGTGTGTTGAGGTTCCGGGGTAGGATCTGTGTTCCGGATGATGAGGAGATGAGAAAGGCAATTTTAGAGGAGGGTCACCGTAGCAAGTTGAGTATCCATCCTGGAGCGACGAATATGTATCAAGATCTGAAAAAGATGTTTTGGTGGTATGGTATGAAGAGAGATGTGGCACAGTTTGTGTATGCCTGTTTGACCTGTCAGAAATCTAAGGTTGAGCATCAGAAGCCTGCAGGGTTAATGCAACCGTTGGAAGTTCCAGAGTGGAAGTGGGATAGCATAGCGATGGATTTTGTGACGGGATTGCCGAATACAGTTAAGGGTCATGACGCTATTTGGGTGATCGTTGATAGGTTAACGAAGTCTGCTCACTTTATTCCTATTAATATCACTTATCCGGTGTCGAGGTTGGCAGAGGTCTATGTCAAAGAAATTGTGAAGTTGCACGGCATTCCGAAGAGTATTGTGTCAGATAGGGATCCGAGGTTCACTTCTGAGTTTTGGACGGGTTTGCAGAAGGAATTGGGTTCAAAGTTAAAAATGAGTTCGGCGTATCATCCTCAGACGGATGGTCAGTCAGAGAGAACAATTCAGTCGTTAGAGGATTTGTTGAGGGCTTGTGTATTGGAACAGCGGGGTTCATGGGATTCCTACCTTGCGTTGATTGAGTTTACCTATAACAACAGTTACCATTCCAGTATCGGGATGGCACCATTTGAAGCATTGTATGGCCGAAAGTGTAGAACGCCATTGTGTTGGTATGAGTCGGGAGAGAGTGTAGTGTTGGGACCGGAGATTGTCCGGGAGACTACAGAGAAGATCAAGATGATCCGTGAAAAGATGAAGGCTTCGCAGAGTCGTCAGAAGAGTTATCATGATAAGCGGAGGAAGGATTTAGAATTTCAGGAGGGTGAGCATGTGTTCTTAAGGGTTTCTCCTATTACCGGTGTTGGTCGAGCGTTGAAATCGAAGAAGCTCACTCCTCGATTTGTTGGTCCTTATCAGATTTCTGAAAGAATCGGAAATGTGGCTTATAGAGTGGCTTTACCGCCAAATCTTTCGAACTTGCATGACGTGTTTCACGTGTCGCAACTTTGGAAGTATGTTTCGGATCCATCTCATGTGATCCATATGGATGATGTAGAGGTGCGGGATAATCTCACTGTGGAGACGATGCCCGTACAGATTGAGGATCGTGAAGTGAAAGCGCTTAGAGGCAAAGAGATTGCATTAGTGAAAGTGGTTTGGCTAGGAGCTGCCGGCGAGAGTATGACCTGGGAGCTGGAGAGCAAGATGCGAGAGTCCTACCCAGAGTTATTTGATCAGGTAAATTTCGAGGACGAAATATTCTAAGTGGGGGAGAGTTGTAACACCCTAAATATTTAATTAATTTATTTAATTAAGTATTTAGGAATTTAAAATTAATTAAGTGGATATAAGGTAATTATTAGAAATTATATTATTTTGTGTAGGCGGCGTTAGAAGATGGAGGTGCCAAATTAGATGGACTTGGGCTTAAGTGAGAAGCCCAAGCCCATGAAATCTAGTCATATGCGAAGTAGCAAGGCGCCTAGGGGTTAGGGTTCCTTGCTATCACTTGCGAAAAATTGAGAAAGAGAGAAAGGAAGGGAAGGGCGCGCCGTAGAGAGGAAGAGGGAGAAGAGAAGATTCGCAAGCCACAAGGAGAAAGGAGAGCGTGTTTCCGTTGCCGTAGTTCCGTTCGTGATCATCTCTAGAGATCCTATTCTTCAATTCGAGGTAAGGGGAGTTCTATCGATTTCTATAATAATTCCTATGATAGATCCTAAGTAGTGATAGCCTAGATTAGTCATGACCATGATATGTTTGTGAATTTGTGTCTTTGATTTGTGATGTATGCGTGAGGTTCAATGTTGTGGCCAAAAATGCAATTCTTCCTTTGTGTTGTGGGCGCCTAGGGCGCCGTATTTGTGATTGGGGAGTGGTTGAATTTTGGTGTTGGATAGATGAGGTTGATGATTTTATATGTGTTTTATGAGTTGTGTGAAAATTGGTTGTGAATGGTCATTTAAAAATTTGAGAACAAAAATTGTTTGTGTGAAATGTGCTGAAACAGTGTTGCTGGTTTGTGCTGGGCGCTGGGCGCCCAAGGGCGCTGTGCGCGTGTTGCTGGGTGTTGCGCTGGGGCGCTGGGCGCCAGCGCTGGGCGCTGAGCGCCCGTGTTGAGTGTGTGCGTGTGTAGCGCTGAGCGCTGGGTGCCAGCGCTGGGCGCTGAGCGCCCGTGTGGGGTGTGTGGCGCGTTGCGTGTTGCGCTAAGGCGCTGGGTGCCAGCGCTGGGCGCTGAGCGCCCGTGTGTGTGCGTTGCTTGTTGCGCCAGGGCGCTGGGCGCCCATGGCGCCAGTTTTCAGGATGTCCCAAAATATTTTCGAAAACTGTTTTCGCTGTATCTTTTGACTCAGACATCCGTTTTGAACGATTCAAAAAGCATTGTGAAGCATTTTCAGTTGTCCATCTGCGTGTCCCATTTTTAAAAATAAAAACATATTATTTCTGAAGGTTTCTGGGGCGCCCCAAGTGGCTGTTCCCGGTGACCGTTGCTGTGACAATGAAAAGATGTTTTGGGTGTCTTTAAAAATTCTCTTTTGCGTACGACCAGTGGTTTTAACAAAGTAATGTCAAAAATGATGATTTTGACGAAGATGCCCCTAGTGGCTAGTTAAATGACTGTTTTGCCCTTAGTGGCTAATATTATTTATAATGACGTGTAAATGACTGTTTTGCCCCTAGTGGCTAATATTATTGATAATGAGGTGTAAATGACGATGATGCCCTTAGTGGCTATTGTTTGAGTTGACGATATTTATGTGTAAGTGACGATGCAAGCCCAGTGACGTTTAAGGCCCGAAAGGCTAAGTGATGTTAAGGTCTAAAAGGCCAAGTGACGTTGTGTGTAAATTGTGAATTGACAGGTGCTGTGCTTCTTGTGAGCAAACCGGTAAGTGACGGGTCACATAGTTGACTATGATTTTGGGTATTTGTGTATTTGTGTGTTTGTGAGTGGTGAATGTCATAGTGTCTCATGCCCCATATGCATAAACCCAGTGACGTTTTTGAGGCCCATGTGGCTAAGTGACGATGAGGCCTTAAGGGCTAAGCGACGTTTGTGAAAAGGTACCTCATGCATATGCCCGCGAGTGGGTTGCATTTCATATGCCTACATGACATAGTGTAGAATTATTGTAGTGATGTGATCTATGATTGTGATGTGATTCATTTAGAGCTGTGACCTGACTTATTATTTATCATATGATTTATTATATGAATTGAATTGGACTCACCCTTCTGTTTGAATGTTACCCCCATGCGGTAACGTGCAGGTGATTGCGAGTGAAGGACTAGGTATCTTCACTAATTCGAGTCGAGTCGTCACGCTCTGATACGTAGCACTCAGGGGGGGGGGGACGAACTTAATGTTATGATTGAATTTTTGGTTGTTAAGTTATATTGACAATTCTGTTTTATTTTATCATTCCGCTGCTTAGATGATTTTATTGACGTTGAGTTTATTGCGACGATAACTGTGGTTTTGAGATTCGCCTTTTGTGAAGTGCTACGTAATACCTGGTTGATATGTTTTGAGCTGTTTTATTGGGAAGTGTGGTTTTTATTGAAGTATGTGTAATATCCCTTATGTGAAACAAAATTTTGAAAACTCTGATATTTTTCCAATTAAATTAATGGGTAGAAAAGGGGTGTTACATTCTACGCCGCAGGGGACTGATGTCTCGTCTGTCACCGAGGTGGTGGTGCGACCACTACTTCAGTACGACCCAATGATTGGCTGTCACATCCTCCTCGTTTGTCTTCTTCGCGAACGCATCCCAGTCTGTGCATGGTTCGCACGGTAGCACACGCGGTACAGAGCCCTTCTTTAGTACTATTTGTACCTCCTCGGGTGTCAATTGCGCTTCTCAGTCGTTCCTCCTCGGTCTCTTGGGGCCTAGGTCGACATCTTTCAGGCACCCTCGGTACAAACTAAAATTAACAAATTACACGAAACGAGAAACTGAAAAATAACAACATAGTCAAACACATAGTTATTAAATCTCAAACCAGACAAAGGTAAAACCAAGCCACAAATGTTCTGGTGTTGCTTTGGTGGAGGATGCTTCAGGCTCGTATCAACATGCTGAGGAGCGAGAGCAACCATGTTGGCGAGATGTAGAGACAGTGAGTCAAGTCAAGGGGGAGCTGCATCCACCCCTTAAGCACCAAGAGAGTAGAAGCCCTAAAAGAGCCTTTTGGATGGGCACTCCTCTTATAAGGACCTAGTTATAAATGAAAAAGATCAACAAGTCGAATTTAAAACTTTTGTTGATAGCTATTATAAGGCTCCTAGCCAAAGAGATATGTAACGTCTTTTTTAGAGCCCGATCAGATCAGTTCGGAAAGCCTAATAAAATATAGGTTCCAAGCAGTTAAATTTGTAGTTTGATTTTACAACTGAATTTTTTGGCCAAGACAAATAAAGTCTGAGCCCGTATCAGGCTAGTCTGGTTGGGCTTCAAGTAGTCTACGGCCTGCACATGGTATTTATTTGGTCTAACTGCAGTTTTGGTTCCTCTATTTTATCAAATTCTCAATTTTGGTCTCCCTATTTTATTTTTCGGAATTTTGATCACCCAATTTTATCAAATTTATAATTTTGGTCCCCCTATTTTATTCCTCGCAATTTTTGTCCCCTAATTTTATCAAATCCGCAATTTTAGTGTCCCTATTAAATTGCAATCCAATTTTTGACGGGAATGCTTACGTGGCAGACGCGTGTCGTGCTGGCGTATCATTGAGTATCGTAGCAGAACACGCATCAGCCACGTCACCACCTTATCGACACGTCGGCATTGTCGTCAAAAATTGGATGACAATTTAATCGGGGGACCAAAATTGTGGATTAGATAAAATTGGGGGCTCAAAATTGCGTGAAAAAATAGGGGGACTAAAATGTGAATTTAATAAAATTGAGGGATTAAAATTGCCAAAAATAAAACGGGGCCTAAAATTGTATATTTGATAAAATAGAGAGACCAAATGTGCATTTAAGCCTTTATTTATTTTAGAAAATTATAACTAATAAATATAGTACTTGTTCCGGACTGGGCCGAGGGCCCAATCCGCTTAAATGGGTCGCGACCGGCCCAATCCATCAAGGATCCACGCACTAATAGGTCAGCGCCGCATGGACCGAGATCAACGGCTGAGATTGAGCCGGTCTATCCAACGGCCAGGAGACATCGTTTGACTCTATAAATAGGGGTCAACCCCCATTGACAGGTACACTTTTTGACCACTGTTCATTCCTTCTTTAACTTCTTCCCCCCTGACTTGGACGTTGGAGTGTCTTTGCAGGTACAACCCGGGCTGAGCTCTACGCCAGACTTCGTTCATAGACAAGCACGACCCAGCACTTGACCGGTCCATATCCAGGGACCCTAAGGTACGGTTAAGTTGGCGACCACAGTGGGAGCCCCGACGCTATCCCACCTTACTTCACAAGGCACCACGGGGAAGACCGCCTCGTCGGAGGACCCCGCGCTTGCAAAACGTGGCTGAAATTCCTGTTCAACCACAACCCACTCCAGAAGGTGTCGCTGTAACCGCAGAGGAGTGAACCGCGCCTGTTCCACCTCCCGTACCGACCCCTCAAGTCACAATCACGATACCTGCAACTGCCGTGCAACAGCTCCTAGATCTGCTCAATGGACGAGACCAAGCATTGGCCCAGCAAGGGGAACGACTAGCACATATAGAAAGAGAGGTGGCCTCCGGGCAGGGCAACTCCGCGCCCGACCTCCAACTCACCGGTTCTGGATCCCCTACCAGGTGAGGGATCCCCTCGAGACGCCATCGATCGCCACCAAGAAGGCATCCCGTTCATTGCTCACCACCTCGTCGAAGAAGGCAACGATACTCCAGGACTCCTCCTCGAACGCCTCCTTCTCCAACGAACCCCACATACTGGCCCAATGAATCACCGACCAGGGGATCGTCCCTCGGCTCCTCATACTCAGCCCGGCATTCGCGAAGCTAGTCACCAGACAGATATGATCAGCATTACCACCACAGGCGCTCCCCCGACCGACGCGGCCATCGAAGCAGCCGCTTCGAGGACCGGTCGCCTCGTCGAGGGAGAGACGACTCAATCATAGGACCCTTCACCAGATAAGTGGACGAGTACCCGATCCTACCCTCCCATGAAAAACCTCCAGTCTTAAATATGTACGACGAGATTGGCGACCCTGACAGTCACCTAGACTATTTCGATCTTATGATGCAGTACCGAGGAGCAAGAGACCCTGTAAAGTGCAAGAATTTCCCATTAACTCTTGAAAAATCAGCTCTAGCTTGGTTCAAGAACCTCGGGCCGAACTCCATTGCGACCTGGAGGAAACTAGCCCGCCTATTCTCAGCACGATTCACTACATCCGGGATAAAGCCTAAATCTGAAGCAGTGCTGAAGGCGGTCAGGCAAGGGGGAATGACACTCTACGAGAGTACGTCGGGCGATTCAACAACTGTTGCACCCCAAAAAATCCGGTTCGGACTTCTCATTGTACAACGTGGAAAAGGTATGGAGCCGCCACCAATATTTTAATTTTAAGACCAAAACATTGAAAAAAGGTCTTTTAGACAAGGCGGATGGTCTTTCGAAAACTAGAGATATGGGTTCGGGGGTCGGTTAGGCATGGGGAAGGTATTAGCACCCCGTACCTCCTTTCTACCGAAAGGGAACCTTTAATTAAATGTGTGGTTTGAAGTGTTGATTTGAAAATGCTTTTATTTTGCCTCTTTATTGAAAAGGGAGTGAGAAGACTTAATGAAAATTTTTATTTTTGGCGCTTGACGAGAGTTGGCCTCTCGCTCCTACGTATCTCCTGGTGCGATGGAGAATTCAAAGCTACGTAGTTCTTGGTTGTCCTAAAAAGGTTTTTGTTTTTTAGTCTGTTTAGATGAGTTTTCGCAGTAGGAGTGAGGATTCGCGATGACCAAACAACAACGGTTTAGAGTGGCCGCGCTACTAACTCTTTTGAAAATGAAATTATCATTAACAACCAAACGGCAACGGCGCAAGTGATCATTAACGATAATCGGTTTTGCTTTTGATTCGAGTGTTCGCGACGACCAAACAACAACGGTTTAGAGTGGCCGCGCTACTAACTCTTTTGAAAATGAAATTATCATTAACAACCAAACGGCAACGGCGCGAGTGATCATTAATGATAATCGGTTTTTATTTTAGATGATCAAAAGGGCTTTCGCAATCGAATTAATTTTGGTTTGTTGTGCTTGACGAGGACGTGGCTCGCTCCTACGTATCCCAAATGGGAATCAAAGCGACGTAGTTCTAGAGTCTTGAAAATGAAAGTCTTTTTGTTTTGATTTTGAAAAGTGAAGGGGGTTCATAATGATCAAACTAACAAAGGTTATGGGTGATCATTACTAAAACCCCTTTAAGTGCATGTAAAAATCTCTTTTGAAAAATGAAAACCTTCATGATGACCAAACTAACAAAGGTTATGGGTGGTCATCATTAACACTTGCTATGACTTTTGATGCTTAAGAAAATATTTTTGGAAATTGAAAGCATTCATGATAATCAAACTAACAAAGGTTATGGGTCATTATCACTAGTAGCTCATGCATATGAAAACATCTTTTTTATTGCAACTTGAGTGTGTTTTGGAGTGCAAGTCTCTTTTTTTTTATTTTGTCAGCTTTCTTTTTTCTGACTGTTCGTTTTTGTTTCCTCAGTTCTCTTTTTTTCTGAGGGTTTATTCTTTCTTGATCAGCTTTCTTTTTTCTGATCGTTTGTTTTTTCTTTTGAGCAAACACATTGTAAATAGATAGGCTTGTTCGTCCTAAGATTAGAATCTGAGAGAACAAAAGCAATCGGTCATTGATCGGAATGGACTTTTCAGGATTGTGGTGTTTTGTGGAGGAAGGATAGTTATGCTTAGTGAAGTGTTTGAGGCTAATGGGAGGATGAGTTTTGTTCGGCGTTGGTTGACGGTTAACGGTCTATGAGGGAGATGGTTATTAGGCTTATTTGGGCTTTGTTAAGGCAAATTTGTGTCTCATGGTAGAATGGCTGAGGGGTTTGGTGTTGGGGCCAAAGGAAGTGTTTGAAGGTTTATGGAACCAGGTGTTGGAAGATTTATCGAGACAAGGGTCTCTTGTGCTTTGTGGCAACATGTATCAGCTCACAACTTATTATTTTTTGTCTTTTTGATTTTTTTTTGACTCATTTGTTTCATTTTTCGGACTTTTCTTCTTTCTTTGCTTTTGAGTCGAGTGCGCTGATGCACTATTTTTGTTTTTGATATTTGAAGTGATCCTTGTCTAGGGTGATTAGATGGTATATTTTTGAGTTTGGTTTTTCTTGGCTTAAGGTAGGTAGGAAAGGGACTTTCTGGGATTTTGGGTTCTTGAGGGTATAGGGAGGTGGCCACACTTCATCTCAAATCCCGATGGCTTATTTATTTTTGTAAAACAAGATAACGGTTCATCTATCTATATGTGTTTGCTCCTTTCTTTGCATTTTTTCTCTTTTTTTTTATGCCCTAACTTTTGCCTGGACCGCCCTTTGCGGGTTTTCGATCCATCGGGTGCTTTTTTCTGCCTAGGCCGCCCTTTGCGGGTTTTCCACCTAGCGAGCTTATTTTCTTGTTTATTATTATCTTTTGAAAGACTTGCACTGAAGGAATATGATATTAACAAGGAAAATTAGTGATCACAGTCTTGCCCCAGCATGGAGGACTTAAAGCGTTAGACTGAACTAAAAGTCAAATATGCACTGATGGACTTATGATAAAACAGGGCAATGACGATCTTGAACAAAAGTGACTGAAAAGGGTAACTTTTATAGATGACGATGCTGACAAGGAAACATGTGCCCTTATTGAAATATCCTAAGGCCTTGGGCAGAGCCAGAGGATTGCATTACATAAAATTTGCTTTGAACTGAAAACTACGTGAAAATGCATGACGAAGACACAAATGCTTGACGATCAACACCTCGATCCTCTTCAACTACTGCCATCCCGGCATGACAGCCCTGATCTCAAAGGGTTTAGTCCTTCACCTCCCTCATCAAAGGTCAACTGTTTTGTATCAATAAGATCCTGAACCGACTGCTTCAAAGGATGACAGTTCTCAGTAGAGTGACCAATTGCCCCAGAATGGAATTCACAGGTAGCCTTTGCATTATACCTTCTTGGGAATGGAGGTTGGACTGGCTTCATCCCACGAGGAGAGATCAACCTATGGTTGATTAGATAGCTGCACAAATCAGTGTACGACACAGGAATGGGGTCGTACTGACGTGACTTTCCTTGTCCCACTATAGCATTGATTTCTCCATTTTTCCTTGCAGGCAAATCACTAGCATTGTCGGCGCCAGTAGGATTGCAGGGGATTCTTCCTCTCTTCATCCTGACTTCAATTCTTGCCCCTATTTTGATCACATCTGAGAAGCTTGAGGACCCACTTCCAACCAGACGTTCATAGAAAACAGCTGGGAGAGTCTCCATAAACATGTACACCATCTCCTTTTCAGTCAATGGTGGCTTCACCTGAGCATCTATGCTCCTCCATCTTTGAGCATATTCCTTAAAGGAATCATGATCTTTCTTGCTCATATACTGCAGCTGAATCCGATCTGGAGCCATGTCTTTGTTGTATTCGTACTCCTTTAAGAAAGCTTCAGAAAGGTCCTTCCAACTGTGGATGTCGGAAGGCTGCAACTGCATGTACCAATCCAGAGATGCCCCAGTTAGGCTGTACTGGAAGTAGTGGATGAGCAGTTTGTCGTTGTGATTGTATGCGGTCATCCTTCGGGCGTACATGGTTACATGTCTATTTGGGCAGCTGGTACCACAATATTGGTCAAAGACTGGCACCTTCATCTTTGGGGGAATAACCAAGTCTGGAACGAGACATAGATCACGGGCGTCTTTAGCTTTGGTCTTTGAATCCTCTATGGCTTTTAAACGCTTTTCCAACTCATGCAACTGATCTCTGGGTTGAGAGTTCTCAAATAGGTGACCTTGAGGATCACTATCCATATTGAAAAGAGAAACCTCATGTGGATCAGCACCTCCCAGGGCGTGAGCAGGATAATTAACCCCAGATCCCGGATGGGGAATAGCAGTCACAGCTTCAGCGGGTCCCGAGGTAGGAAGGATGGTTGTGGCCCCACCTGGGTTTACAACAGCAGTATCTTCGGTAGTGGTCCCGTTTTTCAAAGCTTGCAGGGTGCCCATCATTTCAGTCATTTGCATTCTTATCGCATCCATCTGCATTTCTATCACCCCGACTTTATTATTTAACGCCTGATTCTCTTGGACTAGTGCCTGATTCCCTTGGACTAGCTGCTTGAGGACTTCCATAATCGGATTATCTAGAGCTGAATTGCCGGGATTCTCAATCACTAGGTTTCCTTGATTGGTCGCCATGAATCTTGAGTCTGAAGCGGATATCGGCAAACCAGTTGGCCTCTTTCTAGAGATAACAGGGCACACAACATAAGCGCAAGAACGAATGACTGAACAAATGCATGCGACACTTTAGGCTTTACGGGCGGGGCTAGACTAGGACGGGGAATGATGATAAAGCAGGGAAACTGACGGACACGGACAGGGGCGACTGCACATGGCATGCATGCCTAGAAGAATGCTTCACATGATAGAAAAAATTTATGAACAATTTTAATCTTTTATCATGGGATGGATGAGATGCAAAAATTTTGAAGTTATGTGAATGAGCTGCTGACTCGAGAACTGGGTACTTTGGAAAACCTTGAGTTTTTTTTTTTTTTTTTTTTTTTTGGGGAATGACTATATTGCAAAATCGTCTCGTCTCTCATCAAAACCTTTATTGTACAGATCATGATATGCAAATGCATGGAAAAATGACCACTTGAGAAGTGTACTTATTCTAAAAAATAAAAAAAATAAAAAAAATTGTTTTTTTTTTGGTGCAAGATGAAATACAAAATTTCAATGCATTTTTGAATGCAAGAATGATGCTTTTTCAAAATGGCTTTTTTCATTTGTTATGCTTGACGGGGCGGACCCGCTCCTACGTATCCTCACTGTGATGAGGAATCAAAGCGTACGTAGTTCTACCGTGTCTTTTTTGAAATAATGCTTATGTATGAATGCCTCGTCTTGGATGAACTTGACAAAGATTTTTTGCATGATTATAAATGAAATGCTTATGCTATGCAGATGATAATTGTTTTTTGTTTTATCTTTATGTAATGAAAGGGAATGCAAGATGAATGATTCTTTTCAAAATGGGAACTTTATTTAATGCAAATGACGCAATGATGTAATGATGCAATGATGCAGGATGCAAGATACTTCTTTTGTTTTTTTTTGAAAAATGCGGGCTATACGTGGTTTCATATGGCCATAGTAAGAGAAATGCTACAACGGCAGCTCGTTCTCTCTTTTTTTTGAAAAGAGTGGGCCATATGTCACTTCGTACGGACCGGCAGAAGAAAGGCTACAACGGCAGCTCTTTCTCTACTTTTTATTTGAAAAACCTCCTGCTCTTTTTTGAAAACATGTCTATATTACGATGCAACACACAATTTGGTATGCCCCTTGTGTCCTACGAAGGTGGGGACCTAGGTTCTAGGACAACTCAAATGTTCCTCCCATGTGGGTTCTAGTCACTTCCTCACCAGGTTACAAAAGCTAATTCTCTTTCACAGTAGCACCCACAACGATGGAACGCCATCTGGTGTGAGGCATCATGAAAGAGCATACTCTGGCTGAAACTTTCGTGAGAGTCGGAAGGACAACAGTCCAATTGCCAGTCACTACTCGTTTCCACTCCCCTAAGTCTTGTCAGACCTTGGGTTTTAGGCCTCTCTCAAAGCACATAATCATAAGGGTGTGAGTGTGTGTGGTAAGGGCGTACCACTTAAAACTACCCGACACATATTACCCCACCTGCAAGTGAGACGCCAGAACAGTCCAGAAAAAGCAAGGTAACAACATGTCGTCTACACTAGGGTTCAATATCAAATAAGCTAGCCTGGGGTTTCAACAACAATCAGGTACATTGCTTACCTCAAGAAAGGGAGCCAAGAAGGGGGGATCCGGATAGAATTGGGGAGATATGCATGAGCATAAGCAATAAAAGAAAAGGAGATAGGGAACAAACATAGAAGAAGACAAATGCGTATGCCTACAATTAATGATAAGAAAGAAAGGAAAAAGAATGAAGGCAAACAAGGTATCAGTCAAATCAACAATACATTAAACCACACATCTTAATTAGTTAGGCTTGACCCACTTAAAAAAGAAAAGTCCCCAGCGGAGTCGCCAGCTGTTGCACCCCAAAAAATCCGGTTCGGACTTCTCATTGTACAACGTGGAAAAGGTATGGAGCCGCCACCAATATTTTAATTTTAAGACCAAAACATTGAAAAAAGGTCTTTTAGACAAGGCGGATGGTCTTTCGAAAACTAGAGATATGGGTTCGGGGGTCGGTTAGGCATGGGGAAGGTATTAGCACCCCGTACCTCCTTTCTACCGAAAGGGAACCTTTAATTAAATGTGTGGTTTGAAGTGTTGATTTGAAAATGCTTTTATTTTGCCTCTTTATTGAAAAGGGAGTGAGAAGACTTAATGAAAATTTTTATTTTTGGCGCTTGACGAGAGTTGGCCTCTCGCTCCTACGTATCTCCTGGTGCGATGGAGAATTCAAAGCTACGTAGTTCTTGGTTGTCCTAAAAAGGTTTTTGTTTTTTAGTCTGTTTAGATGAGTTTTCGCAGTAGGAGTGAGGATTCGCGATGACCAAACAACAACGGTTTAGAGTGGCCGCGCTACTAACTCTTTTGAAAATGAAATTATCATTAACAACCAAACGGCAACGGCGCAAGTGATCATTAACGATAATCGGTTTTGCTTTTGATTCGAGTGTTCGCGACGACCAAACAACAACGGTTTAGAGTGGCCGCGCTACTAACTCTTTTGAAAATGAAATTATCATTAACAACCAAACGGCAACGGCGCGAGTGATCATTAATGATAATCGGTTTTTATTTTAGATGATCAAAAAGGGCTTTCGCAATCGAATTAATTTTGGTTTGTTGTGCTTGACGAGGACGTGGCTCGCTCCTACGTATCCCAAATGGGAATCAAAGCGACGTAGTTCTAGAGCCTTGAAAATGAAAGTCTTTTTGTTTTGATTTTGAAAAGTGAAGGGGGTTCATAATGATCAAACTAACAAAGGTTATGGGTGATCATTACTAAAACCCCTTTAAGTGCATGTAAAAATCTCTTTTGAAAAATGAAAGCCTTCATGATGACCAAACTAACAAAGGTTATGGGTGGTCATCATTAACACTTGCTATGACTTTTGATGCTTAAGAAAATATTTTTGGAAATTGAAAGCATTCATGATAATCAAACTAACAAAGGTTATGGGTGATTATCACTAGTAGCTCATGCATATGAAAACATCTTTTTTATTGCAACTTGAGTGTGTTTTGGAGTGCAAGTCTCTTTTTTTTTATTTTGTCAGCTTTCTTTTTTCTGACTGTTCGTTTTTTTTCCTCAGTTCTCTTTTTTTCTGAGGGTTTATTCTTTCTTGATCAGCTTTCTCTGTTTTTTCTGAGGGTTCGAATCCTTAGGCAAACAACAATCTCGTTTGAATTCTTGAGCAAATATTAGCCTAGACTACACATATTAGACCACAACACATAAATAGGCAAAGAAGGAACTTGAATTGGGCATTGAGCAAAAATACAAGAATAGGCAAGATTGAACCTAAATGCATATCTAGTGGAAGATGCTAGGCGAGAACCATACTCAAATATTTCTACAAAACGCAAGGGAATCTAAATGCACGTCTAGTGGAAGATGCAATGTATGGAGTTGACCTATCTAAGTGTTGATGATATTTTTATATGAGAGTGGACAATGAAATTGTTAGCTTAAGGAAAAGAGTCGCCTCCATCATGATCATAGGCAAGCATAAGCAAGAAAATTATTTAGCAACCAAAGTATCAAAGAATGTTGAATCACTTTGGTCAATCCTCGCACTTAAGATTAAGTGCACAAGTGCACAAGTGTGAATCACCTTGCCAATCATCAACAAAAACAAGTTTATTAAAGCAAACCCAAACCCTAATTTTTATGTTAAAACCTAGGAGCATACATACCATAAATCAACTATTATTCATCCCCAAATCATGAAATAAACAAAAGCATTCAAGAACCCTAAACCTAGGCCCATGGCCGAATGTCATCATGCTTGAAATGGGTTTCTTATTTTTGTGAAAGTTATGCAAACATGAGTGAATATGCAAGGAAATGTGAGAAAACACAACAACAACTAGCAAATCACACTTTTATGAGAGTATGCGAAATACAACATGCCATAAAACAACATTTTATTTCATGAAAGGCAAGGATTAAGATCAACACAAATCAACATTTATTAAAGGGTGAGAAGCACCATAAGCACCCAAGCCTCCCTAAGTGCTTGTCAAAGTGCTTATGACACCCCTCACCAACGACAATCAACAATATGGGAATATGAAGATGATAGGATGAATGCTTTTTATATTTTGAGGAAATACTCAAAGATGATGCAAAGTTTTAAAGATTACCTTAGCTTTGAGCTAGAAAGTAAGATGAGAAGATGAAGCTAGTCACCAATCAACAAAACTCCAATATCCTTCAAAGAAGTACCTACTTGATGATGATGCTTGAACTTTGAATGAGAAATGGAGGGAGTATGTGAAAGAGGGATGCAAAATGAGGTGAGTGGTTTGTTAGGGTTTTTGGTGTAGGAGAGAATGAGAAGGTTCCTTTGAGATGAAAGAAAAAACAAGAGGAAGTGAGGAAGAGGAGGGGGGCTACGAATTTCTTGGTCTCTTTGGAGAGGAGAGAAGTGAGTTGTTCTTATTTAAATCCTTGGGAGGCCAAAGATCTAATGGGTTCAAGGTTGTGAGAGGGAAATAAAGAAATTAGTGTGTATTTAGTGGTGTAGAGAGAAAGAAGGTAAAAATATGTTGTGTATTGAATGTTATTGGATTCAAAGGTGTGCTTGTCATGATGAAAGGCTTTTTTTGTGATGTGCACTTGATGGGGCTGAAGTGAAGGGCATGAGGGTGGAGTGAAGGAGGTGAAGAAATTAGTGTGTATTTAGTGGTGTAGAGAGAAGGAAGGTAAAAATATGTTGTGTATTGAATGTTATTGGACTCAAAGGTGTGCTTGTCATGATGAAAGGCTTTTTTTTGTGATGTGCACTTGATGGGGCTGAAGTGAAGGGCATGAGGGTGGAGTGAGGGAGATGGTTTGCTTGTGAAATTGGTACTTACTTTGGCCAAAAATGGATAAAAGCAAAAAGCACCTAAAAGGAATTAGCCCTAATTCTAAAAATACAATAAACATCCAAAATTATTTTATTATTCATTTTTCATTTTTGATTTCAGATTTCATATTTTTAATTATACATATTTTTTTTGAGCCTTTTTGAAAAAACCGTTACAATTGACCAAAATACCCTTTTTGACGCTAAAACCCTAATTTGCCCGAAAAATGCGTTTCAACCCTACAAATGATTTCAGGAACCTTGGAATGCCTTCTAGGATCCGAAATGCAGTGCATAAGGCTCTTCGCTCTTCAATTTATTTATTTTTTGTGGAAAATTAGGGTTTTGACCTAAGCCGGACAAAATTGGGGTATGACAACAACGAAGCCTCTAACGTGAGGAACATCGAAGATAATATGCGATTGTATTTCTTGAAGGACGGCCTCAGGCGCGAGAGTCTCTTCGAAATTGAGATCGGAGTGAACAAACTGCGCGACTTGGGAGATTTTCTTCGCAGGTCGCAAAGATATATGAACTATGAAGAAGCAGATCTTGCAAATTTAGTAGTCGCCAAGGGCGGCCCAGAAAAAGCGCATGAAGAGCACGACCAGAAACAGAAGAAAGACCAGGAGGACCATCTCGCGACTTCAGGCCACGAAAATTTTCTGACCACACCAAGCTGAACACATTGTACGCTCAGATCCTCTCAGAGTGTGGGAACACCGAGTTCAGAGACATCAAGAAGCCTGAATCCCTCGTCCTCAAAGAAGGCCAACCCCCGTCTCAAACACTATCACTACCACCACAGTAACGGCCACGAAACTAACAACTGTATGGCGCTCAAAGATGACATCGAGGAGCTAATTCGTAAGGGTGAGCTGACCCAGTACGTCAAGAAAGGCCAAACAGAGGATTAAGAAGAAAAGAAACAAACCCGCTCCCCTCGCAAGGGGAAGGCGGTGGTTAATGAAGTCGCTAAAATAGGCAAAGATGACGACGACGAAGAGGTAGACACCCGAAAATCCAAAGGGCGCCCTGTGGCCTTGGTAATCTCAGGAGGGTGCCCAATCGAGAGTGGAGAAATCAACAAGTCAATGAAATGGCACTGGAAAGAGATTATGAGTGTAGCCACGACCTCCAGCAGACCGCCCTTGGTGTTTGGAGACGACGACTTGCTGGACGGTAAACCGAATAAATACGTCCCATTGTTGATCACCGCAGTGATGGCCAACGTGGAAGTAAGAAGAATCTTGGTCGACCAAGGAAGTTCTGCCGACATAATCTTTGAGGACCTACTAGATGTATTAAAGATATTAAGGGACGACCTCACACCCTACAGAGGGACAGATCTTACCGGTTTCAATGGGTCGTCCACAACACCCTTAGGCCATCTCGAACTGATGGTCACATTCGGGGACGACAACGCCGAGAAACCCTTGTGCAGAACGATAAAGACACCTTTCCTAGTGCTCCCGTGCAAGTCAATATATCAGTGTATCATTGGCCGACCCACTCTGGGAAGGCTTGGAGCAATCGCCTCAACCGTTCACCTTAAGATGAAGTTCTATTCTTCATCAAATGAAGTGATTACCCTACTGGAAGATCTTCACTCAGCACAAAGATGCCATTTCATGAGCCTTAAAGAACAAGGAGAATTTGAGAATAAAAAGACAGATTAGAAAAACTGGAAAAGCAAATCAGGTCAATGTGGCCGACTTGGATGCCCGCTATGACCCAGACAATGAAGAAGAAGAAGGAGACGACGACTTAGCTAGAGAACTAAAGAAAAGAATTAAGAGACCAGAGCCCGATGGCGAGTTTGTCCAAATCCAAATGGGAGACGACCCAAATAAGACGGTAAGAATTGGTGTCGATCTCCCGGACCAGGTGCGGGAACAACTGACTCAATTTTGAAAGAGCACGCCGACTAGTTTGCATGGACATGCGGCCGACATGCCGGGTATCCCGCCGGAGGTAGCGTGACACCATTTGGCTGTCGATCCATCGGTCAGGTGGGTTGCCCAAAGACGCCGTGTCCAAAAGGAAGATAAAGCACATGCCGCTATCAAAGCGGTCGAAGATCTGATTGAAGTCGGATTTGTTAGGGAGAGTAAGTACACCACCTGGTTGTCCAACATAGTATTGGTCAAAAAAGAAAACGGCAAATGGCGCATGTGTGTCGACTATACTGATCTTAATTGGGCATGCCCCAAAGATGCCTTTCCAGTCCCAAGTGTCGATCGACTTGTAGACAGTGCTTCCGGTTTCCACTTACTGTCGTTCTTAGATGCATACTCGGGTTACAATCAAATAGCTATGTATCCCCCCAATCAGGAAAAGACGGTTTTCATGACTGAAAAGGGAAATTATTGCTACCATGTGATGCCTTTTGGGCTAAAGAACGCTGAAGCGGCATATCAAAGAATGATGAATAAAGTATTTCATGCCCAGATAGGACAGGTTGTTGAAGTCTACCTTGACGACATGATTGTCAAGAGCAAGGGCGACACCAATCACCTGACCGACCTCCAAGAAGTGTTCGCCGAAGCTCGGAGATACTCTCTCAAGCTGAACCCGGAAAAATGCACGTTTGGAGTAAGGGCAGGCAAATTCCTCGACTTTTATATGACAGAAAAAGGGATCGAAGCCAACCCTGACAAGTGCAAAGCAGTCATCGATATGAGACCGCCCTCCTCCAAAAAAGACATTCAGAAGCTTACTGGAATGGTCACACCCCTATCCCGATTCATTGCCAGAGCAGCAAATAAGTCACTCCCGCTCTTCAAGTTACTCAAGAAAGAAGTTGAATTTAAGTGGACACCAGAATGCGAGCAAGCACTGGACCAGCTCAAAACCGCACTACTACAACCGCCCATCTTAACAGGCCCGAGCCTGGGGAAACACTATATCTTTACTTAGTGATCACTGATGAAGCACTGAGCGTTGTACCCGTCTGGGAGAACGACTCCAAACAGAATCCTATCTACTTTGTCAGCAAAGCATTGCAAGGACCAGAACTCAGGTATCAGAAGGTAGAAAAGTTGGCTCTGGCACTAGTCGTAGCGGCTCGAAGGTTGAAATCGTACTTTGTGGCTCATCAGATTGTCATGCGGACCGACAAACCGATCAGACAGATTCTGCATAGACCCGACCTAGCAGGCCGGATGATCAAGTGGGCAATTGAGCTTTCAGAGCTCAGGATCAAGTATGAGGCCAGGTCGGCTGCGAAGGCTCAGGTTCTGGCTGGCTTCATCGCTGAAATGACCCAGGTACCATAGGAGAAGGACCAACCAATCTAGACCTTGCGCATCGATGGATCCTCTAACAGTAAAGGCAGTGGGCGGGGTTGATCCTTGAAAACTCCGAAGGCATGACCATAGAAGTATCGCTCACTTTCTCCTTCCCCACTTCGAACAATCAGGCCGGGTATGAAGTGTGCATCGCTGGTTTATTGCTTGCCCGAGAATTCAACGTCATCAGGGTCGAGCTACACTCTGATTCACTCTTGGTAGTTTCACAAATTAAAGAGTTATTTGACGCCAAAGACGTGATCTTACAGAAATATCTGGCAAGGATGAGAGAACTACCGAAACTCTTCGAATATGTAGAGGTGAAGCACGTGCCAAGGGGTGAGAATGCGAGGGCTGACATCCTCTCCAAACTGGCGAGTACAAAGAACCCGAGAAACCACGGAAGCGTAATTCAGGAGACCCTACCCAGACCAAGTGTGCAGCTTGATGTTTCATCCGCCATAAATGTTTGTGTGACCGACCCAGGAGAGTGCTGGATCGATCCAATCCTGAAGTATATCAAGGACGGTGAGGAATCAGAGGACCCCAAAGAGGCAGCATTGACAAGAAGACGGGCATCGTCCTACTCGCTCATAGAGGGGAAACTCTTCAGAAGAGGATTTTCCATGCCGCTTTTAAAGTGCTTGACGCCAGAAGAAGCAGACTATGTGCTACGAGAGATACACGAAGGTATATGCGGGCAGCACCTGGGCGGACTCTCCTTGTCAAAGAAAGCCCTCGGGGCGGGATACTACTGTCCGACTATATACGAAGATGCGAAGAAGCTAGTCAGAAAATGTGACAAGTGCCAGCGGCACGCCGACGTCCATGTCGCACCACCGACCGAGCTGAATAGTATAACCTCCCCTTGGTCGTTTTCCTGGTGGAGTATCGACCTCCTTGGACCGTTCCCGGTAGCCCCAGGTCAACTGAAGTACTTGATAGTGGCGGCGGATTACTTTACCAAGTGGGTAGAGGCTGAACCCCTAGCGACCATTACGGCCAAAACCTGCATGAAATTCTTCAAGAAAAACATCCTAGTCTGCTTTGGAATTCCAGAGGTCGTAGTAACAGACAATGGGACACAATTCACTGATAAGGGATTCAGAAAGATGATGGCCGATCTCGACATCACGCACCGTTTCTCTTCAGTAGAACATCCGCAGACTAACGGTCAAGCCGAGGCCGCTAAGAGAGTGCTCCTGCGCGGTCTCAGAAGACGACTAGACGAAACAAAGGATAATTAACCTGAAGAATTACCATACGTACTGTGGGCCTATCGTACGACCCCGCATTCCTCTATGGAGGAATCCCCGTTCAAAATCGTCAACGGCACCGAGGCGATCATATATACCTGCAGAAATTGGGGAATTAAGCTGGAGGGCCGGAAATCCTAAACCACCCCAAGAGAACAATCAAGCTATTCGGGAAGAACTCGTTCTTGTAGAAGAAATTTGAATTCCGGCCGCCCTGCGAGAAGCCCTGATTAAACAAAGAATGACATCTCGGTATAATGCCAAAGTCGTCCCAAGAGAGTTCGCAGTTGGACAGCTCGTCCTCCGCAGAGCCGATGTCGGTGAGAAAAATGCGGCTCAGGGAAAGCTCGCCTCAAACTGGGAAGGCCCATATCGGGTCATTTCAAAGACGGGAAAGGGCGCTTGACAACTCGAAACAGTGAATTGAGGAGCGATCCTTCGAACTTGGAACGCAACAAAATTGAGAAGATATTTCACTTAAAACGTACGTAAAAATGTAATTGCAATATGATTGCCATGATATAAAGAAAATAATTGTAAAATCGGGCGGGGCACTCTTTTTCCCACTGAGTTTCTTAATGAGGCTCGTCCGTCCGTCAATAATAAGACGAGGCACTTTTTCGAACTTACTTTGTGAAGTTTATTTTACCATGTTGAGTATATCTGTATAAGTACTTGTAAATAGCGGGTTAAGAACTATCCCCACAAGGATTATAAGCCTACTGGGCGAGTTAAATCTGAGTCGAGCCTCAGTAAACTGCCCTCTAGGTCGGAGACACTTGGTCGACCCAAGCAACAATTGAAGCGACAGAAAAACTGATCATACCCCCTCGAACGCGTTCAATCTGGACCGAGATCCAGTAAATTGTTCGCGGCGGATCTCACGTACTTGAGCGGAAAAATAGAAATAAAAGAAAGAACCATAAAGTATCAACTAAACGAAATAGAAACACACAATATATTAAAACGAATGCCCGGAGAAGGCCGGGCTCCATAAAGTACAATTACAAAAGGCGACTTCGAGGCCGTTCAATACAAAGAAAATTACAAAAAGAAATTACAAAATGATAGTACTCAAGATCGGTTGAAGATAACATTTTTTGGTTCGATGATCGTTCCATCTTCCCCCACATCAGCGGGCCTGATGATTTTATCATCCTTGACCACATGATCATGGTGGACGACCTTGCGATTGATTTTGAGATCCGGGTACACGTATTGAATCTGGTCGACAGCATTCTCGAATTGACTCCTAGCGATCGTCACTGCCTCCTCTACAACCTGGTCGAGGCTCGCTTGGACCTAGTCCTTCTCCTTCTCCTTCTCAAGGGTCACAACATCAAACTTCTTGTCTTCGACCTCTTTTTGCAGTGTGGTGACCGTCGTCTCGAGTTCCTCAATCTTGAAGACACCCGCCTGCACCTTCTGGTCTGCCTCCGCCTTGGTGGCCAGGGCATCATCCTGCTCCTTAGTGAGAACGATCAATGACTCTTTAGCTTCATCGGAAGACATCTTTGCTTGCACCAGCTTTTGCTTCACTTCGTCCCGCTCTTTCCGCAACGCTGTGATATAAGTATAGCAGCTCTTTAGCTTATCAGACTTATCTAGTAAATCGCCCTCCAATCACAAGTTTCGGCACTACAAGAAAACCGGGATTTAGCGTCGGTCGAAAATGGCGTTTAGCGTCGGTTGCAACCGACGCCAAATTGACTTCCGTCGGTTGCAAAACCGCCACTAAATATGGCGCCACTAGACCGAACAGCGTCGGTTTCATCGACCGCCGGAAGTCAATTTCACGTCAGTTACAACCGACGGTAAACGTGAAAGTTGCCTGACGTTATTTCTACTTTAGCGTCTGTTACAACCGACGGTAAACGTGACAGTGGGCTGACGTTATTTCTACTTTAGCGTCAGTTACAACCGACGGTAAACGTGACAGTGGACTGACGTTATTTCTACTTTAGCGTCAGTTACAATCGACGGTAAACATGAAAGTTGACTGACGTTATTTCTACTTTAGCGTCAGTTACAACCGACGGTAAATCCAAAAGTTGATAGTCATTTTTCTTTTACTTTAGTGGAGATTTGAACCGCCAAGAAGCATTGTTTTTTAGTAATTATTTTAGCGGTGGGTTTCAACCGCCGCCATGCTATTTTGGTTTTGATAGCTGCTATTTTTTAATAAAAAAACTTGTTTTCAAGACAATAACTCAAAGTAGTCCTAACAATAACTCAAAGTAACTCTTGAATAATAACAGCATAACAATGTCATTGGTACCATATGAGTATAAGTAGAAGTTTTACAATATCAAAGTAGTCCTAACAAAATAATAATAATAATAGCTCTATAAAGTAGCTCTTGCTATAACAAGATAAAAATTTATCAAATAGCTTTCTAGAGTAGCTCTTGTTAACAAGATAACAATTGCACAAGTAGCTCTCACATATTACATATCAAAATAAGTATGTATTACATTGCAAAATAAGCATTAAGCATAAAAGTCACTTCAAGGCTGGCTATTGTTGTTAGTTGATTATGAGGAGTGACCACCAGCACTTTGTTGTTGCTACAATAGAAACAAAAGAATAATTTATCATGTAAAATAATTTATTAAAGAATAATTTATAAAAGAATTAAACGAAATCATGTAAAAGTGAGAGCATATTACAATAAAATTAAGAAGTGGAACAGGTACGGGCTCTGATGACTTTGTGAGAAGTCCAACAAGTACCGATGCCATCATTTTCATGGTTTCATCTTTTATCTTTGATTCACTCCTCAACTCAACAATTTCATTTTTAAGTTGTTGCACTTCATTTTTAAGTTGTTGCGCTTCACCTGCTCATTAAAATGAATGAATGAAGATTATAAACAAATTTCAATCAACACAAAAGAAACTAAACTGGAAGCATACTATGAAAAAACAACCACACACCCGAGGATACTTTTTTGGTTGCTCAAAACCAGTAGATTTATGTACAGAATTATACCACCAAGGAGCCCACAATCCATCTATTGGCTTTGGACCTGCTTCCCAACTGGAAAGTTTTTAAATTGTAAACTCGTTAAGTGTGCATGCAAAATAATTTTTGAAGATCAACAATAAGAACATTCTTGAATAAACACCAAATAGTAATGCCTTAACAAAATTTTCCAATAACCAAATGTCTCAAACATGACTAAAACTTGGATTATCAGAAATTGAAAACATTAGAAAAGGAACTTGTAAGTGGCACAAGGTCTGTCTGGGATTGCAGATCAACATATTTGAATGTAAACAGTATGTAGATAGTCACCATATGCAAATGAAATATATAGAATACAAGTGGACATTTTTAATAGAACCTTGGAGCATTAAAGAATGAAGCATAACTTTTTACCACACCAGATCAACCAACTCAGCAAATTTTATTTCACTTTTACAGTTGCATTAATATAGCTTCAATGATAGTCCCTTTTATTTTTTTTCCCTTTGTTTTATGCAGAGGGGGAAGGGGGCCAATTTAAACTTTGTAATAAGGGACAAAAAAAAACTGCATACTTGAGCATTGCAGGTTGAAAAGGAATCTCCAAATCATTACAAAGACAACTTAGAGTAGCCTGCAAATGAACAAGATCATGACACTGATGCAAGATAAAAAAAATAGTTTTTAATGTATTTTTAAAATTTAGTTAATCAAAATAATTATCTAGGCCTCAATACAATAATATCCATAGAAGTGTTAATGGCAGTAGCTGTGGGGTAGCAGGGGTGGAGGAGTGGTTGCGGCAGCAGTGGTGATAGCATTGGCCATGTAGTGCTGCAGCCAATAGTAGTAATGTGGTGATGGCAATGGTGGAATTACGGAAGCAACAACAGGTAGTGGTGATGGCAATGATGATGTGAGGGTGGTGGCATGGACGTTGTGGGAGAGGATATATATTTTCATTTCAAGTAAATACAAATAAGAAATAGTAATTCAGATAATTATAGATGTAATCGAATTATGAATCTTTTCATCTAGGAGAGAATGGCCATTCCCTTTTTATAGTGACAGCTAACAAACTTCCAGCTAATTTTCATTCGATCTCATCTTACTCTAACAAAAAAAGATCATATAATCACAGAGATTAGAATCAAGTAATTTCAGAGAGCTCAGGTAATACCTCGGGATCTTGTTGAAGTTCTGCAGCATCTACAACAGGTGGTGCCTTCCCAATCTCACGAAGCTCGTTGTATATGCAAACCAACTGTGCCAAACCCAACTCATAGAAAGATGGTGGGACAACTTTGTCAAAGGATGGCTGGACACACAATTAGGAGGAGCAAACAAGAACCATCAGCTGCTAACCAAAGAAACAGATAACTACCAAATATCACAAAGTAAACCAATGAAATATTTGCAGGGTCATTTTAAGCATTACGTAAACATGAAGCTTATAGGCTTTTCACGAGTTAGCATTAATGTAGACAGTATCCGTATGTTTAACTGATACAAGCAACTAATCCGACGGCTAGTTCCTTCTTGTTGATGAAGACAAGAATTTCTTGCAATCCTTAGCTCCGATTTTTGTAAACTCTTGAACAAGAATATCCACGTGTGCAGGTAAAGAACTCTTAAATTCTTTTGAGCAGCTCTTGTCACCCTGATCAAGATCCTGAACCCCGCCTTTCACCAAACAACCAACTCGAGCACCATCCATGTATGCTTTAATTGCCACCAAAATGTCATGAGCTTGGTTGCAAAAGTGGCTAATAACAAGGTCCTTGAAATGCTGAAACCAAAATAACCAAAACATTCACTTTTGATCCAAAAACCAGAAGAAAGTTTCAAGTAAAGCAATAATATAAAAATAAATAAACAATTCCGAGGATCAAAATGCTAAACTAACATTTTCATAACAGCAGCAAACAGAAACTGCAGATGAAAAACAGAGAAGAAGGGTAACATAACCAAGGGTGACATCATAACTGTAGGTTGTTGAACTTTTATAACGCTGAATATGCATTTAACCATTGATGCTCCAAGTTATTCCCAAATAACCATACAATAAAGTAATGCTATGCATGCAAATGTCGTATGGGTTTCTCGATATAAGACAAAATATTCCATCAGTGTGCCTAAGGAGGGAAAGCAACCTGATGCAATTACGCTCCAGACTCGGCAGAGTGAAATAAATGGTTGGACTATCTGCGAGTCTGTTGTAGGAACAAATTTTCATTGCTTTTCTAGTACTAAATACTCAAAAACCCTTTACTTTAAATGTCTTGTTTCAACAGTTCTCCTCTAAGAAAACTAATTCATAAAATTAACCATTCATGTGTCATGAACCAGCAGCAGGCTTCAGCAGAAAAGCCATTACAGGTCTAGGCTCATAGGCCTAAGAAACCAGGCATTTAGCCCAAGCGGGAAATAATAACAATAAGGGGGGCAGTTATTTATAGAGGCGGAAAAGGTCTGATATATGGAGAAAGGAGAGAGAATAGAGGGTCACGTATATGTCATGTTAGTTGTTGCCAATATAGACAATCACAAATAGCATAGTATAGCAGCCAAGCGCAAAAACTATATAACGAACTGCAATTGCCAGAAACATCCAGAACCCACCCGATCTTCCATGTCTCTAGGCTCAAACGCGTCATAAAGGGACAACATGCTGAAGCAACCCTTCCTCCTGAGCTGGTAATAGAGGAAGGTGATCCAGTAATACCAGAAGCGGTATTAATCAATAGAGAGTGCAACTGCAATGGCGTAAAGGTATTAAAGTGGCTTATTCTTTGGGTTTGGAAAATTCTACCTGTAGATGAAGCCACTAGGGAGGGAGGAGGAGGCTGAGTCTACATAAGCGGTCGAATAAACAAGGACCCCAGTCTAGGCAAGAAAAAATAACAATAAGGGGAGTGGGGGTAGTTATGAAGAGAAGCGGGGGGAGGTCTGATACATGCAGAAAGAAGAGAGAATAGAGGGACAAGCATGTATTATATTGTTAGTTGTTGGGAGCCAGACGATATTCTCTGTCTTGGAGCTCTTGCTCTTCTTGTTCTTTCTTCCTAACTCTCATAAAATACAAGTATAAATTAAGTTGATGAGTCTATTGTAGTGGTGTTCCTAAGTTGATGAGTATAATTAAATAAAAAGTTTAGCCAAAAGCAATGTTAATCAAATAAAAATTGAAGTTTATCACAAAAAGGATGCATGCATCATTACTAATGATTCATTAACATGCATATCCACAATACACAGAAGTGCTGAATCACGCATTCAGACATGTTTTGGTTTAATAATTGATGTATTTCATCAAAATAAATCAAGCATTCCAAAGCATATTAGGTTTTTTGTGGTTAATAAATAAACATTTTGTTCTCTAGTATCTCCCTCCAAAGCTTTCTAAAAGGCAAACCAGGAGAAGTTCTAGGCATCACTTCCTTGTGGTGTAATGAGTGAACATGACGACTGACGAAGCACAATATTTAAAACAATTGAACCAAGAAATAGCTCTAGAATCAAACCTTAGGGGGGCTTCTTATCAGATACACCATTGTTTTTAATGATAGGAGGAATGTATTTTCATTATACTTCAGGGAGTTCCTTTCACCATCTGCAGAACCACTTAGACTTGCATATCCAGACTCATTAAAGTAAGGTTTTGTATTCAAGATCAGACCTTGTATGGAGACCAGAACCTGTAGCATTGTTGAAACACCTGGAAGCCACTTCTCATTCCCACTGCCATTCCAGGTGTTAAGTAGACTGAGGCATACTTTGCCACAATAATATAAATTTGGGTTGAGCCGAAGTCCACCAGAGTGGTAGTGGACTTGCTGCATTGAAAAATGTCCCTTGATTCATACTTCAAATTTAAAATAGTGAACATAAAAATAATGCAAGTCAAGTACAGTAATCTAGACAACATACCGGCGGTACATTGGGATAGTCACTCGGAAAGAAAACATCAAAAAAGAAAAGGCCATCATGATAAGGAGTTCCCTCTGCTCCCATAATCACAGCCCTCAACAAATCTATTCTTGATTCATAAACTCTTACAAATATTGAATCTAATGAAGATGAAAAGAAGTGTCAAAGAAAAGCAAGACTTTGCACAAAAAACCATTGACAAGTTGCTCATTGGGAAATAAAAAACAAAATCATTGCTTTTCCTAACGTGCAGCTTTGGAACAAATATCTGACTCTACCAAGGGAAAGAAAATGACTAATCCCCTTTGGGTTTGACAACCCCCCTCCTCCATAGCATGTTAACAACAATGATGAAGACAATCACACAGTTAAGAACGTTCAGCTTGGAAAAAAATAATCTAATAGAAAAAGTGATATGATAAGAAAAATAGTACAGCCAATTTTTTAACAAGAATATTGAACAAACAACTTTACCAGGTAAATCCTTCTCCAACAACTTCCACTCTTCCTGGATTTTTTTACCCCAATTCTTTGAATGCTGTTCAGGAAAAAAATTGATGGAAAACCAATATAAATAAGATTAAAACTGAAACAAATTGCATTAAAAAGAAAGCTACCTGTTTCGTGGAAGAGTTGGAGCGAACAAAGTAATGGTCTGAAGTGTCATCAATGGTGTCAAATTGTTTGAAGTTTAGAAATTTCTTCGGAATTTCAACTCTGACCTCATCAGCGATAGTCTTACGCTTCCTGCATTGTGATCACCAATTTTTTTCTTACTAGGAACAGTTTGAGAAAATAACTGAGAAGTAAAATTGTACAATCATTTTTAATTTTTAATATTGAAAATGATAACATCAATCAGCTGCAAGCGCAAATTTTCCAGCGACAACTGGACGCATAAAAGCACAAATTGAAGAAAGGGTTTGGGAAAGAAAGGGGGGATCGTGTTTTGGAATCACAAATCGAAGTAGGGAATTGGAAATAGGGTTTGAAATTAAAAGCGGAGCTCAAGTTTTTGGAAGAAGAGGGATTTCAGAAATGGAGAGGGGGGAAGAGATAGAGATACGGAGGAGAGCAAGAACCCACAACGGCACAAGCTGGGAACGGCGGTGAGCGATTCTGAATCTGAGTTCTGGGAAGCGGTTTGCGCAGCGCAGAGGAAAAAATCATGTTTGAGAGATTTGGGGGAAAGAATCGATCTGAGCGGGGAGAGGAGGCAGTTTGCGCGCTAAGTGAAAAATTGGGACTTCGTGGGAAACTACATTACATAGGCGCACAATGGAGAGAGTTAGGATGCCGTCAGTTGCATAGTAGATTTAGTGGTGGGTATTGACCGACGGTAAATTCCGGTTTTGAAACCCCAAATCCCTACTTTAGCGTCAGTTGTAGGCACGTGACGCCAACCAAGTGACGTAAAATTCCTTTTTTCTTGTAGTGCGGGCTTTGAGTTTATTGCCTGCAACTCGCTCGTCCTGCTGGCGCTTCCACTTCTTGAAGAGATCAGAAGCGGCCCTACAAACGTCGGTCGCAGCTTCAAGAGGGTCCTCGATGTAATGATTGAAGTCGACCGCCGTCAACTTCTCCAAGTTCAGTTTTGGGGAAGGTCTTTCTCGATTCTCCTTGAGCGCCCTGGAATTCATTGGAGAATGGTCGGGATCTTCATCGGAGAAACCAATGGCTCGATCCAGCTCGTCATCGACCACAGCATGGGTACGATCCCGCTTCTTTCCAGCAGTCCCACTCTGATCGCCCCATTTACCAGCTGGGGGGTCTGCACTTCAACGATAGGGTAGGGAGCAACCACTGGGGAGCGGCTCGTCGAACCTTGGCCCTTCGATTTTCCCTTCTTTGACAACTTCATGAGTCCTTGAAAACCAAGAGCGCCCGCCATTTGATCTGCAAAAAGAAAGAGGGAACGATCAGAAACACTTAAACATTTGGAAGGAAAAAGAGGTGAAAACACAAAGACTCACTAAGATCCCAGCGCGACCTAAAAGCTACCAAGAATAGAGAGAAGATCTACTTTGCTGGCAACCCTCGCTAACGGGTAAACGTTTATCAACTGAGGTTCCTCGGGAAGATGGGAGACCATGTTCGTCAGCAACCTGAGCGTCTCTTTGTCGACCTCAACGAGACGGTCCTCCTTCCAATGGTAGGTTGTCGCCGACCTGTTGTAATGAGCCTTAGACCATGTGACCGGGAACTTGAAGCCGACCATTTCACTCTTGGCGTTCAAGTTTGCCACCATCCGGATAGCTTTAGAGCAAAGTGGAACGACCCACATGAAACCAAGTTTCCAAGGCTTTAACGAGTCAGAGTACGGCTTGAAGAACTTATACGAAGAGTGGCTCTTCAAACTGAAGTGCTCCTATCGCCCCTTCTTGGTGCCCTTCTTGCCACGATGGCTCACTTCAAAAATGGTAAAAAAAACAACTTCAGAGAACAGGGTCGATCCATATCACCCATTAGCAGCTCGAACGAACGCCCTCACAAATGCCCAACTGTTTGGGTGCAACTGAGATGGGGCGACCAACAAATATCGTAAGACCTCTCGTTGGAAGGCTGTGAAGGGAGGACGAATCCTCAAGTTTAGCATCGCCATCGAATACATCATAAATCTAAGTGTTTCACAGATGGCGCTGGAACTCCCTCAATTGTCCTCTCTTGACCCTGGACCCCAACCATCTGTTTGTAGAGTTTCACCAACTCGCTATCGGGGGCTATCAACGAGGGTCGCATCCCACGGAGGGTCTCTGAAATCCAGGAATCGTCTCTAACCGGGTGGGGCGCCGACGCCAGTTTATCGGGCTCGGGAAAGATCTCGTCCATTGGAGGGTTTCCCTCAACCTCTCCCTTATCTTGGCTGTTCAATTTTGTAGTCGCTCGGTGGAGCGGATTAAGAAGCCACCGATTCAAGGAGAGTCGGCGTCCTAGAAGAAGAGCTCTCCGAGGAAGAACTCGAAGTCCAGGTCGGCGACTAACGGAACTCCGCGTGGTCACCGGACATGGCCTGAGTCGTTTCTTCACGCGCAAAAGTCTCGGCCAGATGAAGAGGTCGCTCGCTAGTCACGCGCGCAGTTTGCTTTGTCCGCGCCAAGATCCAGAACCTGCAAGGAGGGGGAAGAAAGTCAGGACTGCCTATGACGACTTCCTAAGAAGGGGCGATAAGGTCGACCCCCGGCCTGACACCCCCTCCCTGCCGAACGGGAAGCCAAAAGTCAAGCCAAAGCTAAAAAGAGAATTATTCTCTGAGAAGTAAGGACGATAGGTCGGCCTGAAAGGGAGAGGACGACAGAAAGAAGAAACCCGAAAGTTAAGCCGCACTGGGTAGAACAGCCGTAGGGGGTATTTATTCGCCGGAAACGAAAAGCACCTCGCCAGAATCCCACCGGAAGATCAAGCCACTCTCAGAAAGAAGTTAAGTCGGTCTCAGGAAACTCAAGGTAGCACAAGGATCCAAATGAGGGAGAAGAGAATGTTAGACTATAGTATAACTTTAGAGGGGGGGTGAATAAGGTTATGTGCAAAATATGAATTCTTTTCGGTTTTCAAAAACTTATGAAATGCTTTGTTTAAATCAAATGCGGAAACTGAGATTTAAACTTATATGATGTATACAAGCAGGCAGATCAAGCACAGTATGATATTAGAATAACTAGATTATTTATAGGCAGCTCAGTGATATTGAATATAGCAACAGACAGATCTACAGCAGTGATATGGATAATAAAAGATCAGCACAATAATATAACAATAGACAGATCTGAGTAGTGATATTCAAAACAGATATAAACAAAACAATGAATATCACAGCTATATAACAATAACAAATATAGACAATAAAGTAAAGAGAGTAGGGATAGAGATACACCAGGAATTTAGCGGGGTTCGGGATAAAAGCCCTACGTCCTCGGCCTCAGGCTTTGCAACCCTTGGACTTGATGGTAACCACTATATTGAAGAATTCTTTACAAACAGGCAACTTCAAGATAGAAAATCTCAATTCCCCCGAACTGAGAACCCGAGCACCTAGCTAAGGATTTCAACACCGCTTCAATCTTCTGATTGAACGACCCAAGAGCACCTCCCAGGATTTCACTACCGCTTCAATCTTCCCCGATTGAACGACCCAAGATCACCTCCCAGGATTTCAAACCAACTCAATCTCCTGATTGAGAGACCCAAGAAAACTTCCCAGGATTTCAAACCAACTCAATCTCCTGATTGAGAGACCCAAGAACAAATCCCAGGATTTCAGTCTGACCCCACAAATAGAGTAACGAATACAAACAGAGATCTATGATCCAATCACCTCAGATATAATGACAGTATAGTGACTAAGAGATGAGTGATATGGAAAATAGAAAATGATATGAAAGTTGAAGCTCTATTTTCTCTCTTTCTCAGATTTAGAAGATGTATGTGAGAAGTAGAGAGGTTTAGAAAAATGTGGTGTGTGGTGTGATCGAAATGTGAATCGCACCCGCCTATTTATAGGCTTTAGAAAAATGTAGGATTCATAAATGTGACTTAAGAATCGATTCATGAGTGATGTTAAAATATAGTATAATCGATTCTTTATTTTTAGAAAACATAGGAATCGATTCCTTGGCTTTTGGAAATATGTAGGAATCGATTTTCAGGACATCCTGAATAGGTAAGAATCGATTTCAATATTTAGTTAAAGTAAGGAGGAATCGATTCATAGCCTATAGGATAGCTTGAAAATCGATTTCATAGTCTTTTGAAATAGAAGGAAATCGATTTTTACTTTTGGCTTGAGAATATGTAGAAATCGATTACATGTTTCAAACATAGGATAAGGAAATCGATTCTTGGCCTATAGGTGAGCCTAAAATCGATTTCATAGCCTATATAAATTGTATAAATTGATTTCATAGCCATTGGAACAAAATAGAAATTGTTTTTTGTTTTCCACAAAATCGTTTTATGGTTTAGGTGCCACCTCATGCATGCATGCAATTTTATAAAGGCTTAAAGGTACTTTTAGTCCCTGCAATTGTCAAGAAAATCCAGTTTAGTCCCTGCAATTCCAAAATTTTTAAAATAGTCCCTGCAATTACTAAACGTTACTACTTTTAGTCCCTACTGTTAGTTAAGGGTTAACACCGTTAAACGTTAATGACGTGGCAGCATTTGAAGTTGATGTGTAATAACACATATGCAGACACGTGTATTTCCATTTGCTGATGTGTCTCACTCTCACTTTCACTCTCTCACATTCACTCTCTCACTTGAAATCAAACCAGAAATTAAAAAACATTCCTAAAAAAACATTAGATTTCGCTTCAATCCATTCCTAAATCAATTCATTCCTAAAAATCAATCCACTTCACGCAAACAGTAGAGGAATCTGGTTTTGGGTTTTTTGAGTAATAGAATGTGACAGTATTGTTCTATATTGTTCCATAGAAGCCCCAAATCTTCAACGGAATCTGGGAGAAATTTCGACCACCAGAGAAGAGAGAAGAACGGAGAAGAACAACAAACACTTGTCAAGAAAGAGAAGAACAACAAACAGTGAGAAGAGAGAAAACAAAGAAGAGGAACGAAGCCCTCTAAACGAAACGAAATCGAAACAAGATATGGGTTTGACGTTGTAGAGATCTGGGTTTTTCTTCCATTGTTCTTGAATAATATTTCAGCAAGCATCGAAGCGAAGAACAAATTTCTGGGTCTACGATGATGATGAGAAAATTTCGTTGATTCCGTTGATTGAAGATGGTGATGATGATGATGATGATGATGAGGGGGTGGGTGAGTGATTCTGGGTTTTGTTCTTCACTTTTTCTACTTCTTCCAGTAGATCTAACAAATCTATTATCCTTTTGTTTTTCCGGTTTTGAAGATGAAGATCTTTGGACCAAAAAAAAATAAAGATCTGTATTTTTCCAGAAAAGGGGAAAAATATGGAAGAGCAAGAAAGAAGATGGAAGAAGAAGAGAGAAGGTTGAAGATGAAGATCCTAATTGGCTGCCACATCATCAAAACATAACGGTGTTAACACTAATATAACAGCAGGGACTTAACTAATAACGTTTGGTAATTGCAGGGACTATTTTAAAAATTTTGGAATTGCAGGGACTAAACTGGATTTTCTTGACAATTGCAGGGACTAAAAGTACCTTTAAGCCTTTTATAAAATATTTTTCAAAACTATTTTGATGCACCATGCATGTTTTGAAAAACTCATCTCTCAGCTACTAAAAGTCATAGACCTTCAGTGATAGGACCTTACACAGTGTCCTAAAGAAAGCGGATAAACAAATAGGTCTTGAACTGCTGAGGTGGCTTCTTCTCCAAGCTGCTCCATTTTAATCTTCCTGTTCTTTGCTTTATGTCCTGTACTTAATTCAACTTGAACCATTAGTAGATAAGGTGTAATTTGTTATCATACAAAACAAAGAGTGTTTGCCCTTGGTTCAACAAACTCCCCCTTTTTGATGATAACAAATTACATTATGCATAGGGGGTTTGATAGTAATGGAACTTTTTCAAAAAGCTCCCCCTAAGCATATGCATAATAAAATAAACAGTACATCAGCAGGATAGCAGCAATTATTTTCTTCCGTCACATATACCATGCATATATTCTCTCCCACATATAACATGCATAATATTCTCTCCCCCTTTGTTTTCATCAAAAAGGAGATGGGGTGAATACATACAACATAAGCACTTTATAAACTTGCATAATAAATAAGCAGCATTGCATAGCATATGATATATCAAAAACAGTAGTTCATGCTATGCTCCCCCTTACTTGGTGATCCCCCTTAATAATTTTAGAATGCAAGGCTTTAGCAAAAAGAAGGTGGATCATCATGGTTTTAAAAATATGATACCCAACATAATCATCCTTGGTTCAACAATATAGGTATTATTTTTAACATCAAAAATATGTTGCATCAAAGATCTAGTATAATAGTACTTGAGAAAAAGCTTTGATGCATACAAACAATTACTTTCAAATATGTGTCTAATACTTGTTGAGTAAATTTTTAATTTCTACTTTATAACACATTTTCAACAGAGGCGAACTTTACCAATCTAACCTTCACCAGTGATTCTTCCTCTATTGTTGTTATCACGAGTCACATGACTGCTGTTTCTGAGTATTACCAATCTTCTTGTGTCTCCAGTCATGAACTTCGAGTCTCTGCTATCAAGGTATTGATCTGATCCCCATACCTTGTAGCACACCTGCACTAAGATCAAGTAGAAAATTTTGGTACCCAATTCTCTTTGGGTCCTTTGGGGTTAGTCATCAAGGGGTTTGTTTTCACAATCCACCTTGGTTTCTCACAAGCAGGTATAAGGGTACCAAGCTCACATAACTTACGGATAGGGCATCTAGGTGAGCTATGGTTTCCCTTTTGACAGTAGGTGCATGAGAAAACAATGGGTTTATAACTTGAAGTAGATGCAACAAAAGTTAATTTCTTGTTTAAAATGGAGGAGGTGGAATTACCTTTGTACCCAATTCCTCTCCTATCAACATATTGATGTTGAGAGTGAAGCAACTGAGTCAAGGTCTTTTCACCAACCTCAAACTTTTTCAATGTTTCTTTCAAAAGTTCATTTTCAATCTTGGCTTTTTCAAAATTCTGTTTAAGCTCACAAAACTCAAGGTTGACAGATTTATGCAGTTCATTCTTTAATCTATCTACTTCATTTTCAAGTGTCTCAATTTGAGTGAGCATGCTTTTGTTACTCTTTGCCAATTTCTTAGATTTTAACAACAGAGTTTCATGTTCAAAATAGAGAGCATCAAAAGCCTCACTCAAATCTTGACTACTACAACTATCATCAAGTAAATCATCATGCATAGAGGAATCAGAAAGACTAGAAGAGTTAAGGCTTACCTTAGATGAGTCATTTGCCATATGACAAACACCATTTGCAATTTGCTCTTCTTCGTCTGTGTCGCTATCAGTGCCAAGACAATCCCATATAGTAGCCTTAGGTGTTTCACATGCCGTGAGACAAATGGCATTTGCAACCTCCTCTTCTTCACTGTCAGTATAGTTGTTCCATGTAGCCTTCTTAGCTTTCTTGGATTTCTTTGAGTTATTTCTCTTTTCAAGTTTGTTGAATCTCATGAATTCTTCAAATAATTCAGCCATGTCTTCATCATCAGATTCTTCATCAGACTCAACCTCTTTCCTTGCTACCTTAGGTGTTTTAGCAGCAAGAGCAAGAGATTTTCTTTCTTTTACCATTTCTGCTTCTTGATCTTTGTTAGCAGCCAATACAACCTCAAAGGCTGGAAGTGACCCAATCAAGTCTTCTTGGGGCAGAGTGCCAATATCTTTGGCTTCAGTGATTGCACAAGTTTTTGGAAAGAACTCACCAGTCAGAGATGCAAGAATTTTCCCATTTATATCTTTTGTAGAATACCTCTTTCCCAGTGCCCTTAAGTTGTTTATAATCAGAATCAGTCTCTGGTGCATAGCTGTGACAGACTCACCTTCTTTCATTTTGAAGGCTTCATATTTAGAAGTGAGGATTCTGATTTTAGTATCCTTCACTTGGCTCGTACCTACATGAGTAGCTTGCAAGCAGTCCCAGATTTCCTTTGCTGTTTGACATCCTTTGACTCTCCCATATTCTTCTTCACATAAGGATAAGTGAAGAATATTCATTGCTCTGGCATTTTGAGATATCTTATCCAACTCTGACTTTCTCAGCTCTTTCAGGTCAATGGTGTAGATATCCTCAACTGGCACTTCTTCTTCTTTGCCGGTAGCTTCACTTTTGATTTTCATTGGGATCAGTGGTCCATCTGCAACGATCCTCCATAAGGTGAAATCTATAGCCTGCACATGACATTTCATTCGACTACTCCAATAGTCATAGTTAGTCCCATCAAACAGGGGTGGCCTAAATAAAGACATCCCCTCTTTCAAAAAGGAACCCATAATCACAGATAGATAAATAAAATTTAAATTGCGAGATGTTAAGCTCTATATACAATTTCTAGCTTTGATACCACTTGTTAGACTATAGTATAACCTTAGAGGGGGGGTGAATAAGGTTATGTGCAAAATATGAATTCTTTTCGGTTTTCAAAAACTTATGAAATGCTTTGTTTAAATCAAATGCGGAAACTGAGATTTAAACTTATATGATGTATACAAGCAGGCAGATCAAGCACAGTATGATATTAGAATAACTAGATTATTTATAGGCAGCTCAGTGATATTGAATATAGCAACAGACAGATCTACAGCAGTGATATGGATAATAACAGATCAGCACAATAATATAACAATAGACAGATCTGAGTAGTGATATTCAAAACAGATATAAACAAAACAATGAATATCACAGCTATATAACAATAACAAATATAGACAATAAAGTAAAGAGAGTAGGGACAGAGATACACCAGGAATTTAGCGAGGTTCGGGATAAAAGCCCTACGTCCTCGGCCTCAGGCTTTGTAACCCTTAGACTTGATGGTAACCACTATATTGAAGAATTCTTTACAAACAGGCAACTTCAAGATAGAAAATCTCAATTCCCCCGAACTGAGAACCCGAGCACCTAACTAAGGATTTCAACACCGCTTCAATCTCCTGATTGAACGACCCAAGAGCACCTCCCAGGATTTCACTACCGCTTCAATCTTCCCCGATTGAACGACCCAAGATCACCTCCCAGGATTTCAAACCAACTCAATCTCCTGATTGAGAGACCCAAGAAAACTTCCCAGGATTTCAAACCAACTCAATCTCCTGATTGAGAGACCCAAGAACAAATCCCAGGATTTCAGACTGACCCCACAAATAGAGTAACGAATACAAACAGAGATCTATGATCCAATCACCTCAGATATAATGACAGTATAGTGACTAAGAGATGAGTGATATGGAAAATAGAAAATGATATGAAAGTTGAAGCTCTATTTTCTCTCTTTCTCAGATTTAGAAGATGTATGTGAGAAGTAGAGAGGTTTAGAAAAATGTGGTGTGTGGTGTGATCGAAATGTGAATCGCACCCGCCTATTTGTAGGCTTTAGAAAAATGTAGGATTCATAAATGTGACTTAAGAATCGATTCATGAGTGATGTTAAAATATAGTATAATCGATTCTTTATTTTTAGAAAACATAGGAATCGATTCCCTGGCTTTTGGAAATATGTAGGAATCGATTTTCAGGACATCCTGAATAGGTAAGAATCGATTTCAATATTTAGTTAAAGTAAGGAGGAATCGATTCATAGCCTATAGGATAGCTTGAAAATCGATTTCATAGTCTTTTGAAATAGAAGGAAATCGATTCTTACTTTTGGCTTGAGAATATGTAGAAATCGATTACATGTTTCAAACATAGGATAAGGAAATCGATTCTTGGCCTATAGGTGAGCCTAAAATCGATTTCATAGCCTATATAAATTGTATAAATCGATTTCATAGCCATTGGAACAAAATAGAAATTGTTTTTTGTTTTCCACAAAATCGTTTTATGGTTTAGGTGCCACCTTATGCATGCATGCAATTTTATAAAATATTTTTCAAAACTATTTTGATGCACCATGCATGTTTTGAAAAACTCATCTCTCAGTTACTAAAAGTCATAGACCTTCAGTGATAGGACCTTACACAGTGTCCTAAAGAAAGCGGATAAACAAATAGGTCTTGAACTGCTGAGGTGGCTTCTTCTCCAAGCTGCTCCATTTTAATCTTCCTGTTCTTTGCTTTATGTCCTGTACTTAATTCAACTTGAACCATTAGTAGATAAGGTGTAATTTGTTATCATACAAAACAAAGAGTGTTTGCCCTTGGTTCAACAGAGAATCCCTTATATAGTGGGCCTGTCAACTTCGAAAGTTGAAACGACATCATTACCCTTCGCTCTTCACATTAAATGCTAACTTTGAAAGTTGAAACGACATCATTACCTACTCCCTCGAAAAACCCAAACGTCACATCAGTCAGTATTCAGGTATCACTTCTCCCAAGGAATACGCGTGAGAACCACGCGTGCGACCCTCGACTAAGTTGCACCAATCAAAGCCGTCCCAGACCGATCTGAAGCAAGCTGGGGGCAACGATCTCAAGCCTGAACCCGTCCTCTGGACGAGCTCGACTTGGGGGGCAACTGTTCCGGACTGGGCCGAGGGCCCAATCCGCTTAAATGGGCCGCGACTGGCCCAATCCATCACGGATCCACGCACTAATAGGTCAGCGCCGCATGGACCGAGATCAATGGCTGAGATCGAGCCGGTCTATCCAACGGCCAAGAGACATCGCTTGACTCTATAAATAGGGGTCAACCCCCACTAACAAGTACACTTTTTGATCACTGTTCATTCCTGCTTTGACTTCTTCCCCCTTGACTTAAGCGTTGGAGTGTCTTTGCAGGTACAACCCGGGCTGAGCTCTGCGCCCGACTTCATTCATAGACAAGCACGACCCAGCACCTGACCGGTGCATATCCAGGGACCCTATGGTACGGTTCAGTACTGTTTTCTTAGTTAACTTTTTTAAATCTTTTTAAAATAACTTTGAAATTGTCTCAGTGCTTTCAACAAAAACTACGAGCAAATTTTGCATTTGCCAACACTGAGTTTGTTACTGCAGGAGTCGAACCAAAGACTCGCACCAAGTCGATTCCATTGTCCCAAGTTTGCTTATGTAGGTGAGCTAACAATATTTGTTTTAGTTTTTTAAATCTTATAAAAACTATTAAGTTAAATTCTAGTAACAAAAATGATTATTATTAGGTTTAAATATGTTTTTCGTCCCTGCAAATATAACTGTTTTTCAAATAAGTCTCTGCAAATTATTATTTTTCAAATAAGTCTCTACAAAATAATTTTTTTTAAATATACCCTTCTGTTAGTGAGACGTTACAAAAAAGCTGATGTGTCAAACGGAATTCTGACGTGGCACATGTAGGTCCATATGACTTTGACACATCATTGTTTTTTATTTTTATTTAATTTTAAATAATAGCTGAGTAGATAAATACTAAAACTGAAGTTAGGGTCCCAAATTCAGAATCATCTTTGTTCCTCACTCTTCTTTCTCCATCTTCTTGTTCCTTAACTCTCCCTCCGTCACCCCCTTCCCTTACCAGTTTAGGAATCAAATCTCAACCCTCCGTGAATCGTTCCTCTCTCAGAACTAGTGAAATATTTGGGTTTATTGAAAGGGTAATGATTTGGATTTTGATGTTGAAGGGGTAACGAAAATGGAGAAGATGACATAGAGCAGATGAGGGCGAGCCCCACCACCCCTCAGGCGAGCACCACCACATCGGTGCAACGGCGGAACGACGACGAGGGGATTATGTTGGTCAGAGAACTGTAAAAAGAACTGTACCAGAAATGGTTAACTGAGTATCCTCTAAAGCCCTTGTATAAGCATCCAGAACCTTTAGCCTTGGGTATACATGGTTTCCTTCTTGATAATAATATTCTCAGGAACAGTATTAGAGAGATTGAGCACCACCACATCCATAACCTTTTTCCTGAAATTTCGTAAACGCGTTTCTTGTTTTTGATGCTTTGGTGGTGGATCCAAACCAGAGATTCCCACACTTGATAGTGACCACAATTCTATATATCACAGCTGAATTAAATGTCATTTGCTCACTCACAGGTCCCATCTAGTGTCAGTTAGTTCGAGGTACGGGAATGCGTGCATTCTTAGTCTGGAAACCCCCTAAAATTAACTTCCAGCCTTTCTGAATTGGTTTCAGTGTTTGCCCTTGGCGTGTTGAGGCGCATCGCAAGTTTTTTGGTAGTACAACAGGATATTTTTTGTTCTATTCCATGATATTTTTATTCATATTTCATACCAATCAATACTAGTATTACTTTCTGTAATATATTTGTATTTGTATGTGATTTTAGATTTTAACGTATATTTTTAATTGTATGCGTTGTCTTGTGTTGTGCGGTTGTTTTGTAATTGTGCTCGGTTTCTTTTCTAGATTTTAGATTTTTGATTAACCTACTATTTTTTCTCTTCGAGTCTTTTTTTAATTGGATTTTGACTTTTGGAGGTTTTAACGAAGGCCTTTAGTTTGTTTGGGATTTGAGTACCCCCTTGTGTTCTCCACTAATAAAATCTTTGCTTATCAAAAAAAAACATGCATGCTAAAAAGCAAAAATAATAATTTTTTTTTAATTTAAGAAATTACATATTTTAACTTTGCATATTAAGTATTAACCACATGATTAGAGTGAAGTTTGTAAACTTAAGTGCATGCTTGGTTTTACATTTTTTTTATAATTTAAGAAATTACATATTTTAACTTTGCATATTAATCACATGAGGTTTGTAAATTTAATGCATGTATGGTTTTACTTTGGGAGAGCTGAAAGTGATTTTAAAGATATAAAATTGCCATTGTCAAAAAAAAAAAGATATAAAATTGCCTTTGGCATGCTTGTTGTCTATAGATATAAAGTTAATGCATGCTTGTTGTCTATAAAATTGCCTTTAGCATGCTTGTAGCCTTTGTTTTCAAAATTAATATTGACTCTCAAAACCAATGCTAATAGTTTATGGCATCAAGTCCTTACCGGGAAGTATGGGCGAGGGACGATAAATTCGGGTGTTATCCAAGTCAAGGCTACAGATTCATCTCTTTGGAAAGCTATTTATGGTTGTTGGCAGGATATCAATTCTATGGAGGCATGGTCTTTAGGTAATGGTACCACTATTAAGTTATGGCATGACAAGTGGATCAATGGAAGTGTTCGTTTGAAGGACTTAATTGCAAATATTTCTAGCAATGTCGCTGACTGGATGGTGAGTGATCTGGTGGATTCTAATGGATCTTGGAATATGGCGGTGATTAGAAATCTACTTCCTACTAGTATTATTACTCAAGTGCTAGTGCTACCTGCCCCTCTCCCTCATGATGGGGCGGACGTGAGATATTGGCCTGGTGAAGGCGTTGGGGAGTTTTCGGTTTCTTGTGCTTACCAATTGCTCAGTAACGCGGACAGCTCCTTAGCGGATGAGTGTTTCTTGAGGGTGTGGAAGCTTCAAGTTCCGGAACGCATTCGGTTTTTTATGTGCAAGATTTTACATGGAAAATTGGCAACAAAGGAGTATTGTGGTAAATGGGGTAATAGAGATATTTACTGTCACAAGTGCCATAATGTTCCCGAGTCTATCATTCATGTTCTTCAGGATTGTTACTACGCAAAGCAGCTATGGAATCATCTAATTCCACAACAGCTGCGCTTCAGTTTTTATAGATGCACCAAAGACGACTGGATGCATCTTAATTTAGTCAACAACTCCTCTTTTGATACTTCTTTGGATTGGTGTAATGTGTGGGCTACAGGTTGCTATAATCTTTGGTTTTAGAGGAACAAACAGGTTCATGATGATGATTTTGCAAGGCCTCCTTTTCCCTCTAGGAGTGTTCTTGCTGCTGTTCATGACTATGAGAAAGGCAAGACATTGAGATTTTCGATTTCAGGTCGTAGTATGCAGCAGGTTGATGTGGGTTGGAAGGCACCTGGAGATGGGTGGATTGTCGTTAACACTGATGGTGCGGTCAAGTCTCATCTTAGCCTGGCTGGTTGTGGAGGGGTTGCCCGTGACTCTCATGGCCGCTGGTTTGGCGGTTTTGCCAAGCGTTTGTTTGTGTCTACTGCTTACCCGGCTGAGCTTCGAGGTGCTTTGGAAGGGCTGACCCTAGCGGCAACAAAAGCTTTCTCCCAAGTAGAGCTTCAGATGGATTCTCTTGCTGTTGTGCAAACCCTCAACAATGATAATTATGGAAGTATTGCTGGAAAACAACTAGTGAGAAGAATCAAGCAACTATTGGCTACTTTCTCTAATGTTAGTATATCACATATCTATCGAGAAGTCAACAAGGTCGCAGACGCGCTAGCTAGTATTGGTTGTAGCTATGACGATGGTCTTGTTTATTTTGACTCTCTCCCTCCCAATGTTAAGCTACTAGTAGATGCTGATGTTAGTAGAGTTTCTACTCCGAGATTGATCATCGTGTAATTTGTTTGGGTTTTTGCCCCGTTTAATCTCAAAAAAGAGAATATTGACTCTCGAATTTATAGTTCAACTCTCGGGCGGAGCGAGAAAAACAAATTGGGGGAGACCAAATTGCTAAAACAGTAGAAATTTGGGGGAGACCATGGCCCCACCAGGTCCCCCTGGCTCCGCCCCTTTCTCACTTGACATGAATTCATTCAAACATAAATCAATTCATTTAAAATAAAATTCCGCCACTTCTAAATCAAAGACACACAACATATCTCAAATTTATTTTGCAAGTTGAATCTAAAAGTCCCGAGAGCATAGTCATGCAGAAAAAACCCATAAGCTCAAATCCCACCGGCCACCACCGATTGTTTGTATTAAGGACAAAAAAAATGAATCTAACTAATATTTAACTTTTTTTAAAATTTACTATTTAATTTAATGTTTGAATTTCCTACAAATTTTGAAAAAATAAATGGTGTAGTAAGTAGTATATGTTATGAATATTATTGGTGGATGTCCATCTTCTCCCATCTTCTCATTACTCCCTTGTAGTGGCTTTTTATTAGTGACCTCTCTCCTATCAATTCTCACCCTATAAATAGGGTTCACCCTTATGTATAAAGAGGTACATATGAATAGAATAAATATACAATCTCATACTCTTCTACATATTTGTTCTTGTTCTCCTTATCTTCTCCACCTTTCTTCTTGATTTATATCTTATTCCATAACACGTTATCAGCACGAAGCTCTAAACATTCTAAGCTCAAGCCAACCACATGGAGGCTCCGCTGAAACTCAAGGGAAGGAGAGTGGAGCGGACGTGACGGCGCCGAATGACAAATGAGCGTTGGTACACCAAAACAGTAGCAACTAGCTATTAGAAAAGAGGCATTAATTGGATGCATCTAAAAGGTGAGTAAAACTCTTTTGAAAATTTCCATGGTATGAATTTTTTGGGGGGCTTTGGTATTTTGCGATGTGCATAAACCAATGGTTTGAGATTATTCTAGGTATTATCATTGGATTACCTTTCAATAAAGTTTGGATAGCCACTACAAAAAAAATTGGTTATTAGCGACGGAACTTTCCCTCGCAAAATGACGAAATTCCGTCGCTAATGACCGTTAGTGAGGGACCAGTTGCGTCGCTAAACTGCTCCTCGCTAATGGGATTAGCGAGGGAATCTGAGTCCGTCGCTAATTAGCGACAGTACATTCCGTCGCTAATTCCCTCACTAATGGCACCCACGTGGGAAAATTCAGACAGCCACGCGTCCACGTTCCCTCACTAATTCCCTCTCTAATGCCTAGCCACGCGTCCACTTTCCCTCGCTAATGCCTAGCCACGCGTCCACTTTCCCTCGCTAATTCCCTCGCTAATTCCCTCGCTAAAGCCCATCTGATTGTATTTTTTTTATTAATCTGCTTTTATACCTGTTTATTTTATTAATAAATAATAAAATCTAAACTATATAAAACAGTTTAAATTTGAAATGTTATAACAAAAACATTAATCAACAACACTTCAATAAATAAAAATTACGAGAATGAAATTTTAATCCACAACACTTAATCTGAAATGTTATAACAAAAACGTTAATCAACAACACTAAAAGCTGCCACCATCAGACTCCTCAGCTTGCTCCTCATCTTGCTCCTCATCTTGCTCATCATCTTCCTCCTCATCTTCCTCCTCATCTTGCTGTTGATTTTGCTGCATGTTCTTAAAATACTTTAACATCATCGCCTGCCTACGGCTCACCTTCTCAAAGTTTTGCTGCATTTTTTCACCGCCTCAGAAGAGGTCCTGACCTCCTGTCGAGTATCGTGCAGCTCTTGTCGAGTAGACTGCAACTCCTGTCGGGTAGACTGCAGCTCCTGCTCCATCTGCCTCACATGCTCTGTATCTGCAGGAGTAGAAGCTGGTCGACTGCGTCTTCTGCTGCTCCCGGCCCCAGACTGGCCCATACATGGAGCCAAGGGCCCCGTACCATACAGGTGACCCTTAGACCAACCAACTGTCTTCTCCCAATGTTGATTTGCCAGATCTATCATCTCAGGAGTAAGTTGGCCAAGTGCTTCAGGGTCCCCGCTCCCCTGAGTTAGCTGAGTCATGAACTCATTTACTTGCTCCTGTTTTGATCGAATAACCACAAATTAGCGCTCTATTCTAACAAAGCAACATTATATATAATACAAATCAATTTGTATATTTACCTGAGTCATCTTGGAGCGCTCATCAACATACTCGTCAGTGCCTTTCCTCACATGGGTGGCTCTATGCAGCTTAGGAGCAGTGATAGGGCGTCCTGCCTTTTTACTCTGTAAAATGAAACACGTTTTCAAAAATTGCTAACTAATTAAATAATGTAAAAAAACACACAGATTTGTAAAATAATTTACCAATCTAGCAGCATGCTGAGCCTGGTTGATGGACCCGCCGCAGTGAAGCGAGCCACCCTTTTCTGAGTTTCTATTGTTTTTGGCGCTTGCAGCATTTTTCTTGAAAGTCTCGGTAGCCCAATGGCTCTTGAAGGCATTCCAAATATCATCACCCATGAAGTCAGGCTTTTTATCTTTACAGCGGAGCTTATAAAGCAAATCTGAAATCTGAGCGCCCATCCTCTTGAAAAAAGTCTCCGCACATTGTCATCATCTTCTATGTCCCAAGTTACCTTGGTCTGTATTAAGTAAAATGAAAATATCTATTAGTAATTATATTAAACGTTATTAAACATAAAATTTAAACAAACAATATAAGTAATGACAAAATAATTGACACTTACCCTAAAGAAGTCAAGCAGATCCTTCCTGTCATCTTCTTCGACTTTGCTCCACTTTTTATGGAACTTTTGAAAATATTTTTTTCGGATGACATAGGTGATGCTTGATGAAGCTACCTTTGCAGGAAGAAGCCTGCATAATGAAAGATATATCGAACAATCAAATATATATATAAGTCGTTGCATAATTAACTTTAAAAAAACAAACAATATAATACTTACGCGTTACCACGGCTATAAATGACTTTGAGCCTAATACCATTAATAACAACCACCTCCACTCTCTCGTCATCGGTGGATGAATCACCTTCAACATTACCAACTCCAACATCATGCTGAATATCATCCTAGGGCTCTGGTGTAGGCATAGATAACCCAGCTGATGGGCCCATATGTCCAGCTGATGGGCCCATATGTCCAGATGATGAGCCTATATGCCCAGCTGGTGTACCATACCCAGCTGGTGGGCCATACCCTGCATACGCATCTGCTGGGCCTATATAATTCCCATGTGATGGTAAATGATACCATCCGGGGCCAGATGGAGGTGGAGGTTTTGGGGCGGTAGCTGGTGGGCCCATATACATATGACCCCTCATATTCTCAATATTAAGTTCCACCTCACGAGTACGCCTCCTCCTAGGAGGTTCATCGGTCATAGTCTTCTTCCCTTTATTATTACGTCTCGGTGGGTCAGAACCTCCTCCTGGATCCATATCTATGAAAAAATAGAAACGAAATGTGATACTAACAACATTAATTATATATATTTATAAATAATTTAAATAAAGTAAATTAACAAGAACAATATTGATATATTAATGATTCTAATAAATTTAAAGAGTCAACATAAGTAGACAATAAGGAGTCACATAATGAGTCAATCGGTTCAATATATATAAGATTACACAAATACAACATTCTCTTCTTCATCTTCATTCTGTTCTTCATCTTCATTCTCTTCTTCATCTTCATCAACTTCTTCAACTAGTCGTCGATCATCACATAATGAGTCAATCGGTTCAAATTCAATTACCTCATCTACTCCTGAAATTTCATCCACCTGATAAGGAACCTCATCCTCCGCATCAATGGATTCAATGCGACCCCGTGGTTTTGTCTTAATTGCAACACACCATCCTCTCTGAGTTGATGGATATGGAACATAATACACCTGCCTCACATTTTCTGCCATGATGAACGGATCATAAAGTTTATATCTTCCCATTAGGCAGTTCCACCAAATTCAAATCAGATTGATGTTTGCTACAATAAAGAGCAGAATCCAATCTAGCCTTATTATTGTCTTTGGTTTTATCTTTCACATTCATCACAGTGAAAAATATGTTGTCAAAGAAATTCTTCTCGATGTGCATAACATCAAGATTGTGCCTCAACAAATTATCTTTCCAATATGGGAGATTCCAAAATATACTTTTTTTTGTCCAATTGTACACCTGTCCATAACCATCCAGCCGGGTGAGCTCCCCTACCTCTGTGGCTTGTGGCAAATCCATAACTCTGCTCCAGATTTCACCTGATGTCAACAAAGGCGGTGGTCCATCTGTTTCAACTGCCCCTTTCTTGAAGGCCTTCTTGTTCTTTCTAAATTTATGATCTTGCGGTAAGAATCTGCGATGCGAGTCAAACCAAGAACTCTTGCCCCAGTACTTTAGCGTAAACGCCTTTGTGTGTTCCCTACAGTGGGGACATGACAATTTGTCGTGAGTCCCCCAACCAGACAACATACCATAAGCAGGAAAGTCGTTAATTGTCCACATCAATGCGGCTCTCATCATAAAATTTTTCCTTCGTGCTGCATCATATGTCAAAACACCCCCCCCCCCCACAATCTCTTAAGATCATCAATCAGAGGTTCCAAAAAGATATCAATGTTAGCTTTTGGATTGGATGGACCAGGTATCAGACAAGTCAAAAACATATACGGTTTAGTCATACACATCTCAGGAGGAAGATTGTAAGGGGTAACAATGACTGGCCAACAAGAGTAGGGTGACGCCGATGCTTGGATATATGGAGTAAACCCATCAGAGCACAAGCCAAGCCGAACATTCCGTGGGTCTGAGGCAAAATCTGAATGCACTTGATCAAAGTGCTTCCACGCTTCACCGTCGGATGGGTGACGTAAAATGTCGGCTGAGGTACGCCTATTGTCATAATGCCAAGTCATTTTCTGCGCAATTTCGGTCGATGCAAACATTCTTTGCAACCTTGGAACTATAGGCAAATAGAACATCGACTTTACAGGGATAGGTTTATAATTACGTTTTGCCCCTTTACGATCATGATACCTTGGCTTTCCACAGAATTTGCATTCAAGTAGCTCACCATCATTTTTACCAAATTCGTTGTTGTAAAACAACATGTGCCCTTTCTCACAACAATCAATCTTCTTAAATTTCAATCCCAGCTTCGAAACTAACTTCTTTGCTTCATAATAACTTTTTGGCAAATTATCCTTATTAGGTGTCGCTTCCAACATCATTTCAGTCACATAGTCTAAACCCACCTCAGAAATATTACTCATGGACTTGAGAGCTAAAAGTTTCACACACATAGATCATTTTGACTGTGGCGAGCCTTCAAACAACGGTTTGTTTGAATCTCTTAACAAATTATAAAATTTTTGTGCTTCTTCATTTGGAAGTTCATCATGATCGTCATATTGAGGCTCATCAAATGGCGCATTCACCCTGAGACCATCACAAATCATGTTTTCCATCGACTCAAAAATTTCATTACGTGGAACACCAACACCAGAACTGCTTGAAGCCCCTACCTCAAAATTTTGACGTCGTTGTTCTCCATGGTCCACCCAAATCCAATAATTAGGCCTAAACCCCCATTGATACAAGTGCTCCCTGATTTCATTATCGGTCCTAATAGGTACACCGTCGCATTTTAAGCATGAACATCTAACCCCCTTTTCCCGTTTAGCCAATTCATGTCGCCACGCTACCACAAGAAACTGTTCAACCCCAATTACAAAAGATTCCTTCAAACCCGCTCTTCTCGGATATAACCGATCATACACCCATTCACGATTAAATTCATACAAATTCATCTACACACATTTAAAAAAACGTGTTAACATTCCCAATAATCTCTCAAGTTAGTGGCATCGATATGATCTCAGTGGAGATGATTCCGAGCCGAGTATGGGGGTCAAGGACAGCACAAAACCCTTTTCCATCCAAGTAGTGAAGGAAGTTATTTCGTATAACTCCCAACCTTACTGTTGTTAGTATCGCCTCGGAATTATCTCAATGGAGATGATTTCGAGCAAAATATGGGGGTGAGGGACGGCATCACCTCACCCTTTTCCATCAACAACACACAGTCATCTAACCTAGGGTTCATGAAAACAACAATTAATTTATTTTGGAAACTAACCGTTATGAGATTGAGGTCCGGTGCGGTACGTGGTTCGGTGACGGTGCACACTCCGGTGCGAGTGTGAGACTTCAAACACCAACAATTTCAATCCTAAACCATTTCAACTTCAATTTCAATAACTAACTTCAATTTCAACTATTAATTTCAACAACAACTTCAATATCAAACTTCAATTTCAACTATTAATTTCAATTTCAAGCAAAAAACATAAATCAATTCACTATTAATTTCAATTTCAATAAAACAACTTCTTCAATTTCAACAAACAATTTCAATTTCAACAAACAATTTTTATCCTACACAATTGCTATAAATCCTAAACTTAATCCTAAAACCTAAAACACAATTTCAATTTCTACCCAATTTCAATTTCTAATCCTAAACACAATTTCACTAAAACAATATCAAAAATTAATTTTACAATATCACAAACTAAATTCACTAAAATTACCAAACAACAATATCACAAAATTAATTTTACAAATCCTAACAAAACAATATCAAATAAAATCAGTTGGTAAAAAAAAATTAAAATCAGTAAAAAAAAACCTCCAAAGTAGAGCTCCGGTGGTGAGGAGGGCGAGCTCCGGTGGTGGTGAGGAGGGCGAGCTCCGGTGGTGGCGAAAACGGAGAGCTCCGGTGAGAGAAGTGTTCGCGTAGGAGAGAGAGGAGAGAGAGCGACGTCGCATAGGAGAGAGAGAGGAGCGACGGGTGAGCGGTGGTGTGGTGGCGGTGGTGCGGTGGTCGTGGGGTGGTGGTGCTGGAAAGGGTGTGGTGGGGTTGGGGTCGTGAGAGAAGAGTGAGGGAGTGAGAGGAAACAGAAGAGAAGAGGAAACAGAGAGAGGAAAATGGATCTGATTCTAATTTTAATTGGGGTTAGCGACGGAATTTGCGAGGGACTATTCCGTCGCTAATCCCTTCACGCCAACCAAGGTGGAACGGTCAAAAAAATTAGCGAGGGACCAGTATTTCCGTCGCTAATCGCTTCGGTTTCCGTGCTGTTCAGATTTCAGTTTCCCTCCAAACAATTAGCGACGGACAGTTCCGTCGCTAATGCACTAACTTCCGTCGCTAATTTTCAAAAAACCGAAGACCCTTATTCCCTCGCAAATTCCGTCGCTAAAGTTAGTTTTAGCGAGGGAATAATATTCCGTCGCTAATGTCCGTCGCAAATAACGTTTTTTTTTGTAGTGAGCTTCTGCAAAGATTGATTCATGCTAGTGTCAATAAGATTGCACAAATAAATGAATATTGAAGCATGCTATAGGATTGCTCAAAGTGTGAAATTTGTGATTTAGTTATTGAAGAACTTAAAAAAAAAAATCTTAATATTCAACCATCAATGGAGGATTGTTCAAAGAATGATGGTAATCATATAAACTCGTGGTATAATTCTTGAAGAACAAATAGTTAGAAAGTATGATTTTTTTTTATCATCACTAATGAAAGATTTGTGGTCAAGTTCTTGAAGAACTAAATCTTTAGACCATGATTGTAATTTAAAAGATCTATTTGATCTCAGTTTAACTTGAAAAAAAAATAAAGTAAGGGGAAATATATTTCTTTATCCTACTCGAATATGCTCCTGAAGTAGCAAAAGCACTAGTGGAAAAAAGACATTTAGCGTCGGTTAAATTGGACATTTAGCGTCGGTTATCGCCCGACGCTAAATCGCCCGATGCTAAATTTCATTCATTTAGCATCGGTTATTTAACCGACACTAAATGTCACATTTAGCATCGGGTGTTCAGATAACCGATGCTAAATGTCCATTTCATCACTGTTTTTGCTGTCTGAAAATGACATTTAGCATCGGTTATTTGAAACAACCGATGCTAAATGTCCTGAAAAATGACATTCAGCATCAGGTGTTTGAAACAACCGATGCTAAATGTCCCGAAAGTGACATTTAGCATCGGTTGTTCCAAATAACCGATAATAAAAGTCATTTTTGATAAAAAAAAATGACATTTAGCATCGGGTGTTTGAAACAACCGATGCTAAATGTCCTAAAAGTGACATTTAGCATCGGTTGTTCCAAATAACCGATGCTAAAAGTCATTTTTGATAAAAAAAAATGACATTTAGCATCGGTTGTTTCAAACAACCGATGCTAAATGGCCTTTTCCCTAGAAAAAAAAGACATTTAGCATCGCTTGTTTGAAACAAGCGATGCTAAATGTCTAGTTTCTTTTTATATTTTCTTTATCATTTTGATATGAGTGTGTTTGCTAATTATGACTTTGTTCAGTCAAATGACATCAGAAGCATGGAAGAGGCATAGTAAAAAATACCTTTAAGGGGTAAAATAAATAAATTTAAGAAGAAGATTACAACTACAAAGTAATTTCACATCCCAGTACTTTACAAAATAAATAAATGGAACACATACAAGCACCTAAACATAATAATTATACATTAGAGATCACCACATTGAAGAAAAAAGAAATAAGAAGGCTTAACCATAGAAGATGGGGATAATGATATGGTCCTCATCTTCATCTGCTATTGGAAGTTGGGCTGGTCCATTGCTTGATACTGTATCTATCTTTGGCACCTCATCCACAGAAGATGAGGATAATGATATGGTTGGTGCATCTATCTCGGTCACCTCATCCACAGACGACGAGGACAGCGATATGGTTGGTGCATTAGGAGATGGTGAACTAGGAGGCTTTAAGTCAGGATATCTGCAGGTATAACATGGCCTTAAAGAACAAATACAAACAACAAAAACAAAATGTACGAGAAGTATCTTAGAATTTGGGTTGAGCTTAATTCAACACTGCAAAACCGGTTTATAAGATAAGGGATGTCTCCTACTTATAAACACTTTTTCAGTTTATATTACATCTACATGGGACTCTAAACAATGGAAATTGGACTTACACGTGGTAGGGAGAATTCCAAGAAATAGAATCCTGAGAAGGATTATTGTTTTCAACAGCATTGCCTTCTTCTGTAGATGGCGGTGCAGATTCCACTGCATAAGGAGAAAGTGACTCCTTCCCTTTTGAGGGAGATGGTGTCTCAGAAAAGCTATCTATTTCTGGCACGCTAGTTGGAGTATCTGATGAAGTAGGTGTTGGCACTGCATCACTGATCTTTTTCGGTTTCTCACCACCAAGCTGAGTTGGAGAAGGAGATGATGGTGGCTTTAAATCATCATAACTGAAAATATACATATATCAGATGAGTTATACATACTGCACTACATCTGTTAATATTGTAAAAGCAATACAAGATTGTTGCACCACACAAGCAGTAACAGAAAAAGATTGTGTAAGAGAACTAGATTAATTACCAGCACTGTATTCTCTTCCTTTGACATTGTTCCACTAACACATTCGTACAGAACTAGGGGTCAATTCAATAACACACTCATCATCAATCACTCCATTCTATGAGAATGTAGAATTGTAGATGGAACAATGAGGTACCAAAGAGAAACGATATTTTAGCCTAATTCCATAGAGAGAACAACAGAACTATGTAAGAACAGATGAAGTAGGAAAAGGATGCTTCATAGAAGCTATAATAGACGACAGGGAACGACTTTTACATAAACTTGGTTCACACTTAGGCATTTCTTCAGCCTACTTCATATAGAGTGCGGAGTAAAGTCCTTAGTGAGGAAAAAATATAAGTTGATGGCTGCATTTAGGTTTAGTGCATTCAGTTCATTTTAACCACTGAAGGTTGGAGTGCATTTTTTTAGACTAAAAGCCAAACTTCCTACACCTCTATCATTCTTTATTTTGCTCTATTTACATATTTTCCCAAGCAATCATATCCCCTACAGCCTTCCTTTTGCCGAATAATTGACAGAGATCGATTCAAGAAAATGGCCCAAATGCTTCACACAAACATAGTAGCAGACACTTATTTATGACAATATTCAATAAATGAAGATGATTTAATATGCTATATGCATATATGAATACCTGTGCTTTTAATTTTACTAGTAAATTATCAACAGCAGAATTTGTATAGGCTGTTAGCAAAATGGATGTGCCTCTAATCAACAAGGCTTTCACAGCATGAACCGTGGCGGATGTCTTCCCTGTTCCAGGCATCCCCAATATAAGTGCATAATCTTTTGCCATGAGTATCTAGCAATCAGTAACAAAGTGGAACGCAGATATATTAATTTAATTTAGAGATAAATTAAAGGAACTTGAAGAAGAAATTTAGGAAATGAATTCATGGAATTCCAGCATCATCTGAAAAATGAAACCTTGAGAAAAACAAAATACAATCAACAACAGCAAACTTAAAAGAAAACATTTTACAGTTACACATGCATTTTAGTAAAAATGGGAAAAACAATTTCATAAATGCTATGCAATGTTTAAACATCACAGCATAAAACGGCCTACACCGCAAGTTTTAACAGAGAGGTGTCACATAGTCAGTTCATCATTTCATCATAAGTTAAAAGCTTTCCCTCTTCATGACAGTAACAACAACAATATACAGATGAGAAAACACTAATTCTTTTATTCAGGAATAATAAAGAATAGCAAGTTAAACTAAACCAATATATAAAGATAATCAAAAAAGTATGCAAAAATGATGATAATAATAATAATAATAATAATAATAATAATACCTTTATCAAATAACTTTTTGTCATCTGGATTTAATTTCTAGACTCTGAAAATATCTTCGAAGAGAGATTCCACCATTGTAGTACAGCAGTCTACTCACTGATACTGAAAATTAGGTTAAAGGTCAAGTATCAACCAAACACATGTATCCAAGAATGTTGCCGTCAACTACGATAGAGAAAGTCACGCTAACAAAATACTTTAAATAGCATAAAAAAATAACAACTAGAAAGCTGTTTCGTAAGCCAGAAAGCTGTTTTGGGATTTGTCCACTAAGTGAATTGTTGTTCATGTGACTGCTCCATTAGGGGGGAAAATGAAAGCATTATTTTCTTTCTTCTTTTGATAAGAATAAGAAAGCTAAATGAATAAAACGTGTCAAGAAGAAAGATTATAAATTGCTAAAACTGTATGAATCAATGTAAAGAACCTCACAAGTGTTGGGCGTTGCTCAGGTTTGCAAATGACAGAGGCACTGGTCCTGTAATATGGTTCCGATTGATTTGTATTCTTTTCAGGACTGGAAGATAGCCAAGCTCTTCTGGCAACTGACCTGATAATTCATTTCCATTGAGGAGCCTACAAATAACTTTATTTAATAAAAAAGAGAGCAGAAATGATGTGACGCGTCATTTAAACAAAAGGTAGCAATTTTTATGCAACCTTTTGAACTTTATTGTCTTGTAGAAACTAGTATTTAACTTCAATTTATTTAGAAACAACAAAATGACTCAGGTCAGAATCACCAAGTGGCAAGACTCAACTTACAAGAGTTTTAAAGTTTTGATATCAGCATCAAGTTGTTTCAAGTAGTATTATTTTTTAATTGAGCATCACCTCAAGAAAGCCATAAACAAAATCTGCACAGCTGTTTGCACAAGCTCTTCGAACTCGCTCATTCATCCAAATTTCTACAGCGCCATATTCTGTCGCCTTCTTCAAGACTAAGTCACCTTCCTTCCAATGAGAATCAAACGGAACCATTAGGCATAATTATACAATTTAAGTGGCCTGAGACCAACTGAATTCTATGCCAACATGTTGGTTCCTGATTTTATGTTCTATTAATCATGATGAGACTCTAAGAATCAAAACTACCCAAAATTTATAACCACAATTCACTTTAAAATCAATAGTTATCTTGAAATTTACGTAGTCTTACAAAGAAGTTCATCAAAAAATGCAGAAAAGCATCAAAATGCAATTGAAAAATTTGAATTACTGAGGTGCTAATTTGAATATCAAAATGTATGACCCTGACAATATCAATTTCAAGAAGTAAATTGGTATTTCACTCAACTAAGTGTAAAACATTAAATATTACATGTCTAGTATTTATCAAAATTCCAAATAGAATTTTGTAATTTGTAACAACAATACCTTTGAAGAGGGCTTGTTGGCCAGTGTCACTTTATAAACCTTTCCAAATGATCCTTCCCCCAGCTTCATCCCAATAACAAAATCATCCTACAACCATAAACCACCCTAAATAATAATAACAAATAAAACAAACTCAAAAAACACTTTCATAAAAATTGCAAAAAAATCACAAACCTTTTTACAATCCATTATATCCCCACACTCCATCACAGTACATGGAAGTCCTACACCAACACCCACAAAAAGGTTATGAACTGTGAAGCATTCATCATCATCTACCTGAAAAATCAAAAGGTCTCTTCTCTTGTTGGATAGAGGCAACAGAGAGAGGATAGAGATAGATATTAGCATACTGGAAAGAAATAGTGGCACCATTGATCAAAGGCCTACCATCATTGACTAAGCAATCGTTGTAACGAAGGCGCTTGAAGAGCTTTGGATTGATGAGACGTGCAGAACTGAACCAGCCACAGCGAAGGTGTATAGCAGAGATGTCGCATCCACTGACGCACATATTCATGATCTCTACTGTGTAAGTTGGAATGCCGCATGGGAGTGGTGCTGTAGGACCTTGGTTTATTACTATATCAGATTTGCTGCATTAGTACTATACATCAATACATCAATGATAAAGAACAAAAGAAACCCGTTCACCAACACAATACACACCGCGACAAAACTAATAGTTGTTGTGGTTAACAGAAACTAAATATCAAGATCGAACCAAATCAACAAATAGTGTTTTTAAAAAAAAAGAACTCAAGTCTCAATGATAAGCAGAAGATTTGTGTTAACTCACAAAGTTTAACACAACAATAAATTTGATTAGAAGGATCTCGACTAGCCATTTTTCAATCAGGCAAAAGAAATACAAATTACAAATAGAAACGATCAAAAACTGCAAGTTCTAAAAGGAAGGGAAAATCGTTCTTTCAATGAACTGAAAGTAGTAACAAACAAATTTTGCATGATCAAATTTAGAAGGTCAAACGAAAAAGGAAAAGAAAATACCATGACTAAGAAGTTTGCGATGAGGAATATGGAGCGTTGAGGTGTTTCCTTGATCTAAACCCGGTAAAAAAGACACAAAAGTCCCTGCGCGAGCCCCACCGCTCAAACCCTGCAAGATGGACCAAAAAAGTTACAGAGATGGAGATCCAACAGATTAAACAGATCCAAAACCCTAACCATTCAAAGATGAAAACTTACGGTTTCGAGCTAGCAAGAGACGACGACGATGAGCAAGGCGACGGCGACGGCGAGCAGAGCAACGGCGATGGCGAGCAAGGCAACAGCGACGGCGAGCGATGACAACGAGCAAACAATAGTGACGGCGACGATGTTGATCTTCAACGTTTTTGATTTAGTTTATGGGTTTCGCGAGGAAGAGGGCTGAGAACGAGAGAGTTGAGAACTGTGAAGGGAGGGATGAGAGTGAAGAGAGGGAGAGAGCTGAGAACGGTGAAGAGAGCTGAGAGGGAGAGAGTGAAGAGAGGGAGAGGGTTCAGATAGTGAAGAGAGGTAGAGAGTGAAGAGAGGAGAACGAACGCGAGAGATATGCGAGACAAAAATTGGAAAAAAAATAAAAGGGGACATTTAGCGTCAGGTGTTTAAACAACTGATGCTAAATGTGTTCATTTAGCATCGGTTTTTTAAAAACCCGATGCTAAATGTGTGTCTCAAACACATTTAGCATCGGTTGTTTAAACACCCGACGCTAAATGTAGGCGCGAAAACTAAAAACTTCAGTTTAATTGCAAAATTGCCATCGCGCCAACTTTTAGCATCGGTTGTTCAAACAACCGATGCTAAATGATGCTTTTTAATGTCAAATTTCCACTAGTGAAGTGAGAAAATATTTTAGAATGTTTTGAAAATTTAATCACAATTGTGATTGACCAAAGGACTTATGAATGATTAAAATGAAAGATCACATAATGGATTGAACTTTACACCCAGAAGTGAATAAATTACTTTATTTCCTTATAGAACATATGATCATCGTTTAGATATGAGATATAGTTCTTGAAGAACATATGATCATAAAATATGATTTTCTTTGATAATCCTTTATAAAAATTTTGTGGTGAGTTCTTGAAGAACTAGACATTTAGATTGTGAATATAATTCTTTAGATCTATTCTAACTTCGTATATTTTTTTTCCTGTAGAAGAGTAAAAGAAAAGACATAGATGGAAAAGTGAACTTCATTTCTAGAAGATAGAAGTGTCAAGAAGTAGATTTCCTATATTTTTCAATAAAATAATAAAGTATTAAGTTTAAGAGTGTCTCTGGGTTTCCTATATTAATGATAATAAAACTTTATACTTAAATGTGTTTTCAACTTCCATAGATTATGCTTATACAATTTAATTATAAACTTTCCTAGATTATGCTTATTTTTGGATAGAATGAGTATTGACACTAGCATCAATATAATGGAGAAATTTGTCTCGTTGATAGTGGAACAACCCATACAATTTTAAAGGATGCAAAATACTCTTATTTAGTGAAGCGAGAAACCGATGTTAGTACTATATCTGGCTTTTCCAAAGATAATTGAAGGCTACGGCGGAGCTAATATACTGTTATCTGGGGGAACAAATTTACAGATTGAGAATGCATTATATTCCCCTAAGTTTCGTAGAAATTTATTAAATTTATTAAGTTTCAAATATATTTGTCTATATGGACATCATATTGAAACGGGAGATGAATAAGATATTGAATATCTTTATATAATGAGACGTACATTGGAAAAATAAGTGTAGTGGAAAAGATGTCTGCCTTTTCCTCTGGTTTGTACAACACTTATATCAATGCAATTGAAGCACATGTTGTTGTAAACCAGAAGTTTCCAAATAAAAAAAAAAGTGTTGTTTGGCATGACCGGTTGGGCCATCCCAGATTCATAATGATGCGAAAAATAATTGAAAATTCATGTGGTCATCAAGTGAAGAACCAGAAGATTCTTCAATCCAATAAGTTCTCATGCACTTCCCATTTCCACTTGGGGACATGCATTTTTGCATGCTGCAACAATGATTCGCATCAGGCCAACAAGTTATCGCAACTCTTCCCCTTTACTATTAGTTTTTGGTCATAAATCTAATATTTTCCATCTTAGAATTATTTTGGATGTGCGGTGTATTTTCCGATTTCTCCACCACAATGTAATACGATGGATCCTTAAAGAATGTTGGGAATATATGAGTTTATGAATCTCCATCCATGATAAATTATGTTGAGCCAACATTAATCAGAGATGTATTTATAACTCAGTGAGCTAATTATCATTTTGATGAACTAGTTTTCTCAACATTAGGAGGAGATACAAGCAGCTGGAAATGAGTATTATTTGAAATAAATTATTATTATCTCATCTTGATCCTCTTAGCAACCAATGTGAACCGGAAGTTCAAAGAATAATTCATTTGCAAAATTTAGTAAATTATTCACCAGCTGCAACACTCAAATAAAAATGGATGTCCCTGTTGGACACCCAAATATTACAAATGACTCTTAACCACACATGAAGCGTGTAGATTGGTCGGCTCCAAAGAATAAAAATCCCCGAACAAGGAAATGAGCTTAAAAGAAAGATGGCCCAAAAGAGGATATGGAAGCTCAAAACGAGTACTTTGACATAATTAGTTTTCAAGTTCCAGAAGAACTGACCAGGTACCTGAAATTTGTGGAAATGAGATCTCAATAAATTATGCCAATATTGAAATACAATGGAACTGAAATGAAGTCAACGTTGACGATATTTTCACATTCAATATAGCGCTAAATGTGATAAATGATAGCGAGGATCATGAACCAAAGTCTACTAAAGATTGTAGGCAAAGTGAGAATTGGCCAAAATTGAAAAAAGAAATTGAAGCAGAATTAAGCTCATTTTACAAAAGTTTTTGAACCTGTAGTCCAAACACCTGAAGGTGTGAAACCATATGTATACATATGGATTTTTTGTGCAAAAACAGAATGAGGATGGTGAAATTGTGAGATTCAAAGCTCGACATGTTTCTCAAGGGTGGATGCAAGTACTTTTCAGTACTTAATTAGCCTTGTAGCACATGAAGAGCTCAATTTTCACAAGATGAATGTTGCTACAACTTATTTGTATGACTCATTTGATAGTCATAATTATTTGAAGATCCCTGAAGGATTAATATTCCAATACACACTTTTCGGATTCTCACTCAAATTGAATCAATCCCTCCATGAGATAATATAATTTGAACACATATGGTATAATCGTCTAAATTTATATTCTAAAGGAGGGATACAAAAATGACATCACCTATCCATATAGTTTTATAAAAATATTTGGAAAAGAAAGAGCTCATATTGATCTACAGAAATATATTTGGAAAACTATAGACTGTACAAAGAAAGAGCTCTACCATATGGGGAATATATGATTGATGGCATAATCATCTTCAGGTTCTATTGCAAAAATAATTTTTCTTCAGCTTCTATTGAAAAAATAATTTTGCAATAGAACCTTTGAGCATAATCATCTAAATATTTAGAAAACTATAGACTGTTCAAAGAAAGAGCTCTAGATGAATGACATCAAATTATGGATTTTGAGGTTGAACCTGTAGGTGACCTCTACATGGAAAATCCCAGAAGGATTGAAGATAAAAGGAAATATCATTAAATAAATTTTTTTGAAAAACAAAGTCTCATATTGATCTATAGAAATTATTTATATTGAGTACATGAGCTGTGTAGTAAGAATATATGAAATATCTCAGTCCTGAAGACTATAAAAGCATACATGCATATCACAAACCAAAATGCATCAGAAAAAGAGGTAAGATGGATATTTTATGTTTGACTATTATAATGAATAAATTATTTTATGTATGTTGCACAAATTAACCATGCAGATACAAAGTAATTTTCTGATCTAGATCAAGTCAGATTGCAATTCAGCTATTATCTACATGTGGGAACATTGAAATATATTTTTGATCTACAAAACAATATATGGTTCTTGCTACTTCATTTCATACTCAAATGCCAACAATTCAAGGAAACTGTTCGAAAGATAATACTGACCGCAAAACTCCATTAAAAAGGATATATCACATGTGACAGAGTGGAGTATATTGCTCCATATGCACTCAATGAGAAAATCAAGATGTTGGAATTTATATTCTTATGTGACGCTAACAGGGGGAGAAAAGCTGCACTCTTTTTTCCTTAGTCATGGTTTTGTCCCACTGGGTTTTCTTGAAAAGGTTTTTAACGAGGCAGTTCCCACTGAAAGGATATTGTACTCTTTCTCCTTCACTAGTTTTTTTCCCACCGGGTTTTTTCTAGTAATGTTTTAATGAGGCATATCCTAGGTGGACATCCAATGGGGAGTGTTATGAATATTATTGGTGGATGTCCATCTTCTCATTACTCCCTTGTAGTGCCTTTTTATTAATGACCTCTCTCTTGTCAATTCTCACCCTATAGATAAGGTTCACCCTTATGTATAGAGATGTACTTATGAAGAGAATAATATACAAATCTCTTACTATTCTACATATTTGTTCTTGTCCTCCTTATCTTCTCCACCTTTCTTCTTGATTTTTATCTTATTTCATAAGAGTATAATATTACTAGCAACAAGTTTTATATGTATTTTGTTGTAAAAAAAATGTTTTGTATGTATTTGAGTTTTTTTTAGAATTTAATTCAAATTTTAAAATAAAATATTTAATATTATAGGTATAAAAAGTCGAGGGATTAAAATTTTCACAAATATAAAAAAGTTATAATATAAATTATGTGAAGTGTTTCTATCAAAAAAAAATTATCTGAACCGAGGCCAAGGTAATCAAAACCGGGCCGGACATTGAACCAGAAGAGGTAGCGGTTCAGAGGTTCTTAGGTTCAACCGGAATTAATTAAATATATTATTTAATATTTTTATTAAATATATAAAGGATAAAAAATAATAAAAAACCATAATACTCATAATAATACACACACATATTCGGTATGAATAAATTTTATATTAAAATAATATGAGAAATAGAAAAATATATGATATTATAAGTCAATATTTTCAAAAAAAATAATAATTATTTATATTTTATAATATTCTAATCAATAAATATATAGAATCAAAAGTCTATAGAATGTAATACAAAATACTAGTGGAATATCGTTTTAAAATTTTATGGAATTTTTATATAAAGATATATAATTTTAGTGATATACATTATGTATTGTTTTTTTTTTCACAAAATACATTATGTATTCAAAAAATATTATATAGTGTATTCTCTTTTTAATATGTTTAATTGATGGGCATAAATTTTAAAAATATATGCAGATGAGTATGGTAAAAATATATCATAGAAAACAAAAATATAATCATCTTTATTATTTTCTTTCTTTGATCTTTATCACCTAATATAAATCATAAATTCAGAGTAAAACTATAAATTAAATTTAAAATAAAATTTTAATTAAAAAAATATTATTTAATTATTTATCGAAATAAATTTATTTAATTCAAAGTTATAATAGGAAAATAAAAAAATCTTTATTTTTATTTTTTCTAATGAAATGAAAATTCCAATTCATGATTTTTCAATGCTTATAACTTGAAAGAATAATATTAAAATATACACAATTTCTCAATACCTACAACTTTACAAAAAATTGTGGCTCTGTTGCATTATTCACTACTGATCCAAAATTGTGCAGCCCTTTATCTTTTTTGTGAATGTGAAACCCCTCCCCTTCAATGCATAACTGTTACATAAAAAAGAATTTTAAAGGTCAACTAATTATTATTTTTTATCTCAAAAAAAAACTATATTGTATTGTAATATTTTTAATTCATATAATAAACTATTATAATTAGTAGATATATTTATCCAACTTATTTAAATTTTTACAAATTCCAATAATATAATTTATTAGTAACAAAGTATATAATTCCAAAAACTATGATATATATATATTTATGTATTTATATATATATATATAGAGAGAGAGAGAGAGAGAGAGATGTTTTTAAAGAAAAATAGACAAAAATCACAAATAGAAGAATAATCCTCCAAGTAATTTGATCACTTACATTAAGTCTCCATGAGAAGCATGAGGCACACAACATGATCCAACAATCACATATTGAAGAGTAGTCCTCATGCAAGAAAATTGAAAAAACCAACTGAAACAAACTTATAAAGTAACAAAGTCATTACGCTACATAAAAGGGTAGGAAGAAATAAACCTGATCTATATAGTAGAAACGAAGAAAATAAAATTAAACATTTTTCTCAATAATAATATTAAAATATACATGATTTCTCAATGCCTATAACTTTACAAATAAATGTTGTCTCCATTGCCTCATTCACTAATTGATCCAAATTTATCTTCTTGCCTCTTTGCCTACTTCAAAATTGTTGACGATTCCCCGAGAAGTCCCGACGGAGCACGAAACGACCAAACCGAAAACCGCTCGAACAATCCCCGTGAACGTCCAAACCGCTTCCAACGAAATCCAAACTCGGCCTAACTCAAACCAACAACAGTTCCACCTCAAAACAGCTTCCAATCCACAATGCAGGTCCTGAATCCCCCTCTCCTTAGCTCCTACTGAACATGCAAGGCAGTCTAGAGCTCAAAACTCCATTGTTTCACTTTGGAGCTTCAAGTGTCAAAAATGGTAAGTTGAGTTAGGAGAGGAATGCGGAGCTGAAATTATGCTCATTGGGAAGAGCTCGAAAAATAAAAGGGAATGGGAAGAAAAGAACTTACATGCATCCAGAATTTCAGAATTTCTCTCCACCTCTTCTCCTTCCTTCTATCGCCCCTCACTCTCTCTTCTTTCCTTTGAGTTTTCTGTTTTCAGTTGCTGAAAGTGGTAAGTGATGAAAATGAGTTGGGTTCAGCTGAGGTGGAGTTGGGCTGAGGGTTAAGTGATCGTGAAATGACCAAACTGCCCTTGGCCCATATTAATCCAAGGTTTTGAGGCTAAGACCCCAATGATTGTACGGTTATTCATTCGGCATAAATTTCTCGACTACCCCTCTTTCGAGTTGCGACTAATTATTTCACTCTAAAAATTTAATCGTTCTTATTTTCCATAAATCGAATCTTTAAAAATTTAGGGATGTTACATGATGTGAATAGTAATGTATATAAAGCATATGAACTAAGTGAGGGAATAAAATGAGTTAATATTTTTTGTCAAAAAAAGAGTTAATATTTTTATTATCTATTGGTTTCTAGCTATATGTAGATATAATTATCTTCACAAAAAAAATATGTAGATATAATTAGTGATAGCGTATATTTAGAAACTCGTGTTATTCTATAGTCATTGGATGGTTTTATGGTTAAAACATAAGTTGTTGGCCTATATGGAATATGGTTAGTTTTCTGTAAAGCATTAAAGGGATTATAAAACTGACGGTATTACGGACATTACACCAAAAAGAATATCAAATCCTACCCCTCTCCATCTAAAGTTGTCTCCTATAAATAGCTGTATGTTATTATAATTGATTAAAACTATAGCTCTTCTATATATATATATATATATATATATATATATATATATATATATATATATATATATATATATATTACTAACCCGTGAATTTATTGGCGACAAAAGGAATGATTCATATTAATATGAAACTCTCCCCTTTCAATGCATAATAGTTACACCAAAAAGAATATCAAAGGCTCACTCATTATTTCTTAGCTCAAAAACATTTCTGATTAAATTTGATTTAAGAGTGATCAATTTGAATCAAGAGTGGTCAATTTTATTTTATATAATTGCTAGAAAAACAAAATGTACATTTAAACTTATGATATATAATCGAAATAAATAAGTAAATAATTTATCAAAAATGGAAACGAATGGATAACCCCAATATCAAAATAAAATGAAACAATTCATAAGAAATTATATAAATAAATGATGAACTTAAAAACTTTGCCTCTTACACTCATATTATATTAAAACATGAGTTTATTGACATCTAAAATAATTCTTTATATTATTTTGAAACTCTAATATTTCAATACTTAACTATGACACCAAAAATAATTTCAAATGAATACATTAAAAGAAATTTTAGATATAACACATCGGTCAATTTCATGGAAGCTATTAAAATTAAACAATTTTTTAAAGAATAATATTAAAACTAAACATAATCCATACATGTCTATAGCTTGACAAAAAAATTGTTCTTCAATTGCATGACTCACTAAGTAATCCAATTTTTTTTTGTCTTTTTGACTACATTAGAATTGTCTAGAACATGAAATTGAAATCCTTTCCTTTTCCTTTTCAATTTCTTCTATATCCATGTAAGCTCCATTTTCTTTCCCTTGACTGCAATTTGAAACATATAACAAACTCAATACTTAATCAACAATCAATAAAATATTATGAATAAAAGACAAATTTACACAAATATTTTTTGGAACTACAACTACTACAATGGCTTTCTCCAAGCCTGAATAATAGCGATGTAAAAAAAAGTAACATAAGTGACGTGACAACCAAATAAAAGTGATGTAAAAAATAAAATGATAAGTGGTGACTACTCTTCTATAGTATTTATAGTATTTCTTAAAAAAGAGTTAAAGTGAAGGAAAATGAAAAGATTGTAACATATCTCTATTAAAAACCTATAATAATTAGTACTAATCAAAATAATAATTTAGAGACACCAAAAGGCAACAAAAATCAAAACATCAATTTATGAATAAAGAGTAACCAATAAGTCAGAATTTTTTTTAAAATAATAATAAAAAATGGAGAAAAACTCACAATTCATGAGTCAAGATTTTTTAATATATAGATATATAGATATACATAGAATATAGAATATAGATAGACAAATATATAAAAATATAAATATAGAAATATTATATTATATTATATTATATTATATTATATTATATTATATTATATTATATTATATTATATTATATTATATTATATTATATTGTAAGTTGTTATTATCAATTTCTATATTTCCAAAAGAAAATTTTATTTTAATATCAATATAGAAATATTTTAATTAGAAAATATCATTCTAATGTAAATATAAAACAGTTTTTTTATATTCCACTAAGAGAATCATTTAATAAATAGTGGCAATTATTAGATTTCATTAAAATTAAATTTCTCTTCATTTTTAAATTTTAAATAAATATTGTAATACACAAAAAGCTTGAGATTCATTGTGGAGGCTCCATTGGGGTCTCCTTTACATATATATATAGATTAGATGATAAATAGTTAAGATATGTATGTAATATATAATAACATATATAAGTATAAAAGTAAATGGTAAATAGATAACATTATTAGGGAAAATGACTTTTGTTAGAAATAAAAAGAAGAATGGTTATATACATAATATTACAGATAAGTGACAACATAACGTGGTTGCTCTGATGGTTAATATTTGAAGCTTGTACAGAGAGAGAAGGGGTTCGATCTCCACATGGAACACCAAACAATTTTAAAAAATTGTTTTTTCTCAGAACCGCTGCCAACCGGTGAACCGTCGGTTCTTGCTGGTTTTCCCGTTCTGGGGCAGTTTTCCGGTTTTCCACCCGGTTCTGATGCAATCCGGTTCTGGAGTCCAACTGGACCGGATAGGGGTCCGGTTCCCGGTTCAACCCGTCGAACCGCCTGGTCCAGTCCAGTCCGGTTTTGATTACCTCACGGAGGTAGCATTCTCTATGTCTTTTATTTTGACAGGATGTGTCAAAATAGAATTTCAAACCTTGCAGTTATACATATTTTGATATTCATAATTTGAAAAAACATTATTTAATAAATTTAAGATATAATATTCATAAATTATAAAATTATATATATTTAAAATTAATATATTTAATATATAATAGATTATATGACGTTGACTAGTGATAAAGAAAAAATAAAATAAAACTCTGAATAAAAATCGAAAATTTAAATTTAGTATATAGAGCAATTTAAATCAGATAATTGTTTTTGTTAAAAAAAAACTCAGATAACTGGTTTTGAGATCATCATATTTTTTAGGCTTAAATATATATTCAGCCCCTGCAAATATAGCCAAAATTCAGTTAAGCCCCTGTAAAAATTGTTGAGATGTGGTGTAAATAGTAGATTTATTTATATGTGTATTCGGCCCAGGCCCGTTAGGTTTTCATATAGTATAGTCTATTTAAACTCATTAGTGCTTGTATTCTTTACACAACAACATATACAGTTAATAAGACGGAACTACAGCTACTCTGTAGTCGCAGACGTAGGCAAACATTGGCCGAACTGCGTGACCAATATCGTCTCTCTATTCTTCGTCTCTATTTAACATGGTATCAAGAGCCTATGATCACTGGGCTTGAAAACCTAGCCGTCGCGCCGTCGCGCTATTGAACCCTAGCTGTCCCGTTGATTGTTCATCCTCAACGGCCCTAGGTGCTACGAAAATCATACAGGCCCTTCATCCGTACGGCGTCACTGTTCATTCCGTACGACGCCACTATTCATTCCGTACGGAAATCACTATTCATCCGTACGGCACACTGTTTATCCGTACGACGCCCCTGTTTATCCGTACGCAGTGTTACTGTCCGTCCGTACGGCGTACCGTTCATCCGTACGGTGGTCCTGTTTGTCCGTACGGCGTTACTGTTCATTCCGTACCACGCCTTTCTACTGCTCCTCTCTGATTGTGGTTAGCCTTCCTATTATTGTCAAAAATGAGTTCAACTTCAGAAAATGACAAAAACAAATCTGAATCGACAGGTAAGAGTCTCGTGTCTTATGTTTTCTCCGGCAATCCCTTTATAACAACGGAGAAACTCAATGGTGATAATTATTTGAATTGGTCTGCCTCTGTCAAAATGTGGTTTATGGGACAAAGACTTTTAGATCACCTCACCAAGAATTCTACAGAGATTGGTAAGGATTTGCGTGAAGATTGGGAACATGCAGATTGTCAATTGGTCTCTCTTTTGTGGCAATCCATTGAACCCTCGTTGCTGGTCCATTATCGTTCATACACCACTTGTTATGATATTTGGCAGAAGGCTAAGAATGTTTATTCTAATGATATCCAGCGTCTCTATGGTGTTATTCATAATTTAGCCACCCTTCAGATGACAGAAGATAACATCATGACATATGCTAATAAAGCTCAGTCAGCAGCAAATGAGTTCAAGCTCCTTGTGACCGACAATGACCCGAAGAAGATGCTTGAAAAATTAGATAATGTGTGTATGATCTATGTTCTTCATGGTCTCCATCAAAAGTATGAATCAGTACGGAGCAACATTCTTTCTGCATCAGACATTCCCTCAACAGAGGATCTTATCAGGCGTCTCATACGTCTTCCTGGATTGGAAGGAACTGGAGGGAATGGATCTCAGACTAACATAGAATCTTCTGCTCTTGTTTCTAATTTTGCAGGTCGTGGGGGACGCGGTCGTGGTCGTGGGGGTGGTCGAGGAGGTCGTGTCGGAGGACGTCCTCAGTGCACTTATTGTAAGAAACTTGGTCATACTGAAGACAAGTGTTATTCCCTTCATGGCTTTCCAGAGAAACCAGTAAATGTGACTCAGGTTAATGATTCTGAACAGAGAAGCACTAAACAAAATGTTCTTTCTGATGAGGAGTATAAGGCATTCCTGCAGTATAAGACTTCCCAGGCTTCATCATCAGCAACAGTTGCTCATTCTGGTAATTCTACAGTCTGTTTCTCTCAATCATCACCTGTTGACTCCTGGATTATGGACACTGGAGCTTCTGATTGCGTGGCTGGTAATCCATCTCTTTTATCCAACATATCCCAACCTAACACCCCACATTATATTACCGTCGCCGACGGATCACAAGTTAAAGCTAGTGGCATTGGTAAAGCCACTCCTCTTCCATCCTTACCCCTTGACAATGTTCTACTTGTTCCCAATTGCCCATTTAATTTAATTTCAGTTAGTCGTCTGACTCGAAGCCTAAAATGTTCTGTAACTTTTGATGATGATTATTTTGTTATACAGGACCGGAGTACGAAGCGGACGATTGGTACAGGATATGAGTCACATGGACTTTACTACCTCCAGCCCATCCATCCTTCATCTACAATTGCCTCCACTTCTACTAAAGAGTCCCCCAGTCTTCTTCATCGTCGGTTAGGTCATCCGAGTCTCAAGAAGTTCAAAGTTATGGTTCCTCATTTGTCTCATCTGCAGTCATTAGATTGTGAGTCTTGTCAGCTTGGGAAACATGTTCGCTCCTCCTTCCCTAGCAGTACTCAGTCTCAAGCTCGTTCTCCTTTTGATGTTCTTCACTCAGATGTATGGGGACCGAGTCGAGTCACTTCAGTTGTAGGACATAGATATTTTGTCACTTTTATTGATGAATTTTCTAGATGTACGTGGATCTACCTACTTAAGGATAGATCTGAACTTCTTGGTGTTTTTCAAAATTTCTTTAAGGAAATCAAAAATCAATTTGGTTGTTCTATTCGCACTTTACGCAGTGATAATGCGAAAGAATATTTTTCTACATCATTTAATTCTTTTATGGTTGAAAATGGCGTCATACATCAATCATCTTGTCCCCATACCCCACAACAAAATGGGATTGCTGAACGTAAGAACCGTCATATAATTGAAACAGCACGCACCTTACTTATTCATGCTAATGTTCCTTTGAAGTTCTGGGGGGATGCTGTCCTCACTGCAGGGCACTTGATTAATAGAATGCCATCCTCTGCTATTCAGAATAGAGTTCCTCATTCCATATTGTTTCCCGATGAGCCCTTGTTCCGTATCTCTCCTCGAGTCTTCGGATCCACTTGTTTTATTCATGATCTTACTCCGGGACTTGATAAATTGTCTGCTCGTGCAGTTAAGTGTGTCTTCCTTGGCTATTCAAGAGTTCAAAAAGGATATCGATGCTACTGTCCCTCCACACATCGCTTCTACATGTCTGCTGATGTTACCTTCTTTGAGGATGCTCCCTTCTTTGCATCTCCCATTGAGTCTGAGTCTGTCTCTCAAGTATTACCTATTCCTAACATTGTCCCGGTAGTTCCTCTCCCACCCATCATTGACCAGATAAATCACCCCTCTCCTACGGAAATTCCTAGTCCTTCTAGTCCCGCCCCCTTGCAAACTTATCAACGCCGTGCTCGTCTCCTTCCTGTCGACCCACCTCCTACCGAAGATCCTAGTGACTCATCTCCTGCCCCGGTTCCCTCTTCTACTCCGGATCCACCTCCCGAGTCAGAAGACCCTCCTATTGCAGTGCGTAAAGGTACACGTTCCACCCGTAACCCTCATCCTATTTATAATTTCCTCAGCTATCACCGCTTATCACCTTCGCATTATACATTTGTCTCTGCTATTTCTTCCATCACCATTCCTAAGTCCACGCAGGAAGCTCTTTCTCATTCAGGTTGGAGACAAGCTATGATTGATGAGATGACAGCCTTAGACTCTAACCAGACATGGACTCTTGTGCCGCCTCCTCCTGGTAAATCTATTGTTGGGTGTCGTTGGGTATATACTGTCAAAGTTGGTCCAGACGGGAGTATTGATCGTCTGAAAGCACGCCTCGTTGCTAAGGGCTATACTCAGGTTTTTGGCCTTGATTACAGTGATACTTTCTCACCGGTGGCTAAAATGGCTTCTGTTCGTCTATTCCTTTCTATGGCTGCAATGCGACATTGGCCATTGTATCAACTAGACATCAAGAATGCGTTTCTCCATGGAGATCTAGAAGAAGAAGTTTATCTGGAGCAACCACCTGGTTTTGTTGCTCAGGGGGAGTGTCGTGGGTATGTTTGTCGACTTCACAAAGCCTTGTATGGTCTTAAACAATCCCCTCGAGCATGGTTTGGGAGATTCAGTAGTGTTGTTCAAGAGTATGGCATGATTCGGAGTGAAGCTGACCACTCTGTCTTTTATAAGTTCTCTTCTCACAAATGTATTTATCTGGTTGTCTATGTCGATGATATTGTCATTACAGGTAATGATCATGATGGGATTGCAGGACTTAAACAACATCTAGTCCACCACTTTCAGGTCAAAGATCTTGGAAAGTTACGTTACTTTCTTGGCATTGAGGTAGCTCATTCTAAGGCAGGGATTGCTATTTCCCAGAGAAAGTATGCTTTGGATATTTTAGAAGAAACCAAAATGCTGGATTGCAAGCCAATTGACTCTCCTATGGATCCTAATGTCAAGATCCTACCAGATCAGGGGGAGCCATTTTCAGATCCAGGAAGGTATAGGAGGCTAGTTGGAAAGTTAAATTACTTGACCATGACGAGGCCAGATATTTCATATGCTGTTAGTGTGGTGAGTCAATTCCTAAATTCTCCTTGTGACAGTCATTGGGATGCCGTTGTTAGAATCCTGAGGTATATCAAGGGAGCTCCTGGAAAAGGTCTTGTTTACACGGATAGAGGTGATTCAAATATTGTCGCTTACACAGATGCTGATTGGGCTGGTTGCCCCTTTGATAGAAGGTCCACATCTGGGTATTGTGTTCTTATTGGTGGAAATCTAATTTCATGGAAAAGTAAAAAGCAAAATGTTGTTGCCAGATCCAGTGCTGAGGCTGAATATCGGGCTATGGCGCTTACCACTCAGGAGCTCACGTGGCTGAAACATCTTCTCCAAGAGTTGCGTTTTTGTAAAATAGGGACTATGAGTCTCATCTGTGATAATCAAGCAGCCCTACATATTGCGTCCAATCCAGTCTTTCATGAGCGAACCAAACACATTGAAGTTGATTGTCACTTTGTTCGTGAGAAGATTGTGTCCGGCGACATTGCTACTTCATTTGTTGGTTCTAATGATCAATTGGCAGACATCTTCACAAAAGCTCTTCGAGGACCAAGGATAACTTACATATGTGACAAGCTGGATGCCTACAATCTATACGCTCCAGCTTGAGGGGGAGTGTTGAGATGTGGTGTAAATAGTAGATTTATTTATATGTGTATTCGGCCCAGGCCCGTTAGGTTTTCATATAGTATAGTCTATTTAAACTCATTAGTGCTTGTATTCTTTACACAACAACATATACAGTTAATAAGACGGAACTACAGCTACTCTGTAGTCGCAGACGTAGGCAAACATTGGCCGAACTGCGTGACCAATATCGTCTCTCTATTCTTCGTCTCTATTTAACAAAAATAAAAGTTTTAAAATGATCCTTGTAAATATTAAATGTTTGCGGTTAAGCCCCTCTGTCAATTTTTCATCAAAAAAAGCTGAACATATAATATTTATAAGGGTCATTTTAAAATTGTTAATATTTACAGGGGCTTAAATAGATTATGGCCATATTTGCAGGGGCTGAACATTTTAGAATTTTTAATATTTACAGGGGCTTAAATGGATTATGGCGATATTTGCAGGGGCTGAACATATATTTTTACCCTCTGCAAATATGGAAAATTGACCGAGGCGCTTAACCGCAAAAATTTAATATTTACAAGGGTCATTTTAAAACTTTTATTTTTACAAGGGCTTAACTGGATTTTTGCTATATTTAGAGGGACTGAACATATATTTAAGCCTATTTTTTATATGAAGATATTTTCATTTTTATACAATAATTAAATATTTTTTTAATAGATATTTTTGTTATTATTGTATATAAAAAATTAAACTTTTTTGATAGGTATTTGTCTGTTTCCCCCTTTTATGATTCGTCCTCGCCTCATGCTACTGCTGCGAGCAGAGCAGAGTACTACTGTCCCCGAAAGTGAAAAGCACGATTGGTGAAAAACAAAATTACCGCGTTACCGGCCATAGCCGGTGGAAGGCAATCGATAATCCAAAGACAAAAGCGAGAAACTTGTCGTTGTATACGCTCGCTGATTGTTGTTGAGAGACCACACAAAACAGAAAACCCCCATAAATATATGAATGAAGATTGAAATTAACACTTCTTTTGTACAAAATAAACCACGAAGAGAAAACAGAGAGAAAGTTTGAGAGTGAGAGTCCCTTCGTTTTATTTCTTCTTCAGCTCGAATTATACACTAGAAAGTAAAAGACATTAATACCCTTGACAGTTTCGCAACAACGGAGACAGAAACAATGGAATTCGAAGATCAAGAGGAGCAAGAAGAAGAGATGTGTTTAGGAGCAGCGAGTTACGACTCACTACCTAACTCATCCCGAGTTAAGATGCCAGGTGGCGCTGAACCAATCATTGTATCTCAACCTTTAAGAAACACCACCAACAACGGAAACACCGTCGCCGGTGGAGGCACCAAAGCAAGATACAGAGAGTGTCTAAAGAATCACGCAGTCGGAATCGGTGGTCACGCTCTCGACGGTTGCGGTGAGTTTTTACCGGCTGGAACAGAAGGTACCCTCGACGCTCTAAAATGCGCCGCCTGTAACTGTCACCGTAACTTCCACCGAAAAGAAACAGATTCGCCGGCGATTACCGCCGGAGATCCCTATCTGCTGACAAACCACCCTCATCCTCACCACAACAACCACCATAACCCGCCGCCTCAGTTTGCCTCATACTATCGAACTCCGGCAGGGTACTTACACGTGGCGGGACAGCAGAGAACGGGGACACTAGCTTTACCGTCGACTTCCGGTGCCGGTGGTGGGACCCAGAGTATGAGGGAGGATCAGGAAGAGATATGGAACTCGAGTGCAGGTGGTGGATCAAGTAAGAAAAGGTTTAGGACGAAGTTCACGCAGGAACAGAAGGATAAGATGTTGGAATTAGCTGAGAAATTGGAATGGAGAATTCAGAAACATGATGAAGGTGTTGTTCAAGAGTTTTGTAATGAAACTGGTGTTAAACGTCAAGTTCTTAAGGTTTGGATGCATAACAATAAGCACACACTTGGTAAGAAGCCCTAAAAAATATGATTTTCTTTTTCCTCTCTTTAGTATCTTATGCTTCTCTCCCTCGCTCTAGGGTTTCTTTCTTTTTTTATATTAATTAATTTCATGTTGTGTTGGTGTTTGAGTGTGTGTAGACCGTAGGCTTCTTTCTTTCTACTACATTAATTAATTAGAGTATATTAGTTGTTGTTGATGAACAAAATTTCATTTTGGTAGTGTCTACTGTCTAAAATGAAATTCAGTATTTGTTGTTAGTATTAGTATTGTTTTCAGTAATGGTTGTGTATGTGTAATGTTGGCGGTGGAGGTTGAATGCATTTGGATTTGGAGCCTTATTTTGTGTGTAGATGACATCAGATATGAGATAGAGAGTTTAAGGTGATGAGGTGAAGCTAAAAATAGATGGACTGTAATTTAATTTGTTTGTCTATATTGATATACACCATTTTATTAAGACAGTTGTTTTGAGAAAAAGAGGTTTCTCGATAACATCAATTAATGTGTTCTACTGTTCTCCCATCACCTGCATTTTCCGTTTTACATGTCTTTCTCTACGTCTTTGCTTGTCTTCAGCTAACTTCAAAAGTTTTTGGCTTCTTCCACCACTGAACGAAATTCAGAAATATATTCCTCCTACTCTCTGATTTGAGCATCTCCATTTCTTCATCATGCATTTTCAAAATTTAAGAATCGCATTCAGCTATTTCTCATCCCTTAATTATGTTATCATTAACTTGTTCATTTCCTTTCAATAATATATATATATATATAATTTCATGACCAATGAAAAACGAAGCTAAATTCCAGATGTAGGTTAAATTTCACGATGGGGAAATGATTCTAGTATGATTAATTTGCCTACAAGAACACAGCATTTAATGTTTATGGGTACGACTAATGAAGAACTTAAAAAATTATAAACAAATATCAAGCCATGTATTTATATTTATATATATATATATATATATATATTGGTTTGTTTCAAGAATTTTGGTCTTGATTTGTAGCCTAGCTGGTTGATGATGGCGTTTTCTACCCCAGTTATTTCACTTTGAAAACAATCTTTCCCGTTTTGACCAAACCTCTTTCTCTATTCTTTATAAGTTAAAAACCAAGCTATATTCATATAGATAATAGGGACATGACTCTTATTTCTGCAGCACTCCAACCACTACCATCAATGGCGTTTTGAGAGACACGGGGGAGAGAATCTATTAGGATCCCTAGAACCTCTGCTATGTCAGTTCCCTCCTTCACAATCATGAAGAAATTTGTTGACTTGTTGCATTTAATTGACTGTAACAACTTGGGTCTTGGAGTACTTTTAAACTTCAAAGTTTTTTTTAATAAAAGTTACTAAACTTAAAAGCAATATACTCCCTCTTTCCAAGTAGGTTACCAATGGCTCTAAATATATAAAGTTTTAATCTGGACTAAACTTATCAACTTTCATTAACCTACTTTTACATATATTTAGAGACGAAATACTCTCTCTCTCCATCTTATATTAATTGTCATTTTTAAGATTTTTTTGACAATAATTGACGTTTTTAAGGTTATGTTTGGTTTTTGAAAAATTTTTAGTTGCAACTCTTTGAAGATAAACAGCTTTTTTTATTTATATGTTCTTGGCGTGTTGGGTGTCCTACATCTGATGTGATATGGTTTGGAAAACAGTTTATAAGGGGAGGCATCCCCCACTCTACAAACTGATTTTGTAGGGTTGAGTTAGATCCGGCCCAAATTTTAAGATGGTGTCAAAGTCTATCTATCCAAGATCCACTGGACCACGAGTTATCGGGCCACTTCAGAGACTCTCCATTTATCCAGTTCTAGGCCTGAGTGTGTTGAAAGTCCTGTATCGGTTATGATATGGCCTTAAAAAGAGTTTATAAGTAGGAAACATCATTCACTCTATAAGTCTATTTTATAGGACTAAGTTAGGCTAAACTCAAGTTTTAAAGTAGTGTAATTGAAGTCAGGTGGAACAATGAGTTGTTTTTTTTTTGGTATGGACCATTGCTGGCTACCCACGGAGTGTCCCAACGCTTTTAACAAAAGACTAATATCTGATCGTGCTTAAGATCAAATTTCGCACTGGCCAACACCGAGTTTGTCCACTGCGGGAATCGAACCCGGAGCACTGGGCCGACCCCTCGTGTCCCGAGGTATATTAAGTCATTGGGCCAACGGTGTTGGTTATGGAACAATGAGTTGTTGAGATATAAATAAATGACGGTAATTTAAGAAACGTTTTTTTTTTTGACAAAAATGGTTAGTAATAAGTGTATTAGTTATTAGAGGGCGGGGGGAGCGAGATTCTAACCTTGTAGGCCTATATTTCTACCAATAATGTCCTTTTCACTCAACTATGTGAGCTACTATTCTGAGACAATAATTTAAGAAAATGTATTAAAACCTTTTGATATTGTAAAACAATAAATAAGATGAGACATATACATATAAATTTTCCAAGCTAGGCAGTTAGTATGAGGGAAAGAGTAACTACACCGTTTACTTAATGTATTGTTGGTATAGCTTTATGGGTCAGCTTTAATATGCATGCTAAAGGGGGGACCTGGTTGATTACTTGGGGAAAGAGGGAGAAACGTGCTTACTTTGGAACTTTTTCCTAACTTCCACTCTAGCAAGTTTTTCTGATGTTTCAAGTATAGTAGTAACATAGATAGAAGAAGAGATATGCTTTTGTAGTGGACAGCTTGCTTCTTAAGTAGTCCAAAGCATGCCCATTACCAATACACGTATTAGATGCTTTGCTTGTCTTGGGAGGTTTTCAGTATCAGTTAAAGCTGCTTGTTTTTCATCCATCCATCCGTGGTCCACACTGTAATAATTACTCCAATGGAACAACCATTGGTGCAAGTTTTGCCTCATCAGTCAACACTCCTTGTTTTCAATCAATACAGTTGGCCTAGTGACTACTGACTTGAGCTATTATGAGACACGGGGTCGACCTGCTGTTTCTAAGTTCGATTCTCGCGGTGAGAAGCTAATGTGAGATTTGTTTCTAAGTTCTTTGATAGTGTTGGACACTTCGTATAACGATCCTAATCCAAAAATATTTATGATTGGGAATGGGTTCTCTTATGTCACATTTTCATCGAGTGAAATCCTCACTGTTCTTACAAAAACCGATATACTTTGAAGTATTAGATAAAGAGGAGAGTGAGAGGACTAGTGAGTTTGGATGAGAGGTGAATCTCCCACGTTGAACTAAAATCACAGCAAAATTCACACGGTAGACATAAAAGCTACAGATTGTCGATTTTGCATTTCCACGGCCATAGAAAGTTCAAACTCGAGTATGCAGGTGCAAACCCCAAACCAAGTGTACGCTTAATAGTACCAATTAAAATTAGGGAGGGAAATCCAATAAAAAATTAACTAGAGAGAATCCATTCCCGATATAACTTTGCTCCGTAACTTGGTCGAAACGATATTTTGTTTCTCGTTTTTTACTTTTCTTTTTATAATTGATGGAGTTTTATTGATAACACCTAACACGCATAATTACGGCGGCTAGGAGAGAGGATGGCTTTATCCAATACATGAATCCATCTTTTTATCATTAAGTTGCTCATGTTGGATTAGTACACAGACGCTTGGTTCAATAGTGGGTGTGACCAATACATGAATCCATCTCTTTATCCCAAATAAGTAGTTCATTTGGCGAGCTAAGAGATACCGAAGGAGTGCACCAAATGAGTGCAAGAAGTAGGTCTCGGGTTCAACTCTCGAAAACTAACATTCCCCCACCTCCACTAACATTGCTTATCAAAAAAAAATAGTGGGTGTGAGAGAGAATTAATTATTCGTTAAACCTAATAAAGCAAAACCATATACTATTATATCGATTTAATTTATTTCTTAATTATTCTTTTTTTTTGTTAAATCAAGGTATACTCCACGCGCAATTGTAGAGAATAATCATTCAAGGTGTCAGAGATCCATTTAAGGGGTTGATTTCTCTCAACAAATGTTTTTCCATATGTACCGGCCAAAGATCGAACTCATGACTAAATGATTAAGAGACTCAAATATCTATCACTTGTACCACATCATGTTGCTTATTTCTTAATTAATCTTTGAAATTGGGAATTAAGGTGGTTTTTATATCGTTGTTGGAATAATCTTAGTTTGCATTTACTAATTAGCAGATTAATGTAAAACCATTGGAATTTGAAAATGCAGAGTGAAAATGACAATAGAGAAATCATTTACTAGGCCACTAGAAGAAATTTGGACCACAATGAGTGGAAAATAATTTGTCTAAGCATATAGTGCATATTTGCATCAGAGACAACATCACTATTGTATTTAAATTATATATGTTCTTGGTTCCAAAAATATGATCGGAGTGATATGTATGATATGTGTGTTTTTACATGCTCTCTGTTTTTGGAGTGCCATCTCTACGCTCTCTACGAGATTGTTGTTAGTCGTTGTGACTATATAGGAATTTGAATCATTTCCTTCTACACTCTCTCATTCTCTCTATGCACTTTTTATTTTTATCATAAATTTTTATCATCTCTCTCGCTCTCTTCTCTCTCCCTCTCTTATATATTATTTTATATATTTTAAGAAAGAGAGAGATAAAGAGTGTAGAGTAAGTGAAAGAGTGTAGAAGGAAAACATCTAAACCCGATTATAGATTTCTCGATACCCTAATTACCTACCATATATACATGATATGTACTTTTGCTTGTTCAAACAAAAAATAATACTAAATACCCGTGCAAACATCAATATGTGCTACTTAACCACATAATCTTCTAGTTCAACACAAACAATTAGCAAATGCTAAGTGGTGGGTGTTAGATTGAAGTGTTCACAGATTATTTTGGACCAAACCCATCACCCTCATCAATCTTAACTTTTTGGTTTGTTGGGTTTGGATGTATACATTTTCATGTAATAGCAAAGAGTTTTTATAAGTTCTAAAAAAATGAAATTTTTAATAATAATTCAACACTTTATCTAGCAAAAATAAAAATTAAAAATAACTTACTAGATAAATTGGCCCACAATTTAGACAGGTTGTATTAGGTCGTCGGGTTGGACACAAAGGAGGACCTATATACCTATAGTTGATGGGCTCCACCTGCATATTATTAAATTTAAAATTCTCACCAACCACACTCAATAAATTTTATTTTAGGACTTGTTTGATTACACTTTTAAAAACAGTTTTGTGTTTTTAAAAAATTAACCAAGAACAAATTTGTTCTCTCTAAATTTTTTAGAAATTGAAAACTATTTTTAAAAGCCTAATCAAAACATACCCTTAATCTCTAGCAGTTCTATTTTGCAACCTTACCTCACACTCAAGCATTGAGCAGATAATGGGCAATGGAGTTTTTATTTCTCAATAAAAAAGAACCCACATAATGAGTAATGATGTTTTTCTTTCTCTTTCACTAGTATGACCGGCTCAAACTCACATGTGAACTCATGTTAAATTCAATTTCTAAATACTTATACACTTCAACATACACACCAACTACACGGGTTACACGGGTTGTTTTGCATAGAAGAGGTATAATCCAATCACAGAATGATTTAAGCTGCGTTTTGTGCCTTCGTGAAGAGGAAACGGTAGAGCACTTAATTCTGACGTGTGGCGTTGCTAAATCCATATGGAATAGTATTTATGCTTGGATCGGAAACTCGGTGGATGATACGGAAAATATTGTTACTCACTTTGTGGAATTTGGAAAATTAGTGAAAGGAAAGAAACAAAGGGGTGTTAAACACCTTATATGGATGGCGGTCACTTGGAACCTTTGGTTGGCTCGAAATAAGGTTATTTTCAATGGGGAGGTGGTTTCCATTCCTTCTTTACTGGCGGGAATAAAGGACATGGCGTGGAGTTGGTTTAAGGCAAGGAGAGGAAGGAATTGTAAAGTGTCTTGGTCGGAATGGTATAATTGTCCGTTGGGTTGTTTTTCATTGTTGTAAACCTTCTATGTATTGTGATGAACTTAATTTCTATGTTTTAGGCGGGGGAGAAGCAGTGGGCTAGGTTATTTATCCCCACTGTTGTGCTATTTTGGTGCGAGGTACTCTTTTTCCTACCTGAGTCTTTTTCCCAGTGGGTTTTGGCTCAGAGAGGTTTTGAGGAGGCCCTCCCCCTTTCCATTGTAACGGTCGGGCACACCTTGTGCTCCCTTTCAATGAATCATTGCTTATCGAAAAAAAAACCAACTACACTCTAAACGTTTGCATCATGTTCATTAAAATATTCTCTCTGGTTATTTTGAAGCACATACTCTATAGTTTAAAGTCACTTTGATTGATTCATTCTTATTGTTGGAAATAGTCAATTAGAATGAAAACAATTAATGTCTACTATGCTAAATACATGAATGAAAACTATGCTCTCTTCTATAAATATAGAGAGACTTGTGAAGGAGTAAAGCATCCCCAGCATGGGTAATCATATGGAGAGTGAAACATCCTCATACCCTTTGGGTGATCATATGGAGATGTTAGAGATCCTCATTTTGAAGAGTAAAAGTATTCCTCCTTGGGTGATCATGTAGAGTTGAAGGGTCTCCAACCATGTCCTAGAGATAGGAGGGTGTTGGTGATCACTTGTGTGTGATGTGAGTATTGTAGGGTAATACACATATTGGGGTTGGGTTACAATTTGTTGTAATCATATTCGAAGAAGATGGATGAATTGTGTTGATGTATTCCCGTGGACGTAGGCAAGAGGTGCCGAACCACATAAATTATTTGTGTTATTCTTTCCTTTATTCTTGCGGTGTGTTTACCTATATTCCCTCAAAGATCCTTGGACGTGTGGGTTAATCCGTTGACGTGTGCGGTTTTCCTAACACTTATACTGACCCATTATTTGCCCTTTTAGTAGTATGTTTTTTTCCTCTTTCAAGAGACTCCACGTTATTTTAGCTCGATACAAACAATGTGTTTTGTTTTTGTAGTTTTTCCTTTATTTGCAAATCCATGTAGGGTTGATCGATGGGAACCGACGTCACAAAATAAATTATTTTTATTCAGAATTTATTTTTGTCCCGTTATATTTAAGGCATATGATACTTCTTCTTTTCAGAGCATCTTAACCTCGACTTCTTATGGTTGGAGCCCTCAGTTGAGTGATATTGTCTCCGCTGCGATTGTTAACATTTTTTGGGCAATTTGGTACTGCAGGAATCATGCTAGATTTAATAACCATGTGATCTCTTTACACACAGCTATCAATTTAATTATTTCAAATGTGACTTTAGCAGGCAATGCCTCTAAATCTACAATGTCTTCATCTATTGCTGAGTTTATGATTATAAAGGCCTTCAATGTTATTGGAAATTACAGAAGTTCTTAAAACATCAATAAGGTTATTTGGATCCCCCCTGTTCCGTACATGATAAAGGGCAATACAGATGATGCTGCTAAAGGTTGTCTTGGTCCAGCTGTTTATGGTGGTTTTTTTAGAGATAGAAGTGCTGCTATCCTCGATTGTTTTTCGGCCTCCATTGGCAACAACTATGCGCTTCATGCTGAAATTATTGGGGCTATGTTGACTATAGAGATTGCTTTTGAATAAACGTTGGAAGTTTTTTTGGTTAGAAATGTGAATCTCAATTAGTGGTTTCTGCTTTCAAGAATTGCAAAGTAGTCCCTTGGAAGATTCGAAATAGATGGAATAACTGTTTATACTTGACCAGGAAAATGAACTTCATTTGCACTCACATTTATAGAGAGGGTAATGCCTGCGCTGATAAGCTTGCTGATCATGGGACTAACTTAAGTGGTTTTGTTTTGGTGGGATATTATTCTTAGCTTCATTGCTGAGGATTTTTTCACAAATAAGTTGGGATTGCCTAGCTAAGGTTTTGCTAGTTTATTTCTTTAGCTTAGTGTTCCTCCTTCTGATGGATTGGGTTTTCCTTCCGCTTCCTGTTTTTGGTGTGCTGCAAATGATTGTTAATGACTTTGGTGCCAACCTGGTTGGGATGAGAGTCATTATAGTGATGCTTAATTTTACATACCTTTATAGGATTGTTTTTTCTAATTCGTTTCGGTTATAATATTGTTTATGCTTATGGGTATTGGTCTAGTCCCCCCATGTTTTCTGTTTATTTTTCCTTTTTATTAATAAAATTTAGGGGGAGTACTTTTTTTCCTTCTTGATGTTTTTCTCTAAGGAGGGTTTTGCATTAGAAGGTTTTAACAAGACTCCATACCCCTTTGTTTTGCTTTAAAAAAATAAAACTAAAAATAAAAGAGCGAATAATTTGGTACTAATTTTACTCTTTTATTTTTTATAATTTATAGAAGTTAACTTAGGTGTTGTAAAAATTTTTTGTCATGAATTTATGAATTTAACCCACAACAGTAGTAATAAAAAAAACCCACACCAATAGTAATTAGTAGACAACTTTTTTTATTCACGTTGCCCAAAATTTATTGACCATATCTATTATAAATAATCTTATTAAAAAAATCTATTAAGTAATTTTTATTATTAATTTTTAGTAACTTACGAAAAAGTCCAGATTTGAACCTCTAACCAACACAATATACTCAATTGGATAGTCCAAACCCATCGACCATCCTTGTGGTTGATTGGATGAGTGACCTATTCGACTCACTCCTTCTACCTAACACAATTATTAGTGAAACAGAGCAGACACTCTGCCAAATATTTTACCGCAATCGAGTATTTATACTCTTCAAATATATTCACCATTGAATAACCATAATTATAGTAATATAGTAACTAACACAATTTTATTATTATTTTTTTCCAATTTGAGATCTTGCATCATAGGTAGTATTTTTTTAGTGTCACATCCAAGGTTATCAAAACTGGACCAGACCGGAATGTGCAACCGGTTTTCCCGGGAGCCAAACCCATGTCTAGTCTAAGTTAGCGTAGGAACAACCTTTCACAAGAACCTCTTTGGAAACCAGAAAGCCGACTTTAAATCGTAAAGCCGGACAAAACCGACAGCTGACCAGTTTGAAGTGGCTGTACTGCCAGAAAACTTCATAAGAGCAAAAATAACTAATAAAATTCACCAAATATGAAGTGTACTATCACCAATTATGCGTGCCTTCCGACACTCAAGAGATACCAACTTTGTTAATGCAACCGTTACTCCCACTCTGAATTTATTTGCCTTTAAATATGAGAGATTATTTTAGACTATTTGCAAATCCAAAATGAACATTCAACATGTATGAGGTATAGATGTTAAATTATTCAAAATTAAAGAGGAAAATAACAACTATAGATACTAAAATCATACACTATATATAAGTTGTATTTTTTAGACAGGATGCCGTTATTACCTTTTGGTACATATGAAAACAAGCTCTCATATTTTCTATTGTATCCTTACACCTAAAAACATTTTTTTATAAAGACAAATAATCCTTACACCTAGAAATAAATCCTTGCATCCGCAAAGAAATAACTTTTTTTAGCAAAAAGAGGACATCCTCTTAATTTATTGAAAAAAACAAAAAAGGAGAACAGAGAAGAGCCTAAGGGGGGACTAGGCCAAAACCCTTGGCAAGAAATATGCTAAAAACAAAACAATTTTACGGGTCCCCTAGAAAAAGGACCCCTAAAACAATCTAGAAACAAATAAAAGTCCAAGTAAGGAACTAAAGTGTCCTATTGACAAACTAAAAGTCAAAAGTCCAACTAAGGAACTAGTATAAAACAGCCAGATCAAAAAGAGGCAGAGACTGAATTTGTCTTGGAGCGGGTGTTATAGCAAACACTATTCTGAACCAGTTTCCTTTTTTGCCGAGATTTCTTCTTATGGGTCTTGGACACAACCAGCTCGGAACTATCAGACTGAGCACCTGTTCCTTGGCTAACCGGAGTCACGGGAACAACCTTATCATCTAACACATCACCCTAAAGGTGTTCTAAAGTTCTCATTTCAGATGCTACCACTATATTAGAAGTTGCATCGGAATCTGAGACATTTAGCGAATCCAGCCTGGTAGAGGGAGGTTGAGTGGAGGATGAGTCAAAAGAGTTGCACCGACTAGCAAAATTCATTTTTGAAAAACGCACCGAGTCAATATTCATATCATTGACAATGATGTCGTTAAAGTTGTTACCAAGTGGCTTCAGTCTCAAGAGGGGGGGTGAATTGAGATTTAAAAACTTTTCTGATCTTTTGAAAATGTTTTTCCCCTTTTCAATGACTTAGATCAATTTTCGCGCAGGTTAAGTGGAAGCGAAGGAATTAGAGTATAAAGCAGTAAAGCGGTATAACAGTAAAGCAGGAAAGCAGTAAAGCACGCAGAGATTTATCCTGGTTCGGTCACCTCCTAGTGACCTACGTCCAGTCCTCACACCCTTGTGAGATTTTCCACTAAAACAACAACAAGGCTTACAGGTGCCTTGGAAAACCTTTACAGACTCAGGCACTCTCCTCCTAGGATACCCCACCTATAGAGAGCCCTCAGATCTAATATAACAATAACAAGAGATACCCCACCCCTAGCTGTTACAATCAACTGCCCTAGAAAGATACCCCACTTCCTAGTACATGCAGCTACCCTAGAGAGATACCCCACTCCCTAGAACAAAACACAACAATTAAATAATAAACAATTGTAAATGCAGAAATACCTCTAGTGTAGGCAGATATTACAACTTGAAGAATACAACCCCAACTAACTCTTAGCAACAGATCAGCTCAGACAGACCAACGGTACGGGACGAGCAAAAGTAAAAGCGTAAAGAGTTTTTCTCAAAAGTTCTCTGATTCGTGAAATGGGTTGTATGAAAATGAACGTGAAGCATTGCCTATTTATAGGCTATGAGGAATTCATTTTTACGTTGAAAATGATGTAGGAATCGATTCTTTGTTAAAAAGTATTTGATCCAGGAATCGATTTATTTAGGTAAGGAATCGATTTTATCTTGTTTGTAAAATATGGGAAATCGATTCTTGAGTGCCATGGAAAGCTAGGAATCGATTCTATACTTAGTGTAAATATGTAGGAATCGATTTTCAGCTTGCCTGAGACAAGTGGGAATCGATTCTCAGTTATGTGCAAAAGGTTGGGAATCGATTCTTCCCTTAAAAAATATTTGGCTCAGAAATCGATTTGTGTATTATAAAACATGGCCTGACAATCGATTTCTATCTTTTCTAATTTGCCTGAAAATCGATTTTGCTATTTGTTTATGCATGAGGAAAATCGATTTTGTTATTTAAAAAGGTGATAAGAATGTTTACGTAAATATGTATGCACCTTTAAAAAGACTTTGTGAGTGTGTGAGACTCTGAGATACGAGCTGACCTTTGAAAGAGCTTACACTTTTTCCTAAGACACACCCAAACCCAAATGACTACCCTTATATTTAAGGACTACCCTTAAACTTGAATCTTCAGTTCTTGGCTTGCTTGTCTTGGATTGTGACTTTGACGTTTAGTCACTTTTATTGACTTTGACCGTCAATCTTACCTTTGTCTTTTTCATCATCAAAACACATCCTGCAATATCAGGTTACCTGCAACACAAGGTATCCACATTCTCCCCCTTTTTGATGATGACAAAACATTAACTCATCTCAAGGTGGGAGGTTAGTTCAAACAGATAATGTATACGATACTCCCCCTATCATAATGCTCCCCCTGTTTTATTGACTGTATGCAAGTAAATGCAAATGCACGCTGAATATTAAAACTTTATTCTAAATATTAAAAACTCTATTCTTCTCCCCCTTTTTGTCATGATCAAAGAGGGCAACATGTAATAACAAATGCGAATCTAACAGCATGAAGAGGAATCAATGATTCCAAGTTCTCTTCGTATGAAGAAAAAGTTTTCTTTTTGTAAAGGTTTTGTAAAAATATCAGCTAGCTGTTTTGCCGATTCCACAAATTCGATTACACAATCCCCTTTTTTGGACATGATCTCTAAGAAAATGATGTCTTATCTCTATATGCTTGGTCCTAGAGTGTTGGACGGGGTTCTTTGTAAGGTTGATAGCGCTGGTATTGTCGCATTTTATAGGAATATGATCTAGATCTATACCATAGTCAAGAAGTTGTTGCTTCATCCAGAGGATTTGTGCACAACAACTCCCTGCTGCAACATATTCTGCTTCAGCAGTTGACAGTGCGACACTGACTTGTTTCTTACTGTGCCATGAGACTAATGCACTACCTAGTATGTGACATGTTCCACTAGTGCTTTTTCTATCCAACTTACATCCTGCAAAGTCAGAATCTGAATAACCAATAAGACTACATGTGGCACCTTTTGGGTACCATAGACCAACATTTTGAGTGCCTACCAGATATCTCATTATTCTTTTGACAGCTACTAAATGTGATTCTTTTGGATTTGCTTGATACCTAGCACACATGCAGACACTAAACATGATGTCCGGTCTACTAGCAGTTAAGTAGAGAAGAGAGCCAATCATACCTCGGTATTTGCTTAGTTCTACCGGTTTACCTTCTTCATCTTTGTCTAAGTAGCATGAGGTGCTCATTGGTGTGGACATTTCTTTTGCTTTGTCCATTTCGAACCTTTTGAGTAGTTCTTTGCAGTACTTTGATTGAGATATGAAAATGCCGTTGTTTGTTTGTTTTATTTGAAGCCCAAGGAAGAAGTTGAGTTCTCCCATCATTGACATTTCAAATTCATTCTGCATAATACTTGAAAATTCTTTGCAAAGCAATTCATTAGTAGCACCGAAAATAATATCATCCACATAAATTTGCACGAGTAAGATGTCATCTTTTGACCTTTTTATAAAAAGTGTAGTGTCAACTTTTTGAAAATCATGATTGAGTAGAAATTTGCTCAATCTTTCGTACCAAGCTCTGGGAGCTTGCTTCAGACCATATAGAGCCTTTTTGAGTTTAAAAACATGGTCTGGTTTTTCGAAATTTTCAAAACCAGGAGGTTGTTCAACATATACTTCTTCTTGGATAAAACCATTTAAGAAAGCGCTCTTAACATCCATTTGATACAATTTAAAATCCATGATTGATGCAAAAGCAAGTAACATGCGAATAGCTTCTAATCTAGCTACAGGAGCATACGTTTCATCATAGTCTATTCCTTCTTCTTGATTATAACCTTTAGCAACTAGTCTAGCTTTGTTTCTAATTATTATACCTGATTCGTCTAGCTTGTTTTTAAACACCCATTTTGTGCCTATTATCTGGTGTTTATCAGGTCTAGGAACTAGATCCCACACTTCGTTTCTTTCAAACTGATTTAGCTCTTCTTGTATAGCAATAGTCCAATGTTCATCAACTACAGCTTCATCTATATTTCTAGGTTCAATTTGAGATACGAAAGCCATATGATTACATGCATTTCGAAGAGAGTTACGAGTAGTTACCCCTTTTGTTACATCACCTATGACATTTTCAAGCGAGTGATCCCTTGGGATTCTCCATTCCTTGGGAAGTTCACTGCTTGATCCTTCTTCTGACTTCTCTTGAGGGGTGGTTTTTGTTTCTTCTTCTTTCTTCTTCTCACCTATCTCTAACTCTTCAGGTTCATCTGCAATATCAATAACCTTTCCCAGCCTTTTGGGGTTAGTTTCATCAAATGTAACATGTACAGATTCCTCAATTACCTTATTTCTTTTATTAAAAATTCTAAAGGCCTTGCTAGATAAAGAGTAACCAAGAAAAATTCCTTCATCAGCTTTAGCATCGAATTTACCTAGGTTGTCTTTTCCATTATTCAATACAAAGCATTTGCAACCAAAGGTGTGAAGGTGTGAAATATTTGGTTTTCTCCCCTTGTAAAGTTCATAGGGGGTTTTCTTTAAAATAGGCCTAATTAGAACTCTATTCATAACATAACAAGCAGTACTTACAGCATCCGCCCAAAAATATTTTGGGATGTCATGATCATTTAACATTGTTCTGGCAAGTTCCTCCAATGATCGATTTTTCCTTTCAACAACTCCATTTTGTTGAGGAGTTCTAGGTGCTGAGAAGTTGTGATTTATACCAAGTTCTTCACATAGGATTTCGAATTTTTCATTTTCAAATTCTCCACCGTGATCAGATCGAATTGAGACAATCTTCAATTCTTTCTCATTTTGAATGCTACGAGCAAGCTTTTTGAATGCTCCAAAAGCTTCGCTCTTGTTTGCCAGAAAGAGAGTCCAGGTATACCTTGAATAGTCATCTACTATAACTAGAGCATAGTAATTTCCACCATAACTTTTTGTCCTTGAGGGACCAAATAGATCCATGTGTAACAGCTGCAAAGGTTTGTTAGTAGACACAATATTCTTTGATTTAAATGACACTTTTACCTGTTTACCCTTTTGGCATGCATCACACAATTTATCTTTTTCAAACTTGATATTAGGCAAACCACTAACTAGATCTTTAGACACTAGCTTGTTAAGATGATCCATATGAATATGAGCTGTCCTACGGTGCCATAACCAAGAGTTTTCTTCCTTACTAATGAGGCAACATGCATTATGTGATGAAACACTATCTAAACTCATCATGTATATGTTTTCTACTCTATTTCCTATCATTCTAACTTGTTTACTTTGTTTATCCTCAATGATGCATGAACCTGAGTCAAATATTACTCTATTTCCTTTATCACAAAGTTGGCTAATGCTTAAAAGATTATGTTTAAGACCTTCAACATAGAGCACATTATCAATAGCAGTAGATAAGTCTTTACCAACTTTACCTTCACCAAGGATTCTTCCTCTGTTATTGTCACCATAAGTCACATGACCGCTTGATCTGGGGGTAAGAGTTAGAAACTTTGTAATATCTCCAGTCATGTGCTTTGAGCATCCGCTGTCAAGGTACCAATCTGACCCCCGTACCTTGAAGCATACCTCGTTTTCATTCTCGCTTTCATGATCAGCCATTAATGCAACTTGAGCTTCTTCATCTTCTGATTCATCTGATGAGTCCATGCAGTTGTCTTCCCATGCAATGTAGGCTTTTCTTCCTTTGTTATTTTTGAATGCCTTCTTTTCAGATTTGGAGTCCTTTTTCTGTAGATTAGGACATTCCATTTTCATGTGCCCGGGTTTCCCGCATTCATAACAAGTAGGAGGACCGGATGTACTTTCTTTGCTGGAGAACTTTTTGGATTTGAAGTTCTTTCTTGGATAGTTGTTGCTTTTCATGAACCTTTTGAACTTCCGAACCATAAGAGCCATATTCTCTTCACTTTCATCAATTTCATCATCTGAGTTGTCACTATCATCAAATTGACTAGAACAAGATGCTTTTAGAGCCAAGCTTTTCTTTTTCTTATCTGTATTTTCGTACTCAGCTAGACGAGTGAGTTCTAGTTCGTGCTCTTGAAGTTTACCAAACAGAGTAGCCAGAGTCATAGTAGCTAAATTTCTTGATTCAACTATAGCAGTAACCTTAGGTTGCCATTCTCTATTCAGACATCTCAGAACTTTGTTGATTAGATCCTCTGCAGGAAATGACTTACCTAACAAGCTCAACTGATTCACAATGTGAGTGAACCTTTTCTGCATTTCTGGTATTGTTTCACCTGTATTCATTCTAAATAATTCGTACTCTCTGATAAGAGTATTTGTTCTTGCCCTTTTCACTTCATTTGTACCCTCATGAGTAACTTGGAGATTATCCCACATTTCTTGGGCAGATTTACAGTTTGAAACTCGAAAAAATTCATCAGGACTTAAAGCAGAAGTAATAATATTTTTGGCACGTAAATTATGTTGCACTTTTCTTTTCTCATCATCAGACCATTCATTTCTACTCTTAATAGTAAGAATACCATCTACTAAGTGTGTGGGGACATAGGGTCCTTTTTCCACAGCATCCCAAACATCTAAGTCTACCCCTTCAATAAAGATTCTCATTCTTTCTTTCCAATATGCGTAATCTTTCCCGTTGAATCCCGGAGGACGGGTAAGAGAAGCACCCTCTTGCGTAGACCAACCTGAAGCCATTTCTCTTGAAGCTGCTAGGCCCTTTATACAAGAGTCTAGCTTTGATACCACTTGTTACCAAGTGGCTTCAGTCTCAAGAGGGGGGGGTGAATTGAGATTTAAAAACTTTTCTGATCTTTTGAAAATGTTTTTCCCCTTTTCAATGACTTAGATCAATTTTCGCGCAGGTTAAGTGGAAGCGAAGGAATTAGAGTATAAAGCAGTAAAGCGGTATAACAGTAAAGCAGGAAAGCAGTAAAGCACGCAGAGATTTATCCTGGTTCGGTCACCTCCTAGTGACCTACGTCCAGTCCTCACACCCTTGTGAGATTTTCCACTAAAACAACAACAAGGCTTACAGGTGCCTTGGAAAACCTTTACAGACTCAGGCACTCTCCTCCTAGGATACCCCACCTATAGAGAGCCCTCAGATCTAATATAACAATAACAAGAGATACCCCACCCCTAGCTGTTACAATCAACTGCCCTAGAAAGATACCCCACTTCCTAGTACATGCAGCTACCCTAGAGAGATACCCCACTCCCTAGAACAAAACACAACAATTAAATAATAAACAATTGTAAATGCAGAAATACCTCTAGTGTAGGCAGATATTACAACTTGAAGAATACAACCCCAACTAACTCTTAGCAACAGATCAGCTCAGACAGACCAACGGTACGGGACGAGCAAAAGTAAAAGCGTAAAGAGTTTTTCTCAAAAGTTCTCTGATTCGTGAAATGGGTTGTATGAAAATGAACGTGAAGCATTGCCTATTTATAGGCTATGAGGAATTCATTTTTACGTTGAAAATGATGTAGGAATCGATTCTTTGTTAAAAAGTATTTGATCCAGGAATCGATTTATTTAGGTAAGGAATCGATTTTATCTTGTTTGTAAAATATGGGAAATCGATTCTTGAGTGCCATGGAAAGCTAGGAATCGATTCTATACTTAGTGTAAATATGTAGGAATCGATTTTCAGCTTGCCTGAGACAAGTGGGAATCGATTCTCAGTTATGTGCAAAAGGTTGGGAATCGATTCTTCCCTTAAAAAATATTTGGCTCAGAAATCGATTTGTGTATTATAAAACATGGCCTGACAATCGATTTCTATCTTTTCTAATTTGCCTGAAAATCGATTTTGCTATTTGTTTATGCATGAGGAAAATCGATTTTGTTATTTAAAAAGGTGATAAGAATGTTTACGTAAATATGTATGCACCTTTAAAAAGACTTTGTGAGTGTGTGAGACTCTGAGATACGAGCTGACCTTTGAAAGAGCTTACACTTTTTCCTAAGACACACCCAAACCCAAATGACTACCCTTATATTTAAGGACTACCCTTAAACTTGAATCTTCAGTTCTTGGCTTGCTTGTCTTGGATTGTGACTTTGACGTTTAGTCACTTTTATTGACTTTGACCGTCAATCTTACCTTTGTCTTTTTCATCATCAAAACACATCCTGCAATATCAGGTTACCTGCAACACAAGGTATCCACAAAAGTGAATAGTAGGAGCTTCTTAAACAATATCCAACTGCTGAGAGGATTTCATATCCCCAGCTGAGGCGAAAGAGTCCTTGAGAATAGATTTCCATAGTCCCCCAAACAAGTGCTGATGGTTAGACATGTTGGAAGATATGTCAATACAAGACAGCTGATGATAAAAAAATTTTACCGTGAAATTCTTGGAAGTATCATGTGGCCATAGCCATGCGTCTTTCCTTCCTCTAGTCGGTTTAACTGACTGTAAAATGCTGTCCAAAATTTGGCCTTCAGCCACCCGGACCGAATCCGTGTGATGCTGCCACGGTGTAGACCACACCCAAACTTCACCATTCCAAGCACCCAAGTCAGCCACCAAGAGCTGCTGCTGCCCTTCCCCATCACAAAACACCGGAAAAACTTTGAATAAAGGCTCTATGCCTAGCCATTGATCCTTCCAAAAATTAATGGAGGTTCCATCACCAAGCCCCATTTTAATACACCACGCGAACCTTCGCCGTTCCTCAAGATTGTCATCCAACTTTACCAAGTCTCTCCACCAAATCGATCCCGAGTTCCGGCTAGATATACCTTCAGCCGAGTTATGAACCAAAGTAGTAGCATAGTCCCCATAACGATGTCTCAACAAACGGCTCCAGCAGACATTAGTATCCGTCAAAGCCTGCCATTTCCACTTAGATAACAAAGAAATATTGAATAACTCGATATTTTTAATACCAAGACCACCATCCTTTTTTGCTTTGCAAACTTTATCCCAAGCAACCCAACACATTCCCTTGTCTCCTTCTTTGATACCCCAAAGGAAATCCCTTTGAATTTTGATCATCTTCTTAATCACCACTTTCGAATCTTTATAGAATGATAGCATGTATAGAGGGATGCTATTCAAGACAGAGTTGATGAGAGCAACCCGACCACCGATCGACAAGAAACGGCCCTTCCACAAAGCCAAACGTTTTCTTACCACTTCACTTTAGTTTTTTAACTAAATTTCTAAATTTATACAAAACACTATTCTACTAAAATTACCTATAAAAATAAACGAGTCACACTAAAAAACAAAAAAAAACTCTCACCATTTTGGAAAAAGTTATCACCTTAAAATTTTAATTTTTCTCTCCGAAATCTGTTTACACTCTTAATGATAATCTACTATCTATCTTTTACTATCTACTTTAATCTATTAATCAACTAAAATAATCAATTGAAACTACGAGATAACTGCACTAAATACTAATATATAAAAAACACGGGATAACTGCACTGATATATAAAAAAACACAAGATTAATATTTGTCATTGAAAATTAAATTTTTTGAAGACTACTATAAACCTACTATCTAAAAAACAAGAAGATTTAATGACTATTTAAACTACTAATTAATATTTAAAACAAATATTTCTTATTGATAGTCTACTATCTCTTTTTTACTATCTACTATAATCTACTAATCAACTAAAATAGTCAATTATAACTACGAGATAACTGCACTGATATATAAAAAAACACGGGATAACTGCACTGATATATAAAAAACACGAGATTAATATTTGTCATTGATAATTAAAATTCACTACTACAACAAACTTACTACTAAAAAACAAGAAGACTTAATGACTATTTAAATTACTAATTATTATTTTAAAAAAATATTTCTTATTGATAATCTACTATCTAACTTTTACTATCTACTATAATCTACTAATTAATCAACTAAAATAATCAATTGAAACTACGACATAACTGCACTGATATATATATATATATATATATATAACATGGGATAATTGCAGTGATATATAAAAAAACACGGGATTAATATTTGCCATTGATAATTAGAATTTTTGAAGACTACTATAAATCTACTATCTAAAAAAATAAGAAGGCTTAATGACTATTTAAACTGATTAATATTTAAAACACATGCGACAATTATTTATCACTAATACCTAAAAAAGGACAAATAATTGTCACTAATATATAAAAAAACACGGGATAAATATTTTTTATTGATAATCTACTATCTATCTTTTACTCTCTACTATAATCTACTAATTTACTCAAATAATCAATTGAAACTATGAGATAAATACACTGATACATAAAAAACACGGGATAACTACACTAATATATAAAAAATGCGGGGATAACTGGAATGATATATATAAAAACACGGGATAGCTGTACTGATATATAAAAAACACTGGATAACAACACTGATATATAAAAAAACACTGCACTGATATATAAAAAACACGGGATAAATGCACAGATTGTTTTTAAATGATACTTTTACATTTTAATATTTATCTATTTTTTATCTACTTTAAATTTGTCTTTATTTTCACATGTTTTTTTATAAGCAAATGTTAGTGGGGGTGGGGGAAAGTTAATTTCCGGGGTTTGAACCCTAGACCTCCTTCATGCAACTCCTTCATGCCCCTTAGCTCGCCAACTGAGCTACCTTAGTGTTGTTTTCACGGGGTAATGTTCAGACTATTTAAATACTGTCTAAGTTCATTTTTAAAAAGAACACGACAGCACCCGTGCATATGCACGGGTATCCTACTAGTTTCCCTCAAAAATAGATTATCTCCAGAAAAATACTCCATCCAAATCCAGAGACACTTAGGTTATACAAGTAGATCATTCTTCAATCCAAACCACATCATTTTTTAGTTGACAAACTGCATTAAATTTCACAAGATTTCACAAGAGTATACTTGGCTAAGAATTGGGCCACTTAACTACCCCATCCGGCCAACATGAGAGATAGATGCATACTAAAGAAAACGTAAGCCATCGTCCACTCGCCCTCCTCCTCAACAACAAGTCCTATCGTCCTCTCCCACCGTAGGCATGGTTTTGATCCGCCCTCCGGCCAAACCTCCAGACCTCACTGACCCGTCGGATCTAATGGATTTAGTGGCTTTAACTGTTCCTCTCTGCTCTGTGTTCCCTCTTGCCTTTTGGAACCTCTACTCACTGCTTGTTGTGCTCTCTTGTTGTTTGGAACTCAGATCTCCCTCTTCTAGCTTTCACCCTATTCTTATTGGCATCTCAGATTCGGACCGAGAACCATCAGGGCCAGTTGGTCTTCAAATATGGGGAAAGTCAGGACTTTCCGTCTTTCCTCCTACTCCAAATTCGTGGGGCTCTTGTTTTATCTGTGACGTCTCTCGCTTTGCTCAGTGGTGGTGCTCGTTTTGTGGTGGTGGTTGGGTCTCAATGGCGGATGACGACAAATTGGGTAAGGTTTCGTGGATGCATCACTTACTAGAGGGGAAGTTTGGTCTTTCTTTGCTCAGTTGGGAAACCCTAAGTTGTTAGCCCATTGGACTCTTTCCTTAGTTTTTATGTTTATGCTTTTAGTTAGATGTTAAATCTGATTGTTCAGGTGCTCCTTAGGCTAATTGTTAATTTTTAGGAGCTTATCTAGGCCCGATCGGTGCCCTGTTGTAATGTTGCTTGCTTGTGAGCTTTTAGCTTATATTATGTGTAATGTTTCGGTGGCCTTTGCCCGATATCAATGAAATGTTGTATGATTGACAAAAAAATATAAGCCTGTTACAATTAATGTTCTTAATAGTTCACTACTGAAGCAAGAAAAATGAGTGGTCATTGTCTTTCACAAGTAAACAAAAGTTTAATAATTATGGAAGATGTCAAAGAATAAAAGCTGTGGAGAAGTGCATAATAATAAAACCGATTTAAATCATAAATTTTTAAACGTTGTGTGTTAGTAGTGGTACTTAAATAATCTTATCTTATATATTATAAACCATGAATGACAGACAAGTCACCAGACAAAAAATATTACATCATTGATGACGTAATTCCACGTCAGCAGTTTTTGACAACTTGGCGTCCAACTCAGCTTTTTGATCAATCTGAACGGCTCTAAATAAATGTTACATTATTGCACAATCTGAACGGCTCACATTCACTTAAATTGCGGCTCCTACTTTTTTTTTTTTTAAAAATGAAGTCATCATTAATAAATGTGCATAAACAATAATTTCAAAATAAAATTTGTTTTTGCATATCTCATCATTAATTGCCATCCGCATTCAATGGCATCCACATCATCAGCCAATAAAAAAAACATCTCCTTAATGATTTTCAGCTCCTAAATTAAATGGTCCATATTTATTCATTCCCGATTATTAATATACCTTTGATGGAAAGGTTAGCAAACCGTTATCATTCGGTATCAAACCTTCCAATATTGTTCTAAAAATAATGATTGTCAATTATGCATCATTCCAATAATAGTTGCTATATAATGAACTGCAATTTCACAAACACGTTTTAGCTTTATGAAAATTATAATTATATAATTTATAAATGAATTCAGTTATATATATATATATATATATATATATATATGAATAAATAAATGAATTTAATAATAAATATATAAATGAATTTATAAATGATGGGTTTAATTGCACGTATATAAATGAATTTCTATAATACATACATATATAAAATGCAATTTGACTAAAGTTTGAAATCCAATAATACATATATAAATGAATTTATTTATAATGCTGGAATAATCTTCATATATAATAATTGCTATTTTAAAATGGTATATAATTAAAGGCATTTATAATATACCAAACATCAGGGTCTATTTTAGCACACATATTGCCAACTTAATTAAGAAAGAAAATTCTGTTGACTTTTGCGAAATTTTGGCACACAACACCCTAAACCTAATCAGGGTCTATTTGCTAGCACTATAAGTTTTAGCATATATCAGGTACATTCACATCAGATTCAGAGTGAAAAAGAACCTAAAAAACCATACGTACTTATTGACAGTCAGAAAATTAGAAAGTATGGCCTCCACCACCAAGTTCTGTGCTGCTCCACCAAAAAAGGTTCTATCTTTGGCGACCATTGAACCAGGCAACGACTCAGCATCGATAATGGTGAAGGTCATTAGAAAGTGGCATGTATTTTCTACATATGGGGGCAACTCACCTGTCGCAGTTGAAGTGGTTTTAGCACATGTAGAGGTATATTCTAATTTAGAATATTTGGTACAAACGATAAAGTTATATCTGATATAATTAAAGGACAGTTCTTATTCACTGAACCATCTTAATAGTAATATTCGTAATAGTAATAATAGATATTGTCATTACCTGAAGGTATTAGCGAGGAAATGAGAGATATAATTTTTTTTAAAACCTACTTTAATATGGAGCTGATTTTATAGTAGTATGTAAAAATATAAACTCACCTGTAATTTTTCAATACCTTAAATAAAGAAGATATCTACTAATTAATCTTACAAAATCTTATATCAATATAAATGTGCAAAACAAGATGCACTATTTGTACTTTTTTAATGTAACAGATGTTATACATAATCTGAAAACTTAAACTAGAGCGTGGGGTCAGCTGTTGGGGCTGATCCTCCCTTAACCAAGGATCGGGGGTACGATCCCCACCTTAGGTACAAAGCACCGTTAAAACTCTGGGCCAGCTGTCTTGCCCCTCGAGGCACCTACAATGAGCGGGGATACCCGTGTTTACCCAAAAAAACATAATCTGAAAACCATAACTCTCTATTAAGTCTGAGATATTACTCTATTTTAGCATTGTTAACCATGAAATATTCTCCAAATTTGTTAGGTTGTCTTTTTACGTTACAATTGGATAGTGTCATCTCATTATTAAATAATTCTTTTCACTATAAAATATTTATTTAAATATAGATGTTTTAAAATTGGATTTTCATAGATGAATGCTATTAAACGGTACCTTCTGATTATTAAATAGTTACATAAATATATATAAATTTATATATACATTTTTTCATTGAAATCATTCTTTTCACTATAAAATATTTATCTAATTCTGACTGTATATTACTAAGATATAATTTTTATTTCTTTTACAATAATATTATAAAAGAAGTTCAAATGATATGTATACCCGTGCAGCGCACGGGTCATACAAACTAGTATCACTAAATCATAAAAAAAAAAAACTTAAATAATATCACTTGCCACACACTACACAAAGAAACCAATTCACTTAATGATAACCATGGTTTTGACTTTTGACCGTCAAAGTTGCTGTCAAATTCAAGAGTTTGCTTCAATTTATAATACGCTCTATAAAGATGTCATTTGTTAACTTTTGTTTTTTTCCATCTTACTAGGATTTGAAAAATTTCAGAACACAATTGTACTTATCAGCCGAATATTTTGAGCTCTCATACACCAATCATGACCAAAAATAGATGTAAGTTATTTTGTATGTGGAGTTGAAGCAAAGGAGTAAAGATCTTTTCCATTACTTGTGTTGTCTATTGCTTTTATTACTATAGTATAAAAGATATTTAGACCTAAACTCGGTAAGAATAAAGCTTCTTTTTTTAGTGAACCTAAATCACCAAGCGATGCAAGGGGATCATTAGATGCTAGCAACGTTTGATGTTTTTCAAGATCATTTCGTATATGATTTCTTTGTAGCTTTTATGAAATTTGATTTTTATGACATTAGATATTTTAGCTAAAAAAGTTTCTTTTGACAATATAACCATAAATGTTTGAAATACATTTAGCAAAGTTATATTTTTAATTAAATTTTTAGTATTTTGATTAAGTTTGATAAATGTTTTTTAAGATATATGATTCGTAATGGTAGTAGTAAAAATGTGATAATAAGATAAGATAAAAAAATTTCACCGGCAATAATTAGAGGGAGGTTAAAACTACTACAAAATTACTCTATATCTTAGGAGGTTTTTAACCCCTTTAAGAAACTTCGACTAATCGCGGGCCTTAAAAACCCCCACATATATTTGATACCAATGTTTTGTGTAAACTTCCGCAAAAAGATTATGGCACTTGAAACTTCGACAACTTTTAAAACCCCCGCAAATTAATTTGCAGGGTTAAAAACCCCACTAATTAATTTAAAACCCCGGTTATTTGATACGTTTTTTTGTAGTACTCATTAGAGATAAACAAGAAAAAACAAAATAACAAAAGAAATAAGAAATAAAATAAAACAGGGGGTGGGGGAAGTTCGAGACTTAAAAAGAGAGTGAGATAAAACAAGGAAAATGCTAAATAGTGCGAATGTATATTCGTAATGAAAATAACATCATTTTCTGCTCGATCTTCTCGTTTTTCTTGCAAATTTAATCTCAATGGGACACCGATCTCTTTTCTGATCTGATGGACGTATCCCTCAATAACCTCAGGAATATTATTGACAAAATCTTCAAAGGGATTCAGATACGCTAAGACCCAATTGACTAATGCTCTTCAAAGAACCTGGTGGTAGATAAGAGGGTTTAAAATAAGTTAGTGAGCATTAGAGTTATTTTCATGTGAATCTTGTAGCAAAACATTTCAACTTAAAAATAACTCTATATAAGAAATTTAAAACAGGAAGTTACAGAATGAAATCCATTCAAGCAAGGTGATAGTGAGAGTGTCCCGTAGTAGAGTCGTTTTGCAAGCATCTATATATTTGGTCTTTTATTTTTGTTAAAATAAACATCAAACTTCAGGTGGGAGGGCATTTAACACACCTTCATGTGTTTTCACCAGACTTTTCTTCCGGAAAGATGAGAGGAGGGATATAAAACAAAGGAGATGAGGGACATACAGCTAAAAAAATGGGTGTAAGCGTCAATTACTAAATAAACTAATTTTCAGAATATCAACAGAATAAAAACAATAGAAATAACAAATAAGAAAGGGAAAGGGGAAAGGGATTTAAAGAAACCCTAATTTTATAATGCTCGCTTTAGAGGAAGGAGAGGGAAAAGAGATGATGCGAAGAGAGGGTACCAGAGGTGCGAGAGACATGGGGAGAGAGACTGAGCACAATGGAGAAAAGAAGGGAGTGAGGGAGAAATCGAGAGATGAGAGGGAGAGTGTTGTGCATGTTGAATTTCTAACCCTTATTAATGTTTTACTGCAGGGAGGTACAAAACACACTGAGAGAGGTGCAACTAGCAGAGAAGCCCAACGTTACTGGCCCAGCCCACAACAACACTCTTCTTTATGCTAAACAAAAAGGATTCGGGTTTTGCGGAGCTGATCGGATCCACACACGGGTCAACACGGACCCGGATCAATGCCCAGTGTATAAAAGGTAAACCCTAATTTTTCTCACCAGAATTTCAAGATCCTTTCTCTCTCTTCTTCCTTTTTCACCGTTTCCCCTTTTCTTCTTGAAACCTAGCTCTACTAGGGTTTCGTCTTCTTCACGAATCTTCAGTGATTGAAGCTATGTTTATGCTTCAATCACACTCTAATAGTGATTACAGCGAGATGCTGTAACAAAACCCCTTACGTTTTGTACACAAATTCTTACGGATTAAAGTTTCTTGCTTACGAACAGGGTTCTGTTCTTGTTCGTTGCTGCGAAGCCAAACGATGCTTGAATCACTCAAGCTAACTATGGTTGAGACTGAGAAAATGTGTAATCCTCTTCTAATCTTTTCTTTTTCTTTCTTTCTTCACTGTTTACGCAAGATTCAGAAACCCTAATATTTGAATCTTTATCCTTTCAGGCTACAAAGACAGGATGAGGAAATCAAGTAGTCTACAAAGGTAATAATCACAGTTCAGTGTGTTTTTCCTTTGTTTACTACTTCTATTTCGTTAAAACTTACTACCAGTCTTTGTTTTGTTGTATGTATGACTGTGATTGTTCTTGATGAACAATCAACCACTTGACCCAGCTGTAAACCTTCAAACAAGCCTACAGAAAGGTATATTTCACCCCCTCTCTCTTAACTTTTTTCTAATCTTCTATTTCAGTCTCAGAAATAGACCACTAATCCCTCTCTTGTTTCCTATCTGCGATGTTTTCAACACTTTTGAAGAACATCAGAACTCAGAAGATGAAGGGACTCTGGAAAGACTTGAAGAACGAATCACACAGAGGAATAGAAAAGAACTGTAAAGAAAACTTGTAAAATTTTATTAATTTTTCTGTGTGAATTCTGTACAGCTTATAGGTCTATTTATACAAAATAAAAGACCCTTCTAAGGGTTTGTCAGAGTTGGTTACATAGATTGTAACTGACTTTAACTATTTGTAACTAAATAAACAGATAACAGAATCTGTTTTTGGACTGCTGGGGTAACAACTATCTGTTTGTATTATATAGCTGTTACCAAATCCAGATGGTATTTTAGGTTTTTTTATTAAAAACCAATATCCTCCCTTAATACAAAACCTAACAAACACTTAGGTTAATTCTAGGGTAAGAAGGAAATTAGAAATCCAAGACATGCCCCTGGTATAGCACTCAAAACAATCTCCTAAGACAAGCCCTTAGGAATAGCTTTTAGACATGGTTGCTTTCTTTAAGACTTGAAGGCAACCAGGCCAACTTCCCTTCTCAGCCTAGTAAACATCTCACCTTTTAGAGCCTTGGTAAACACATCAGCAAGCTGTTTTTTGGTTGGGCAGTAGTCTACAACCAAATTACCTTTAGTAACCTGATCTCTAAGGTAATGGTACCTTGTCTCAATATGTTTCGTCCTTCCATGCCCCATAGGATTCTTAGCAAGACATAAGTCAGATTTGTTGTCAATTAGGAGTGTAGGAGATTGAGTAAGTTCCACCTTTAGCTCCTTTAGCAATGCTTACAGCCATGCTGCCTGTGTGGCAGCACTACATGCAGAGACATACTCTGCTTCACAGGAGGAAAGAGCAACTATTTGTTGCTTTTTAGAACTCCATGAAATAGATATGCCTTGAAACTTGAACAAAAAACCTGAAGTACTCCTTCTATCTATGTGATCTCCACACCAATCATTGTCAGAGTACCCCCAGTAGCTCAAACTTTCCTAGATCAGTGCCTTTAGGAAAGAACAAGCCATAATTCATAGTGCCCTTAATGTACCTAAGGACCCTCTTTGCAGCATTAAGGTGTATCTCCAATGGTTCATTCATGAACCCGCTAATCATCCCAGTAGCAAACAAGATATCAGGCCTGCTGTGGCAGAGATATCTTAGTGAACCTACAATCTGCCTGGAAAATGTAGGGTCCACTTTAGAGCCTTTTTCTCCCTCCTTTTTGCACAGAAACCATTCTGCTGGATAGAGGGCAGAATTGCATTCTGCCATTTCAAATCTAGTGAGTAATTCCTTAGCATATTTTGTTTGATGTAGGATTAGATGGCACCCTTAGGAATTCTAATCCTAGGAAGTAGGATAGTCTTCCCAAGTCTGTCATCTCAAATTCACTCTTCATAGAAGATTTGAACTTGTTAATCTCCATAGGACAGCAACCTGTTACCAAAATATCATCAACATATAAACAAATTAGTAACAAATCAGTATCCATAGTGCCTTTCACATATACACCAAACTCATTGGTGCATTTTGTGAAACCACTTTCCACAAAAAATGTGTCTATTCTTTTGTTCGAGGCTCTTGGAGCCTGTTTCAGGCCATACAAAGCCTTGTGTAAATGGCATACAAGATTTTCTTTTCCTTTTATCTCAAAGCCAGGTGGCTGTGAGATAAAAACAGTCTCTTCCAAGGGTCCATTCAAAAAAGCAGACTTAACATCTAAATGATGTAAGTCCCATTTATTACTGCAGGCCAAGGCAGTGACCAACGTAATGGTCTCATGTCTGGCCACAGGTGAGAACACTTCCTCATAATCTATCCATTGCTTTTGTTGGAACCCTCTAGCAACAAGTCTTGCTTTATGCTTGACTATTTTACCATTGGGATCCAACTTGAGCTTAAAGACCCATTTAACACTTATTGCCTTCTTTCCTTTAGGCAAGACTGTCAAAGACCAGGTCTTATTTTTCTCAATAGAGGCCAGCTCCTCTATCATAGCATTTTTCCAGTTTTTATCCTTTAAAGCCTCCTTAAAGTCCACTGGTTCAGTATCAGCCATCATTGTAACAGCCCAGGTCCACCGCAGCGGCCACCCCGGTCCCACTGTTACCTCACGGTCTTCTCTACCCCTCTTGTAGAATTTTTGCCTTCCGTGGGAATCGAACCTTGCACCTGAGGCATAAGTGCAAGTTAAACCCCCTTCCCACTACCAATTGAGCGCGCGCTCAATTGGTAGTGGGAAGGGGGTTTAACTTGAACTTATGCCTCAGGTGCAAGGTTCGATTCCCACGGAAGGCAAAAATTCTACAAGAGGGGTAGAGAAGACCGTGAGGTAACAGTGGGACCGGGGTGGCCACTGCGGTGGACCTGGGCTGTTACAATCATAGCATAGTGGATGAGGTCACCATCCTCATTCACTTCACTATCTATGGCAATATCATAATCTGCAAGCCTCCTAGGAGGCTGTCTCAACCTTTGTGTTCTAGGCAGGGCCTGAACAGTAGGTTCAGGTTCTGTTTCAGCATTGTCCTCTTCCTGTTTTTGAGGATTCTGATCCTCATTAGGTAGAATAGGACCCTCTTCATCAGAACTATCACCATTAGGATTAGGTTCAGTGTCTAAGACCTCCTCTAGGATGGTAGAGTCCACTGAACTTACTAGTTCAGCTTTGTCCCAGTACCATTGTGTTACCAAGTGGCTTCAGTCTCAAGAGGGGGGGTGAATTGAGATTAAAAAGACTTTTCTAACCTTTTGAAAATGTTTTTCCCCTTTTCAATGACTTAGATCAATTTTCGCGCAGGTTAAGTGGAAGCGAAGGAATTAGAGTATAAAGCAGTAAAGCGGTAAAACAGTAAAGCAGGAAAGCAGTAAAGCGCGCAGAGATTTATCCTGGTTCGGTCACCTCCTAGTGACCTACGTCCAGTCCTCACACCCTTGTGAGATTTTCCACTAACCAAAACAACAAGGCTTACAGGTGCCTTGGAAAACCTTTACAGACTCAGGCACTCTCCTCCTAGGATACCCCACCTATGGAGAGCCCTCAAATCTAATATAACAATAACAAGAGATACCCCACCCCTGTTACAATCAGCTGCCCCAGAAAGATACCCCACTTCCTAGTACAAACAGCTACCCTAGAGAGATACCCCACTCCCTAGTACAAATCACAAACAATTAAATAATAACAAATGTAAATACAGAAATACCTCTTAACGTAGGCAGATTACACAATTTGAAGAACACAACCCCAACTAACTCTTAGCAAAAGATCAGCTCTTGACGGACCGGCGGTGCGAGAAGAACACAAATAAAATATAAGAGTTTTTCAGAAAGAATAGATTATGAGAATGGGTTGGTTAAAGAATGGAGGTGGTGAAGCCTCTATTTATAGATTTTGAAAAACCAGATCTCACGTTGAAAAAGGTTAAAGGAATCGATTCTTTGTTAATTGGAAAGGATCTAGGAATCGATTCATTTGCTTGATCTGATCTAGGAATCGATTCTGATTTGTTTGTAAAATGGATGGCAATCGATTATTGGCTTACAGGCAAGCTAGGAATCGATTATATAGATTAAAGAAGAAGGTTGAAATCGATTCTTATTTAAATAAGGAAGTAAGGAATCGATTATGTGCTTAACCATTGATTTAGGAAATCGATTTTGAGCTTTAGAGAAATACTAGGAATCGATTCTTTACCTTTGAAACATTATAGGAATCGATTCTTATCTTTAGGAAAATAGTTGGAAATCGATTTCTTTGCTTTTAATAAAAACAATATGAATTGTTTCTATGCTTTGAAAAAATAGTTTATGAATCGATTTATATACTTTAGTAAAAATAATATGAATCGATTGTATGCTTTCATATTGAGTTAAAAATCGATTTTGATATTTAATAAAAATAGTGTGAATCGATTTTATAGTTTCTCAAAAACCTTTTTATGTTTACGTATGCATGCATGCATTTTGAGAAAGCTTTGGGACGAGAGACTTTGCGAGATGAGCTGACCTTTGTAAGAGCTTACATTTATCCTAAGACTCACCCAAGACCCTAAGGACTACCCTTATATCTTGAAACTTAAATTCTTGAGTTTGATTGTCTTGGATTGACTTTTGAATATATGATACTTTTTATCAGCTTTGCTTTGACACTCTCATTCCTTTGGCCATCAACTTGGCTTTGTCTTTTTCATCATCAAAACTAATCCTGCAATATTAGATAACCTGCAACACAGGTATCCACATTCTCCCCCTTTTTGATGATGACAAAACATTAACTCATCTCAAGGTGGGAGGTTAGTTCAAACAGATAATATATATATGATGCTCCCCCTATCATGATGCTCCCCCTGACTTATTGACTAGATGCATAATATGCAAGTTCTATATATGATATATATATATATGCAACCCTATATTTCTGATATATATATATGCAACCCTATATTTCTATATTTCTCTCCCCCTTTTTGTCATGATCAAAGAGGGTCAATATATGATAAGGTTTGCGAATCGAATGTCACAGCTATTTGACAAGGTAAAAAAAAGGGCATTTCTGATTTGTAAGTGATCATCAAAACTTGAAGAAAAACATATTTGAGACCATGAAGAGAATATTTTATTAAACACAGGTAAAAGCTAATTATGAGTCTCAAAAATTTGTGAAGCAGTTGTTTTAAGCTTTATACATTTCATGCTGCTTAGTTTGAAAGTTGGTGATGGTAGCCAGAATATGGGAGAAAAATTATTTTAGGTAAACAACGATTGTGAGCATGTATTTTTCGAAAAATACCAGTGCTAGCAGTTCATTATAAAATAGATTTCAGGAAAAAATAGCACTTTAACTGCAGAAATTCACAAGTCACAATTTCACTTAACTTCACATTTCTTAAAAAAAATCACTTTGAAAAACATTTAATTGAAACTTCATTTGAATAAGTGAAGAACCAGGTTTTCTTTTGCAATGGATTTTGTGAAAAATATCAACTAGCTGATTTTGACGATTCAACTAACTCAATCACACTATTGCCTTTCTAACCATAACCTCTAAGAAGGTGATGTATAATTTCTAAATGATCAGTCCTAGAGGGTTGACCAGAATACTTTGATTCCTGTTATTCTAATCATGTCTTATAGATATTGTTCTTAATGATGCATGAAATTAGTCTCTATTTCACTAGTCACATATTTGACTTAATAAACTATTTTTAAGCACATTTTCAAAATAGAGGCGAATAAAATTTTAACCAATCTGACCTTTACCGGTGATTCTTCCTCTATTTATCACAAGTCACATGACGGCTTTTTCCGGGGGTGAGTGTTAAGAACTTTATTGCGTCTCCGGTCATGCGCTTCGAGTCTTTGCTGTCAAGGTATCGATCTGCCCCCATACCTTGAAGCATACCTGCAAAGAACTAAAACAAGGTTCTCGGTACCCAAATCTCTTTGGGTCCTTGTGGGTTAGTGTTTGGTATGGTTCCTTTGGGAACCCACACCTTTTTCATATTTTGTTTACCTCTTGCCCTGCAAACAGAAGCTGTATGTCCAGGTTTACCACAATAATAACATGTAATATACGGTCTAGTGGAAAATTTTGGTTTATAATGAACATGCCTTTCTATGGGTTTGTTTCTAGGGAATCTATGATGCACATTTTGTAAACTAGACAATTTCCCAACAGTCCATTCCAGTTCATGAATTTTCTTTTCAGATTCAACACATTTATCACAAGTATAATTTTCTTTAAAGCATGCAAGGCTATCATTTTCTTTTCTAAGCTCTGACTTTTCTTTAGTTAAAGCAGTAACAGCATTTTCAAGATGAGTGATAACTTTCTTAGATTTATCTAATGCTTTAGCTAGTTTTAAGGATTTATCATGCAGTTCAGTAAATGCTTCATATAATTCATCATAGGCATCTTGTAAAGATTCAGAGTTAGAATATACCTCAGTTTCACTTTCGCTGTCGTGATCGGCCATGAGAGCAACTTGATCTATTTCACTTTCTGAGCTATCTGATGAGTTCCTGTTTTCCCATGCTGTGTAGTCTTTTCTACTCCTTTTTCCTTTGGATCCCTTTTTCTCATCTCTTGGTCGTTTTCTTTGTAATTTTGGGCATTCCAATTTTATGTGTCCGGGTTTCCCACATTCGTAGCAGGTTAAAGGACTTAAGTAGTTTTGTTTGCATGAGACTTCTTTGGTTGGAGAATTTTTTTCTAGAGACCTCCTTATGAACCTTTTGAATTCTCTTACCATTAGGTCTATATTCTCATCATCTTCATCACTTTCACTTTGCGAGTCATCACTGTCGTCGGATGAACTTGAACTTGAAACTTTGAAAGCTAGGTTTTTCTTTTTCTTGACTTTTCCTTCATTCTCTGCTAGACGAGTGAGCTCTAACTCGTGCTCTAGTAGTTTCCCAAACAGGGTGGCGAGAGTCATACTAGTCAAGTTTCTTGACTCAGTTATTGCAGTCACCTTTGGTTGCCATTCTCTGCTTAGGCATCTTAGTACTTTGTTGATCAAGTCTTCGGGAGGAAATGATTTTCCTAATGAGCCCAGTTTGTTCACTATGTGAGTGAACCTTTTCTGCATCTCTGATATTGTTTCACCTGTATTCATTCTAAACAGTTCGTACTCTCTGATAAGAGTATTTGTTCTTGCCCTTTTCACTTCATTTGTACCCTCATGAGTAACTTGGAGATTATCCCACATTTCTTGGGCAGATTTACAGTTTGAAACTCGAAAAAATTCATCAGCACTCAAAGCAGAAGTAATAATATTTTTAGCGCGTAAATTAAGTTGCACTTTTCTTTTCTCATCATCAGACCATTCATTTCTACTTTTTATTCTAAGAATACCATCTACTATGTGTGTGGGGACGAAAGGTCCTTTTTCCACAGCATCCCAAACATCTAAGTCTACCCCTTCAATAAAAATTCTCATTCTTTCTTTCCAATATGCATAGTCTTCTCCGTTGAACCCCGGAGGACGGAAAAGAGATGCACCCTCTTGCGTATACCAACCTGAAGCCATTTCTCTTGAAGCGGCTAAGCTCTTTATACAAGAGTCTAGCTCTGATACCACTTGTTACCAAGTGGCTTCAGTCTCAAGAGGGGGGGTGAATTGAGATTAAAAAGACTTTTCTAACCTTTTGAAAATGTTTTTCCCCTTTTCAATGACTTAGATCAATTTTCGCGCAGGTTAAGTGGAAGCGAAGGAATTAGAGTATAAAGCAGTAAAGCGGTAAAACAGTAAAGCAGGAAAGCAGTAAAGCACGCAGAGATTTATCCTGGTTCGGTCACCTCCTAGTGACCTACGTCCAGTCCTCACACCCTTGTGAGATTTTCCACTAACCAAAACAACAAGGCTTACAGGTGCCTTGGAAAACCTTTACAGACTCAGGCACTCTCCTCCTAGGATACCCCACCTATGGAGAGCCCTCAAATCTAATATAACAATAACAAGAGATACCCCACCCCTGTTACAATCAGCTGCCCCAGAAAGATACCCCACTTCCTAGTACAAACAGCTACCCTAGAGAGATACCCCACTCCCTAGTACAAATCACAAACAATTAAATAATAACAAATGTAAATACAGAAATACCTCTTAACGTAGGCAGATTACACAATTTGAAGAACGCAACCCCAACTAACTCTTAGCAAAAGATCAGCTCTTGACGGACCGGCGGTGCGAGAAGAACACAAATAAAATATAAGAGTTTTTCAGAAAGAATAGATTATGAGAATGGGTTGGTTAAAGAATGGAGGTGGTGAAGCCTCTATTTATAGATTTTGAAAAACCAGATCTCACGTTGAAAAAGGTTAAAGGAATCGATTCTTTGTTAATTGGAAAGGATCTAGGAATCGATTCATTTGCTTGATCTGATCTAGGAATCGATTCTGATTTGTTTGTAAAATGGATGGCAATCGATTATTGGCTTACAGGCAAGCTAGGAATCGATTATATAGATTAAAGAAGAAGGTTGAAATCGATTCTTATTTAAATAAGGAAGTAAGGAATCGATTATGTGCTTAACCATTGATTTAGGAAATCGATTTTGAGCTTTAGAGAAATACTAGGAATCGATTCTTTACCTTTGAAACATTATAGGAATCGATTCTTATCTTTAGGAAAATAGTTGGAAATCGATTTCTTTGCTTTTAATAAAAACAATATGAATTGTTTCTATGCTTTGAAAAAATAGTTTATGAATCGATTTATATACTTTAGTAAAAATAATATGAATCGATTGTATGCTTTCATATTGAGTTAAAAATCGATTTTGATATTTAATAAAAATAGTGTGAATCGATTTTATAGTTTCTCAAAAACCTTTTTATGTTTACGTATGCATGCATGCATTTTGAGAAAGCTTTGGGACGAGAGACTTTGCGAGATGAGCTGACCTTTGTAAGAGCTTACATTTATCCTAAGACTCACCCAAGACCCTAAGGACTACCCTTATTTATAAGGACTACCCTTATATCTTGAAACTTAAATTCTTGAGTTTGATTGTCTTGGATTGACTTTTGAATATATGATACTTTTTATCAGCTTTGCTTTGACACTCTCATTCCTTTGGCCATCAACTTGGCTTTGTCTTTTTCATCATCAAAACTAATCCTGCAATATTAGATAACCTGCAACACAGGTATCCACACATTGCTTGCCTTCAAGCACAACCACATCCCTAGATATCTCAATCTTGTCAGTTTTAGGATCTAGCAGCCTATAAGCACATGTAGGATGATATCCAACAAGGATTAAGGGCCTGCTCTTATCCTCTAACTTCTTTCTCTTACCAACAGGTATATGGCTATATGCAAGTGAGCCAAATACCCTTAGGTGAGAAACCTTAGGCTTGTCACCACACCAGACATGTTCTGGTACCTTGTCTTTCAAACGTTTAGTAGAGCACCTATTTAGGATATAGACAGCTGTATGGACAGCTTCTGCCCATAGCCTTTTAGGTAGCCCCTTTGACTTGATCATGCTCCTAGCCATATCAACTATTGTCCTATTCCTCCTTTCAGCAATACCATTATGCTGAGGAGTATAGGGTGATGTTACCTCATGTATTATACCTTGAGTGGTGCATTATTCCTCAAAATCTTTTGAGGTGTACTCACCACCACCATCGGTCCTTAAGACCTTAAGTTTCTTACCACTTTGAGTTTCTGCCATTGCCTTAAACTCCCTAAAAACACCATAGGCTTCTCCTTTAGTCTTAAGTAGATAGCCAGATTTTCCTTGAAAATTCATCTACAAAAGTCATAAAGTATTTATTTCCCATAATAGAGGGTGCATCAAGTGGTCCACATAGGTCAGAATATACAACATGCAAAATATCCTTAGAAGAATGTTTCATTTCCTTATTAAACTTTTTTCTAGGTTGCTTACCCACTAGACAAGTAGTACATGTCTCTTTAGTAACTTCAATTTTAGGTAACCCTTCTACTAACCCTTTAGTACTTAGGTTACTTAGGCCTTTGAAGTTTAAATGCCCAAACTTTTTATGCCATAACATACCTTCAAAACTAGCTGTGGCACTTAGACAATCTGTCTTTGTGATACTAATGCTGGTTTTAAAGGTTCTATTAGTGGCTAAAGGTGTCGTTAAAACTAATTTGTCTTTAACATCATACAACTTTAGTTTTAGATCCTTCATTAATATTGAAAAACCCTTCTCTATAAGCTGTCCTAGGCTGATAAGGTTACAGCTGATCCCAGGAACATAGAAAACATCTTTTATCAAACTTACTTGGCCATTTTCTTTTTTAAATCTAATGTTTCCTATTCCTTCAGCAGTTATAGCCTTATTGCTAGCACGCTTTATAGTTGTTTTTCTACTAGAATCAAAGTCAACTAACCACTCTTTGTTTCCAATCATTTGATTAGAACACCCTGAATCTAGATACCAAATTTCAGTGATGGTTTTTCCATCACTTGTAGTAACTGACAGGACTACACAGTCACTGTTTTCCTTTAAGTCTAGGTTAGTTACAACAAAATCCTCCCTAGGTTCTGTTTCTCCTAACTCATTAGTTATCATACTAAATCCTACATGTTCAGATTTTGAATCAGAATCTTCTTTAGCCATATTGGTTTCAGTTTCAGTTTCCTTAGGCTTAGAATCCTTTCTAGTAGGGCATTTAGTAGCATAATGCCCATATTTATCACATCTATTGCATTGTACTTTAGATTTGTCATTCTTTTTACTAGAATCAGAATTTTTCTTAGTGGAGTCACCCTTACCACTAGACTTACCTGACTTACCCTTAAACCAATTACATTTACCTGATTGGTTGTTGTTTTTGTTGTTGCTCTTAGTCCATTTCTTTCCCTTTGGTTTGGCTGCAAACATAGCTTGATCTTCTTCACCTTCACCATTCAAGAGATTCATCCTAATCTCTTTGGCTTCAAGCCTACTTTGGAGATCTTCAACTTTAAGATCTTCAGACTTGATGGTGTCTTCAATGCTATTCACAATAAAACCAAATTTTCTTGTTAAGGACCTAAGAATTTTTTTACAAACAGTTTGTTCTGTTAATGTCTCTCCATTGAGACTCATTGCATTAGTGATTTTCTTTAGTCTCCCAAAGAAATCAGTAATGCTTTCACCCTCTTGCATATTCAAATTTTCATACTGCTTTCTCAATGATTGCAGCTTCTCCTCCTTGACTGGTGCACACCATTATAGTATTTGTCAAGGAGGTCCCAGGCAGTTTTAGAGACTTTGATGCCTCTAACTCTGTCGAAATTACTCTCATCACACCCCTGTTGTATGAGATAGATTTCTTTCCAATCCTTCTTGGTATTTTCCTTATGTTCAGCCCTTTGTTCAGGGGTTGGGTTCTGAGCTAGTGCTGAAACCCCTTTTGAACAATTTCTAAAACATCATGGAAGCCAAAAATGGCTTCCATTTGCAAACTTCACCTGTCCCAGTTTTTCCCAGTTAGTTTAGGAATCTGGGTAGACAAACTAGCATTTGACATGTTGATTTTGCACCTTAACTAGCACCTTTAGCTATCCTGTGAAAAAGAAACAAACTGTCAAAAACTTATACCTACACAGTCACTTACTGTGTAGGCAGAACAGAATCTGTAAATAAAGATAACGAAATATAAAGAACTAGAATTTAGGTTTAGAGTTGTCCCTGGATTGTTACTATGCTCTGAGATACCATGTTGGACTTCTAACCCATATTAATGTTTTACTGCAGGGAGGTACAAAACACACTAAGAGAGGTGCAACTAGCAGAGAAGCCCACCGTTACTGGCCCAGCCCACAACAACACTCTTCTTTATGTCAAACAAAAAGGATTCGGGTTTTGCGGAGCTAATCGGATCCACACACGGGTCGACACGGACCCGGATCAATTCCCAGTGTATAAAAGGTAAACCCTAATTTTTCTCACCAGAATTTCAAGATCCTTTCTCTCTCTTCTTTTCTTTTCCTCCGTTTCCCCTTTTCTTCTTGAAACCTAGCTCTACCACTACAAGAAAATGTTGAATTTCCGGCCAGGAATCTCCGGCGGATTCGGAGCCGCCGCAAATTTTGCGGCGGATTAGGGGGATTACCGGCGGATTTTATCCGCCTCAAACTTTCCGGCGGATTCCGTGGATTTTGCGGCGAATCTGTTTTTGCCGTGGATTTTGCGGCGGATTGGAGATTACAAAAAATAAGCCCCATTTTAAATTTTCAAAAGTCCGCCGCAAATCCCCAAAACCGCCGCAAATCCCCGTTACCGGCGGCCTTCAAAAAATAAGCGCGCAGTTTGAATTTCAAATTTCCGCCGCATATCCCCAAAACCGCCGCAAATCCCCATTTGACCGTTTGACTCCGTTTTCCTATATATATATCCCTTCCCCACTTTTTATTCTTCACACTTCTACCAATTCTCTCATTCTCTTCTTAAAATTTCTCTCTTACTCTCTCCAAATTCTCTCCTTCCCTACTAAATCTCTTCTTGAAACTCCTCACTTCCTCCCTACGAATTGTCTTCTCCTTTCATTGGAGCTATAAAAAATGAACTTGAAGTTAGACTTCATTTGTACAATAATGGGTTTAGGCTAAATTATTGGACATGGAGTCGTCACGGGGAGGTAGCACCAGGAGTAGCTGCAGTTCCTGTGGTTAATGTTCCGGTTGATGTTCCTGCAATGACTGCTCTTTCCAATTTTTATTTTTTTAAATAGTAAATTAATTAATTATTGAATTTTATTTTTTTATCAATAATTAAAAATTTTAATAAAAAAATAATTTTTTTAATTAAAACGATTTTTTTAAAAAATAATATTTATTTTTTTTTCTAAAAAAAAGGATTTTGCGGCGGATATATGGTCTTTGCGGTGGGTAATTTTCCGGTGGATTTATGGTCTTTGCGGCGGATTATCCGCGGCAAAGTCCAATTTTGCGGCGTTTGCTGCGACCTGGCTACCGGCGGCAAAAATCCACCGCAAAGTCCACTTTTGCGGCGGAAATATGGCTTTTCCGGCAGATTTTGCCCGCCGCAAAATCCTGTTTTTCTTGTAGTGTACTAGGGTTTCGTCTTCTTCACAAATCTTCAGTGATTGAAGAAGATTTGTTTATGCTTCAATCACACTCTAATGGTGATTACAACGATGCTGTAACAAAACCCCTTACGTTTTGTACACAAATTCTTACGGATTGAAGTTTCTTGCTTACGAACAGAGTTCTGTTCTTGTTCGTTGCTGCGAAGCCAAACGATGCTTGAATCACTCAAGCTAACTATGGTTGAGACTGAGAAAAGGTGTAATCCTCTTCTAGTCTTTTCTTTTTCTTTCTTTCTTTACTGTTTACGCTAGATTCAGAAACCCTAATATTTGAATCTTTATCCTTTCAGGCTACAAAGACAGGATGAGGAAATCAAGTAGTCTACAAAGGTAATAATCACAGTTCAGTGTGTTTTTCCTTTGTTTACTACTTCTATTTCGTCAAAACTTACTACCAGTCTTTGTTTTGTTGTATGTATGACTGTGATTGTTCTTGATGAACAATCAACCACTTGACCCAGCTGTAAAACTTCAAACAAGCCTACAGAAAGGTATATTTCACCCCTCTCTCTTAACTTTCTTCTAATCTTCTATTTCAGTATCAGAAATAGACCACTAATCCCTCTCTTGTTTCCTATCTGCGATGTTTTCAACACTTTTGAAGAACAACAGAACTCAGAAGATGAAGGGACTCTGGAAAGACTTGAAGAACGAAGCACACAGGAATAGAAAAGAACTGTAAAGAAAACTTGTAAAATTTTATTATTTTTTCTGTGTGAATTCTGCTTATAGGTCTATTTATACAAAATAAAAGACCCTTCTAAGGGTTTGTTAGAGTTGGTTACATAGATTGTAACTGATTTTAACTATTTGTAACTAAATAAACAGAAAACAGAATCTGTTTTTGGACTGCTGGGGTAACAGCTATCTGTTTGTATTATATAGCTGTTACCAATTTCAGAGGGTATTTTTGGTTTTTTATTAAAAACCAATAGTGCAGTGGTGCACCGAGGTGGAGCATGAAGACGGTGACAGTGCCTTGGCGAAACGACGCGCGGTCTAGAGCTAACAGGGAAGCCTCACTTTCTTTTCTCTCACTCAGTTTGCTTCTTTTGCGTTCTTGTTGCTACTGGTTTTCTATTTTTTTGTATGCTTTTTCACTCTAATGCTCTCAAACTTCATAATGCTTCTATGTATTTCCTTCCCTTTGAAGATTTTTACTGTTTCTTTTTCTTCTCTACTATCTTCCCATTGCGACTCTCTTCATCCTTTTCCAATCCCTCTATATTCCGTATTGTGGAACCCTTTTTATGAGTAAGCTTCATATTGAACGTGTGTTGTGCCATCGCACATTATGGTTGTTTAAAACCGAATCAATCCAATAAAAAACTGCAAACCGAACCAACCCGAACCAAAAGTGCAAAAAACTGATATTTATCGAACTTATTTGATTTTTTTCAATCAATCCCGCGGCTTGGTTTTGTCCGCGGTTTTTGTTCCACCAACCAAAACAAACCGAAACTATGAATTCTTTGTAATCAAGACCATAATTTAGCAAAAGAAACAAAACACGATGATAACTGGGATTTCATCTCCAACAAATAGTCAAACTTATGATCTTATCTAGCTGGTATTAGGTACATGGATTAAGTTACATTGTGGGTTTTTTTACTTATTAATTAAGTTTAATATATTATTTTTAAAACTATTTTATTTTTCTTTATATTATTTGGCCACTCCATAAATTGTATGCTAGCTCCACTCCTGATAAAATTCCTTAGTTAACATGTTTATATCTAATGACATCGAAACTATAATAATGATCATGTAGACTAATTCCATATAATATGCTTTCATAAGCACAATGCTATATGCCTTGTGGACATGAGCATTTAAATTACAAGTTTACACCCACGCGACTAAACATCTATTCATTGGGTGCATGAATACAAATTTTACTGAATTTTTTTTCATGACTTTGGAGTCTTTTCTTTTTTGATTTATTCATATTTATATAGTTTGATGACTTTGATCACATGAAATACTTTACCGGGAATTTTTTTTGGGTAAACTCGGGTATCCACCCCACGAACAGCAGTGACTAATTCCTCGCTAATTGTAGATGCTTCGAGGGGCAGGACAGCTGGCCCAGAGTTTTAACGCTGCTCCGTACCCAAGGCGGAGATCGAACCCCCGACCCTTGATTAAGGGAGGATCAACCCCAACCGTTGTAATCAAGAACAGTACTGTTTCCATCTATATCAGCTTGAATCCACACATCCTTTATTTCTTGCTCACACAACCTGCGGTAAGTTCTTTTTCTCTTCCTCACACAAGTCTTTTACTTAGAGAAAAAAAGTAATAATATTTAAATTTAGAATTAATTAGTTAATTTAACTCTATTTTAAATTATGTTTTATCTCGAAAAAAACCGAACTAATTTAAACCCCATTGGTTTGGTTTGGTTCGGACTTTTTATTAAAAGCCGGCTAAACCAAACCACATCGAATGTATTTTTACCTAGTGGTTTGGATGGTTTTTAGGCTCAAAACCGAACCAAACCGCACCACAAACACCGCACATTGAATGTGCAATATGCCCTGTCATGATTTTTCCCCCTTTTGTTTATACTAATGTTTCTTAGTGTGTTTTTATATGCTTTATGGTTTGAAAAAATTCCAGGTGTTCGAACACACAAAACTCATTTCTCAATAACCGGTTTAAAGAAAAGAAGAATTAATTTTTGTGACAAAATATGTAAAGCGAAATGCTAATCAGTCTGTTTTTGAGTACTTTAAAGTTTAGAAAAAAATATTTGTTTAAATACGCGAAGTTCGATCCTTAGTAATTGGTTTAGGAAAAAAAAAATTTGGTCATAAAATATGTAAAGTGTTATGCTAGTAAGTATGTTTTGGGGTACTTCGGAGTTTGGAAAAAAGCTTAACTATTGAAATTCGTGATGTTCGATCCTCGATAAGGGTCCGTTCAGGGTGGTTGTGATTTTTTGATTTTTGGCTCCGGAAGTCAATTTCAAAACCAAAACGCTCCAGAAGTAAGATAGGGTGAGTAGGTTTTTTTTTCCTTAATTTCAAAAAAGTTTTCCATAAAAACTCAAAACAAAAAAAATAAGTTTTATAATTTTTGTTTTTGTTTTTAATGGTAACATGTCACCATCAATGGTTCCCGACCACTACTCCAACCACCATTTGGACCACTACCGTCAACACTCTGACCGCCGCCAACCACAACTTCGACAATCGTCGACCGCTAGTTTGACCACTGCCAATCACCATCCACCTCTGACCATCAATCTGACCACCACCAACTACCACTCCAACCACCACCAACCAGCACCGACCACCACTTCGACCACCGTCAACCACCGCTCTAGTCATCATCAACCACCACTCTAACCACCATTCACCACCACTCCGACCACCATCAACCACCACTCCGACTACCATTATCACCACCTCATATAACCACTTTATCCACCTATGATCTCCAATATGACTACTATCGACTATCATTATGATCATTACTCCGACCATCACCAACCACTACATCTTCTACCATCGACCACCAATTTGACCACCGCCGATCACCATTCCATCCTCCTATCATCACCAGTCTACCACTTCGACCACCGCCAACCACCAATGTGGCACACGTGGCTGACGAGGGCGGGGAGTGATCGCTGGTGCCCAAAAAGTTGGCACAGACAAAGAGTGGCTCCTGGCATGCTTCTAGGTGGAGGGACACGTGGATGAACCGAATATGCACCAGAATGAGAGGGATCCTGAGGTTGTGCAGGTATGAAACTATACAGTTGAAGGAAGACTTAAGAAATTGATTTGGACTACCTATACCAAAATAATGCATTATCTTTTCGGGAGCCCTTCCAATAAGACATCTATAGTTAAGCGTGCTTGACTTGGAGTAGTAGTGGGATGGGTGACCTTCAGGGAAGTTTCCTAGAAAGCATGCAAGTGAGAACAACGCATGTTGGAAAGACACGTGTTGGTTTATGGGGGAAGTCGACAGTTCTGAAAGCAGACTACGATGTTACAAATGGTATCAAAGCAGCAGAACTCTCCCAGTATGGTGTGGTTCGGGGATGAACCAAGGGGAAGCTGGTGGGCATGTGACACTCGTGGCTAACGAGGGCGGGGAGTGATCGTCGGTGCTCAAAAAGTTGGCAAAGAGCGGCTCCTAACATGCTTCTCGGCGGAGGGATACATGGATGAACCGAATATGCACCAGAATGAGAGGGATCCTAAGGCTGTGCAGGTATGGGACTGTTGTCATACCCCAATTTTGTCCGGCTTAGGTCCAAACCCTAATTTTCCACACAAAAAGAAAATATAAAAAATGACTTATGCATTGCATTTTGGGTCCTAGAAATCATTCCAAAGTTTTTGAAATCATTTTTAGGGTTAGAATGCACTTTTTGGGAAATTAGGGTTTTTAGGGTCAAAAAGGGCATTTTGGTAAGGTCCTATCAATTAAGGTCTATGATACTTTAGTAGCTGAGAGATGATTTTTTTGAAAACATGTATGATGCATCAAAATAAGCTTTGAAAAATATTTTACAAAATTGCATGCATGCATAAGGTGGCACTTAAACCCAAAAAAAAATAATTTTGTTGAAAGCTTGAAATCTATTTTCACAAGGCATAATCGATTATGCTAATAGATTATGTGCCTGAATGTTTCAGAGCACATAATCGATTAGCATCCTGTTATAACTAAAAGAAATAATCGATTAGCAAGCTATCCTTACCTTCCTTTTTTATATACCATAATCGATTATATGCTTCAAACAACTAAAGCACATAATCGATTACCACCTTTTAAGGAAGGTTGATAATCGATTATGCACCTGTTTTGCCTTACAACAATAATCGATTATCATCTCACCAAAATTCCCATTCTCATCAACATAATCGATTATATGCTTCAAACAACTAAAGCACATAATCGATTACCACCTTTTAAGGAAGGTTGATAATCGATTATGCACCTATTTTGCCTTACAACAATAATCGATTATCATCTCACCCAAGTTTCCATTTTCATCAACATAATCGATTAGCATATGTTTCAATTGAGAGACATAATCGATTATGTCATGCATTAATGGTTAAAAATCAAACGGTTGTTTTTGAAACTCTATAAATAGGAAGCTAAGCTTCACCATTTCGAAAAAAACACACACTTTCACGAAATCTGAGAAGGATTGCTCCAGAGACATTTTCACGAGATCTGGGAAGACAACTCTCGCAAATCTCATTTTTCAGTCCTCCGCTTCATTTTTGCTCTACTCGCGCCGTTGGTCCGTCTGAGCTGATCTCCTGCAAGGGTTAGTTGGGGTTTGCGTTCTTCAGATCTGGAATATCTGTCTTCATCAAAGGTATTTCAGTCTTTTCATTTGTTAATATTTAGTTATTGTGATCCATGTGATTTAAACTTAGCTATAGCATTTATCTACTCGTTCTTGTATATTATCGTCCATTGTTGAGGACGAACCATATGATTCCCACTTATGCCTAGTGCATCATGTTCTAAGTGGTGAAGATGGTCTCGGGTGATTCAGCTTGCCCCTTTTAAACCCTTTTAAAAACATTTTTTTAATTAGAACTACGTCGCTTTGATTCCCGTTTGGGATACGTAGGAGCGAGCCACGTTCTCGTCAAGCGCAACAAATAAAAATTCTTTTCACCCCTCTAAACCAATCATTTTCATAAAACAAACAAAAACCACTTTCAAACCCATTGTTGCTAGTAGCTCATCAGAGCCTCTGTTCGTTTAGCTATTAGTGACAATGTCCTTTTCTCCTAAAAATAATAAACGGTGATCCATCATAACCTTTGTTAGTTTGATCATCGTACAAATCAATCTCTTTCGAAAATCACTTTCCAAAAGGATAATAAAAAACGAGTTGTTATCAATAGTCCATCAGAACCTTCGTTCGTTTGACTAGCGGTACAACTCTCTCTTTTGAGTATTTAGTAAGTGATTCATCATAGCCTCTGCTAGTTTAATCATTCACTAATGCTCGTCCTATTTCAAAAACTCACTAAAAAAGATAAAAAACAAAAACTTTTCAAAAAGAACCAAGAACTACGTAGCTTTGAATTCTCCATCGCACCGGGAGATACGTAGGAGCGGGCCATGTCCCGTCAAGCACTTTTTTCTAAAAACCCCTTTTTCCCCCCTTTCTCACCAAAAATAAAATTTCCAGTAAGTTTTCTCATTCGTCTTCAAACAAGAAATAAATAGGCAAATCTAGGTATTTTTCAAATCAAACGTTAAAACCACACATTTAATTAGAGGTTCCCTTTCGGTAGAAAGGACGTGCGCGGTGCTAACACCTTCCTCGCGCGTAATCGACCCCCGAACCTATATCTCTAGTTTTCGAAAGACCATCCGCCTTGCCCAAAAGACCTTTTTTCAATGTTTTGGTCTCAAAATTAAAATATTGGTGGCGGCTCCAAAATTATTCCACGTTGTACATTGAGAAACCCAAACGGGGATTTTTCGGGGTGCAACAGCTGGCGACTCCGCTGGGGAACTTTTTTTTAAAGACGAGGGTCAAGCCTAACTAATTACAATGTGTGGTTTAATGTATTGTTGATTTGATTAAAACCTTGTTTGCCTTTCTTTCTTATCATTAATGGTAGGCGTATGCATTTGTGTCCTTCTATGTTCCTTGTCTTGTCTTATTCCCTTTCTTTTATCGTTTATGCCCATGCATTCTTCCAATCCCCATGTTCCCTTCTTTCTTTGCTCCTTTTCTTCAAGGTAAGCTCATGCATCTCTCCCCAATTCTATCATGTCCCTTCTTCTCAATTCCCTTTTTGAAGTAAGTAATGTGTTTGTTGTTGGTATCCTAGGCTAGTTGTATTTGAATAATATTGAACCATAGGGTAGACAACATGCTATTATCTGGACTGCTCTGGTTTTCATTTCAGGTGGGGGTAGTACTAGGGAAAATGCCCTTGACACACACTACACTTATACCCTGTGACTATGTGCTTTGAGTGGGACCATAACCCAGGTCTGCAAAAACTTAGGAGAGTGGATTCGAGTAGTGAGAGCCCATCAGGACCTTTGTCCGTTTGGCTACTTGCGAAAGTTTCAACCAGAGTTGTGCTCTTTCATGATGCCTCACACCTAGCAGTTTGCTGCATTTGTGGGGAATTTTGTGAAAGGGACTGTAGCTCTGGTGGCCTTGTGAGGGAGTGAATAGAGCTACATGGAAGGATTACCCTTTTAATTGCCCTAGATCATAGGTCTCACCTCTTTTTAGGTCACAAGGGCTTTTCCAAAATTGTGTGTTGCATTATTACATCTAGTTTAGTTCATTTCCGCCAATATTTTTTTTGAAAAAAACAACAAAATCAAAAAAGAATATGTTTTTCCTTCACTTTCATGAATACCTATATGAGGTGGCATATAGGGTATACTGCCCTAAAATTTCAAAACCCCTACCTGTAAATGTCTATCTTTATAACAAGCATCCTCATCACTCGCATTTTACATCGTAACAGCATGCATTACATAAGCAAAATTCTGAAAAATTCATACAGCATTCCTCATGCATCTAATAACATAAAGCCATGTGCATATGCATTGCATTCATTTACGCATTCATACTTGTACTCATAAAAGATGTTCTATCATCAGAAAGAAAAACAAAAGGCAAGCTGGTTCGCCAACACCGATACTCTATCCGTCTACAGACAAGACTAATGGCTAGCAATCAACATCTCGAGAATGAGGACCCCCTGGGTCAAGATGAGTCGGTTGTGGAAATTCTTAACCCCGAGCAGCTGGCTCAAGAGAATCAAGCTTTGAAGACTAAAGTGGAGGCTATGGAGGCTCAGAGGGCCGAGATAATGAATATGCTGCAAAATCTGAGAAGTGGGACCGCTGCTGAAGCCATTCCCGTGGTGACAAGTCAGCCTGCTGTGGTTACTTCTAGTGGAGCTGCGGGTGTGCCACACATTCACATCCCTAGTCCCAGTATTATACCTCCCAGAAGTTCTTCTGCTCTTGCTCCGGAGATTATTGTGAATCCTCCAAGTGTTGCTTATCAAATGGGAAACTCCGCTCAGTATGGGGTTTACTACTTCAGTCCGAGGAGCTACCCTCAGGGCCAGATGATTGAAAGCCCACAGCCAAGAGACAGATGTCACTTGCTAGAAGAACGATTGAAGGCAATGGAGGCCCAGATACATGAGATGATGGTCATATTGCAGAGCTTAAAGAGTGGGGCAGCTGTTGAAGGTGTCACTGTCGTGGGTCCAGTTGGTGTCATTTCTTTCATTCCTCCGCCACCACAAACTGTTCCATTCTCTGCTCCTGTGCCGTCCCAGCAAGGCGGTGACAGTCACAAGGCTCAGGGTTATCAGTACAAGAAACGAACCAGTTTTGATCCAATACCGATGACATGCACGGAATTGTTTAATCACCTGACTTCCAAGAACCTGATCAGCACCCGGCCAATGAAGGCCCTTCAACCGCCATTTTCCCGAAGGTACAATGCAAGTGCTACCTGCAGTTTCCATGAAAACGGGGTTGGTCATACTGTGGAGGAGTGCAGAGCCTTCAAGCATGCAGTGCAAGACCTGATAGATCGGTGCGTGATTCAGATAGGGACCCATGATATTGAAGATGGAAAAGAAATCAATGAGGAAGTAATAGCGGTGCCTATGAAAGAGGGATGTTGGGATACCCTAGGGGAGTCCAGTGGAAAGTTTGACTACTTGGTCAGATATGACGCTCCCGAGAGTGCTCAAATCCGAATAGAAGACATCCAGCCCACAGGATGGGATGAGGAAGAGGAACAACACGATCAAATTGCTGTCATCAATGATGGTACTAAGTCAGAAGAGGGTGATGCAAACCTGGTTTGTCGCTGCAGTGCTGGTGAAAGAATTAAAGAATTGAAAGACTGCTGATCCTCCTGGGACCTTTTAAAGTAGTCATTTGTAATGCAACCCTGTGGCTCTGCCCAAGGCCGCAGGACCAGTTGTTAGGGGCGCACATGTTTTTATTTTCTAAATCATCATCATCAATAAAAATGTTGTTTTTGAATTTCAATCAATAAAAATCAATTCCTTTCCATTTCATGTGTCTTTTCCTTGCATTATTATTGCTTGTTTGTTTGTCTCGCCTTTCATTCTGCTTTTTCGCCTTGGCAAAAAGCAAATCCACAGCAATTGTCTCTCAAAATAACAGTGCCAACAGTCCATATTTTGACTCTGATCACCTTATCAATCAAGCAGAGGGGGATGTTGAGGAAGACCGGGAAAATCCTCCAGAAGGTTAATGAAGCAAGGAAAAAGGGTTATTCAGCATCACGGGGAATCCGCTGAAGTGATCAACTTGGGGACCGCCGAGAACAAGAAAGAGGTCAAGATGGGTGCTCCAATAAAGGAAAATTAGAGCTCAAAAGGGAAATAAAGAAGAAGGGCAAGTGCATGAAAATAAGTGGATTATTGTCCCAGAGTTAATTTTTGAGGAAATAAGCAATCATGATTTGAAATGAAGATTGGACCACCATTCCATATCCAAAAACAAAATCCTCTCCTACCCACCGTAAGCCAAGAAAATCCCAAAGAGAAAAACATAATCCTTTCCGACCCATCTTAAGCCAAGAAAAAGCCAAAAATCCAAAAGTCACCTTAGACAAGGACCACCTCAGAAAAAAACAGTGCATCGTACTTTATCAGTTCACCCAAGCTCAAGAAAAAGAAGAAATCAAAGAAAGAAAATCATTCAAAAGGAAAATCCCAAAACCAAAAGAAAAATACAAAAGAAATGTAAGTAGTGAGTTGATACATGTTACCACAAAACCCAAGAGGTCCTTGTCTCAATAAACCTTCAAACACTTCCTCATTTCCATACACCCCTCCTCTCATAAACCGCAAACACTCTCACCCTTAGCCAGGAATAAAACCTCCTAATACCTCATCAAGCCAGTTAACCATCATAAATCATCGATCAACAGCCAACACCGAATAAAAACCATCCTGCCATTAGCCCCAAATACTTCACTAAGCTTACTCATCTCTCCTCCACAAAACACCACAATCCCGAAAGGTCCATCCCGATCAATGATTGATTGCTGTTGTTTTCTCAAGGTTTTAGCTCAAGGACAAGTAAATTCATTTGTTTACAATATGCCAAGTGGGGCGATTCTGTCGCTCTTCACCCCTCCTACAACTGGGGAAACTGACCCTACACCTATCTCATCCCTTGTCGCACTCACATTCATTGAAATCATACAGGGGCAACCCCCTTTCTTCTCTAGTGTATGGGTCAGAAGCAGTCCTTCTCGTCAAGGTTGAAATACCCTCTCTACGAGTAGTCATGGAGGTCAAGTTAGAAGAAGCAAATGGGTCCAAGCTCGTCTAGATCAACTGAATCTCATTAAAGAGAAAAGAATTGCTGCCCTGCGCCATGGCCAGTTGTACCAACAAAAGATGAAGGCAGCTTTCGGCAGGAAAGTCCGTCTTCGAGAATTCGGCGAAGGAGACCTTGTACTCAAAAAGATCCTACCTATCCGGACTGACTCCGTGGGAAGTTGAGGCCCACTCATGACGGTCCATGTGAAGTCAAGAAAGCTTTTTCCAGAGGAGCGCCGATACTCATAAACATAGACGGCAAAGATTTCAGGAATCCAGTCAATTCAGATCAAGTGAAGAAGTATTATGCCTGAAAGAAATATAAAAAAAAAAAAAAGAGAAAGACAAGCCAAGTAAGAATTAGCTCGCTAGGTTGAAAACCCACAAAGGGCGGCCTAGGCAAAATCAGAGCGACCCGGTGGATTGAAAACCCGCAAAGGGCGATCCAGGCAAAAATTAGGGTCTGAAAACTTAGGCATGAAAAGTAAAGAAAGGCATACAACTCTCCTACAAGCTTGGATGAGGGAGTGATCAAGGTCAAGGACATAGATGTTTGGCACTGTTCCACAGAGACGGACAGTCAGAATTCAGCTTCTCTCCTTTTTCGTGTCTTTTTACAGTTTAAACTTTCAAGTGTAATAAATAATCGGCGTAACTTCTTGTGCGACCGGTTTCCACATTAATAAAGTTCAAATTTCTCGTATCTGTTCACTCTTTTATTTTCTGCTTTTTCTGCTCAAAATAAACGTTTTATGATGATGATGGTCCTGAACTGTAAAACATGTGCATATATCATAGAGCATTGCAAATCATTACGAGATTCTTAAGAGTCCTGAGAGAAAGCACATCCTCAAAATCAGTCAATCATGCAAGAGAGCAACTACATCCACGATTGCTTCAAACCAGCAAAGTCAAGACCAACATGCACTCGGCCCATGAGCCCCGCAAGTCCAACAGGTTCCTCAGTCTCGTGTCATGAGTGTCGCGGGTTGGCTGAACCAGCCAAAAAAAAAAAAGGCAATAAACAAAACACAGTCATGCATTACATTCATCATTACACCAAAATCATAGCATAACATGCACTCATTGCATGCACATGCATAACATGCCTTTGCATTGCATGCACATGCATAACATGCCTTGGCATAACATGCACTCATAACATGCACTCATTGCATGCACATGCATAACATGCACTCATAACATGCACTCATAACATGCATAACATGCCTTTGCATAACATGCACTCATAACATGCACTCATAACATGCACTCATTGCATGCACATGCATAACATGCACTCATAACCTGCACTCATACTCCATGCACCATTCCTTGCATCAACCAACGTATGCAGGTACCTCAATCCAATACAGCAGCATCGGTCATTTCAAATCGACCAATCAACTGAATTTGTGAGCTCTCTGTGCTCCTCCTGATCCCTCTACGCTCATCCTGAGCCCTCTGTGCTCCTCCTGAGCCCTCTGCGCTCATCCTGAGCCCTCTGTGCTCATCCTGAGCCCTCTGTGCTCCCCCCTGAGCCCTCTATGCTCGTCCTGAGCCCTCTGTGCTCGTCCTGAGCCCTCTGTGCTCGTCCTGAGCCCTGAGCCCTCTGTGCTCATCCTGAGCCCTCTGTGCTCATCCTGAGCCCTCTGTGCTCCCTCCTGAGCCCTCTGTGCTCCCCTCGTGAGCCCTCTGCGCTCATCCTGAGCCCTCTGTGCTCCTCCTGAGCCCTCTGCGCTCATCCTGAGCCCTCTGTGCTCCTCCCTGAGCCCTCTGTGCTCATCCTGAGCCCTCTGTGCTCATCCTGAGCCCTCTTTGCTCATCCTGAGCCCTCTGTGCTCGTCCTGAGCCTTCTGTGCTCCTCCTGAGCCCTCTGTGCTCATCCTGAGCCCTCTGTGCTCCCCCTGAGCCCTCTGTGCTCCTCCTGAGCCCTCTGTGCTCATCCTGAGCCCTCTGTGCTCCCTCCTGAGCCCTCTGTGCTCCCCTCGTGAGCCCTCTGTGCTCCCTCCTGAGCCCTCTGTGCTCCCCTCGTGAGCCCTCTGTGCTCATCCTGATCCCTCTGTGCTCCCCCCTGAGCCCCCTGTGCTCATCCTGAGCCCTCTGTGCTCGTCCTGAGCCCTCTGTGCTCGTCCTGAGCCCTCTGTGCTCCCTCCTGAGCCCTCTGTGCTCCCCCTGAGCCCTCTGTGCTCATCCTGAGCCCTCTGTGCTCCCCCCTGAGCCCTCTGTGCTCATCCTGAGCCCTCTGTGCTCATCCTGAGCCCTCTGTGCTCATCCTGAGCCCTCTGTGCTCCTCCTGAGCCCTCTGTGCTCCTCCTGAGCCCGCTGTGCTCATCCTGAGCCCTCTGTGCTCCCCCTGAGCCCTCTGTGCTCATCCTGAGCCCTCTGTGCTCATCCTGAGCCCTCTGTGCTCCCTCCTGAGCCCTCTGTGCTCCCCTCGTGAGCCCTCTGTGCTCATCCTGATCCCTCTGTGCTCCCTCTTGAGCCCTCTGTGCTCCCCTCGTGAGCCCTCTGTGCTCATCCTGAGCCCTCTGTGCTCCCTCCTGAGCCCTCTGTGCTCATCCTGAGCCATCCGCGCTCATCCTGAGCCCTCAGTGCTCCTTCTTTACTGCGTTCTTTACCGCTTTATTTCCTGCTTTTTGCAAGCCAAGTGCCCATTTACTTTTCTGTCTGCACGCCAAGTGCTCATTTTACTATTCTGTCTGCTTTAGTTGAACTTTTCAATCAATCAACCAACAGGATTCGTGAATCCCTTCAGGACCCAAGTGTCCCTTCAAAAACAGACTTCACCTCGTATTCGAGCTGCGGGTAAGTCCTTCAGACCCCAAGTGGTCCTTCAGACTAGTTGTGTCAGCCTAAGACACAATGGACGTCCTTCATAGTCAACATATCAGTTCCGGAGCTGATCTTGACCCATCATGGCCGCTCGAAAGGCCCCCTCAGACCGTTTTACTAGTACCATAGCTAGTAGCGCTCCTTCAGACCACGATGGTCCTTCAATTAAGGCCTAAGCAGCCTCCCAGACCCTGAGTGGTCCTTCAGAGCCTTAGTGCTCCTTCAGACCCTGAGTGGTCCTTCAGAGCCTTAGTGCTCCTTCAGATCCCGAGTGGTCCGTCATTTTCTCTCTCAGTTAATGCGCCAAGTGTTAACCGTTCCCCGTTTGTTCTCAAAACCCATCTTTTCAAAAATAGAAAAAGAAAAAGAGGAAAATTCGGGTTTCCCCAAGTGGACAAAATCGGTATAATTTCTGAATTCTTTATCTTCATTTTGCCTTGGAATATGTTTCGGCCAATTCATATTCCTCGTTAAAATTCAGATAAAGAGGGGCAGCTGTCATACCCCAATTTTGTCCGGCTTAGGTCCAAACCCTAATTTTCCACACAAAAAGAAAATATAAAAAATGACTTATGCATTGCATTTTGGGTCCTAGAAATCATTCCAAAGTTTTTGAAATCATTTTTAGGGTTAGAATGCACTTTTTGGGAAATTAGGGTTTTTAGGGTCAAAAAGGGCATTTTGGTAAGGTCCTATCAATTAAGGTCTATGATACTTTAGTAGCTGAGAGATGATTTTTTTGAAAACATGTATGATGCATCAAAATAAGCTTTGAAAAATATTTTACAAAATTGCATGCATGCATAAGGTGGCACTTAAACCCAAAAAAAAATAATTTTGTTGAAAGCTTGAAATCTATTTTCACAAGGCATAATCGATTATGCTAATAGATTATGTGCCTGAATGTTTCAGAGCACATAATCGATTAGCATCCTGTTATAACTAAAAGAAATAATCGATTAGCAAGCTATCCTTACCTTCCTTTTTTATATACCATAATCGATTATATGCTTCAAACAACTAAAGCACATAATCGATTACCACCTTTTAAGGAAGGTTGATAATCGATTATGCACCTGTTTTGCCTTACAACAATAATCGATTATCATCTCACCAAAATTCCCATTCTCATCAACATAATCGATTATATGCTTCAAACAACTAAAGCACATAATCGATTACCACCTTTTAAGGAAGGTTGATAATCGATTATGCACCTATTTTGCCTTACAACAATAATCGATTATCATCTCACCCAAGTTTCCATTTTCATCAACATAATCGATTAGCATATGTTTCAATTGAGAGACATAATCGATTATGTCATGCATTAATGGTTAAAAATCAAACGGTTGTTTTTGAAACTCTATAAATAGGAAGCTAAGCTTCACCATTTCGAAAAAAACACACACTTTCACGAAATCTGAGAAGGATTGCTCCAGAGACATTTTCACGAGATCTGGGAAGACAACTCTCGCAAATCTCATTTTTCAGTCCTCCGCTTCATTTTTGCTCTACTCGCGCCGTTGGTCCGTCTGAGCTGATCTCCTGCAAGGGTTAGTTGGGGTTTGCGTTCTTCAGATCTGGAATATCTGTCTTCATCAGAGGTATTTCAGTCTTTTCATTTGTTAATAATTAGTTATTGTGATCCATGTGATTTAAACTTAGCTATAGCATTTATCTACTCGTTCTTGTATATTATCGTCCATTGTTGAGGACGAACCATATGATTCCCACTTATGCCTAGTGCATCATGTTCTAAGTGGTGAAGATGGTCTCGGGTGATTCAGCTTGCCCCTTTTAAACCCTTTTAAAAACATTTTTTTTAATTAGAACTACGTCGCTTTGATTCCCGTTTGGGATACGTAGGAGCGAGCCACGTTCTCGTCAAGCGCAACAAATAAAAATTCTTTTCACCCCCCTAAACCAATCATTTTCATAAAACAAACAAAAACCACTTTCAAACCCATTGTTGCTAGTAGCTCATCAGAGCCTCTGTTCGTTTAGCTATTAGTGACAATGTCCTTTTCTCCTAAAAATAATAAACGGTGATCCATCATAACCTTTGTTAGTTTGATCATCGTACAAATCAATCTCTTTCGAAAATCACTTTCCAAAAGGATAATAAAAAACGAGTTGTTATCAATAGTCCATCAGAACCTTCGTTCGTTTGACTAGCGGTACAACTCTCTCTTTTGAGTATTTAGTAAGTGATTCATCATAGCCTCTGCTAGTTTAATCATTCACTAATGCTCGTCCTATTTCAAAAACTCACTAAAAAAGATAAAAAACAAAAACTTTTCAAAAAGAACCAAGAACTACGTAGCTTTGAATTCTCCATCGCACCGGGAGATACGTAGGAGCGGGCCATGTCCCGTCAAGCACTTTTTTCTAAAAACCCCTTTTTCCCCCCTTTCTCACCAAAAATAAAATTTCCAGTAAGTTTTCTCATTCGTCTTCAAACAAGAAATAAATAGGCAAATCTAGGTATTTTTCAAATCAAACGTTAAAACCACACATTTAATTAGAGGTTCCCTTTCGGTAGAAAGGACGTGCGCGGTGCTAACACCTTCCTCGCGCGTAATCGACCCCCGAACCTATATCTCTAGTTTTCGAAAGACCATCCGCCTTGCCCAAAAGACCTTTTTTCAATGTTTTGGTCTCAAAATTAAAATATTGGTGGCGGCTCCAAAATTATTCCACGTTGTACATTGAGAAACCCAAACAGGGATTTTTCGGGGTGCAACAACTGTAGAATTGAAGGAAGGCTTCAAAAAATTGATTTGGACTACCTAGACCAACATAATGCATTATATTTCCCATAAGAACTCCATAGTTAAGCATGCTTGACTTGGAGCGGTAGTGGGATCAGTGACCTTCTGGGAAGTCCTGGAAAGCATGCGAGTGAGGACAATGCATGCTGGAAAGACACTTGTTGGTTTGTGGGGGCAGTCGACCGTTCTGAAAGCAGTCTAGGATGTTACAACCACCGACCACCACTCTATCCATCTCTGATCACCAATCCAACAACCACTTACTACCATGCCGATCACTACTCTGACCACCAGAAACCACCACTTTAAACAATATCGGTCACCACCAACGACTGCCTCTCTAACCACTGATTCGACCAATAAAAACCACCACTTGTCACTACCACCAATCACCAATATGACCATCACTGGTCTATTGACTACCACTATGACCACAATCACCGATTACCTTGCTGATAGACGTCTGTCGACAACTACTACTTTCAACCACTATTATTAAAATTATTATTAAATAAATTCATTATATATTTGTAATATTAAAATTCTTTTTCAAACCTAATGTTATATATTGTTTTGATTAAGATAAATTTATGATGAATATTTTTCTTATGTTTATGTTGAGACTGATTTTGATTTTTGAGACTCTTTTAACTCAAAACTGAACCTGGTTTTAGTTTTTGAAATTTTTAAAACTCAAAATAGAATCTAGTTTTGGCTTTTGATACTTTCAAAACAGAAAACCACCTCGAAAGAGGCCTAGAATTTTTTTAGGACCCTAAATTACCCCAAAACACACTGATTAGTGTCGTGTTTTACATTTTTATCACAGAATTAATTTTTTTTGCCTAATTTGGTTATTAAGAATCAAACTTCTCGTATTTGAACTGCTAAATTTTTTCGATACCCTAAGTCATCCCAAAACAGACTGATTAGCATCGCGCTTTACCTATTTTGTCGTGAAATAAAATTGTCTTCTCCTAAACCAGTTATTCACGAACGATTTTTGCATACTTGAATGGTGTGGTTTATTATATGCAAGTATACATAGTCACACAAGTAATAAAGTGATAAGAAAGGTCGAACCCACAAGGATTATGTATTGTAAATTTTTGTAGTTCAAAGTGTACACTTAGTGTGTCTACACTATTCAGTATTTTTGGTTTGGAGTTTTCAAAGTAAGTAAAATAATAATAAGCAATAAAATGTGTGAGAAATCAGTTGGAAAAAGTAGTTGAGATGTTTTCACCAAGTACTTTACTTCTAAGTGTCTTAATGGAGTATGTAGTGTGGAAACACTGGATGTGGGTGCATCAGTTTGTGCCTTTCAGCACTTCTCTTCAGAGTTTCATTACAAGCTCTTATGATCTTTGTTTTCTACAGTAAAGAAAGGTTTGTCAATTCCTCCCTTGCCTCCTAACAATGATCCAAGTTGCTAAATAGGTTCACTCTTGTAATTTTATTATCCTAAGGACTATGCTATCCTATGTCTAGGTTTTAGCATGTATTTAACAAAGTTTCCTTTATTAAATACTTGTCTCTATTAACTCTTGAGTTCATAAATGTAGCCCATGTCTGCTGCCACAAATTTTACCTATTCTAAAGTGATCAATTCCAGAATAAGTTGAAAGAAGTATTATGCAAGAGTTTAAAGTGTTTACACTACATAAACCATAATACATTTAGAAGTTCATTACAAGGTTAGAACATCTCAACTTAAGGGAATTTAGCTCATGTTACTCATGTTATAAAGCAAAGAATGTGCAAAGAATATAAGTAAATGAATAATAATGCAAAAGAACTTAAAAGAGTAGAGATTACTTGAATAGAAGATCTTTTGCATTAAGTTCCCAAGTTGAAGTACAATAAAGATTTCTTACACGAATTTCTTCAAAGTAGAAGTGATGGGAATGGTTGTCAAGCACTTCCTCACCTTCCTCTCCTTAGAAACTTGAAATGAAAATAAACTAAAACTAAACTAAGCAAAAAGATAAAGGATTTAAAGATGTGAAAGATGATAGAAGATAGGATTCTTTTCTTGTGAAGATATGATATCTATTTATAGGCTTGAAAGCTTTTCTCTTGCAAGGGGTTTCCTTTGGCGTGAAAGATCAGCTGAGGAGACCTAACATGGTTAATTTGTTGACAACCAATCAAGCAAGCTGCACAGGTTTGGTCGCTTGCATGCATAACAAAAGATGAGGTCCATTGGAGAAGTGCCACATGTCTTTTAGATAAGTTTGAGTCTTGCAACTTGATTTTTATGTGTATCGCCGAATTCAGCAAGTGGCTCAGTTCCAGGTGACTAGGCATGACGTCACTAATCAAGTGTGGAAGCATTGAAATGGTCTTTGGATGTTTTGGTATAAACTGCAGAATTTTAGCAGGTGTTGGCAGTGTTTCCACTCCTAGTGTTTCCACTCCTGATGTTGGCAGTGTTCCCACTCCTGCAGTAGCTGCACTGAACAAAAACATCAAACCTAACAAGATGTGTGCATTTTGCCTAGATCATTGCCCTTTATCCATTTGAATATTTAGAATGCTGTTCCTTGATAAATAAGCTATAAATATATATAAATGTTCTTGAAAATAAGCAATAACTCAAGCTTGATTGTATGAATAACTCTATATAAAATAGAGTTATCACACCCCCAAACTTAAATTGTTGCTTGTCCTCAAGCAACGACAAGAAACAAAACATAATAATTTATGAAGACATTTTTTCAAGAAGTGTTTGAAGTGTATTGTAATAAGCCTTTCTTTTGGTGCTTTTTCTTCCATGCCCTTGCTTTAAAATATTCAGAGTTATAAAAACTCATTTGTGTGAGTGTGTGGTCCATTGAGTTTCTAATTGGTTCCATAACTGAACAAAGAATTTTTCCTTAGCTTTTTGAAAAAAAATGGAACTCTTTTGGTCACTCTTAGAGATTTTTCAAAATATGGCCGAGACTAACAATTTCTTCAAGTAATTAGGGGACTCTTAAGCACAACAAAGGGCTTTTGGTGTTTCCAACTTGTTGAGCCAATACCTTATTTCTATTCTTGGTGTTTTGATTTTTGATGATGTAATGCAGTGAGTGCAAAAAACATCATTTTTGGATTTGTAGGTTCACCTTATTTTGAGTGTAGGTGCCTTTTGATGTAGATGGTGTTGGCACACTAAGTGTTGCCACACTTGGAACTCTTTGAGTATTTTTTGGTAGCGTACATTGCCCTCCTCACTGACCTCCACATGCATTTTCTTCTTTTTCTTGGTTTGTTTTTCTTTTTCTCTTTGAACTTTGTTCATATTTTTCAAACCAAATTGCACTTAAGGGACAGGTTCAGTTTATATGACTCGGGCAAGTGTAGCTCTTTTTTGGGATATTTTTGGTATTTTTTTTTGAGTGGTTTTGACACTTGTGGTTTGTACTCTTCAAGCTGTCACACTTTAGCCTTTGTATTCATTGATTTTTCCCCCAAACTTTAAGTCTTTATGCTCTTCTAAATTTTTAATAAAAATCTAATTTTGACCTCAAATTTCCAAAATTTCCTTGGCTTTAGATAGCTCTTGATCTAGCATGGTTCTTTTCAAAACTCAATTTTGTTGTGTCAAAGTATTTATAAAACTGATCATTTTTAGAAAACAAGGCTTTTAAAATTTGACTCATTGATACACTTCTTCAATTTTTGAGAAAAAAATGAATTGATCATGTTTCATAATCATTTTAATTCTAAAAACAAATTGATGCACTTAATTCACCATGTTAATACAAATTATCATGCCTTGTTAAGTACATCTAAAACTTAAAACATACTAACACTACATACTCACATGCTATAAATACTTACTCAAACATATTTTTATATTCATACATATATATTAGTACTAGGTTCAAAACATGCTGCAAATATAGTGCATACACAAAAATATATACTATTCTACACTCTCCCCCCCAACTTAAATATGAGCAGTGTCCCCACTGCTCTAAGTTGAGTAAACAAGGGATCCAAAAGTTTGGCAGATACAATCAAAAGTAATTAACACATAGCAGCAAGTTAACACATAGTATTTAGCACATAGAGTATACTACTAAAGCATATTATAAATACTGGAAACAACATTAAAATGTATCTTTTTACTCTTTCTTCTGGAATCTGGGGCTGACTCTCACAGCAGGGCTATGCTTGACTTTTGTCTTCTTTGGCTTCTTAGCAGTGGCCACATCAGAGGTAGGCACACCAGGATCATCTACAGTAGCCTCAGGCATTTCTGCCTCTTCAGGTGTAGCTTCTGCAGGAACATCTGGTGTAGCCAGTGTTTGGACTTCAGCTGCAGGTACACCACTCTGCACTAGAGTTTGCTCAGATTGCTGCTCATTTCCCTCTGGTTGTTGCTCTGCTACCTTCTCAGCTTCTTTCTTTCCTTCTTTGGGTGTAGCTTCCTCAGATACCTCCTTCTCACCAGCTTGTACCCCTGTACCCTGTGCACCATAAAGTGAGCTCATTGTCCACATCTTCTTTGTTGGGGCAGGCTTCATTGTTCTCCTTGTGTATCCCAGCATCTGTTTCTTCTCTGCTAAGGCTTTCAGAACTGTAGAGATTGTTGCTGCAGGACTAGTTGCCATGACTGTTGATTTTGAAGCTTCAGCAGTTGGTGTGGGAACACTAACAGACTCTTTGATAGTATTTACCTACATCTTCAACTCTGAACCTGCTTTGTCTTTCTCTTTCTCAGGCTCTTCAATGAGTACCTGCATTTGAACTTTCTCAGAAACAATGTTAGTTGGCTCAATAGGTTCTGTTGGTAGGGTGGGTGATTTCTGGGATGCGATGGTTGTATCTTCTTGTGCATCTTGCTTTGGATTTTCAGATTGGGGAGCATTTTCTGGTGGAGTTGTGGGTGTTTTTGGTGTTGAAGTTTGACTGGGGGAATGGTGGGCGGTGGGGGATGGAATGTTGGTTTGTGATGGTGGTGAGGGGGTGTTTGATTGCTGTTGTGATGGTGGTTGGGCTTCATTTGTAAATTTCTTCCTTAATTCATACTTTCTTCTAGCACTGGCTTCCATATCATCACTGCCAACATCATCACTGTCATCATCATCACTGTCACTAACTTCTAGTGACTCAGATTAATCCTCCTCTTCATTCTTTTCAATATCCTTCACAGCTTGCCTTGCCTCTTCATCTTCTTCAGTATCTTCATCACTTACTTCTTCAATTTCTTCCTCCACTCTTGGTTTCTTTCCCTTCTTTTCTTTCTCAGTATCTCTCTTTCTCTTTACTCTCCTCTCTTTCTTATCAGTTTCCTTTTCCACTTCTTCTTTTTCATCAATCACCCAATTAGGAAAAATTGGGGATTCTATTTCTGCTTCAGGGTCATCCAACTTTAATTTCAACCACTCATGCTGTTCTCTTTGAAATTTCCAGACAGCTTGGAGTTTCTGCACCAAGTGTTCAGACACTTCCTGCTCTACAGTATTTTTAATTTTCACTGACCTCACTCTTTCTTTAACTTCAGCAGACAGACCACTAGGAGGGGTTTTTCTGTAGACTTTTTCTAGATCAGAAGTAACAACTCCTTGCTTTTGACACAGTTCAGTGATTAAGCATGGGAAATATAAGAATCCAGATTCCTTGGCTTGACATTCTACAATTTCTTTAGCTATCAATTTCCCTATGTCTACATTATCCTCACATAGGATTGAATCAATAAGAATCAACCTATCTTTAGATAATGTAGAAGTGTGTGAAGTAGGGAGAATTGATGTATCAATGAATAAATGCCAACTGCCAAGCTCAGGGATCAATGCCCACTGAGATCCTTCTATTGCTACTCTTTCTTTGATTTTAGTCATTTGCTTCTTTCCATAAGTCTCTAGTTTTACTTCAAATGCATTACCAGTGTATGTGAGATCATAGTGCTTATTGATTCTAGCAGGGTCAAAGAAAACTTTCTTACCTCTAACTTTGGAGAAAAATATAGTACCTCCTCTGTTATTCCGAATTCCTGAGTAGAATTCTCGCACCAATTGCTCCAAGTAGTAGGCTCGGGTTTGAACAAATCTTTCCCAATGCATGTTGTTGACAGTGGAGAGGAATGAATGATGAGCCTTTGCGAAGTTGAAACCACGCTCAGGCAGGAACTTCATGTTCCAAAAGTGCTCACATCCAGGGATTGCTTCCATTGATGCTAGTACTCCTGATTTTCCTTTTTTCGCATGAGTTTCCACACCGGATCCTTTCCCTGTGTTCTTAGAGGCAGCTTGTTTCTTAGCCATTTATGATTTGGAGTGTTTGAGATTGAAAAACTGTTTGTGAGTGGAGAGGATTTTTAATCGGTTTTGTGAGAGGGACGAAGAAAATTGAAACTTAGGGTATGTGAAAGGGTTAGTGGGATTTGGTAGTTGAGGTTTATAGCCGTTAAGTTGTGTGGCCTAACATGCAAGCCAACACGTGGAAGTTTAAACTTAACACGCCACTTTCTAACCCTTGATCAGAGATGATTCCACTAAGTTGATGATTTATCAAGTGACAGTTTTCTTCTAAATTATTCTAACACCAGAGTAGGCAGTGTGGCTGCATCAAGTGTGGGAACACCTAGTGTAGAAACACTGGCTACTCTGTTGTCCTGTTTTTCCTGCAAAATAACAAAACATGAAATTGCACAAAATAATAATATTAACTATATATTGTGATGGGTTGCCTCCCTCAAGCGCTTGTTTTAAGAGTCTTACAGCCTGACTTGTACCTTGGTCTAAGGTTTTGCAAAGTGAGTGGTGATCTTGTCTCTCTCTACATGCTCTCCATAGTACATTTTCACTCTTTGTCCATTTACTTTGAAAGTGGTATCAGTGGTTGCATCATATAGATCAACTGCACCATGGGGGTAGATTTTAACTAATTTGAATGGTCCTGACCATCTTGATCTCAGTTTTCCAGGGAAGAGTTTCAACCTAGAATTGTACAATAGAACCATTCCTCCTTCTTTAAGTTCTCTCCTTTGGATTTTCTTGTCATGCCATACTTTGGTTTTAGCTTTATAAATTTCTGCATTCTCATAGGAGAAATGCCTAAATTCTTCTAATTCATTTAGCTCAAGAAACCTTTTTTCTCCTGCCTTTTTGAGATCAAAATTCAACTTTTTGATAGCCCAATATGACTTGTTCTTTAATTCAACAGGGAGATGACATGGCTTGCCATAAACTAACTTATAGGGGGACATTCCTAATGGAGTTTTAAATGCAGTCCTATATGCCCATAATGCTTCATCTAAGTGTAAGGACCAATCTTTTCTATTTGGTCCAACCATTTTCTCAAGCATTTTTTTTATTTCCCTATTTGAAAGTTCAGCTTGTCCACTTGTTTGTGGGTGATAGGCAGTAGCAATCTTATGTTTCACTCCATATTTTGCAAGAAGATTTTCAATAAGTTTGTTGCAAAAATGTGAGCCTTCATCATTGATGATTGCTCTTGGAGTACCAAATCTTGAAAAAATATTTCTTTGGAGAAATTTGCTAACAGATTTAGCATCATTATTTGGCAGTGCTACAGCCTCAATCCATTTAGACACATAGTCTACAGCCACTAAGATGTATTCATTGCCAAAAGAAGGTGGAAAAGGACCCATGAAATCCATGCCCCAAACATCAAAAAGTTCTATTTCTAGAATATTAGTCCTAGGCATTTCATGTCTATTAGATATATTACCACTTCTTTGACATTTATCACAGGTTTTGACCATATAATAAGCATCTTTAAATAGAGTAGGCCAGAAATAACCTGATTGAAGTACCTTAGCTGCTGTTCTTTGGCTTCCAAAGTGACCTCCATATGGTGCAGCATGACAATGCAGGAGCACTGCTTGCTGTTCTTCTTCAGGAATGCATTTTCTCATGATTTGATCAGGACATATCTTGAATAGGTAAGGGTCATCCCAATAGTATTGTTTTACTATGTGGAAGAACCTTCTTTTCTGTTGATAGTTCATGTCACATGGTACAATTTTGCTTACAAGGAAGTTTACTATGTCTGCATACCATGGTGTTGAAACATGAGGTGTGGCCACACTGAGTGCAGAAACACTGGCTGTATTCAAGGTAATTGCTAGTAATTTTTCATCAGGGAAACTTTCCTTGATTTCTTCAATTGTATCTGCATTATTACTTTCAAGTCTAGAGAGGTGATCAGCCACTTGGTTCTCTACTCCTTTCTTATCTTTTATTTCAAGATCAAATTCTTGAAGTAGTAGAACCCATCTTATTAGCCTAGGTTTTGCATCTTTTTTAGAAATCAGATACTTGATGGCAGAATGGTCAGTGTACACAATTACTTTGGTGCCAACCAAGTATGATCTAAATTTTTCAAAAGCAAAAACCACGGCTAATAGTTCCTTTTCTGTTACAGTGTAGTTCATTTGAGCTTCAATGAGTGTTTTGCTAGCATAGTATATGGTATGAAACACTTTGTTATATCTTTGCCTTAGGACTGCTCCTACTGCAAAGTCACTAGCATCACACATGAGTTCAACAGGCTTACTCCAATCTGGAGTGACTACAACTGGTGCTGTAACTAAGGCCTTTTTTAGTTTTTGAAAAGCTTCTACACAAGATTCATCAAAATTAAAAGGTACATCATGTTGCAAAAGCATACACAATGGTTTTGAAATTTTTGAAAAGTCTTTGATAAATCTCCTATAGAATCCTGCATGACCTAAAAAACTTCTAATCCCTTTGATTGTTGATGGAGGTGGTAGTTTCTCAATTACCTCTATCTTTGCTCTATCCACTTCAAGACCTTTTTTAGATATTTTATGACCAAGCACAATGCCTTCTTTTACCATGAAATGACATTTTTCCCAATTAAGCACTAAGTTAGTGTCTTCACACCTTTGAAGAATTTCTTCTAAGTTTGAAAGACACAATGAGAATGTTTCTCCAAAAACAGAAAAGTCATCCATGAAGACTTCCATTGATTGCTCAATGAAGTCAGAAAAGATTGACATCATGCATCTTTGAAAGGTAGCAGGAGCATTACAAAGTCCAAAAGGCATCCTTCTAAAGGCAAAAGTGCCATAAGGACAAGTAAAGGTGGTTTTCTGTTGATCCTTAGGTTCAATTGCTATTTGATTGTATCCTGAATAACCATCTAAGAAACAATAGAATTCCTTTCCTGCTAACCTATCTAACATTTGATCTATAAAGGGTAAAGGGAAATGATCTTTCTTAGTGGCCTTATTGAGTTTTCTGTAATCCATACAGATTCTCCACCCTGTTACAGTTCTGGTTGGGATTAATTCATTATTTTTATTGGCTACAACTGTGACTCCACCCTTTTTAGGAACACATTGCACAGGACTAACCCATGCACTATCTGAAATAGGGTAGATAATACCAGCATCTAGCCATTTAATTATTTCCTTCTTAACAACCTCTTTCATTATTGGATTTAATCTTCTTTGCCCTTCTATGCTATTTTTAGAGTTTTCTTCTAAAATTATCCTATGCATGCATGTTGAGGGGCTAATCCCTTTAATGTCAGACATTTGCCAACCTATAGCTTTTCTATGTTTTCTCAAGGTGTTAATTAAATCAAGCTCTTGTTCTAAAGATAGATCAGAAGCTATGATTACAGGAAGGGTATTATCCTCACCTAGAAAAACATATTTTAAATGCTTAGGTAGTTCTTTTAATTCTAGCTTAGGAGGTTGTTCAATAGAAGGTACATTTTCTTTAAGGTTGGGATCTTCTAAATTAAGAGATTCATAAGTTCTAACCCATACCTTAGGTGTAGCTTGTTCCTTGGGTAATATGCTTTCTTCAATAAATTTCTCAGCAGGCAATGCAGAAACATCAGGTGCTAGTGCATTGGCAAGGTGATCATACTGCTTGTGGAACTGCTTCTCTACCAAATGATCAAGTGAGATTGATGAACACTCTTCACTCTCCTCTGCAGGATACTTCAAAGCATTCAAGACATTAAATTTTACTTCTTGATCATTCACTCTCATAGTTAGCTCTCCTCTTTGCACATCTATCAGTGTTTTCCCTGTTGCCAAGAATGGTCTTCCAAGTATGACTGACACTTCTTCATCTGCAATGAAATCAAGTATAACAAAATCTGCAGGAAACACAAATTTGTCAACTTGCACCAATATATCCTCAATAATTCCTTCTGGATATGCAATTGATCTATCTGCCAAAGATAGTGTCAATGTGGTAGGTTTTGCATTTCCAATCCCTAGCTTTGTGAAGATAGATTTGGGCATCAAATTGATGCTTGCACCTAAATCACATAATGCTCTTCCTGTATAGTACTTACCTATTGAAAAAGGGATTGTAAAGCTACCTGGATCCTTTAGCTTCCTTGGAATTTTGTTTTGTAAAATCAGACTACATTCTTTTGACATAACAACAGTTTCAAATTCCCCTAATCTTCTTCTTTTAGAAAGCACATCTTTCATGAATTTGGCATAGTTTGGCATTTGTTGAAGTGCCTCTATCAAGGGAACATTGATATGCAATTGCTTTAAAACATCTAAAAATTTACTGAATTGCTTCTCCTCATGTATTTTTTTCAATCTTTGAGGAAAAGGAGGAGGAGGGTATTCTGGTACTAACCTTGGAGTAGGAGATGTAGGAACACCAGGGGTTTCTGCATCTTGAGAATTTTTTTCATTTTTATTTTTTTCTCCCTTTTCTGTACCTTCAAGCTCATATTGTTCTGTTAGATCCTTGCCACTTCTCAAAGATATGGCTTTGACCTGCTCCTTACCTTGCCTTTGTGAGGGTGAAGCTTCTGTGTTTGATGGCAAAGTACCTACTGGTCTTTGCTGCAAAGCAGTTGCTAATTGCCCTACTTGGTTCTCTAGGTTCTTAATTGATATATCATGAGCTTGCCTAGCAGTTCTAGTTTCACTAATGAATGATCTAAGCAATTCTTCTAGAGAATTAGCACTGGCAGGTGGGTTTGATCTTTGTTGGCTTTGAGGTAGGAATCCAGGAGGAGTACTTGGTGCAGGTGCACTTTGTGCAGGTGCATTAGAATTGTTCCACCTAAAATTTGGGTGGTTCTTCCATCCTGGATTGTAGGTATGAGAGTAAGGTTTGTTATTTTTATTGTAACCTACATAATTAACAGAGACAGGGTTGCTAGGACATTCTTCATATAGATGGCCTCCTCCACAATACACACAACTTGTAGTTCCTGGAGGGGCTTGTTCTATAGCTGCTGCAGTGTTTTCTTTAGGTGTTGCTACACTAGATGTAGGTGCACTAGTGCACTGTTTGATCAGATTGGTTAAAGTGGCTACTTGAGCAGATAGGGCTGATATATCATTAATCTCATGTACTCCAGAGGTTCTCTTTTGAGCACTTACCCTCTCAGTAGGCCAACTTGAACCATTTGTAGCAATTTTGTCAATAAGATCACATGCTTCATTATAAGACATATTCAAAAGAACACCACCAGCTGATGCATCTAGCATCACTCTGGTTTGTGGTTCTAGACCATTGTAAAAAGTTTCCATTTGTATAATGACAGGTAAACCATGATGTGGACATTTTCTTAAAAGTTCTTTCCATCTTTCCCATGCTTCAAACAATGATTCAAATTCTTTTTGCTTAAAAGATGTAATATCATGTCTCATCCTAGCATTTTTAATAGGAGGAAAATATTTGCTTAAGAATTTTTCAGCTAATTCATTCCATGTATGAATAGAATTGGGCTCCATAGAACTTAGCCATGATTTTGCCCTATCTTTCAAAGAGTATGGAAATAACTTAAGCCTAAATGCATCCTCACTAATGCCAGGAATGATAAAGTTACTACAAACTTCTATGAATTGCTTTAAATGTTCATGGGGATCTTCATGTGGAGATCCACCAAATTGACCAATTGTTTGCAACATTTGAAACATCATAGGTTTAAATTCAAAATGAACAGCATCAGTTTGAGGTCTAGCAATACTAGTTTGTATGTGCTGCTGGTCATATTGAGCATAGTCTCTCATAGGTCTATCTCTATCATTAATCATACCTATTGGTCCCATTTGAATGAATTGTTGTCCGTGATCTGGTCCACCTTCAGTTTGTTGATGTGAATTAGGTCCTCCTCTTACTGAGGCATCTTCACTGTGGTGAGACATTGTTCTGCAGTCTTGTTGTCTTTGTCTTTGTTGTCTTAGCAATCTCCTAAATCTTCTCTCAATTTCTGGATCACAATCAAATTCTGGTGGTCTATCTCTGGGCATAAACTAGTGTTTCCACACTGAGTGTTTCTGCACTAAGTGTTTCTGCACAGAAAACAGAATACCAGTAGTACTAATAAAACACTAAATTAACAATCTAAACAACAAAATTTTACTATAATCCCCGGCAACGGCGCCAAAAACTTGGTGTGGTTTATTATATGCAAGTATACATAGTCACACAAGTAATAAAGTGATAAGAAAGGTCGAACCCACAGGGATTATGTATTGAAAATTTTTGTAGTTCAAAGTGTATACTTAGTGTGTCTACACTATTCAGTATTTTTGGTTTGGAGTTTTCAAAGTAAGTAAAATAATAATAAGCAATAAAATGTGTGAGAAATCAGTTGGAAAAAGTAGTTGAGATGTTTTCACCAAGTACTTTACTTCTAAGTGTCTTAATGGAGTATGTAGTGTGGAAACACTGGATGTGAGTGCATCAGTTTGTGCCTTTCAACACTTCTCTTCAGAGTTTCATTACAAGCTCTTATGATCTTTGTTTTCTACAGTAAAGAAAGGTTTGTCAATTCCTCCCTTGCCTCCTAACAATTCCTCACCTTCCTCTCCTTAGAAACTTGAAATGAAAATAAACTAAACCTAAACTAAGCGAAAAGATAAAGGATTTAAAGATGTGAAAGATGATAGAAGATAGGATTCTTTTCTTGTGAAGATATGATATCTATTTATAGGCTTGAAAGCTTTCCTCTTGCAAGGGGTTTCCTTTGGCGTGAAAGATCAGTTGAGGAGACCTAACATGGTTAATTTGTTGACAACCAATCAAGCAAGCTGCACAGGTTTGGTCGCTTGCATGCATAACAAAAGATGAGGTCCATTGGAGAAGTGCCACATGTCTTTTAGATAAGTTTGAGTCTTGCAACTTGATTTTTATGTGTATCGCCGACTTCAGCAAGTGGCTCAGCTCCAGGTGACTAGGCATGACGTCACTAATCAAGTGTGGAAGCATTGAAATGGTCTTTGGATGTTTTGGTATAAACTGCAGAATTTTAGCAGGTGTTGGCAGTGTTTCCACTCCTGATGTTGGCAGTGTTCCCACTCCTGCAGTTGCTGCACTGAACAAAAACATCAAACCTAACAAGATGTGTGCATTTTGCCTAGATCATTGCCCTTTATCCATTTGAATATTTAGAATGCTGTTCCTTAATAAATAAGCTATAAATATATATAAATGTTCTTGAAAATAAGCAATAACTCAAGCTTGATTGTATGAATAACTCTATATAAAATAGAGTTATCATTGAACACCTAAAATTTTTGTCAAACCCTAAAATACATTAACATAAGAAAAAAAAGAGAAAAAAACCACAAGGAGCTTATTGCACATTCAATGTGCGATAGTCATCAAACATAAATTTTTTTTTTTAGCCTATCGCTTTTTTAACATGCAGTGCCACATCTTCTTAGGAGCCAAAGATAACCATGGCTTCCCTCAAATTTTTTGAAAACTGATACATTTTTGTATGGATTTGGTTCTTGTCCCCCGTTATTTTGTTTTTTTCTTTTTTAATAAGATTTTGGTGACTTTTTACCTATATATATATATATATATATATATCCTGTTTAAATATATATTTAATTTGGTGTTCATTTATATATATATATATATATATATATATATATATATAAAAGTTAAAATTGATTAATATATATATATATATATATATATATATTACTCAATTTTTCTTTTGTAATCTATTTTTGTATTTATTTGTTTTTATGAATTAAAAAAGAGGAAAATGAAGCATAAAACCAAAAAGGTCAAAAATTAGAAATTATTCTATTTATCTAAAAAAACTTTAGATTGGCCAGACAAAATTGGGGTACTACATCTAATAAACCCGATGTTAATCTTTTAAATCATTATCTTAGGGCTAATCTTATGATTGGAGCTTCTGTTGTTGATTTGCTTTATTTACTTGCACAAACGGGGAACTTTGAGGTTTTTCTTAACACGGCGTCGTTTAACTTGGTTCTTAAGGCTATCCAGTATGCACGAAGCTGGTGAGACCCTCGCTGCTGAGAAACTCTTCAAATATATTCATCATTTTGTTTGTCTTTCCCCAATAGCTGCTAGTTGTATGGTGTGAATATGTTATCATCACTACAAAAAAAAGAGTTATTAGCGACGGATATTAGCGAGGGACTAGTGTTCCCTCGCAAAAACTGGAATTAGCGACGGAATTTGCGAGCGAATAGGGTCTGTCGTATTTTTGAGAATTAGCGACGGAAATTTAGGCAATAGCGACGGCCAGTCCGTCGCTAATGGCTTGGGCGGGAAAGTTAGCGACGGAAATAAGATCCCTCGCAAACGAATTTCGACCGTTCAAATTTTGGGAATGTGTGCTGCATCTAGCGACGGACAATTCCGTCGCTAACGTTAATTTTTTTTCCAAATCAGATTCTCAGAACACATTCCCTCATTCTTCCTCTACTCTCTCTCTCTCTCTCTCTCTCTCTCTCTCTCACTCACTCACCTACGGCCACACAACCACCATCACAACCACACAACCACCACCACCACCATCACAACCACACAACCACCATCACCTACGACCTCCTCTTCCTCTACTCTCTCTCTCTCTCTCACCTACTAACCCACCACCACACAACCACCACTACCACCACCACACAACCACCATCATCTACAACCACGACCGGAGCTCTTCTTCTCCTCTTCCTCTACTCTCTCTTAAGCTACGAAGTGCACCACCGAAACCACCACCACCACGAATATTTGTCCTCTCTGTCCTATGACTGTCATCAACACCACCACGACCGAAGCTCTCCCTTTTGTAGGTTTTTATTTTTATTTTTATGATATTGTTTTGATTTTGATTTTTTAAATAATTTGTTTTGATTTATGTTTTTTGCTTGAATTGAAATAATTTAGGATTAACATTGTTGTTGTTGTTAAAATAACCGTCACCGGACCTCAATCTAACAGTTAGTTTTTAAAATAAATTTGTTGTTGTTGTTGTTTTAAGAATTGAGCGTTGTTGTGAAATGTGAGTTATAATTGAGTGTTAGGATTAGTGTTGTTGTGAAATGTGAGTTAATTGTGTTAAATTGTGTTTAATTGTTGAAATTGAAAAGTGTATGTTGTTAGAGCAAGACTTAATTAGAGATGCTAATTGAAATGTGTTATTGAAAAGTGTATTATTTTAGAGTTGTTAATTGAAAAGTGTTTAATTGTTCTTTTGATGAACCCTAGGTTAGATGACTGTGTGTTGTTGACGGAAAAGGGTGAGGTGATGTCCCTCACCCCCATATTTTGCTCGAAATAATCTCCATTGAGATAATATTGCGAGACGATACTAACAATTTTAAGATTGAGAGTTAGAAATAACTTCCTTCATTATTTATATGGAAAAGGGTTTTGTCTGATCTGTCCTTAACCCCCATATTCGGCTCGAAATCACCCCCACTAAAATCATATCGATGCTGCTAACTTGAAAGATTATTTGGAATGTTAAGAAAATCTTACACGTTTTCTTAAATGCGTGTAGAATAATTTGTATGAATTTAATCGTGATTGGGTGTATGATCGGTTATATCTGAGAAGAGCGGGTTTGAAGGAATCTTTTGTAATTGGGGTTGAACAGTTTCTTGTGGTAGCGTGGCGACATGAATTGGCTAAACGGGAAAAGGGGGTTAGATGTCCGTGTTTAAAATGCGACGGTGTACCTATTAGGACCGATGATGAAATCAGGGAGCACTTGTATCATTGGGGGTTTAGGCCTAATTATTGGATTTGGGTGGACCATGGAGAACAAAGACGTCAAAATTTTGAGGTAGGGGCTTCAAGCAGTTCAGGTGTTGGCGTTCCACGTAATGAAATTTTTGAGTCGATGGAAAACATGATTTGTGATGGTCTCAGGGTAAATGTGCCATTTGATGAGCCTCAATATGACGATCATGATGAACTTCCAAATGAAGAAGCACAAAATTTTTATAATTTGTTAAGAGACCGTTGTTTGAAGGCTCGCCACTGTCAAAATTATCTATGTGTGTGAAACTTTTAGCTCTCAAGTCCATGAGTAATATTTCTGAGGTGGGTTTAGACTATGTGACTGAAATGCTGTTGGAAGCAACACCTAATAAGGATAATTTGCCAAAAAGTTATTATGAAGCAAATATGTTAGTTTCGAAGCTGGGATTGAAATTTAAGAAGATTGATTGTTGTGAGAAAGGGCACATGTTGTTTTACAACAACAAATTTGGTAAAAATGATGGTGAGCTACTTGAATGCAAATTCTGTGGAAACCTAAGGTATCATGATCGAAAAGGGGCAAAACGTAATTATAAACCTATCCCTGTAAAGTCGATGTTCTATTTGCCTATAGTTCCAAGGTTGCAAAGAATGTTTGCATCGACCGAAATTGCGCAAAAAATGACTTGGCATTATGACAATAGGCGTACCTCAGACGATATTTTACGCCACCCATCTGACGGTGAAGCGTGGAAGCACTTTGATCAAGTTCATTCAGATTTTGCCTCAGACCCACGAAATGTTCGGCTTGACTTGTGCTCTGATGGATTTACTCCATATATCCAATTAAGCATCGGTGTCACCCTACTCTTGTTGGCCAGTTGTTAAGACTTTTGGCAAGTGTACCAATTGTCGTCGCAAGTAATAAAATACGGTAAGTAACCGGTCGATTCCACAGGGATTGCGTTTTATTATCAATAGGCAAATTATTAATTCTAAGTCGTGATACTTGTGATAAAGTTGGTTTATTGTAACAACGAAATAGAAAGTGCAATAACATAACATAAAGTAAGATAGAAGCGAATTGGGATTGACTCATCTCCCCTCTACTCTTATATGACCTTCAGCCACTCTCAAAGTAATCACCAAAATTATCCGATTCAATTCACTAAATTAGGCTAAGAACAATCCCTTGTCTTAAAACCCCTATTATCCTAAGAGTTACCCTAATTCCTTAGGTGATCCATGCCAAAGGGTAAAGCATTAAGTTCAAGAAATAAAGAATTCACTCACATAAATTCTCACTCCTACGATCATCAATGGCGACCGAATGAAATTAGAATTCACGAAACCCAATTACATATTCCTATGATAATTCAAGTCGTGACCTAAGCCCCAATTTCCAGCAAACAACCCACATTCCTATGTTGATGATAAACCTAGATCGATACAAATATCATGTGTACTTGTAAAGCATTAAGAACATAAGGCATAGGCAATGGATAAAATGAATAAAAACTTGACTTGACCATAACAAAGCATTCATACAAGGGTTTAAGGAAGAGTCATCTCTCCCAAATCAAAACAATCTAATTACATGGCATAAAAGGGATAAGATTAAAGAGTAGAAGAAGATTACATAGAGATGGATCCATGAGAACCTCAAAACCCTTGTTCCCAAGGTGTTGGGAAGGCCCCAAAATCACCTCCAGCTGCTGCTCCAAACCCTAGAATCGTTCCCAAGCCGAAGAGGAGATTCAGAAAACGCAAAACTGATATTTTAACCAAAGTTTCGGCCACGCATCGCGTCCCGATGGTGCCTGGTCGCATCGCGACTTTCTCCAGAAAGTTTGGTCGTGGCGCGATCGTTCTGGCTGCTTGGTGCGAAGGCTGTCTGATCTTTTTCCTTTCTTCTTTTCTCTGTTTCGTCACTAGGCAAGTGTCTGGTTCGCTAGTAAACGCCACATCAAATTGAGGGTTTTTCATACATTTTGTTACAGCTCCACACTTATTAGAAAAAACTAAAATTATGCTAAAACCCTTATCAATTGGCTGAATCAAACAATAAACCACCGACATTTTGGTTGCAAACTGAATGAAAATCATCATATAATAATGACTCAACACAACCCCAAACTTAGATCATTGCTTGTCCTCAAGCAATTCACTCAATTCAGGCTGTGACAATTTGTTATTCAGCTTCCACATCGTTCACATACCACAACTCCTTCAACACATCAGAAGATATCATCCAATCATAATATAGTAGCAAGACAATTGAATTGGAAAACACAAGATCATAAGCAGGCAAGCAATCTCAAGTCCTCTCTTTTCCACACATCTCACTACTGTTTCTCTCTTGAGGTGTTTTGGGTGTTCACTCAATTCACAGTACCTGCATCATCGTTTCATAGGCTTGAACAAGTACTATACAAATCAATACATAGGAAATACACACACACTTTTGAGGACTTTCAAAGGTTGTAATGGGGCTTAGGTAAGGGTGGATAAAATTTGGATAAGTAGGTTAAAACTTGGAGTTAGACCTACCTCTCTCTTTGTCAATTTCAGCACTATTGTTCACTTACCCATTTTCCCAAAGCATTCCACAAGAGAAGGAACTATTCACTTATTCTTTATGTATAACTTTTTTTTTCTTTTTTCTTTGAAATATATCTATATATATATATATTTTTTTTTTCTTAAACTTTGTATGTTCCTTTCTCTTGTATACCACCCCAAACTTAGAATGTTGCTATTCCATGAGCAACCCCAAACTTAGAATTTTTTCCCACTCTCATGCTTTTATCTACCTAACTCCAAGTTAAGAAAAACTAGGCTATGATTTGCAGGAAAAAATAAAAATAAACAATTAGGCTCAGAAGGGCTAACAAAGGATAACAATTAGTGGGTTGGCTTGAAAGGCTCAGGGGTGCCAAATTTTTTTGCCTCAGTGTGTATGTAAAACATATGCATGACAGTTAAGTACAAGCTCAAGTTCTGCAGACTAATGCAAGCAAGGAATAATCACACAATGAATAGAATATGTGTTTGGGTTCAAACCTCACAGCTGGGATTAAGAGATGGAACTCAAGAGAACCTGCCCACAGATGATCCAGATTTTCCTCAACCTTTGACTTGGCCACTAATACTATCTGATGATAAAATCTGATTTGGAGGAGTCACATGGTAGCTGCAACATGTTAGAATGAACAATCACCACAGAGAACCAGTTCAAAGATTGCGGTGCATCATCATCAATGTACAAGCTAGACAGCAACCAAAATGCAACATTAACTTTTTCCGGTTTGCTTTTTATGATCTTCCAATCTCGGGGTCAAGCAGCAATTCTTTCGAATCTTGCCCCTGCATAATTAGCTCGCTGAAACACTAAACAAACCATCAAAAGGTCCAACACAATAACTAAGGATCTAAATAAATAAAACCAAAATAAAATACTGAAATAAATAAAATAAAATAAAAACAAAAACAACTAAGAATCAACTCATTTCCTTATCAATAATGAAATCAACAATCCCCGGCAACGGCGCCAAAAACTTGTTAAGACTTTTGGCAAGTGTACCAATTGTCGTCGCAAGTAATAAAATACGGTAAGTAACCGGTCAATTCCACAGGGATTGCGTTTTATTATCAATAGGCAAATTATTAATTCTAAGTCGTGATACTTGTGATAAAGTTGGTTTATTGTAACAACGAAATAGAAAGTGCAATAACATAACATAAAGTAAGATAGAAGCGAATTGGGATTGACTCATCTCCCCTCTACTCTTATATGACCTTCAGCCACTCTCAAAGTAATCACCCAAATTATCCGATTCAATTCACTAAATTAGGCTAAGAACAATCCCTTGTCTCAAAACCCCTATTACCCTAAGAGTTACCCTAATTCCTTAGGTGATTCATGCCAAAGGGTAAAGCATTAAGTTCAAGAAATAAAGAATTCACTCACATAAATTCTCACTCCTACGATCATCAATGGCGACCGAATGAAATTAGAATTCACGAAACCCAATTACATATTCCTATGATAATTCAAGTCGTGACCTAAGCCCCAATTTCCAGCAAACAACCCACATTCCTATGGTGATGATAAACCTAGATCGATACAAATATCATGTGTACTTGTAAAGCATTAAGAACATAAGGCATAGGCAATGGATAAAATGAATAAAAACTTGACTTGACCATAACAAAGCATTCATACAAGGGTTTAAGGAAGAGTCATCTCTCCCAAATCAAAACTATCTAATTACATGGCATAAAAGGGATAAGATTAAAGAGTAGAAGAAGATTACATAGAGATGGATCCATGAGAACCTCAAAACCCTTGTTCCCAAGGTGTTGGGAAGGCCCCAAAATCACCTCCATATGCTGCTCCAAACCCTAGAATCGTTCCCAAGCCGAAGAGGAGATTCAGAAAACGCAAAACTGATATTTTAACGAAAGTTTCGGCCACGCATCGCGTCGCGGTGGTGCCTGGTCGCATCGCGACTTTCTCCAGAAAGTTTGGTCGTGGCGCGATCGTTCTGGCTGCTTGGTGCGAAGGCTGTCTGATCTTTTTCCTTTCTTCTTTTCTCCGTTTCGTCACTAGGCAAGTGTCTGGTTCGCTAGTAAACGCCACATCAAATTGAAGGTTTTTCATACATTTTGTTACAGCTCCACACTTATTACAAAAAACTAAAATTATGCTAAAACCCTTATCAATTGGCTGAATCAAACAATAAACCACCGACATTTTGGTTGCAAACTAAATGAAAATCATCATATAATAATGACTCAACACCAGTCATTGTTACCCCTTACAATCTTCCTCCTGAGATGTGCATGACTAAACCGTATATGTTTTTGACTTGTCTGATACCTGGTCCATCCAATCCAAAAGCTAACATTGATATCTTTTTGGAACCTCTGATTGATGATCTTAAGAGATTGTGGGGTGGTGTTTTGACATGTGATGCAGCACGAAAGAAGAATTTTATGATGAGAGCCGCATTGATGTGGACAATTAACTACTTTCCTGCTTATGGTATGTTGTCTGGTTGATGGACTCACGGTAAATTGGCATGTCCCCACTGCATGGAACACACAAAGGCGTTTACCCTAAAGTACGGGGGTAAGAGTTCTTGGTTTGACTCGCATCTTCGATTCTTACCGCAAGATCATAAATTTAGAAAGAACAAGAAAGCCTTCAAGAAATTTCAGGCTCGCATGTGAGGCAGGTGTATTATGTTCCATACCCATCAACTCAGAGAGGATGGTGTGTTGTAATTAAGACAAAACCACGGGGTCGCATTGAAGCCACTGATGCGGAGGATGAGGTTCCTTATCAGGTGGATGAAATTTCGGGAGTAGATGAGGTAATTGAAGTTGAACTGATTGACTCCTTATGTGATGATCGACTCCTAGTTGAAGAAGTTGATGAAGATGAAGAACAGAATGAAGATGAACAAGATGAAGAAGAGAATGAATATGAAGATGATGAAGAAGAGATTGGAGATGAATAATTTGATTAATCTTATGTTGTATTTAAATTTATTAGAGTCATTATTGTTCTTGTGTTTTCTTATATATGTTATCTACTTATGTTGACTCCTTATGCTCTTTTTAAATTTATTAGAATCATTAATATATCAATATTTTTCTTGTTAATTTACTTTCTTTAATTTATTTATAAATATATATAATTAATGTTGTTAGTATCATATTTCGTTTCTATTTTTTCATAGATATGGATCCAGCAGGAGGTTCTGACCCACCGAGCCGTCCTCATAAAGGGAAGAAGACTATGACCGACGAACCTCCTAAGAGGAGGCGTAATCGTGAGGTGGTACTTAATATTGGGAATATGAGGGGTCATACGTTTGTGGGCCCACCAGCTACCGCTCCGATTGCCCCACAACCTCCGCCTCCATCTGGCCCCGGATGGTATCATTTACCATCACATGGGCATTATATGGGCCCACCAAATGCATATGCAGCAGGGAATATGGGCACACCAGCTGGGTATATGGGCACACCAGCTAGGCATATAGGCTCATCATCTGGACATATGGGCCCACCAGCTGGGTTATCTATGCCTACACCGGAGCCCCAGGATGATATTGAGCATGATATTGGTGGTGGTAACGTTGATTCTGATTCATCGATTGATGACGACAGAGTGGAGGTGGTTGTTATTAATGGTGTCAGACTCAAAGTCATTTATAGTCGTGGTAACGCGTAAGTATTATATTGTTTGTTTATTTTAAGTTAATTATGCAACGACTTATATATATATATTTGATTGTTTGATATATCTTTCATTATGCAGGCTTCTTCCTGCAAATGCAGCTTCATCAAGCATCACTCATGTCATCCGCAAAAAATATTTTCAAAAGTTCCATAAAAAGTGGAGTAAAGTCGATGAAAAGGACAGGAATGATCTGCTGGACATCTTTAGGGTAAGTGTCAATTATTTTGTCATTACTTATATTGTTAGTTTAAATTTTATGTTTAATAATGTTTAATATAATTACTAATACATATTTTCATTTTACTTAATACAGACCAAAGTGACATGGGACATAGAAGATGATGATAATGTGCAGAGACTTTTTTTTAAAAGGATGGGCGCTCAAATATCAGATTTGCTTTCTCTGTGTGTTTTTTTACATTAGTTAGTTAGTTAGCAATTTTTGAAAATGTGTTTCATTTTATAGAGTAAGAAGGCAGGACGCCCTATCACAACTCCTGAGCTGCATAGAGCCACCCATGTGAGGAAAGGCACTGGCGAGTATGTTGATGAGCTCTCCAGGATGACTCGGGTAAATATACAACTTGATTTGATTATATAATGTTGCTTTGTCAAAATGGAGCGCTAATTTGTGGTTATTCAAAACAGGAGCAAATAAATGAGATCATGACTCAGTTGACTCAAGGGAGTTGGGACCCTGAATCACTTGGCCAACTTACTCCTGAGATGATAGATCTGGCAAACAAAAATTGGGAGAAGACAGTAGGTTGGTCTAAGGGTCGCCTGAATGGTACGGGGCCCTTGGCTCCATGTATGGGCCAGTCTGTGACCGAGAGCAGCAGAAAACGCAGTCGACCAGCTTCTACTCCTGCGAAGACAGAGCATATTGGGCAGCTGGGGCAAGAGCTGCAGCCTACTCGACAGGAGCTGCACGATACTCGATAGGAGGTCAGGACCTCTACTGAGGCTATGAAAAAGATGCAGGAAGACTTTACGAAGGTGACCCGTAGGCAGGAGCTGATGTTTAGGTATTTTAAGAATATGCAGCAAGATGAGGAGCAAGCTTTAGAGTCTGGGGGAGTCTGGGGAGCCTGAGGAGTCTGATGGCGGCAGCTTTTAGGATTTGTTGTATCAGTTTGACATTTCAATATTTTGTTATAAAATTTCAGATTAAGTGTTGTTGATTCGAATTTTATGTTATTGAAGAATTTTATTCTCAGAATTTTTATTTTAAACTGTTTTATGTATTTTAGATTTTATTGTTTATTAATAAAATAAACAGGTATAAAAGCAGGTTTATCAAAAAAAAATATTCAATCAGTTGGGCATTAGCGAGGGAAATTGGACGCGTGGCTATCAGAATTTAACCATGTGATTGTCTTTATTAGCAAGGGAATTTTAATCCCTCGCTAATTAGCGAGGGATATTTCTGTTGCTAATTAGCGAGGGACTCAGATTCCCTCACTAATCCCATTAGCGAGGAGCGATTTAGCGACGGAACATGTCTCTCGCTAATTCCCTCGCTAATGGGAATTAGCGACGGATTTGGGGTATGTAGCGAGGGAATAATCCGTCGCTAATTAGCAAGTTTTTTGTAGTGCATTTACATTTTCCAGTTTGCATGCCATTATGGAATTGATTATAGGATAATTAATAGGCTTAATTACAGTTTTGGTCCTTCTATTATGACCATTTCACGATTTTAGTCCTCAAATTTTTTTCCCACGAATTTAGTCCCTCTAATTTTCCAATTTCTAAACTCAATACCTCTCCCTAATTTGGTCAAACATTTTGCTGACTTGGGGATCTTTAATCCTATGTGGATGATACACTATCGGACGGCTAGCATGGATATTAAAATAAATAAAAAACAATTTTTTTCTTTAAATTAGGAAAAACATCTCTATCTTCATCGAGACTCATCCAAGTGTCTCCAAGAACTCTAATCCTAATACTTTTTTATTTTAAAACCCATCTTGACAGTCCCGCGTGTCATCCCCGTGGATTAATGAGCTTCAAGTCAGCAAAATATTTGACCAAATTAGAGAGGGCCATTGATTTTGGAAATTGAGAAAATCAGAGGACTAAATTCGTGAGAAAAAAAAAGTTTGGGACTAAAATCGTGAGCTGATCATAATAGGGGGACCAAAACTGTAATTTAGTCAAATTAATATGTTTAGGAACGTTTTTCCAGGCAAGAGGTTACAAATAACTATTCTAAATATACTAACTGAATTATTTGTTTCGTTAATTGTTATTAAACTGAAAATATTTTGTTAGAAATTCCTAAATTTTAATGATTTGATTGTTTTTTTCTATCCTTTTCTTGATTTTGATATAGAGGAAAGCCCACGTGTAGTTGTATGAGTCATGTCAAGCTCTTAAGTGTTTGGTATAAACTGGGTATTCTCTGCGCACAACTACAGAGACTAATCCCTTGAGCCTGGTAGGACCACAATGAATGGCAAATCTCTCCCTCAAGAGATTTATCACTGCTGCATGCCCAAGCACTAGTGCAAAAAAGACATTTAGCATCGGTTGTTTTGGACATTTAGCATCGGTTATCCGACGATGCTAAATCCCCCGATGCTAAATGTGGGACATTTAGCATCGGTTATTTAACCGATGCTAAATGTCACATATAGCATCGGGTGTTTTAATAGCCGATGCTAAATGTTCATTTCATCACTGTTTTTGATGTCTGAAAATGACATTTAGCATCGGTTATTTGAAACAACTGATGATAAATGTTTATTTTTTTTTAAAAAAAAATAGACATTTAGCATCGGTTGTATAAAACAATTGATGTTAAATGTCTATTTTTTTAATTGGAAGCTAACAGTTTTGTCTTTGTAGCAGTATAAATAACTTTTCGACCATAAGACAACATAGAAGATCCAAAAACAATTACAGAGAAAAATTGGTGAAAGCTAATTAAAATAAAATTAAAGAGGACAACAAAAATGAATCTCATGTTAATCACGTGTATATTCCTGCACAATTTGAACCCAATCAGTCACCTGCTGGTCAATAAAAAATGAAAACAACAAATAGGACAAAATTTCTAATTTTAACCACATGTATAACATCCACAACTGTGTATTCAGAGAAGCTGCTAACACACAAAAGATGATGCAACGTTTCTCCTTTCATATCCCTAAACCTGCTGCTTGCATCCCTTGTTACTTTTTGTGCTCTCACAATCTCTGCATTCTCCACAGTTAGCTAGGAACACTGGCACCACTATATCCCCCTCTTTAACTTCTTCCACGTACTCTCTTGCACTCTCCACTACCCTGTTGTCATAATACACATATATAGGACGTTTTTAGATTGGATAATAAAATGAGTTTTACAAATATAATTAATCAGTATAATTAATCCATTTAAAAAGCTTCTATTGAGTATTTAAATATGGCTAATAATCAAATCATAAAATTGCTTAATGATTGTTGCGCTTACTGAGGAATCCTAAGTTAATTGACTTCTCTTTCTCTAATTCATAAATCACAAACATTTACAATACAAGAAAATGAAGTGTAGACTATGGAAAGATGAAACACGATTCTTAACAAAAAATGATTACAAAAACAATCTCAGGTGATATAACTGGAACAACCTTGGATTATAACACGATCCTCGAAATGCTTGAAGCCTTCTGAAAATTCAGATCCATTTTAACATGGAAAAAAATTTGTGAAACTAAGGTCTTCCAAATCACGTAGAAATATTTAATAGAGATAAACAACCAATGAACCACTTATGTATCCTTAGAATGGTTTGACCAAAAAGATGAAACAAATTGAAAGCAGAATGTCTGACCAAGTGAACCTTTTTTGACCAAAAAGATGAAACAAATTGAATAATGTGGCTATAGTAGCCTGAACAAGTGAACCTTTTTTGGGTTTTGACCCTGGAGCAGATTCTTTATTTTCCTTGGGGAGTTGATCTCCTGGGGCATCGTCCTCATTAACAACTTCCATTTCTCACCTTTCATGAGCCTTAACAACAGTTGTTGGGGAGTCCGGTGGAGCACTGAGAGCAACAACAAGCTAGTCAATGAACCGGACCACGAAGAGACCTAGACACCATATCTCCACCCAAAACCTTAAAGTGTTAGGTATATGGGTCCCCTCTCTTATATATCCTTCATATAGCTCATTCATAGCCGATGTGGGACTAACCACTCACACTTGAATTTCCAACAACAGTATCGACTACCACTTTTTCTTCATCTTCAGAAAGGTTGGGGCTGCTTTCACCAAAATCATCACCAGAAGAAACTTCAGCAAATCTGGCCCAACAAAAGAACTATATGAATATGACTTTCAGACATAAATGGGCCATTTGCTCTTTCATCATATGACAAATAATGATTTGTTACACAAAACATAATAAGTTTTCATGATTTTATTCAGAACAGAAGGCCATCAAGAAGAAAATGGCAGTGATATCAGTGATGTCAGTGATTTTAATCTTGTAATAAATAAGACTGCTTATACAATGCTGATTTTAAACACAATGGTAAGTTTAGAAAGGGCCCTGAAATATGAAAGCAAATGAAATTATATAAAAGTAACAACTACATCTATAAAAGAGGATCAAAGAACAAAAATAGCAATAGCTACAATAATTTGTTCAAATGCTCATGTCATGACAGTAAAATGAAAAAAGCCCCTTGACTCCAGCAAATATACCAGCAAATGCTCATGACTGAGTTAGATGATCCCACCCTTGATTCTTTCAAGTCAAATATACCAGCAAATACATTCCTACTTTCAATTCTCAGCAACTGACAAATGCTAATATTTATGTTCAAAATGGAATTATTGAGCTCTACATTTTAAATCCACACATCAAACATAAACAAAGCTTAAGGAGATGTTTAAGTTCTAACAAAATGTAACACCATGTAGATATAGCTGAAAGAAATAAAGACAAGGGAAAGAAACTTACTTGTTCTACAAGTGGGGTTCTGGTTGCCCATGGTACAACACAATTACTCCTTATACAATATAAAGAGCTATACAATATAAAAAACTATACAATATAAAGAAGCAAAAGCACTAATAATGAGTGAACCATATTTAAGTGGGTCACAACCGTACTGCAACACGGGATCCTTTTACTGCCTCAGCTCCATTCCCAACCTTCAAATCATAGTACCTGAAGATGATCATACTTTCATCACACATTTTTATGTCATTACCAATTAGTCATCTGAATCATATAAGAAAATTGAAGGAAGAAAGATCTAAGTGATTTTAGAGGTAATCAAACATATATATGCTTACTTCAGACCATTGGAGAGGGTTGCGAAATCACTTTCAGGAACTTTGGCTCCTCGTAGCTGCAGAAAATAACAATTTCAATTAGTAGTCGGATTTTCATAATCACCATTTTTTGTAATTTTGTTTTTGAACCTACAGCTCTTCTACTAGTACAACATCTAGTAACAATAAAACACTTCATACCTAGAAATACCAAGGTCTTCAGCCTCACACCAACATTATGAATGATGATATGATTTTACCTGACAACATCTAGTAAAGTTGTTCCAATACAATCTTATGTATGTATATTTTTTTATTTTGACAAACTTATATATGTAAACTTGTCACAAACTTTTTAGCAGCATCAAAACCCAAATTATGATCATCTTGTTCCAGCAATTTGCTATGGACCAAAGCACCATCAAAACCAGCATTTGAAGCTATTGTAATAGTAGGTGCCTGTAATAAATAATATGCATTATTAGAAACATTGCCAAGAAGGGTCTTTTAATAGGTGATGAAGTAATCTAGTGATATATACAATCAAGCTTCAAGTAGGAGAGCAACATTACAAAGCAAGACCCTAGTAGTATGTAGCATCAAAGATCACCATGAATAAGCAAATAGTTTATTAGTTACTACTTACTATTACTACGCTGAATAAAAGTAAATATAGTCAATTGCTTCAAGTCATTAAATACAAAGAAAATTGCAAAGGGAACAAATAACAGAGAAATTTCCTTCCTAATTTGAATTTGAGTGCATATACATGCTTGAGAACACAAAACAAAGTGCTGAAAAATCTTACACTTGGAGCAAGGAGACCATCAAAAAGAATTATCCCAGAGATAAGGGAAAAACAGGTTGCATAATACTGCTTCAGGTTTGCTGAAGTCTTCATATAAAATATATGTAATTAATTACCATTTACTAAACCCTCTCAATGAAAAGTAAATTGTTCATGTCCATTAAGAACAATAACAAAATCACTGTGACTACATGAAACTTACCAAATGAGGCAAGAATGGAATGAATGATGGGAAGTTGGGAAGTTCATTCTCTTTCTCTTCTTTCATTCCAAGTGCTGCATTTTTAATACACAAATCGATCCTAACCTTTCAACTTTTTGATTCAACATTTTGACCATGTCAAAACACAAAAAGGTATTTTGATCAGTACATAAAGGAATAAGGAATTTCACATCCACCCAAAAATGCAAAATCACTTTTAAAGAAATAAAACAGAAGGTGAAGAAAAGAAAAAAGATAATTAATTAACCATGCATATATATGTTTACACTTAGATTTTGCAAGCAGACACAACAAAATTACAAAGTGGGGTGAAACTCCTGGATTGCTGTCATTGGAAGGGAGAACTTTGGCTTGCAGAGTTAATTGTAAGCCCAGATTCAATCAAAACTATGCTTGACCAAATGGAATTTGATGAGATATCTAGATAACTAACACCTGTTGATGCTTGCATTAAGAGCATCATATTCTAAGCTGTTATTGCTTAGTTGGTTTTCAGCACCACCTTGATCTGCACCAGAACCCAGATCTGTGGCAGCATTATGCTCAGTTGCAGGCAGAGGTTCATCTTCAGCAGGAGGACCCTCTTCCTCCCTCACAATCTCAAAAGCATCAATCAACTGTTGAGAACGAAGAGAGTTGAGAACGAAGAGAGTTAAGAACCAAACGACGACGAGCAACGACGGAGAGCAAGGTAACAGCGACGGAGAGAGTTGAGAACGAAGAGTGCTAAGAACCAAACGTTGCCTCCAATAAAGGGAGAGATGAGAACGGAGAGCTGAGACGGCGAGCAAGGTGACGATCTCCTGAGACGGCGACGGCGCAAGGTGACGACTTCCTGAGACGACGACGGCCACCTTTGGGTTTCGAAAACGCGAGAGTGAGAGAGCGAGATGCTGAGTGAGAGAGTTCAGAGAGTAGAGAATACTGAGGGAGAGAACGCGAGATGTGTATTGGAATGGGAAAATTGGAAAAAATAAAACTGGACTTTTAGTATCGGGTGTTTTAACAACCGATGCTAAATGTGTTGAGATACACTTTTAACATCGGTTGTTAAAACAACCGATACTAAAAGTCTGACACAAATACATATTTAACATCGGTTTTGTAACCAACCGATGCTAAATGTCTGATGCAACTACTTTTAACATCGGTTGTTTAAACAACCGATGTTAAATGTAGGCGCGAAAACTGAAAACTTCTATTTAATTGCAAAATTGCCACCCCGTTTACATTTAGCATCAGTTGTTCAAACAAACGATGCTAAATGGTGCTTTTTAAAGTCAAATTTGCACTAGTGAATGTTGGATTCGAAGTGGAGATCTACTAACTTAAAAATGAGAATTGTGTCTAATTCTCTACTGATATGGGACTCTCGCATCTAAAAATTACATTACCTCCAAAAAATATTTCATCCAAATATATCTTTAGGCTTTACAAGTATATCGTTCTTCAATCCAAACCATATCATTTTTTTTTACAAACCGCATCAAATTCCATAATAGTATACTTGGCTTAGAAATGGACCACTTAATTACCCCCATCCGGCCCACATGAGAGTTAGATGCATACTAAAAAGAACATAAGCCTGTTGCAATTAATCTTCTTAATAGTTCACTATTGGAGCAAGAAAAATGAGTGGTCACTTTAATCTATTGTCTTTCACAAGGATACAGAAGTTTAATCAATTATGGAAGATGGCAAAGAATAAAAGCAGTGGAGAAGTGCATAATATGTGGTTATCCTTCTTCATGAGGGTCAACTCAACAAGAGAAGGGACCGCAAAGATTCGTTTGGATTACAAACTTTTACCAAAGTGAAAATTGATGATTCGGAAGAGAAAAGGAGAAAGTCTCCAAAGAACTTGGCTTTGTCACATTAACTTGTCTCCCTTATGAAGCATGTTGCTCGATGGCTGTGGCTTAACAACTTAAGGTAGCTGACCTTCAACATTTGTTGTCCCTACTAGTTCCCAATATCCAAACAATTAAATTTAGCTTTCACAATGATTCCAGAAGCATTGTTTGGGGAGCCCAATTGGCCCACAGTGTCCCAAATTAACTAAAATATCTCCTTTGAACAAAAATAATGAAAATGAAAAACAGAATGTTTGTTGTTAAGGTGTTACCAACTTTCCAAACAGTACTACTGCCTTTGACATGTTCTCTTCTGAGTTTGGGTACTTAGGCTTTTTTTAACACCTATAAATTGTTGTTTTATCATACTTGTCCAAGTTAATATATACACCTAAAATTTAACTCTACTTTTCCCTATTTCGAAACTCATAACTTTATATTTAAACTTTTCCAGGAGTTCATAATTTTTTTTCTACAAAGCAGGATTACATTTATGACAAAAGGAGAGCTAAAAACTTGGTAAAAAAAGCATTTTTTGACACTTGAAAAGTGTTTTTTTTTCTTTATTAAACTTTAATTTTAATGTAATAGTACTAATTTATAATCAACGGTTTGATAAAAAAAATTATAATCAACAGCCAATATCCCACTGGCACTTTTTAACGGCCTCGATTTTACCGACACTTTCAACGGCCATTTCAAAAACTCAACTATACGTCAAAAAAATTCATTCCAAACTCAACTACCATTTAAAAAACACAACTACAAGTTCAACAACAATCATTTTAGAATTTAATATAATTATGAAATGTCTATGCAAATTTAATACACATTGCCATCAATATGACTGATTTATTTATATTTCAAAATTTTATATCAGTATGTCATTAGACACATTGAAATTTTTATTAAAACAATTTGACTGATTATGAGCCGTTGATCAAAAGCGTCGGTAGAATCTGGGTCGTCCAAATTCAATACGCTGGTGCACAATTATCAATACAAACCATGTCCACTACTTTTTCTACCACAAAAGACAGAAACATCAATGTCTCTATTATCTAAATCTGATGATTTTAATTTGAGTCATTGATCAAAAGTGTCGGGGGAATATGGGTCGTCCAAATTACATCCGTTGATGCACAATTATCACTGCAAACCAAGTTCACTACTTTTTCTGCCACAAAAAGACAAAAACATCAATGTCTCTAGTAAATAAATCTGACTGATTTTGAGTCATTGATCAAAACTGTCGGTGGTACATGGGCTGTCCAAATTTCATCCGTTGATACATAAATATCAGTGCAAACCATGTCCACTATTTTTTCTGCCACAAAAGACAGAAACATCAATGTATCTATTAAATAAATCTGACGATTTTGAGCCGTTGATCAATAGTGTCGGTAGAAGATGGGTCGTCCACTACCCCTATAAATAGGAACTCAATCCTCCACCCACTCACAACAGCATTCAACTTTCCTAAACCATAAACACCACCTATTCCTTCATGAAACAAGCTCTATAGCTTTGTTGATAAACCAAAATGATCACAAGTCTTTGTATCCTACTGAAAATGTAACTGACTGACGTCACAAAAACTTTAGAATCGAAGAACCAAATCCCTTGATAGTTCACTACTTACAGCAATCTGGGTTTTACAATGTTGCAACATTTGGAAAGTTCAAAGTAGTTCCAGCATTGGTGACAACAATGGTAGAATGTTGGAGACTAGAAGCACACACACTACAAAAAAACTAGTCATTAGCGAGGGACAGTTCCCTCGCAAAATGACCTGATTCCCTCACTAAGGGTCATTTGCGAGGGACTTAGCGAGGGACTGGTTCCCTCGCTAATTCCCTCCTCGCAAATGGGATTAGCGAGGGAAGTTGGATCCCTCGCTAATTAGCGAGGGACTATGCCGTCGCTAGTTCCCTCGCTAATGACTGCAGCTTTTCAGGTGATGGGACTCAGTTGCAGGGGTTGGTAAATGTGCAGGAATTAGCGACAGCTTTTACCCTCGCTAATTCCCTCGCTAATGACTGCACTTTTCAAAAAAAAATGACACGTGTCCAGTGCTGAATGGCTTGTTTTTTTATATATATTAATTAATGAATATTATATTATATTATTAATTTTGTAGTGATGTGTGGTGGTGGTGGTGGTGGTGGTGGTGGCGTGGTGGTGGCGTGGTGGTGGTGGTGGCGTGGTGGTGGTGATGGGTGGTTTAGAGTAGAGAGAAGGAGAAGAGTAAGGGAGAAAGAGAGAGAGAGGAGTGAGAGTGGTGGTGGTGGCGTGGTGGTGGTGTGGTGGTGGCGTGGTGGTGGTGGTGATGGGTGGTTTAGAGTAGAGAGAGAAGGAGAAGAGTAAGAGAGAGAGAGAGAGAGGGAGAGAGAGAGGGAGAAAGAGAGAAGAGTGAGAGTGGTGGTGGTGGGTTGGTGGTGGTGAAGAGTAAAAGAGAGTGAGTGAGAGTGGTAGGAGGTATGTGGTGGTGGTGGTGGTGGAAGAGTGAAGAGAGAAGAAGAGTGTGAGAGGAGGTGGTGATGATGGTGGTGGTGGTGGTGTTGGAAGAGTGAAGAGAGAAGAAGGGTGTGAGAGGAAGTGGAAGGGGGAAGAGGAAGGGAAGAGGAATGGTGAAGAGTGAGTGAGTGAGAAAGAAGAGTGAGGGTGTAAACGGATATAAAGGAAAAAAGAAAAAAATTTGCGAGGGAATTAGCGAGGGAACTGTCCCTCGCTAATTTCTGCACCTTTACCAACCCCTGCGCTGAGTCCCATCATCTGAAAAAGCAAAATTTAGTGAGGGAATTAGCGAGGGCAGTCATTAGCGAGGGACAGTTCCCTCGCTAATGACAAAAAAATTGACAGCTCTATGCCCTCGCTAATTCCCTCGCTAATGACTGTTTTTGCGAGGGACAACAAGTCCCTCGCTAATGTCCGTCGCTAATTAGTGTTTTTTTTGTAGTGACACGTTTCATCTTCTAGAAGGAGAGTGCACAATAACTCTCAAAGATGTAGTGTTATAATTGGTTCTATCTGAGGACGGAGAAGCTGTAACATGTCATAGTACTTATAATTGGGACGTAGTATGCACCCAACTTTTGCGTAAGTCGCATTCCGATGATCAAAATCTAGGGAAGCAAATCAAGATGAAGTGGCGGAGAGAAGAATTTGCCCATATTCCGAAAGGCGCTATCGATCAAAGAAGTACTGAATCAACATTGTAGGGCGTACCTGATGCGGTTGATCGAGGGGTTGCTAATCACAGACAACTCAAATAATAGAGGTCACTTGATGTGTCTACCCCTTTAGAGAGATCTTCATAGTGTTTCACGATATAGTTTGGGTTCAACATGTCTGGCAAACTTGTACAGACAAATGTGTAGAGTAACCTCACCATCCTATGCTGCCATGGTTGGATGTATGTTGCCTCTACAATCCTGGGATCGGTACCGCATGTCTTTCATTGCCCCACACGTGAACCGTGATGCCGAATAGCCACTAGCAAGGAAGTAAACAAAGAGATAAAATGGGTTGTGAAATCACACAACATAATTTGGTTATCGGGGCATTTCACCATGTCAAACATGTGATGCAGTGCTTGTGGTATTGTATGAGTAGGGAGATGGAGGAATTGGAAATCAGTGCGGGATTGGACGTAACCACAACTAGTGGGGTACGATGCCACGTCCTTGTAGAATTAGGAGTGAGAAAGAGAAACAAACTGAACCATGTCATTCGGGAAAGGCTTCAGGATGCTTTTTTCGGGTTAAATAGCATTTTCCTTAAAATAATATTTATATTATTCATTCTCAGTTCTACTTCATCTATCATTTTATATAATTTTGATTTTGAACATTCAATTGCGTGGACAACTCCTACAATAAATTAGAAGATTCAGTTTCAACACATCATGAGCATGTTAAATTTTAACCTTTCCTTAGAAAAAGGAAAGCTGATTTTTGTTATCCCTAGATTGACATTACAATGTCACATTCCTGAGAAAATGAGAGTGAAGAATTAATATAGCACATAAAACAAACAAAATATCATATCACATTATGGTTTTTCAATGTTCCAACATTATACAAGCGCGTTTTCGGTATAACCAAATCCCTTTAAATAGTAAAAATTTGACCTGTAGTTGTTTTTTTAACAACAATAAATACTAATAAATAAATAAGGTACAAAGTGGTATAACTAAATCCCTTTAAATAGTAAAAACTAGAGCTGTATTTGTTTTTTTAACAACAACAAATACTAATAAATAAATAAGGTACAAAGTGGTACCCAATACATAGAAAAGAAGAGGGAAACACTCAAACTTTGCAATACCTTGTAAGTTGTATCCAGCTATAAAAATCCTTACAAAGTTTCTCTATACATCTTTTTCGTTGCTTTTACTGGAACGCTACAAAAACAATGAAACCTATACGCCTAGTTATTGTTCTTGCCATTGTCATCTTCGCCATCATTATCCTGCTCTATTTATCTGATAAAGGGGTCTTCGGTAGACCTGTTAAAGTTTTAGAAGATGGTGATTTCGATCACCTTCCTTTACCAAACGAAGTTGCCGAGACACCCATTGGCGAACCCTTCGACATCACTTCAGCTTTCCCACCCATCAGTATCGCCTCTTCCCTCCGCCACCTCTCCATTGGTGTCGGACCAGCTGTTGCCACGGCTATCATTGGCTTCTTGTACTTCTAGATCATGTAGATGATCATTATCTACGTCTCATCCAATTTGCATGAATAGCTTTCTTCATATATATATAGGAGATGTATTGGATAATAGGAGGTGTTTATATACTAACGTATTTTCTCTAGGTGTTTTTGTTCTCTCGCTCTGTTGGATTTTTTAACTGGGGGTGTTTCTGTTCTATTAAATTATAATTTGGGATTTTCATATTTCAAAGTCTATTTATGTATCGACAAGTTCTATAGAATTCATCTACATATTCCTAAGTTCATTCATGTATGTCTACAATTTTAGAGAAGTCACTTACATGTTACTATATACTTATTCACGTATGTGTAAAATTCTAGATGAGTTATTTAATATCTCTAGATGTATCCACTTATTTACTAGAATCCTTTATCCACTAGTATCAATAGAGGTTATATGTATTTTTTTATCAAACAGAGGTTCTATGTATTGTGAAAGGTGCAATCAAATAAACGCAAACATTTTACACAAAATCATATTTCTCTTCTTCCATTTCCTACTTTCTTCATCTACCTCCAACAGTTTTGGTATCAGAGCATCATGTTTCTTAAAAAAAAGAGAAAGAATGTCACCACCAAATTCAAATTATCAAAATATCACATTTTCACCCTTAAGTACTAAAATACCACACTTTTAACCATACGTAGCAGAGGTGGATACACCTTATCAAGTATGGGGGCATTTGCCTCCACCAAAAAAATGATTTCATGTACAAAAAGATAATAAACTATATTTTCCCCATTAAAAAATGGTTTTGCCCCCACTAATATTTAATTATCCAAACCACAAGTATAACTCATTTTAATACACAATTCCAAGTAAAAACAGGTTTTCTCTCTTATATACAATGGTTGAAAGCAGTGAGTGAGCTTGCCTAAAATTTTAAGGGAAGTCACACACATTCAGGGACCCAAGTGACTGTTTATCTAACTAAAATTATATTAACTTAATATTATAATTAAAATTTAATAGTGAATATTTTTGCATAGATTAATCTTGGGGAATCACGTTCATCCCTTTAGAATTTGAGATTTCCAATATTATATAAAAAAATTGTAGTTTTCTTGAGGGATGTCGTGGCAATTATGAGCTCCCACTAAGCTTCACCACCGGTTCAAAGATGTTTTTCTGTATTGAATTTTGTGAAGAATTGGATTTTCAATCATAAGAGATCATTGGTTGAATAATTCTCCAGTTACGTATACTGAAAATATGTTTTTAATAATAATGACAATGGACATATCATATTAAACTTTTGGAATATTAAAATGCATAGATAACAAGTGTAATTAGTAGAAGCTTAAATATCTTTTTTAGAGTTTTTTCGTTACGTACGTAAGTGATTATATATTTTCTAAAAACTTTTAATATTAGATAAATTATTTTCATGCCCCCACGGAAGAAATTTTCTTGATCCGCCAAGTATACATAGGAACATTTAATTCTAATTTAGAGAATTGTTATATATATATATATATATATATATATATATATATATATATATATATATATATATATTCCTTGTAAGAAGTTACAAGGTTAATGCAAGAAATTGTAAAGTTGTAACATCATATTATTAATTTTGTAACTTTCTAAGTTTATGGCCTAAAATAAATTGAGGTAACAAACAAATATTAGTGGCTCTTAATTAGTGGATTTTAGTGACACTTTAGTGACATTTAAAATCTAACTATTGAATAGCTTAAAGTCTACAACTACAATCTCAAAAAAAAAATAAAGTCTACAACTACTAGAATGTGAAAGGAATCAATCTCATCCATTGATTCTGATACTTGATGGATGTCTCAGATTAAATGGCACTATCTATAAATTGGTCCTTATTGTGAATAAAGTGGATGTCTAATGCAATTGTAACTCCTAGGCATTATTCCTTATTGTTATTCATCATTGTATATGTTAAATGCAAATCATAGGTTACAATACTTGAGCCTATAAATAGGACTCATATGACATTGTAGAAGATACTTTGGAAGAGTACAATACAATAGCTCTATTATTCTCTCATCTTCTATTCTTGTTCTTGCTCTATTTGAGTTTATTTCATAACACGTTAGCACCAAGCTCTACCAAAATGACGGCTTAATAAGCTTGTGGGCTATTTGGCAAACATATGTTTCCTTCTACTATCTTATAGTTAATTTAACTCATGTTATCATGTTTTATTTTCTTATAACTTTTATTTTATCTTGTTAATATAGAAATTTTATTGAGAATTTTATTTATTTACCATAACTATCGTGTTTTTTATTCTTGATGAATTCCAGAAGAATTCAACATTCAAGCATCCCTGTGGGATTACATAAGCACAACTATCATGTTTGTCTATTCTTGATGAATTCCACAAGAATTAATTATTCAAGCATCCTAGAATGATTGCACAAAGAACTTGAAGAATATCGTGTTTGTCCATATTCATGATGAATTCTCAAAGAACTCATCATTCAAACATCCGAGAAGTTCAATTCACTATTCAGGCATCCTAGAAGAATTACACAAATAACTAAATATTGGAGCATCCTATAGGAATGCTCAAAGTGTGAAAGTTTATGATATAGTTCTTGAAGAATTGAAAAAAAAATGTTCAAGCATCCATGAGAGATTGCTCAAAGCATGATATTTTTTTGTTATCGCTTAGATTTGAGATATAGTTCCTGAAGAACAAATGAAATATGAGTTTCCCTGATCATCGTTTATGATAGAGTTCTTGAAGAACTAAACCTTTAGACCATGATTGTAATCTAAATGATCTATTTGATCTTAGTATAATTGAATCAAATGAATATAAGAGAAATTTTACTTGAATATACTCCTAGAGTTGCACAATGAGAAAATATTTTCAAGAATATTTTGAATCAAGATTATGTGATGTTGTAATGGAAAAAATAATCGCAAACCACTCAATAAATTGAACTTTATTCCTAGAAAAGAATGAATCAAATTAAAACATTGAGTACCAACAAAAGTTGTGGTTATGATATTTGATGTAGTAAAGCTTACCGTTATCCTTTATGGAAGATTTCTTTGACAACAAAAATATGAAAGATTTGAGGTCGAGTTCCTGCAGAACTAGACCTTTTGACCGTGATTGAAATCTATAAGATCTATTTGATCTTAGTACACTTTGAAACAAGGAAAAGTGAAAGAAAAATAAATTATTTTTATGTATCACAATTATGCTCTTGAAGTAGCAAAATTGAGAAAATACTTTCAAGAATATTTTGAAAGTTTAGACATAACTTGATTAAACAAAAGAGTGATTGTCGATTAAAATGTGAAAGGTCGCTTAGCAATTGAACTTTATTATGATTTATGATTTATGGTTATATTCTTTACTATTTTTCATAATGGTATACTAGTTTTCTTTTTATGAAAATAATGATCTAGTAACTCATATACATTATGACAAAGTTTAATTTTTCGAAATGTAACTTCTCTTCCTACTTACTCTTGGAATTTTAGTATTTCATTTCATGAGTGGAAACAATGGAAAAAGTATGTGATACTGTCAGGTATTTCTTAAAGAATTAGATTTTTTTATGTTCTTATTTTTTTTATCTTGTTTTGATTTCATGTTAACTTAATATTGTAAAGCATATGAGTGCAATTAAAATTATGCTATGGAAAACCAGAAGTTTGCTATGCACTTTTATAAAATAAAATTTTGGTTTAAACCCGAAGTTTAATAGTTTACATGATTTTACTATTTAGTATGTGTTCAATTATATTTTTCTAATATAAAGATGACGACACGTATTAATATTTTTGAAGGAACAGAAGATTCTTCAATATAATAAATTTTTCTATGTCATATGTTTTAATGCATATAAACTATCAGAAAGTCATATGGTAGTGTATGTTTTTATTATGAACTTGCCACCAGAAGTTTGCATGTATAATCGAAGGCCCAAGAAGAGCTAATGTATTGTTACAAGCTTGAAGAACAAAAAATTTTCACAGATTGATACCACATTTATTCTCTCAAGTCTCATGGAAACTAATAAAGTTTCAACGATATCAATTGTAGCGACCGAAAAATCCGGTTGAGGATTCCTCGAAGGTTCAAAAATGAAGCCGCCACCAAAGTTTAGTTTAAGGGCAAATATTGGAAAATCCCTTTTGGAATGGATAAGGGTCCTTGAGACCAAATTTGGGTTCGGGAGTCAGTTATGCGTGGGGAAGGTATTAGCACCCCACGACATCCTTCCTAAGGAAGGTTACCTGCTAATTAGTTGTAGAAGCGAAAGTTAATTTATTTTTACCTTTTTGTTGTGAATTAAAAAGAAAGAAGAAAATTGGTATTTTATTTGAGAAAATGATTATTTAGGAGAAGACTGAAAAAAGATTTTTTATTAGTGCAATTGACAGAGGTCGGCCGCCCTCTGCTCCTACGTATCTCTTGGTAGAGAATCAAATCACACGTAGTTCTTGGTAGAAAAATGTTTGTTGGTTGGTATTTTTTAATATAGGGATCTTAGGACTCCTGAGTGATCAGTTCATTTGTCTTAAAACGATGACTAACCTGACTGTACAGTCGGCTTAGTCCCCTATTTTGTGAAATAGAGTTTTTGGAGTTTGGAAAACGGTTTGAAGTGTGTTTGTTTGATTTTATTGGAATAGGGGTTTTAGGGTTCCTGAGCCGTACGGCTCATTTATCCTAGAACGCTGACTAACCCGTCTGTACAGTCGGCTTAGTCCCCTATTTTGAAATTTTGATTTGTGGGAAGAAACGTGTTTGTGTTATCTTAACTTAGAAATTTGTTTGTTTTAAATAGGGATTTCAGGCCATGATCCGTAACGGTTCATTAGTGACCTAAAAAGCAGACTAACCCGACTGTACAGTCGACTTAGTTCCCTATTTATATTTTTTGAAAATGAAATATCTATTTTCATAAAAAAATGGATTTGTGAAAGAAATTGTTTTTTGGAAAGAAATAAATAGAAAGACGAAAAGGGGCTGCATTAGTAAAACAGGGGTGCAGTTAGAGCAGATGGCTGTATTATTAAACTAGGGTGTGAAAAGTAGAAGCCCAGTTTGTGGATTGGTCCACGAATTCATGGGCCTTTCAGGGGGAGGTGTAATACGAAAATGAGAGTGTAAGTAGTATTCTGAGTTAAAAATGAAAAGACGAAAATATCCCTAGGTCTCTAATATATAAGGCATTGAAAAAAAACCTCAACCTAATTTCCCCATTCTCTCCACGGCGCAGTCCAAGTTTCAACCCTAATTTCTCAATTCCTTATTCTCTCAGCCGCGGCTGCGTGATTTTAGGGAGAGACAGAGATTTTCGCGATGAGAGAGGGGAGGCGAGATTCATGCGAAGGAAGAGAGATAGAAGGGTTCGAAGACAAAGGTTGAGGAATGGGGTTCGTGGCCAAGCATGGCCGCACCGGAGGGGGAAACGACGACGATGGCAATGGTGTGATGGTGGTGGTCATCCGGTGCGAACGAAGAGAGGACTCGACGGTGATGGTAGCACGACGGCTACGGCGTCGCACAATGGCCACAGCGACGGCGACAGCAACAGGGGCGTACGAACGTCGGTGGTGACGACGAGGACGACGGCGACAGCGACATTCTCATGGAGGAGACGGTGGCCGGAATTACAGGTATGGCTTCGGTTCTCATCACTTATTTTTTGTTTCCCTTTCTCTCCTCTCCTGCTTCGGTTCTTTCATGCCTGCTTCTGCCTTTTCCTTATTTTTTATGTTTGTTTTTTTGTTTCCCAGGGAGGATGAAGGTTGACGACTCAGTTGGGGAGGGCTAGTGGCGGTGCTTGGTGCGAACGGCCACCGTCTACGGTGGCCGGAACTAATAGGTGACACTTCGGTTCCTGTTTTTTGCGTTTCTTTTCTTATTTCCGTTTTCTCTGTTTTGTTTTCTATTTTACCTGTTTTTGATTTCTGATTCCTAAAAAACAACAAAAAAAAAAGTAAAACCTAATCTTTGCCAAATTTCTTCTTTGAAAGAGATTATTAAAACCTAATCTTTTAATCCATTTCCATCTTCTTTAGCAAACAACACTGATTCGGTTTTTTTACCATCTAAGCCCTAAATTTCGTTTTACTTTAAACAATGATTTGAAGCCTATATTTCACAACTGGACTTATTTCATTTAAAAAAACTAATCTATACAGGGAAGAATGTATTCATACGCATCACTAGAGGTTATCAGAAACAAACCTCACCTGATTAGAACATTACAGATTAAACACCTACCTCTGAATGTTTTCTGAATTTCGTACCTAAGAAAAGAAAGAATACCAACCTAGACTCCAGCTTCTGTAAAAAACTTTTGTTTGCTGTGGCTTGCTGCTACTGACTGCTTCTACTCCTGCTACTTCTACTCCTGCTATCTGTGTTTTTGATTTTTGGTATTTTGCGATTAGGGTTTCAATGTGAAAACCCTAATCTTTTTAGTTCTGAAATCTATGTGATCTTATCTGTATGAATTTCTGGGTCCTTATTCTGTGTGTATCAGACTTGCTTATATAGACACCAATTTAGGGTTTTTTTATCCTTTGCCATATTTGTTTCCTTTTTCAGGTATTGGGCTTGGAATGGAGAAAACTTGCTCACCAAGTTGATTAGGGTTGAGAAGGCTTGTTCACCAAGGAGAGCAAGAAAGAAGAGAGGCGCAGCTGCTGTCTTTTTCTCATTTTTTTTTGTAATTTTCGTTTTTTCCTATTTTTGTATTTTTGGTTATTATTTTGTATATTTTTTAGATTTTTGGATTATTGTAAATATTATTTTTAATTCTGATTTTATTTAATATTTTTTGGGATATTTGTAAGCTGCTATTTGGACAGATTTATTGTTTTTGGTCAGAATGGAAGAGAATGATTAAATTGGGCCAAGCCCAATCAAAACTAAACATAGGCCCAATTTAGACAAATGTGCAGAATAAGGCCCAATTAGAACAATTTTCTAAAGTCAGGTCCAATCTAGACAAATTACTATTATAGGTCCAATAGCCACATAGGCCCAATTAGGCAAATGACTAAAACATTAGACATAAGCCCATTCAAAAACTGGTTCAAAATGCTAAGCGTAAGCCCAATTAGGCAAGCTAACAAAATCAGGCCCAAAAGGTTGGGTATAGGCCCAACTGGGCAAACCGGTCCGAAATTAGAAGCAAAACAGTGTTTGAAATGCCATGGGCTTGTGACACGGGGTTAAAGCGATTATGATAAAAAGACCGGGCAAAATTAGGGTATAACAGCTGCCCCTCTTTATTTATATTTTACTAGAAAAGGTGAATGGTTTTCAGATTTTCGTAGTAGAAATACAAATAAAGATAGATTAGACGCTAATTTTGTCCGCTTAGGGGGAAGATGAGTTAGGGAAACGAGGGACGATTAACACTTGGCGTGTTAACGGAGAACAATAAAGGAATGATCGCTGGGGATCTGGAGGAGCCTTGGGGCTCTAGAAGAGCATTTGGGCTCTAAGGGAGCACTGGGGCTCCAAGGGGTTGCCTAAACCCTAAAGGACCAATTGGGGTCCGAAGGTGCACTGGGGCTTTGAAGGACCGCTAGGGGTCCAAAAGAGCACAAACTAGCAATGGTACTAGTAAAATGGTATGCTCGGGGGTGGCCTTTTTCAAGCGGCCGGAGGGGCAGGATCAGGTCGTTGACCTAATTTGCTCACCTCCAAGGACGTCCACCATGTCTTAGGCTGACACAGCTAGTCTGAAGGACCTGGGGTCGGATGATCCGTCGCGCTCAGTGGCGACATAGTGATCTTGAGGGTAGAGTTCGAAGTCGTTGCTTTGACATACTGGGTTGAACTGAACTGATGGACCTGGGGTCGGATGATCCGTCGGTTGCTCGATAACGCGACGTGCGATCTAGAATGAATGACCATTGGAGGTCTAAACTAAGACAGCGCTGGGGCTGCGAGGGACTGCTGGGGGTCCGAGACTCTGAATTGTGATATGAGACCAGTGCTTGGAGCATTGACTTTGAGGGGACCAATTATTGGGATTGACACATGGCGTACTTTCTGCGAACAATTTGGTCTCCCCTGTGCGGAGAAAAACAGAGCCAAAGCCAAGCATAAGATTAGCAAAGTCTTACCCAGACCTGACTACTACAAAGAAAAGCGTTTGGGAAAGCCTAGGCCTAGACCTACCAATCAAAATATCAAGAATCATTATGAAAGTAATGATAAGACCAAAAAACCTATTATCTGTTACAATTGTGGCAAGCCAGGACACTACAGCAGAAATTGCAAAGTAGTAGGAAAACTCAAAACCCTAAATCTTGGCTCTGACATCGAAGACAAAATTAACAACCTGTTAAACCAATCCTCTGAAACTTCATCTGATCATCCTTTTGATAATCTAAACCAAATCCAAGATGATGACCTAACAGATTCCTCCAGCAATTCCTCTAAACATATCAATGTCCTCACTCGGGATCATGACCTGCTCCTCGAGGCCATAAACGCCATTACCGATCAACAAGAAAGGAAGAGTTACCTCGACAAGCTTATGGCTTCCCTTGAGGCAAAACCTCCCCTTGAGATAAAACCTCCTAGAAATCCCCTAGTAACCAATAAGTTTAATCTCAAAGACACCCTCAAAAGACTAGAAAACGCTAGTACCAAACCTACCACTATTCATGATCTTCAAACAGAAATTAACTTCTTAAAACACGAAGTTAAAGATCTAAAAAACAAACATGCTGACCACCAGCTTATCATTGATCAATGGAAGGACCATGTTAATGATTCTCATGTGTCCAATACGGACACGGAAGATGGTGAGGAATCTAAAGATGATCGTCTTCTTGGCCTTATCAATTACATCAAAATTCAAAAGTTTTTTATAAAAATAAAAATTGTCATTAATGATTTTACTCTTGAAACTACTGCTTTGTTCGATACAGGGGCAGATTCCAATTGCATCTTAGAAGGCCTTATCCCTACTAAGTATTTTGAAAAAACCTCTGAACGTCTTAGCACTGCTAATGGTTCTAGGTTAAAAATCAATTACAAATTATCCTCTGCAGTTATTGAAAACGCAGGTTTCAAAATCAATACCCATTTTCTTCTTGTCGAGGATTTGAAAAACAAGGTGATCTTAGGGACACCCTTCATAAGATCTCTCTTCCCGTTTCAAATCACTAAAGATGGTATAATTGCCCAGCACTTGGGACAACCTGTCATCTTTAATTTTTTAAGAAAATCCTCGGTTAGGGATTTAAATCTTATTTCTTACAAAGAAAATCAGATCAATTTCCTTAAAGAAGAATTTTCTTTCAAATTTATTGACCATCAATTACTGAAAAGAGAAAATCAACTTAAAATCAAAGGAATCTTAGAACAAATCCAAACCACCATTTGTTCTGACCTTCCTAATGCTTTTTGGGAGAGAAAGCAGCATATAGTTGATCTTCCTTATGAAAAGGACTTCCATGATAGGCTAATCCCTACTAAGGCCAGACCTATTCAAATGAATCAAGACCTTCTCTTGATTTGCCAGAAGGAAGTCAAAGACCTTTTGGATAAAGGCCTTATTCGCAGAAGCAAGAGCCCTTGGTCTTGCTCTGCCTTTTATGTCAACAAGCAGGCTGAAATTGAAAGGGGCACCCCCAGGCTTGTCATTAACTACAAACCCCTCAATCAAGTTCTCTGTTGGATTAGATATCCTATCCCCAACAAGAAGGATCTCCTTAAGAGACTCCATGATGCAAAATTTTTTTCGAAATTTGATATGAAGTCAGGATTCTGGCAGATTCAAATAAAGGAAGAGGATAGGTATAAAACTGCCTTTACTGTCCCTTTCGGCCAGTATGAATGGAATGTCATGCCTTTTGGTTTAAAAAATGCTCCTTCGGAGTTTCAAAAAATTATGAATGATATTTTCAATCAATATTCTCATTTTGCCATTGTCTATATTGATGATGTTCTTATCTATTCTCAGTCTTTTGATCAACATCTCAGGCACATTGGCACCTTTATATCTGTTATCAAAAGGAATGGCCTGGCTGTTTCCAAAACAAAAATCAATTTATTCCAAACAAAAATAAGGTTTCTTGGCCACAATATTCATCAAGGAACCATCGTCCCCATCAACAGGGCTATAGAATTCTCTGAGAAATTTCCCAATCAAATCATTGACAAAACCCAGTTACAAAGGTTCCTTGGGTGTCTTAATTATGTCTCCGATTTTCTCCCTCAAATCAGCAATATCATCAAACCCCTGCATGATCGTCTTAAAAATGATCCCCCTCCTTGGACAGATGTTCATACTAGTGTGGTCAAGCAAATCAAAGTTCAGGTTAAAGAGCTTCCCTGTCTTTACCTCCCCAATCCTGATGCCTTTAAAATTGTTGAGACTGACGCCTCAGACATTGGCTATGGTGGCATCCTAAAACAAAAAATGTCTGGGAAAGAACAGGTCATTGCTTTTACTTCCAAACACTGGAACCCAGCCCAACAAAATTATTCCACAGTCAAAAAGGAAGTCTTAGCCATTGTCTTGTCTGTATCAAAATTCCAGTCTGATTTGCTAAACCAAAAGTTTCTTATTAGAGTTGATTGCAAATCAGCGAAAGAAATCCTCCAAAAGGATGTTAAAAATCTTGCTTCAAAACATATCTTTGCCAGATGGCAGGCAATCCTTAGCATATTCGATTTTGATATTGAGTATCTGAAAGGATCTAACAATTCCCTTCCTGACTATCTCACTCGTGAGTACTTACAGGGAAGTAATTAGTTCCCCCTTAAGCAATTCCAAAATCTTTTTAATCTGTGTCCCTGAGCAAGACAATTGTATCACCTTCGGTGAGAAAAACTGCTCACCTACCCTGGATCATGGTAACTGTAGTGTCAGCAATGACATGAAAAACTGTTCCTACAACACCCTGGAATATGGTGATAGTAATACCAATTTTGGTATGAAAAACTATTCCTCCACCCTTGAACATGGTGATCGTAGTGTCTGCAAAGGCATGAAAAACTGTTCAGTTTTAATTCTAATCATTTATTTTATATTAATCTTTGTTGTAGCGGTTTACTTCTCTGAAGAATTTTGCCAAGATAAGAATCTTCATTATCAACAAATTTTGGTGGATTGCACTTTGTCTCCCACCACCAAAACAACCATCATGATTATTCCTTTAATCAAAATGACATGCGCATTATGCTCCATGGTGGACCTCACCATCCACTATCAAAGGCATCTCTTAAATCTAATTTATGAAAACCTGCGCATACTACTACAGTCCCTTCTTGGTTTCTTCCTGTACCAGTCAATCAAGTGCACAGTACCGGTTACTTGCTTTGGATCCCATTTTTATCCGGTTTGCAACCGGTTACTATTTAATTTTCCAATTATAAATACGTTCTTAGGCTTATGTTAGAAGGCACGCTGCAATACACTCTTCAATTATATTTCTCTCTCTAGTTCTAGTAAGAAGGCAGAGCACTTGTAAGCTCCTCTCTTCTTCTTCAATCTCTTCTTCAATTGTAAGATCTTCTTCAATCTTCAATCTCTGTAACTCATAGACAGTTTACTGTCTTACATGGAAGGCTTTGCCTCCTAAACTATCTATGTTATTTTGATTCTGCAAATTTAATTCTTGTTTAGCATTCTGCATGCTACCTACTTCCCCTACTTCCACCACCTGGCTCTGATACCAAGAGGGATCGGAATTAGAAGATAAAAGAAATTAAAGAGACAGAGGGGAAGTAGGTAGCATGCAGAATGCTAAACAAGAATTAAATTTGCAGAATCAAAATAACATAGATAGTTTAGGAGGCAAAGCCTTCCATGTAAGACAGTAAACTGTCTATGAGTTACAGAGATTGAAGATTGAAGAAGATCTTACAATTGAAGAAGAGATTGAAGAAGAAGAGAGGAGCTTACAAATGCTCTGCCTTCTTACTAGAACTAGAGAGAGAAATATAATTGAAGAGTGTATTGCAGCGTGCCTTCTAACATAAGCCTAAGCACGTATTTATAATTGGAAAATTAAATAGTAACCGGTTGCAAACCGGATAAAAATGGGATCCAAAGCAAGTAACCGGTACTGTGCACTTGATTGACCGGTACAGGAAGAAACCAAGAAGGGACTGTAGTAGTATGCGCAGGTTTTCATAAATTAGATTTAAGAGATGCCTTTGATAGTGGATGGTGAGGTCCACCATGGAGCATAATGTGCATGTCATTTTGATTAAAGGAATAATCATGATGGTTGTTTTGGTGGTGGGAGACAAAGTGCAATCCACCAAAATTTGTTGATAATGAAGATTCTTATCTTGGCAAAATTCTTCAGAGAACTAAACCACTACAACAAAGATTAATATAAAATAAATGATTAGAATTAAAACTGAACAGTTTTTCATGCCTTTGCAGATGATAAGTCTATTTTTAGAGTCTTTTTAATAGTTATTTTATTAAGTCTTTTTAGTATTTTAATTATATTTTTGTTCTATTTTACTGCAAATGTTTACTTTTTATCTTCAGGTCTTATTTTGAAGCAATTTGGGCTGCTTAAAGTCTCAGCAGGTCAGAATTCGACTGGATCTCTCAGAATTCGACCAAGATCTCTCAGAATTCGACCAAGATCTCTCAGAATTCGACAGCATCTGTCTCAGCAGGCCAGATTTCGACTGGATCTCCCAGAATTCGGCTGCATCTTCCAGATTTCGACTGTGCCTACTTCTGCTGGCAAGATTTCGACTGTACCTGCTTCTGCCACCAGATTTCGACTGTGCCTCAACTCTGCTATCCAGAATTCGACTGAACAGTCAGAATTCGAATTGCCCACTTGCTGATGGATATTTTGCCCACTTGTTGCCCACTTGTTGATGGATATTTTTGATGGCTACCTTGGCCAACTTGATTTGCCACTTTTTCCTCTTTAGGACCATTTTGCCCCTCATATTTTCCTATAAATAGAGGCTTGATCCTCACTTGTACCCAAGCTTGAATTTTGTTAGAAAATCAATGACAAAGGCTCTCTAATTATTCATGACTTCAATTTACTCTTCATGCTTTTTATGATTCCTGTTTGTTTACTTTCTTGCCTTTTAAATTCTTGCTATTTATTTTCCAAGTCATTTACTTTCATGGCCCTTTAAATTTCTCGCTCTTTACATTCTCGCTCTTTACTTTTTGCTCTTTACTTTTCCGCTCTTTTATTTTCCTTGCTATTTACTTTTTCGCCCTTTAAATTTCCAAGTCAAGTAAATCACTGGCAAGTCAAGTAAATCACTGGCAAGTCAAGTAAATTACTGGCAAGTCAAGTAAATTACTGGCAATTTACCTTTCAAGCAATTTACTTTCTTGTCATTTACAATTCCGCTATTTATGATTTTTGCACTTTACCGCTTTCTTTTATTTCTCGCTATTTAACTTTATGTTTTCCTCTTTTATTTTCTTTTCTCCTCTTTTGTCTACAATGATCATGAGTGAGTAGACTTTGTTAAAATATTCCTTCTTTCCAAAAACACTTTCTTTTCAGTTAATCAAACTTTGAAAAATTAAATTGGTATTCACTTAGGCTCTCCCTGTGGACCGATACTCTTTTATTACGCGATACGACCCGTGCACTTGCGGGGCTATCAGCAGACACTACGATCACCATGTTCAAGGGTGGAGGAATAGTTTTTCATACCAAAATTGGTATTACTATCACCATATTCCAGGGTGTTGTAGGAACAGTTTTTCATGTCATTGCTGACACTACAGTTACCATGATCCAGGGTAGGTGAGCAGTTTTTCTCACCGAAGGTGATACAATTGTCTTGCTCAGGGACACAGATTAAAAAGATTTTGGAATTGCTTAAGGGGGAACTAATTACTTCCCTGTAAGTACTCACGAGTGAGATAGTCAGGAAGGGAATTGTTAGATCCTTTCAGATACTCAATATCAAAATCGAATATGCTAAGGATTGCCTGCCATCTGGCAAAGATATGTTTTGAAGCAAGATTTTTAACATCCTTTTGGAGGATTTCTTTCGCTGATTTGCAATCAACTCTAATAAGAAACTTTTGGTTTAGCAAATCAGACTGGAATTTTGATACAGACAAGACAATGGCTAAGACTTCCTTTTTGACTGTGGAATAATTTTGTTGGGCTGGGTTCCAGTGTTTGGAAGTAAAAGCAATGACCTGTTCTTTCCCAGACATTTTTTGTTTTAGGATGCCACCATAGCCAATGTCTGAGGCGTCAGTCTCAACAATTTTAAAGGCATCAGGATTGGGGAGGTAAAGACAGGGAAGCTCTTTAACCTGAACTTTGATTTGCTTGACCACACTAGTATGAACATCTGTCCAAGGAGGGGAATCCTTTTTAAGACGATCATGCAGGGGTTTGATGATATTGCTGATTTGAGGGAGAAAATCGGAGACATAATTAAGACACCCAAGGAACCTTTGTAACTGGGTTTTGTCAATGATTTGATTGGGAAATTTCTCAGAGAATTCTATAGCCCTGTTGATGGGGACGATGGTTCCTTGATGAATATTGTGGCCAAGAAACCTTATTTTTGTTTGGAATAAATTGATTTTTGTTTTGGAAACAGCCAGGCCATTCCTTTTGATAACAGATATAAAGGTGCCAATGTGCCTGAGATGTTGATCAAAAGACTGAGAATAGATAAGAACATCATCAATATAGACAATGGCAAAATGAGAATATTGATTGAAAATATCATTCATACTTTTTTGAAACTCCGAAGGAGCATTTTTTAAACCAAAAGGCATGACATTCCATTCATACTGGCCGAAAGGGACAGTAAAGGCAGTTTTATACCTATCCTCTTCCTTTATTTGAATCTGCCAGAATCCTGACTTCATATCAAATTTCGAAAAAAAATTTGCATCATGGAGTCTCTTAAGGAGATCCTTCTTGTTGGGGATAGGATATCTAATCCAACAGAGAGCTTGATTGAGGGGTTTGTAGTTAATGACAAGCCTGGGGGTGCCCCTTTCAATTTCAGCCTGCTTGTTGACATAAAAGGCAGAGCAAGACAAAGGGCTCTTGCTTCTGCGAATAAGGCCTTTATCCAAAAGGTCTTTGACTTCCTTCTGGCAAATCAAGAGAAGGTCTTGATTCATTTGAATAGGTCTGGCCTTAGTAGGGATTAGCCTATCATGGAAGTCCTTTTCATAAGGAAGATCAACTATATGCTGCTTTCTCTCCCAAAAAGCATTAGGAAGGTCAGAACAAATGGTGGTTTGGATTTGTTCTAAGATTCCTTTGATTTTAAGTTGATTTTCTCTTTTCAGTAATTGATGGTCAATAAATTTGAAAGAAAATTCTTCTTTAAGGAAATTGATCTGATTTTCTTTGTAAGAAATAAGATTTAAATCCCTAACCGAGGATTTTCTTAAAAAATTAAAGATGACAGGTTGTCCCAAGTGCTGGGCAATTATACCATCTTTAGTGATTTGAAACGGGAAGAGAGATCTTATGAAGGGTGTCCCTAAGATCACCTTGTTTTTCAAATCCTTGACAAGAAGAAAATGGGTATTGATTTTGAAACCTGCGTTTTCAATAACTGCAGAGGATAATTTGTAATTGATTTTTAACCTAGAACCATTAGCAGTGCTAAGACGTTCAGAGGTTTTTTCAAAATACTTAGTAGGGATAAGGCCTTCTAAGATGCAATTGGAATCTGCCCCTGTATCGAACAAAGCAGTAGTTTCAAGAGTAAAATCATTAATGACAATTTTTATTTTTATAAAAAACTTTTGAATTTTGATGTAATTGATAAGGCCAAGAAGACGATCATCTTTAGATTCCTCACCATCTTCCGTGTCCGTATTGGACACATGAGAATCATTAACATGGTCCTTCCATTGATCAATGATAAGCTGGTGGTCAGCATGTTTGTTTTTTAGATCTTTAACTTCGTGTTTTAAGAAGTTAATTTCTGTTTGAAGATCATGAATAGTGGTAGGTTTGGTACTAGCGTTTTCTAGTCTTTTGAGGGTGTCTTTGAGATTAAACTTATTGGTTACTAGGGGATTTCTAGGAGGTTTTATCTTAAGGGGAGGTTTTGCCTCAAGCGAAGCCATAAGCTTGTCGAGGTAACTCTTCCTTTCTTGTTGATCGGTAATGGCGTTTATGGCCTCGAGGAGCAGGTCATGATCCCGAGTGAGGACATTGATATGTTTAGAGGAATTGCTGGAGGAATCTGTTAGGTCATCATCTTGGATTTGGTTTAGATTATCAGAAGGATGATCAGATGAAGTTTCAGAGGATTGGTTTAACAGGTTGTTAATTTTGTCTTCGATGTCAGAGCCAAGATTTAGGGTTTTGAGTTTTCCTACTACTTTGCAATTTCTGCTGTAGTGTCCTGGCTTGCCACAATTGTAACAGATAATAGGTTTTTTGGTCTTATCATTACTTTCATAATGATTCTTGATATTTTGATTGGTAGGTCTAGGCCTAGGCTTTCCCAAACGCTTTTCTTTGTAGTAGTCAGGTCTGGGTAAGACTTTGCTAATCTTATGCTTGGCTTTGGCTCTGTTTTTCTCCGCACAGGGGAGACCAAATTGTTCGCAGAAAGTTCCAAGATCTCTGCGATTCTGAGCCTTTTCTTTAGATAGCTGGCGTTGGATTTTGTCATCCTGACAAATTTTTAAGGCCACTCTTGGATAATAGCAATAAGCTGGCCATAGCTTAGTTGCTGATAGGGGATGTTACCGTCAGGGTTATGACTTCGGAGTTTATCCCTAACTTTATCTCCTAAAGACTTTGGAAGACCAGCAAGAAACTTCTCCTTCCAGAAGGCTTGCTGACTGTCCTCCCTGGTGTAAACCCTGGTTAGGAACGTGTCTTTGTACCATCTGAAATCACCCAAGGTTTTACATCTAAGGTTTGACAATAATTCGGCAGATCTGTCTTTTATAAGAGAGGGATCTCCGATGAAATGTTGGGCGATGGTGAAGATTAGGGTGTTGACGGAATCAGCGATATGGGTATCACCGTCGAGGATGGGTTCACCATTGGGTTCTCTCTTGACAGCTGTGAGGATAGACTGTTTGCAATCTTCGGTGAGATAGTTATCCCACCATCCTTTGAGCTGGCCACAGAAACCCGAGATGAGGATTTCTACGATCATAGCTTCAGGACAATTGTTGGGTTAATCTTGTTCTTAATATCAGGATCAAGCTTTAGAGCTCTGAGACTTCCTATGACCCTGTAGTTTCTGCTTATGTGACCAGACTTACCACATCTGAAGCAGACAATAGGATTTCTAGGATGATGTTCCTTTTGTAAAGTTCCTCTTGCAAAATGTTTTCTTGAACAATTCGTTTCCAATAATCACGTAGCTTAATCGCCTATACTTGGTTTTTCTATTTGTTGTTCCAGTTGGATTTTCCAAGTATTCGACAATTTGCTTTCGCCAATCATCATTCGACATATTGTCAATGGCAAAAATTTCGACATATTGAAAATTGTGCCAATTTTCTTCGCTGATTGGAGGTGATAATATTTCTTCTGCCCCCCCCCCCCCGGAAACAGCTGAGAAAGTAGTTTCGACTAAGCATACCTTACACACGTTTGAAGGTCACCTTCATTTGGACATTCGACATGTTCGAGTCACCTCTATGATCGGGGAAGGTGATATATCAAATTCTTAGAAGAATTTAATTTCTCTTTTGTGCATGATTTGTGCTTACATGTTTTGTCGAATATCTGTAGTTGTTCCTATCGTGTCTGATTCGACAGACGATCAAACAACAAAGGCGAAGAAGAATAGCATTGAAACTTCGTCGAAGAAAGACCAAACTCCCCAGTCGAAAAGAAAAAGTAAGTGGGTCGATAACAGACCCAAGTTCAGTTTTAATCCAAGAGGAGTGCCTTACAAGGTAACACCTTCACCTAAGCAACCCCAAAGAGTCCAGGGAAAACATTTGTACCTTCGACAAAATCTCTAGTCAAAAAGTGGGTACACTCTGGAGGTAAAGAGGCAGGATACTATGCAAGAATGGCAAAGGGAAGCATCAGCGCCACAAATAAGGCTCCTGGCTCAAACAGGTATGCCTACAGCAACAATTATAAGGGAAAAAACCCAATGACAAGGACTCAGTGACGTCGACACCAACGCCAGATGAAGGTAGCGGCTACAAAAGGCAGAAACTCAAACCCACATAAGGGGAAGAAATTATCTTCTTGTGTGGAAATCCCTAGGAGGTCGGTCTGCCACAGAGAGAATCTACCCTCCTTTCTCAATAATCAAAAAAGGCCTAAATGCAGAAGAAGGCCTCAACTTAGATGATGAAATGGATTCTGAATTTTAGGATTCAGAGCCAGAACTCAACATCATTTGTGTTGTCTCAATCCTTCCGATTGAGTATGATGTGGTAACTGAGTTAATGAGGTCGAAGAAGAGCTTGACACAGAAACGGCTATGCAAAAGCCAAAATGTTATTATGTAATAAACAATGGCTGCGTCGAAGAGCAGACAGCCACATTTGAAAGGCCTGACGGTGGAATGAAGTACCACCTAAAACCCCTCTTTATCCAGGTGAAGGCCAATAATGTGGGGATAAACAAGGTCCTAGTAGACGGGGGAGCTGCAGTTAACTTGATGCCACAGCACATGCTGGCAAAGATTGGCAAGTCAGATACAGATCTGAGACCACATAACATAGTTTTAACAAACTATGAAGGCAAAACTGGACACTCATTGGGGGCCATTGAAGTGGAATTAGTGGTTGGTAGTGTAAAGAGATTAACCCTATTCATGGTAATTCCGACAAGAGCAAATTTCAATCTCTTGCTTGGAAGAGAATGGATTCATGGTGTAGGCGCTGTGCCTTCAACCCTACACCAGAGATTGAGATTGTCTATCTGGAGAGAGGATGGGCTGGTAGAGAACGTCGAAGGTGACCAGAGCTACTTCCTAGCAGAAGTGGATCATGTTACAAAAAAGACCTTCGACAAAAATTTGGCCAATATTGGGCCATGCGTACCTTCAAAAAGTGGATACACACCACAGAACAATGTGTTTTCTTCACTTGATCTCCACCTTAACCATGGCTTTATATGGGAAAGGGAGGTCATAGGTGAAGACAACCACTCAGCAGGCTTCTGCAAGCCTACAGGGTGGGATGGTCCCTAGACATTGATGATGTCTAAGCCCACTACATGGGATCGAATTACGGCCTACGTGGCCGAGAATAAACAAAATGCGGCTTTGGAAGCCGAATTACAACAAAAAATGGTTAATAAAACCACTGAAGTTAAAAACGAAGACAACTTGGTCGAAGGCCAAAGGCTCGACTGCATTTATGATGACGAGCCTTTAGGTTTTGAAAAAGACCCAATGGGTTCGACCAAGAAAATTCAAGCTCAAGATCCCCTAGAGGAGGTCGACTTAGGAGATGGCTCCATCAAGAGGCCAACATTCATCAGTGCTAAGATCGACAAAGGTTTGAGAGATCGAACCATAGAGCTATTGAAAGAGTACAAAGATTGCTTCGCCTGGGATTACAATGAAATGTCTGGACTGCGTCGAGAAGTGGTGGAGTTAAGACTGCCAATCAGACCAGACAAAAAGCCAGTGAAGCAAACACCAAGGAGATTTGCACCGCAGATTCTATCGAAGATCAAGAAAGAAATTGAAATATTTCTCAAAAGCAACTTTATCAGAACTGCCAGGTATGTAGATTGGTTAGCTAATATAGTTCCTATCATTAAGAAAAATGGGACTTTAAGGGTCTGTATAGACTTTAGAGATTTAAACAATGCTACACCAAAAGATCAATATCCTATTCCTGTAGCAGAAATGCTAGTTGATTCGGCAGCAGGGTTTGAATACTTAAGTATGCTCGATCGGTATTCTGGGTATAATCAAATTTTTATTGCTGAAGAAGATGTGTCGAAAACAGCATTTCGTTGCCCATGGGCCTTAGGCGTTTATGAATGGGTAGTAATGCCTTTCGGCCTAAAAAATGCTGGTGCCACATACCATAGAGCAATGAATTCTATGTTTCATGATTTTATAGAAAATTTTATGCAAGTATACATAGATGATATTGTTGTTAAATCTTCGACAGAAAATGGTCATATAGACCATCTTCGACAGTCATTCAAAAGAATGAGAAAATATGGATTGAAAATGAATCCAATAAAATGTGCCTTCTGTGTACGGGCAGGTGATTTCTTGGGATTTGTTGTCCACAAAAAAGGCATTGAAATCAATCAAAACAAGACGAAAGCAATTATGGAAACAAAGGCACCTTCGACTAAAAAGGAGCTCCAGTCATTGTTGGGAAAGATCAATTTCCTTAGAAGGTTCATCTCAAACCTAAGTGGCAAGACTCAAGTTTTCTCGCCATTGCTTCGACTGAAGAAGGAAGACGTGTTCAGATGGGATCCAGAGCACCAAAAAGCCTTCGACGAGATCAAATCTTATCTAGTTAAACCACCTATATTGTTACCACCTATACGAGATAAGGTGATGAAATTGTACATAGCAGCATCAGAGCTGTCAATCGGTAGTATGTTAGCACAAGAGGATAATAATGGTGTCGAAAGATCCATCTATTACCTTAGTAGAGTTTTGAATGATGCTGAAACTAGATATCATCCAACGAAGAAATTGTGCCTTTGCTTGTATTTCTCTTGTACAAAGTTAAAGCAATATATAAAGCCTATTGATGTGTATGTTTACTCTCATTTTGATATTATTAAACATATGCTGTCGAAACCAATGTTGTATAGTCGAATTGGTAAATGGGCTTTAGCTCTTTCTGAATATTCACTAACATATCAACATTTAAAAGCTATTAAGGGTCAAATTGTTGCTGATTCTATTGTCAACCACTCATTGGTCGAAGCAGCATCAAATTGTGTGAATATTCGACCATGGAAATTATACTTCGACGGTTCAAGCCATAAAAATGGTTCTGGAATTGGGATTCTAATCATTTCTCCAATAAATATCCCTACGAAGTATAAATTTAAAATTAAGGGATTTTGCTCCAATAATGAGGCTGAATACGAAGCCTTGATAGCAGGACTTGAAATTTTGCTAGAATTAGGGGTAAAAGCTGTCGAAATTAGATGTGACTCTGAATTAGTTGTGAGGCAATTAACTAAAGAATATAAATGCATTAAAGAAAATTTGATAATGTATTTTGTTACTGCCAATACGTTGTTGAAACATTTCGACTATGTTAACATCAAACACGTGCCTCGATCTGACAACCAAGAGGCCAATGATTTGGCACAAATTGCTTCAGGCTATAAAGTTTCTAAAGAGAAACTAGAAAGATTAATAGAGATAAAAGAAAAACTCATTTCGACAGAATACACTTCGACTGAATTGTCAACGCCAAAACTTGGGGGGCAGGAGAAATATTATCACCTCCAATCAGCGAAGAAAATTGGCACAATTTTCAATATGTCGAAATTTATGCCATTGACAATATGTCGAATGATGATTGGCGAAAGCAAATTGTCGAATACTTGGAAAATCCAACTGGAACAACAAATAGAAAAACCAAGTATAGGCCATTAAGCAACAACAATGCTAAAAGGGGTATACTGACCAAGTATTGGAAACGAATTGTTCAAGAAAACTCCTGAAGGAGTTTTACTTAAATTTCTTAGTGAAAATGAGACATATGTAGCAATATCCAATACTCATAGAGGAACTTGTGGGTCTCATCAAGTGGGTCACAAAATGAAATAGCTCATATTTCGACAAGGGGTATACTGGCCAACAATGCTAAAAGATTGCATAGAATTTGCTAAAGGATGCCAGGAATGTCAAAAACACGAAGGGGTGCAACATGTACCTGCAAGTGAATTACATTCAATAATAAAACCTTGGCCTTTTAGGGGTTGGGCCGTAGATATAATTGGTGAAGTTAAGCCAACGTCGTCGAAAGGCCACAGTTATATTCTAGTGGGTATCGACTACTTCACTAAATGGGTCGAAGATATTCCCTTGGCTAATGTAGACCAAGAGGCAGTAATTAACTTTATTCAAAACCATATTTTATATAGGTTTGGGATCCCAGAAACCATTACTACAGATCAAAGCTCAGTTTTTACTGGTCGAAAAATGGTAGAATTTGCCTCTGAAAATGGATTTAAGTTATTAAGTTCGACACCATATTATGCTCAAGCAAATGGTCAAGTCAAAGCAGCCAATAAAATTATCATTAATTTGATTAAAAAACATATTGGACAAAAACCCAGGAATTGGCACAAAACCCTTGATCAAGCATTATGGGCTTGTCGAAATTCTCCTAGAGAATCAATTAACACTACTCCATTTAGGCTCACCTTTGGGCATGATGCAGTATTACCTGTCGAAATCTATCTACAGTCAACTAGAATTAAAAGGCAAACTGAGATCCCAACAGATCAGTATTGGGACATGATTTTAGACGAATTGGTTGAGTTAGATGAAGAAAGATTATTTTGCATTAGATATCATTCCAAGGCAAAAGGAGAGAGTAGCTAAAGCCTACAACAAAAAGGTTAAATCAAAAACTTTTGTCCTAGGAGACTTAGTGTGGAAAGTTATCCTACCTATGGACAGAAAAGATAGAGCCTTAGGTAAATGGTCACCAAATTGGGAAGGACCATTCAAAATTTCACAAGTGTTTTCGAACGGTGCTTATGAAGTCGAAGAGCTAAGCGCTGATAATCGAATTTTGCGTATAAATGGCAAATACTTAAAAAGATATAAGTCAATGTTGCAAGAAATTAAAATAACGCAAGATTAAGATAAAATGAGGGAACATAAACATGGCATGATCATTAATTCGAATGCCAAAACATATTGTCGAAATACAAATTGAGTAAAATGCTGTCAGAGTCCAAAACGAAAATTAAATTACAAAGGTAACTTTAAACCTCTCAAAGGCTGCTCTAGCATGCCTCAATCTAGCAATTAAGAGGGATTCGTCCTCAGTTAGCCTCTTAACTGCCTCATCGTGTTTCTGGACCCTCTCCATGTTTTCAATAGTCAAGGTTGCCTCAGATCGAAGTGCAATCTCTAAAGAAATCGAAGATCTCTGTTGAACAGAATTTTTTTTCTTTTCTTCTGCTTCAATCTACGACTGCAACCCCCTGATTTGATCCCGGTATGTTGAAATGTTCGCATCACAGTCAGCTATCTCCTTAGAACCAGTTGCTGCTTGAGTTTCCAGGTTCGAAATCTTGCTTTCTGAGGCTTCGACAGCGGCACTTTCTTCTTTCAGAAGCTCAAGCTCACGCTCCTTGTTCACAACAGTGCTCTTTCTCTTCTTTATATCTCTGGAAATCTGCTCCAGTAAAGGCTCAAATTTGACAATGAAGCCTAAAAGAGAGTCACTGGAGCCAAAATTATTAAGCTTGTTGAGCAAAGATTTGAGTTTGTAAGAGAGCATATGATCTGCTTCGATAGCCTTGAACAGATCTACCTCAAAGAGGGCTACTCGAAGTTCTCGAATCAGATCTTTAGGACCTCCAGAGGAATCGCCACTAGAGGCAGTCGAAACACTTGGCTTACTCTCTGTCGAGGATAAACCACTCACCATTCGCTTGAAAGCCTCAAGAGGGTCTTTACTTTTTAGATCCGAAAGCTCTTGTTCTTGAGGGCTCAAAGTGGTGTCATGTGTCAAAGGCACAGAGCGTGGAGGATTAGCTGCCTCAGGAGATTCACCTTTCCCCTCATTGTTACTGTCATCTTCACCCTCCTCCTCGTTGTATCCTTGTTCCTCCATGTTCGGAGAGGAAGATATACTAATCTCACCTGCACCTTGGCCAGCATCAGGACTTTCATCGACATCCATAGCAGTGTGCTCTTGGCCATGATCAGAAACTTCCTTTGCAGCTTCAGCAGGAGGGGTTGTTTCGACCAGTGGTTTATCTTCGACAGCGCTAAGAGGTAATTTCTGATTTGGGTTTCGACCAGTGGAAATAAGTTTCGATCAACTATCTGGGTTTTGGTGTCTTCGACACGAGAATGAGCACTATCAGGCTTCTGGAGAGCCTTCTTCGGTACCGCCTCTAGAGAGATTGGAGTTGTCTCTGTGGGTTCTCTCTTTTGCTTTTCCAGCTGCCTTTCGACAGAGGTAGATTGAGGAATGACTCTAGAAGCATCCTGAGAGTTTTTCTTTTTCTTCTCCCTCTCCACTTCAGAAGTTTGAATCTTGACAGGCTTCTTTCTGGTCAATGGCACCTCATCAGACTGAAAATGCAACACTCATATGAGCACAAGCAATAAAGAAAAAGCATAAACATAATTCATCAAGAAGTTAAAGAGCTTCGACCTCCGAGTCACTCACGAGGGACGTGTTGACCTTCCTTACCTTTTTTGGATTGATGGTTAGGGAACTGCTTGGCCTCTTTCGATTCTGCAAAAATAAGAGATAAATCAGTCATTGGAAATAATGGAGTGATACAAAGGAAAAAACGAAAGGGTACTTATTTTTGGTTTTTCTTCCTGAGGAGTTTGGTCTTTCTTCGACGAAGTTTCAATGCTTTTCTTCTTCGCCTTTGTTGTTTGATCGTCTGTCGAATCAGACACGATAGGAACAGCAACAGATATTCGACAAAACATGTAAGCACAAATCATGCACAAAAGAGAAATTATATTCTTCTAAGAGTTTGATATATCACCTTCCCCGATCATAGAGGTGACTCGAACATGTCGAATGTCCAAATGAAGGTGACCTTCAAACGTGTGTAAGGTATGCTTAGTCGAAACTACTTTCTCAGCTGTTTTGGTTAATAAGAAATTTCGAAGTGCCATAAACTAACAGCACGTTAACCATTGTGGAAGTGGTGGGTGAAATGCCAAAGCCATATCACTGGTTGGCAAAGGCGGAAATTTCAATTCGTTATGTGTTAAAGCAAAAGAATATCTATCAGTTACATAAGAAGGAAAAACCATTGTTGGAATTCTTTCAAGGTATTTCTCTTTTAAAGTTTTCGCAGCCTGAGAAACAGTTCGACTAAGCTTATGTGGATCGTACACAGTTTCAAAGAATTTTTGAAATTCTCGAATTTCTTGAATATGTGTACCTTTCGACTTGGTCGTCTTTTTCTGCGAAGAAGGAAAAGCAGAAATTAGACTTGGCAGCAAAGTAGCCTCTTCGACACCAGCGAATTTTCTGGTGATATACTCCTTCCACCACTTAGAAAACTCTTTGGTACAAGAGAAAAATGGGGCGAAAGGAATAGGCTTGAAGATGATAGAGCCTGGGATAAACCAGTCAAGACACTCTCTCCATGCTTCTTCGTTCCTTGGAGGTATTATTTCTTTCTTCGACCTGAAGAAAGGACTGGGTCGAAGTTGGCATAACCCAAATTGCCTTGCTAATAAGCTACGGTGATAGGAGTATACGCCATATGAAGTTGCAGTTTTCCCAAGAGAAATCCTGGCTGACAAGAACTTGGGAGTTAAAAAAGCTTCCCAAATTTGGTTAGTTTCCTCCTCGTCGACAGAAGTAGTCGCAGGAAACTCTCTGGTGAACCAAGATGGTCCATAAGTCCTCTCGGCAAAAGGTGTCATTGAAGGAATAAAATCTACATAATCCAAGAACATAGTGAAGGACTGAGAAAACAAATCTTTAGTAGACACTGCTATCTCTCTGGGCTTCAGAGCAGCAAGTCTTTCACCTTCGATCCCCCTGTTTTCGACCATGCTGGCATAGTCATCAGGGACGTACATTTGCAGCTTCGACTCAAAAGTGGCAAGAAGCCACAATTGAAATAACCAGATTGGTCCAGAGACCAAAAATTTCTCCTCTGGTCGAAGTCCTTTTAGGGAAAGAACTCCTTGTTTCAGGTTGTCGTAAAGAGACCCTAAAATGAGGGTGGCCAAATTTATCTCTCGACATTCAGGCAGTTGAATGGCCAAGGGAATATACATCTTGGCCACTTGGAGTGAAGAGGAGCAAAATACATAAAGAGAAAGCCAGAAGGCAAGAAAAGCGATGTGTTCCTCATCAGAAACATCATCAGAATCAGTAACATGGTTGTCTTCAATGTACCCTTTAGAGGTGGCACGCTTGAAGTCGAACTCATGTTGGTCACCAGTGGTAGCTGGGTCGAAAACCTCCCCTAATGGCTTCAAACCCGTGATAGCATCCACGTCAAGTAAAGTGGGGGCAAGCATGCCACACTTCAAGTGAAGGCTATTGGTGGTAAGTTCCCAGAAATGCAGAGCTGCGATAAGCATTGGGCTTTGGTATTTTGGCCCATATCTTGACAATTGAATCAGGTCGAAGATTCCCTGACTTTTCCAAATGTCTCCCTTTTATAGCCCAAAGGGGAAGAAGATGAAGATTCTGGAAAAAAAAAAGAAAATGGTAGAGCGCGGTTACCTTTTATAGCCGTTCTGGCCGAATTTTAAATTGAAAAGAATTCAGGAACGTGGGTACCCACAGCGTTGGTGGGGAAACGTGGGATCATGCATGGAAGATCCCAACAGTTACTTTTCACGCGTGGCGTGATATCAGTGGGGGAAAGCGACAGCAAACTGTCGATTGGCACAGAAACGTCTCCTCATACTCTGAGAGAAGATATTAAATGATGTGATAAAGATTTGGTACAGATTAGTCGAAATACACTTCAAAAAGTCATTTTCTATCTTCGTTCAAGACTCAGTCGAAAAAATCTTTTTGGGGGGCAATTTGTTAGCCTGCATTTTCGACAGACTAAACTTAAATGCAGTCAACGAGGTTTGACTTGGTGGATTTAAGAAGAGAAACTACCATTTCGACAGCAAGAAGCTGCAAACAGGGAGAATTAGCGTAGCGCATAACTTAGCGAAATATGGAAAGCTGAAGCCAGTAGTTCGACAGGAAGATGAACAATATCCAGATAACAGGTCAAGTCAAAGAGTGCTGATCGAAAGAGACAATAGCAATGTAGTCGAGAGATGGAGCAGTTACTTAGTCGAATTAACCAAACAGTTAGCTTAGTTTTGAAACCGATGTGTGGTTATTAGTTTTCCTTTATAAATAGGTGTTTTTTACATGGAACAACGGTCGCGAATCATTTCTACAAAGTTCTGAAAACACTCCTACTTCCGCATATCAGAGAAAAGCGAGTCAAATCACGAACAATGTATGATCCTGCGTACCAACTTTAAATTCAATGCAATGTCTTTACCATTCTTTTAAGATTCCTGCAATTTACTTGCTTTTGATCTTCTTTTCTTTGTTTCTTTACGATTCCTACATTTTACTGCATTTGATCTTATTTTCCTTATTTGTTTAAGTTTCTGAAACCCTTCACGTTTCTGCACTTCTTCTTAAACACTTTTCTACTCCACTCTCCATTTCGTTATCCTTTTTTCCTTCATTAAACGGTTATCACCATCATTTTCAAACAAACCGTAAGAACCTTAACTATTTTCAATAAAGACTTTAACACAAATGTTCTGAGATGTTTCTAGTTGGTCTCGCGAGCAACACACACGTGTAACTAGCGGTGTTTACCAAAAACCACGGTAAACAGATGGATATGTGAAAAAGCTGCGCCAAAATGGAAAAAATCAATAACCTTATGAGTTTTTTTTTAACAACCACACACTTTTTAAAACACTAGGGGTGTTGCTTGTAGAAAATGTGATAGCCTATAAAAACTTTATTTTTTATTTTTATATTTGATGTTAGACAATCGCACATTGAATGTACATTAGGCCATGTCATGATTTTTTTTCCTTTTTATATTAATGTTTCTTTCCTTTTTATATTATACTCAGTGGCAGAACTAGCTTGTTTTTTATGAGGGGCTAAAACTAAAGAGTAACTTTTTTATAGGCGAAAGAGAAACAAACTTATTCTCATTGTAACATATTAGAAGCAAAAAAGTCTATCTAGTTAACTAGACCAAATACATAAAAAAAATTACTTATATTTTGTTCTAGAGATAGACAACCAAATTATTATAAACTTAAATTTATGAGATGAAAGACTCTTTTAGTAAACATATGTGATAAAAAAAGATAAAAATTAGGTAAATAATAAAAATAACAATACATTATTAAATTATGGGGTTGCAATGACCGGTTCTTATACCAAATTTTAACCTTTTATTTTATTTTTGGGTAGCAATGACTACCCCATTTTAATGATAGGGGCCGCCCCTGATTAAACTGAAAATATTTTGTTAGGAATTCCTAAATTTTAATGATTTCTTTGATTTTTTTCGGTACTTGCCTTTTCTTGATTATGATTCAGAGGAAAGCCCACTTGCAGTCCGTAGGAATCATGTTAAGTTATTAAGTGTTGAGAGCTACTAACTTAAAAATGAGAATTGTGTCTAATTCTCTACTGATATAGGACTCTCTCATCTAAAAATTACATTACCTCAAAAAAAAAATACTTCATCCAAGCTTTACAAGTAAATCATTCTTCAATCCAAACCACATCATTTTTTTTGTTAACAAACCGCATCAAATTTCCCATGAGTATACTTGGCTAAGAAATGGGCCACTTAGTTACCCCCATTCGGCCCACATGAGAGATAGATGCATCCTAAAAAACATAAGCATGCAGTGTGGAGATCCCCTCCCCAGAATTATGTCAAATTCAATGTTGATGCATGCTTTGATTCAAAGACAGGCAAGGGTTCAATTGGAGTTATATGTAGAGATGAAGAAGGAATTGTACTTACTGCTATGGCGAAGAGGATCTATGCTTTTTCTCCTCTTATGGCCGAATCATTGGGTCTCCGGGAGGCCTGTCTGCTTGCTCGATCTCTGCATGTGCACGCAGCGATCTTTGAATCTGATTGTCAAACTCTCGTGGAAACGTACCGAAGAAACATAGAAAGAGGTGAGATCAAAGGGGTTATCAGTGACATCAAAGCTATGAAAACTGGATTCGACACCCACCTGAGATGCTTCGTAAAGCGATCGTTGACGACATGCAAGCCTTGTGGAACTGAACCTATGCTGAGCCATGGATCGAACTTAGAGGTGTTTGTTGAAGACTATCTGTGGTGGTTGATTGACTATGGTGAATAGATGATTCTCAATCGGAGGTTCGTGGAGTTATTGTTGTTGATTTGTGTGGTAAACATAACAATGAATGATGGTGGTTGGATTTTTGCTTTTTTCGTGAAAGCTGTTCAAAGGTTTTTCCTTTTTTACCCTTAGTCATGTTTTCCTTTGCCTTTAAGGCCTGCGTGCCTCTTGTTGTTATTTGGGTTTTTTTTATGTACCCCCATCATCTCCCTATTTACCCCCACATAAAAGTGAAACCCGAAAATACCCCTGCCCAATTTTTAATTCGCTCGGATTTACCTCCATTTGAGGTAAATCCGCTTTGTTATTTTTAAAGTCGGATTTACCTCATATGGGGGTGCCCAATAGGTAAATCCGATTTCAAAAATAACAAAGCGGATTTACCTTAGCTGGAGGTAAATCCGCTTTGTTATTTTGGAAATCGGATTTACCTAGTGGGTACATAAATCCGATTTCCCTAAAAAAAGAGAAAATCGGATTTATCCCACCTAAGGTAAATCTGATTTCCCTAAAAAAAGAAAATCAGATTTATCCCACCTAAGGTAAATCCGATTTTGTTATTAAAAAAATTGTTTTTTATTTAACTTTTTAAAAAAGGTTATAAAATACTACTAAAAATCCGTTAAACAGCCAAAACTAATCCAAAAATTATGAAAACACCACTAAAAATCTAATAAAACCAAAATAAAGTTATGCAAATTTTTTCAGATTTTTTGGAGATTATGAAAAATTTAAAAAATTAATAAAAAATAGTAAACGATGGAATTTGGGATTTTGAGGTCCCCAGTCCTGAAAGAAGTCACTTCTTGATGAGTATTGATCCTTGATATTTTTCGGATTTAAAGAATGTGGTTTCATTACAATTTGAGTAGGTTGCCCGAAAACTGACTTTTTAGCCTAAATTATTCTCCCGACGTACAATATCGTCACGTGTTAACGAACTACACACTAAACAGAACCAAAAGACGGTCGAAATTTGTTTTTAAAATTTTAACTGATTTATTTATTTATTAATTGGGTTAACAAAGCGGATCTACCCCCACATAAGGTAAATCCGCTTTGGTTATTTTTAAAAGCGGATTTACCTTATATGATGGGGTAGATCCGCTTTTAAAAATAACAAATCGGATTTACCCCCACTTAAGGTAAATCCGATTTGTTATTTTTAAAAGCGGATCTACCCATCTTAAATAAATCCGATTTAAATTTTTTAAAATTTTTAGTGGAAATCGGATTTACCTAAATCCGATTTAAATTTTTTAAAATTTTTAGTGGAAATCGGATTTACCTAAATCCGATTTCCAAAAAAAAAAATGAAATCAGGATACGTTCGGGATTTTTAAATTTTGTTAAGGGCAATTGCGTCTTTTCGCAGGGTCGGTGGGGGTAGCTGGGAGATGATGGGGGTACAAAAAAAAAATCCCTTGTTATTTTCCTTTGCTTGCTTTAGTTTTTGGGCCGGATGAGCTCCGTTTTGTTTGGGCCTCAGTGCTAGAGACACCCCTTGTAGTTGGGTCCCTTGACAATATTTGGTTGGTTTTTTTTTTTTACCCCCATCATATCACTATATACCCCCACAGACCTTGCGAAAAGACAAAAATACCCTTACAATTTTTACAAATTTACAAAACATTTACCGTTTTTCACTTGCATCCGTTTGACCAGAAAGTTTTTTGAGAGAATCAGATTTACCATTCAGAGTTATTTCCGATTTGCCATCGGATTTACCATCGGATCTACATACATCCGATCTTCCTCAGAGTCAGCAGAAATAGTAAGTCGGATCTAGCTATATCTGATTTCCCCATCGTATCTACTTATATCCGATTTCGCATCGGATATAGCTAGATCTGATTTGTGTTTTATTTTTGTTTAAAAATTTGTTTTTTATCCCAATGTCCAATAGGTATCGAGGGGAGTCCTTGGCTCAGGAATCGCCATCTGCTCCCAGTACACGCACCCGCCACAGGATTGCGGGACATGCGTCTACCCGGCGTAGCCGACAGCAGCAGTATCAACAGGTGGAGGAGGCCCCAGACTATCACTATGAGGAGGCCCAGCAGGGGCACCCTTTTGATGAGCATTCTATGTTTGAGGACCATTCTATGCCTGAGGACTACCAGCAGCAGTATTATCAGCAGCAGCAGTATTATTTCCCAAAACCATCGATTGTGGGCCTTTATCACAGGTTCCGGATTAGTCCCCCTCGTCTCGACCAGACATACAAAGGTGGAGCATGAGCTGATGTCTGCTTTTCTTGAGAGGTGGCACTCAGAGACATCGTCATTTCACTTACCATTTGGTGAAATGACGATTACTTTGGATGATGTCTCTTGTTTGCTGCATCTACCCATTACGGGGAACTACTATAGAGCTCCACCTACTTCTGTCACCACTGATCAGGCCATCCACCTAGCACATGTTTATCTAGGTGTGACTATGGAGGAGGCGGGCTGGAGTGTCGAGCTTCATCTGGCCCATATTACCGTTTTGAGTGGCTGCAGGAGATTGTTAGTAGAGGGTCCATAGAGAATGACATGCGTCCTGTTGTCAGGGCCTTTATCCTTCTGATCCTGAACTGGTCCATCTTCGCAGTCAAGACCGGCGACAGGGCTGAGGCTAATTAGTGGCTGCTGCTACTTGAGGATGTTAGTGCAGTTGGTGTGGGATCATATGCATGGGGGGCAGCAGCACTTGCTTTCATGTATGACCAACTGAACTACTCCTGCTTGGACCAGGGGCATCAGTTAGGAGGGTATGCGACCCTCTTACAGGTAATAATTTTAAATTAATTTTTTCCGAGTTTGGTTAAATTTCTGTTAAACAGTTTTTAATTCACCGTGTCGTTTATCTTCTTTTTTCAGAGCTGGATTTTATGATATTTTCCTCAGCTAGTGGAGAAGAGGAGTGGATTGCGGGCTGGAGCACTGTGTGGGCGTTGGAGGAAGAAGAAGACAGATGGAGTGAAGTTGGGGGTATACAGGCAGAGGATTGATGCGCTGACCACCACCAGTACAGCCAGCTGCACCACCAGTACATCTAGATTTGCTCGAGATTGTGGAGGAGGAGATTCGGAGGGGGCTTCGGAGCGGAGACATTACGATGGGTACGTCAGACATACACTCGCCTCACGCGGTTACTGGATATGCTACCGGGGCGTGACTAGTGGGTTTTGTGGGATTGTATGCTTGAACTATTTTTTTATGACTTGATTCTTATTATTTCTTGTTTATTATATTTGTGGAGTTTTGTTAAAATTTCGATTTCATTCATGCGATAAAAGATAAAACATAACCAACTACAATAACAATAGGCAGATACATTTTCCTAAAATTCTGGTCGTCGAACACGACGTAAAATCTCATTCACACTCCGTTGAGTTTCCACGTACAGCTCTAACGGCTTATACCCCGAAAGCGTGTCATGGATGTTTAACATGTTCGCCACGTCTTCGCCAGTCTTGATTGTCATGGACAAGAAGGAAACGCGGCCATCATTTCCAAGATAGGGTTTGCCATAAGTGATACTAGTGACGTCACGGTCGTCACCAGTCACTTGAACTTTGGACCACACTTTATCCTTCAAACCTTCAAACTCCATGCCGCAGTGGATTCTGCATAACACCGGCTGAGGACTCCAGAAGTGGACACCATCTTTTCTCATCGTGATTTGGCCCCGATGATGTATACCGCAAAGCCTATTGTCATCTGAGTGTTGAGTGAGGCATATCTCCATTTTGGATGAGTGAAATAAGCAAGTGAGAGAGAAATTTTTGAGTGAAAAGAATGAGGTTGGCAATGGGTATTTATAGAATTCGTCAATGATTATCAACCGTTGATATTGTCGGTGCAATCTACACTGTTGATCAACATTGGCAGTCAAATCCTACCCGTCGAATTTAGTACAAATCGGATTTACCTATCAGGGAGGTAAATTCGATTTGCACTTTAACAAAGCAGACATACCCCCACTGATAGGTATATCCGCTTTGTTACTTGCAAAGCGGATTTACCTATCAGTGAGGTAAATCCGATTTGCATTTTAACAAAGCGGACATACCCCCACTGATAGGTATATCGACTTTTATATTTTAACAAATCGGATCTACCTCACTAAAGGTAGATCCGATTTCCCCCCACTAAATCTAATCGGATATACATAAATCCGCCTTTTAGTTTTGTGAATCGGATCTATCTACCTTATATGTAGATCCGATTTAAGTCAATTTAACTAGGGGTATTTTTGTCTTAAAATTTATTGTGGGAGTATATAGTAATATGATGGGGGTAAAAAAAAAATTCAATTTGGTTGTTGGAATTAATGTTCTTAGTAGTTCACTATTGGAGGAGCAAGAAAAATGGGTGGTCAGTTTAATCTGATTGTCTTTCACAGGTAAACAGAAGTTTAATCATTATGGAAGATGGGAAAGAATAAAAGCTGTGGTTATCCTTCTTCATGAGGGTCAACTCAAGAAGAGGAGGGACCGCAAAGATTCGTTAGGATTACAAACTTTTACCAAAGTGAAATTGATGATTCGGAAGAGAAAAGGAGAAAGTTTCCAAAGAACTTGGCTTTGTCACATTAACTTGTGTCCCTTATTGTTATACCCCAATTTTGTTCTATCGCTTTTTTCGCAATCATTTTAATTTAGTCCGTGTGTCATAGACATTATTACGAGAAAAGTTTTTGGGCTCTCGTTTTAATTTGGGCCAACGCTTAGTAGTTTTTTCAATCGGGCCGAGAAGCCTTTTTGTCTAATCGGACCTATGCTCGCGTAATTGGGCCTTTCTTAGCATTCAGACCTAATTTTAGTGTTTGTTGAGTATCGGGCCCGTTTAGCCTTTTTGGTCCTGCTTCATCCATTTTTGTCAAAAGCCACAAAAAATAAAACATAAAATCTGATTCACAAAATGATATTACCACATCCAAAATATGATACAAAATATGGTAAAATCAGAATTAAATTAACATTACAATAATCCAAAAAATCAAAATTAAATTAAAAAATAATACAAAACCGAAAATAACCAAAAATACAAAAAAAATCAAAAACGAAAATAAATAAAAATAAAAGCAGCAACAGCAGTCCTTGGGCCTGTTCTTGCTGAGCAAGTTTCCTCAAGAGGTCCAAATACCTGAAAAAGGAAAGAAATGGAGAAGGATCAGCAAAACCCTATTTTTTTACCTATATAAGCAAGCCTTGACACAGCAATTCGGGAAAAAACGGAGACGAGAGACAGAAATTACACAGAAAGTCAGAACCAAAAGACTAGGGTTTTCACACTGAAACCCTAATCATAAAGCAATAAAAATATAGAAGTTCAGAAACAGAAGCGGTCAACGCAGAGGAACAGCAGCAGCAGTAGCAAATAAGCAAGCAGGAGATTATCAGAAGCTGGACAAGAGGTTGGTTACCATTGTTTTATTTCCTTTAGACTTTACCAAGTTTTGTACATAATAATTTATTTTGCAAACAACAGTATTAGTTACTAATCTGAAACCAGTGTCTGAGTTGTATATATGTATAAAGAAAAATCAAATCAAGATTAATAGGCATCGAGTTTTTATAGCAGATTAGTTTTTCAAAACTGTTTATATTTACAATTTGATACAATAAATAAATTGAGATTTAGAACATATTAGTCTTTAAAAAATGTAGGAACAAATTAACGTCAAAAATTAATTAGGAACCGATTAGGTTTTTTTTTCTTTAGAAACAAGATTAGGGCTTAGGAGGTTATTTTGAAGTTATTTTCGAATAGATCAGCAAAGTTGAAAATCATAAATTTTAGGAATAGAGAAGTAGAGGTAAGAAAAAGGAAAAAATGAACCTGAAAGAGTTCTGATTCGCACCTGGCCGTCGCCGGTGACTGCCGTGACGGTGGTTCGTCTCCATAGCCCGTCGCCATCAACTCCGACCACCGTGGACGGTGGTCGTCCTCCCCATCTTCACGTTGTTGCAACCGTTCGCCACGAACACTGTCACCGTCCCCTTCGCCGTCGTAACCAGCACCGTCAAACACGAACCAAGCGTTCGATCCCCACTTTGTCACCGTAAACAGTATCGTGAACCACCCAGAGAAACAAAAAAAAACAAACATCAAGATAAGGAAAAACACTAGCAGGATAAGCAGAGAAATAGAGATGAGAAAAATAAAAAAACCTGAAACTCCGACCACCGTTAGCGGTGGCCGCCACCGCAAGCTCCGCCTGCAAGCCCCTCTACGTCGTCGCTGCCATCGTACAAGAGCAGTCAGCCCGGTTCAGTCTCCTTGCCGTAAGCACAGCAGCCTCACATCGCCACTGTCACCGGCGCGTTTCTGGCAGCGACCAGTCCGCCGCCGTCTCCTCTTCCGCCTCCGTCGGACTCTCCCTCCATTCTCCCTCTTTCCCTTTCCTTCTTCCTCTCTTCCTCTCTTCCTCTCTCCCTCTCCAAAATCATCTCATTATCTCACTCCGCGAATCTCTCTCCCTCTCCCTGAAATTTCGGCTCATCACCCTCTCTCTTGACTAGGAACGGCGCTGGGGGTATAGGAAGTGAGAATTAGGGTTTGTTCAATTCAACACTTGCCTTATATACGGATATCTCTTTTATTTTTAATTTTCTTTTTTAATCTGAATTCATGTTTGCACCCCTCTATTTCGTTGCCATACCCCCCTACGCAAGCCCATAACTTCGCAGGCCAGCCTACAAACTGGGCTGCTGCTTTTCACACCCAAGTTTAATGATACAACCATCTGCTCTAATTGCACCCCTGTTTTATTAATGCAGCCCCTTTTCGTTTTCTTATTTATTTCTTTTCAAAACAATTTCTTTTAAAAAAAATATATATAAAAAATAAATAGATGAATATTTCATTTTCAAAAAATATAAATAGGGGACTAAGTCGACTGTACAGTCGGGTTAGTCTGCTTTTTAGGTCACTAATGAACCGTTACGGATCATGGCCTGAAATCCCTATTTAAAACAAACAAATTTCTAAGTTAAGATAACACAAACACGTTTCTTCCCACAAATCAAAATTTCAAAATAGGGGACTAAGCCGACTGTACAGACGGGTTAGTCAGCGTTCTAGGATAAATGAGTCGTACGGCTCAGGAACCCTAAAACCCCTATTCCAATAAAATCAAACAAACACACTTCAAACCATTTTCCAAACTCCAAAAACTCTATTTTCACAAAATAGGGGACTAAGCCGACTGTACAATCAGGTTAGTCATCGTTTTAGGACAAATGAACTGATCACTCAGGAGTCCTAAGATCCCTATATTAAAAAAATACCAATAAACAAACATTTTTCTACCAAGAACTACGTGTGATTTGATTCTCTACCAAGAGATACGTAGGAGCAGATGGGGGGCCCACATCTGTCAATTGCACTAATAAAAAACCTTTTTTAGTCCTTTCCTAAATGATCCCTTTCTCAAATTCTAATAAAATATCAATTTTCTTTCTTTCTTTTTAATTCACAACAAAAGGGTAAAAATAAATGTTTTCAAAATTAACTTCCGCTTCTACAACTAGTTAGCAGGTAACCTTCATTAGGAAGGATGTCGTGGGGTGCTAATACCTTCCCCACGCATAACCGACTCCCGAACCCTTATCTGGTCTCAAGGACCCTTATCCATTCCAAAAGGGATTTTCCAATGTTTGCCCTTAAACTAAACTTTGGTGGCGGCTTCATTCTTGAACCTTCGAGAGATCATCCGGATTTTTCGGTCGCTACAGCTGGCGACTTCACTGGGGAAAATTTAGAGAGTCAAGCCTAGTCTAAATAGTTGTAGGATCAGTTGTTAATTTAATGTTATTTTTACCCTTCCATTTCCGTCTTTTATTTTCGTTGCATATTATTATTTTGTGATATGAAAACCCTAGGATAAAAGACCACTTTTTTGTATATATGTTTGTTTGTGTTGCAGCTTGGGGGTAATCTTAATATTTTGCTCCTTCACACACTCCATTATCACATTTCTGCACACACGTGAGCATAGTCATATGCCCGGACTGGAGAATAACCTAAGTTAGAACGAGACTGCGTAGTGATGGCCTACTGGATGTGCGTCCTGTTGGATGGTCACGAAAGTCTCACCTAGAGTTTGGTCCCTCTTGAGAATGCTGGCACTTCTAATAGGTTGCCTATTGTTGTTGATCAGTGTTCTTAATTGGGGTCGTTGGCTCTAGGAACCTTATGTAGGACTCTTTAGAGCTACCCTTTGAAAGATTCACTCAATAGACGAGCCCTAGACCTATTCTCTAGGGAATCCTCGTAGGACACAAAGGAGCCTAATACCCCTGCGCTCAAACAAACACTGATACATTTTTCGGTCTTCTAAAAAAAATTCTCAAAAAATCATGTGTTATTTTGGCAAATCATTTTTAGCATACCTCATGCATTTTTACCTGTCCCTTTTGCATGGCATAAAAAATAAAAAATAAAAAATAATTCTTCACGCATTTCTATAACCGCCAGGGAATTGTAAGACTTTCTTTCTGACAAGATGGATCAAACATTCGCATTAATAAAATAAATTTCTTTCAGTTCTGCGTCAAACAGAAACTTACAATTACCCCGGCGTAACATGAAGTCATACATTTGCATTTCATGCACGTCCATTCATTCATTCATGTACTTACGTAAAGAAAAAAATTGAAAAAAATAAACAGAGAGAAAAAGGGCAAGCTGGTTCATCAACATCGCTACCGGACTCGTTCCCAAACAAGAAAAATGGCCGAAGAGGATAATCAGGCTCTGAGAGAAGACATTGCAAAACTGAAGGATCAAATGAGCGAGATGATGGTATTGAAAGATCAAATGACCGAGATGATGGCGCTGAAAGATCAAATGTATGAATTCGTGAAACTCCTCGAGAGAAGAAATGTAGATGAAGGTGTTTCGGCAGGGAATATTGAGAACAATGCTATAAGTCTCCCTCCTCCTCCCAGCTCCGAGACTCCATACACCGCTGGAGTGAATGTCCAGAGCTACCAATGGCTCCCTTACGGTCTCCCAGCTGGTTACGCTCCTCCTACCATGGAAGCCAATCCAGAGGAAGGACCTTCGAATGTCGCTGGACCTTCAGCTCAAAATACAAATGCAGAAATACCGCGAGTTCACTTCTCAAGTCCTGGGACTGCACCACAGATCATTCCACAGGGTTATACTCCGTCACCAGTAGTAATTCATCATGCTCCTACACCGAACTCCGCTGCAATGCCAATGGTTCCTCCCCACTACAACATGAGAGGACCCTCTCATAACTACTCAATGGAGGACTCTCAGCCCGAGGACAAATATCAGATGCTAGAAGAGCGCCTGAGAGCAATTGAAGGATCCAATGTCGGCGCAAGGGATGCATATGATCTGTGTCTCGTCCCTAATGTGATTATCCCACCCAAGTTCAAAGTTCCCGACTTTAACAAATACAGAGGGGTAACTTGTCCCGCTAGCCATCTGACTATGTATTGTAGAAGAATGGCCGCATTTGCACACGACGACAAACTGCTCGTCCATTACTTTCAGGACAGCTTGACCGGGGCAGCCTCAAGCTGGTACATGCAGTTGGAACGCACTCACATTCGATGTTGGAAAGATCTGGCTGATGCTTTCTTAAAGCAATACAAATACAACATCGATATGGCTCCCGATAGAGCACAGTTGCAGAATATGGTGAAAAGAAACACTACAACATTTGGACCCTACGGCAACGCCTAATTTTGCAACGCCAAAAAAACAGTTGCCTTAGACATCAATGGCAACGGTTTTTTGACCCCGTTGCTGATTTATTTTTTTTAAATATTTTTATTGGCAACGGTTCAAAACTGTTGCCATATAGTCTATAGCAACGGTTTTTTGTTTAATCATTAGGCAACGGCTCATAAACGTTGCCATATTGTCTACGGCAACGGTTTTTTGTTTTAGCTTTAGACAACGGCTCATAAATGTTGCCATAGAGAAATTTATTAAAAAATAAAAAAATAGAAAATCCATTCCTTTCTCTAACCCACGCATACGCAACCCTAAATCACTTCTCTCACAAATCTCAGACACGCGAGCTCACCCTCCACCCACCATTCTCAAACGCAAATCGGAGCTCACCCTCAGCTCCACCATTCTCAGCTCCACCATTCTCAGAAACGGAAAATCAGAAATCAGATTCTCACAAATCAGAACTCACCATGCGCGAACTCTAAATGGTGATATCGTTGCGCTCAAGAAGACTCGCCTCCACGAGGACGACGAAGGTGTTCCTCCCACCACTCTCCGCAAAGTTTCCATTTTACGAATGCTCTCTTGCGATCCCCATTTCGTCAGGTATTATCGTATTTTAGGGTTTTTTAAGGCGTGGATATATGGTCTGTTGCCTGCATATTTGGTTAGTAAGGATCTTGTTTTTGTTCAACTCAACCAGGTTCTATCTTTAGATTGTAGCTGAACTTGTCACCAAGCAAGCACTCTTTCCTGGTGATTTCGAGCTGCAACAACTCCTTCATATATTCAGGCTGTTGGAGTTTCACTATAGTAAATACTAGTTCTGCCTTTAAATACTATTTCTGCCTTTACTATAGTGTCTATGTCTTGGGGGAGAATTTAATACTTCAAATTTCAGCTCCCTACAAACTCAGGAAATTTTTGGTGGAATTTTTCCCCTGGCTTCCACCTCATGTTTTGTTTGCTAATTACTATGAGTGAAATATATTTACAACTAACTTCTGGTTTTAAATTTTGTAAATACAGTGTTGCTCGGTTACATTCATTGTGTGTCTTATGAACAAAAATTAGAGAACTTTGGCTCTCATTGCTGCTGTACTAATGTGGTTATGTGGAGAAAAAAATCTGTTACTATTTTTATCATTTCATTATCTTATTTGTGTGTGTTGACTAATTTTTCTCCTCTATGGTATGTGGGGCCTTGTCAACTGTTAGATTGGGTAGTGACTTGGCTGGTTATCAAATACTGCATGATGATTTTGATACCAATTAGCTGCTTCATGATCTATGATGTGCAATGCTTTATCTTTCACAGCTAGTTGTGTTTTTTTGGTTCAATGTTTTCAAGTTATTTGATGTGTTTGTGATAACAAACTGAAGTTCTTTCTGAACATTGAAACCTTCAAATGATAAGTATTTGGAAGGATGCCTTGTTTTCCTCCTCTCCAGCCATTCTTAGTAACAGTAATTCAGCATAAAAATTATAACTCGATCATGTAATTGGGCGTGTAGGGCGTCAGATTTTCCAAGGGAATATGACGGTGCATGCCTTCAGATGAGAATGTCATACAGTCCAGCCGCACATCTGTTTCTTTTTCTGGTGCAATGGACAGACTGCAATCTTGCCGGAGCCCTTGGACTGTTAAGAATCCTAATTTACAAGGTTAGTTAGGTGGTTTGGTTTTCGGATGTTCATTTTGACCTGAGAAATTTGGTCAAGGGTGACAAAATTTCCTTATGCTCCAGGTGTATGTGGATGGGACAACTACCATGTCTACACATGAAAGAAAAGCAAGCATTAGGGAATTCTATGGTATATCTTCGTTTCTTTGTTTTATTAATATAATACTTCCTCTGATCCACTTTATAAGAGACAATGCAGTGGGTTCAGCATATTGTCTCTTATAAAGTGGACTGGAGATAGTAAAACATTTGTTTGCATTTTAGTCTGTGTGAATTGCTGATGTGCTGAAATCCTGTGCTAAAGCAGTTCGTAACTAAATTGAATTCTGCCAAGGACGTAGATGACAGAATCCTTTCTATGCTTGCTCTCAAGAGCTTTCTTCATTTCTCTGGTAAGCTTCACAAACGCAGCCATGTATAACAATCTTCATTTAGAAATATGGAACAGCTGGATAATGACAAGCAAAAACCTTGTCTAAGAAGAAAAATCCCATCGGATTTGCATTTCCTGCCTGGAAGCATTGTAAAATACTCAAATGCACAATTCAACAGATTTATATCAGATAATATTATTTTGGCTTCTATAATAGTCAGTTATCTATGTGCCTTTCTGTAAACTTTTGTGTTCAAACTCCTGCATGTCTTTATGTGAAGCAGAAAAATAATGATTGTACTTGATTTTTGTAAATTTCAGATGGCTTAGGTGATCTAACTGCTTCCTACACTAAGGATATCTTAAAAGTTTTGAGAGAGCTAAAGAGATTCTCTCCCTTGGCATCTGAAATGCTGAAAGTTCTGGTTGGAGAGAATGAGTCTAAAGCAGTAAATTTTGTGTACTCTTAAACCATTTTTTAGTATTTTGATCAAAAAAACCATTTTCTAGTATAGGCATGGTGGATGATTTAAAATTCTTTATTGGAACAGGACATTTGGACACACAAAGAGCTAATCCAAGTAGATTGCAGCGAGAATGGACAAGTGTTGTCTGTCATTTGCTTTAAGGATAAAATTTTTTCAGGGCATACAGATGGCAGCATCAAGGTAATAAGAATCAGGATTTTAGATGCCCTTTCAATTCTGAACTATAATTGTTTTAGTTATTGAAAGAAAAAAAACATTAATTTTATAGTAGTTTGGTCGAGAGCAGATTTTTGATTATATCTAGTGTAGTCATTTAATTATTTGTTTCCATAGAATTACGGAAATGAATTATCATATTATCAAACTATTAGATTTGTGCAATTACCATAAGGGGGAATCTGGCGTGAGCAGGATGTGAATATGTTAAAATTTAGATGGTGTGTCACGAAAAGGAATGGATTTTTATGAAAGATTGAGTAGCTTTAATAATGCCAGGACATACCTGGTCATTAGCAAAACGTTTGGATCTTGGTTGCATATGACAACTATATTGTAATAACTAATATAAGCTGACTGGAAAATATTTTGTAACTTCTGAAGGTCTGGAAATTGAAGGATAACTTATTACTTCTGTTGCAAGAAATCCAAGAACATACTAAGGCTGTGACGAACTTGACAATATCAGAGTCTGGTAACCGGCTATACAGTGGTTCACTTGACCGAACTGCAAAGGTAATGTTTCTACAGCTACTCTAATCTCAATGTCACGCACCCTGCTGACAAAGGTTTTGTTTTGTTCATTAACAGATCTGGTCTATTGGAAAGGAAGCAATACATTGTGAGCAGGTGCATGATATGAAGGACCAGATTCACAACTTAGTTGTAACCAATAGCATAGTTTGCTTCATTCCGCAGGGAACAGGTGTCAAGGTACCTAATGAAACTATAAACATGTGTACTTTGAATGGTTGGGGAAGAGGTTGATCTGAGTACTTTTATTCATGCAAGATTGTAAAATAGAAATAGCTCCCTCTCCTTATTATGAATGCCTACTCTCTCACACAAGCACAAACATTATGCTTGATATATTTCTCTGAGCTGCATGTTGTACCGTTTCCTTCCTAGTTCCCATCTATGTCTAAAAATCAAATTCCCAGGTGGGATATTGACAAGCCCTTAATTTTGGTAACAAATTCCTCTACTTCCCCCTAATACTGGAAATGCTTGACAATTTGTTCACATATACTGATTAAAATAAGTAATGCTATTGTGTGCCATAATTACTTTTCTCTTTCATCAGGTTCAGTCATTGAATGGAGAATCAAAGTTGTTGAATTCTAATAAATATGTAAAGTGCTTTGCTCATGCTCATGGGAGATTATACTGTGGATGCCACGACAGTAGTGTTCAGGTATCAAGTTGTCAGAAGTGTGACAGTCTAAATCCAACGTGATGCTATCTCAACTTCAGTACTCCCTCTGTTATCGAATATTAACAGACGGCTTCGCACGATTTTTAAGAAAAGCTAAAAAATGAGATAAAGTTCCGAAAGTGACCTTTCAATTGGAATACTAAAAAGTTATTTTGCATTGGCAAAAGTAAAAGTAGTGTAATAAATAAGGGTAAATTTGGTATATTAAGTGAAAAAAGCTTTGACTTGCTTATATTTAGTAACTTGATTTTATAGGTATTTTTGCTTATAATCGAAAACGGAGGGAGTATGTGATTATATCTCAACATTCTTGTGATATTGCAGGAGATCCATTTGGCCACTGGAACAGTCAGTACTATTCAAAGTGGCTTTAAAAGATTACTTGCCAAAGCAAATCCTATTTATGCACTGCAAATTCATGGTGAACTTATATATGCAGCTGGCTCTTCCATGGGTGGTTCTGCTATAAAGGTAAAAAATATGATTTAGTAGATGATCCAGTAAGTGTTAATTAAGGTGAAAAATACTTATTTCTTTCAATAAACATCAGTTTCATGATATATTATTGAATTCCGAAGCAAAGAAAATCTTTGAACTATTTGATGTTAATTTTATGAATGCCATACCATAGTTAACTGACTGCTTTACATGTACGTCAAGATATGGAACAATTCCAATTACAGTATGGTTGGATCACTGCAAACTGGATCAGAAGTGCGGGCTATGGCAGTTAGTTCAGAACTAATTTATTTGGGATGCAAGGGAGGTGCTGTAGAAATTTGGGATAAGAAGAAACATAGTAGAGTTGACATCATGCAGGTGGGTACGAATTGTAAGGTTAATTGCATGGCTCTAGGCAGCAATGAAGAAATTTTTGTAATTGGAACTTCAGATGGCCAACTTCAGGTACTTTTTTAAATTAATATAAGCTTCTTTTTAAATTTTAATGTTGAATTGAGCATATTTTATTCTCACCGCATACCTTAGCATTTGACCCTCTCTCCAGATAGAAGATTGTGTCCTTTGCTAAGCCAACATTTTATACTTCAAAGGCTTGGGATGGGGTCATGTAATGTTGTTCTGTATCCTGGATTCTTTCTCGCTATCAATTCAATAATAAGCATATTTGATAATTGTGACACAATTGAAGTTTATGGCATTGTCATCTCTTTTATCGATTTAGTTTTGGTACTGTACTGTTTGCAGCTTACCATTTTGTTGTGATATTTAGGGTACCTCTATGTGAAGCATTTGCTCAGATAGCACTGATTTAGTGTTGATGATTCATTTATTTTCTTGTTATCTCAGTTCCTCATCTCATGACTCTTGATTTTTAATTTTTGTTTTGTTTCACTGGAGGGAGGCTTTGTTTCACAGAACTTCAGGTGATGTAAGCAATCTACAAACAAACCATAGAAGGACTAATGGCAGGGTTACTGGTGTTGTTGGGATAATGCATAAAAGTGTGCTTGATGAGGAATTTCCCTCACTTGGAGATGAAGATAAACATAGCACTTCTAAATTGGAAAGAGTGTTATCTTTTGGCTCAACAACTTCGTCTCAGTCTGCTAACTGATACTTCAGCTAATGATTCAACAAACACTTCGATATCTCCACGCACAATGGCCCTCAACATGGCCGAGACTTTGGCTCAGCGATCACCTAACTCCCAATCACCTCCACAAGTGAGTTTGATTTTGAATTCTGTTGTAATTTGTTCATAAAATGTCTTCAGTACTGATGGTATGTTTTCTATGCAGTCATCTGTTAGTAGTCAAAATCTTGAAGAGTTGGCCCTTAAGCAATCTAGGTTATTAATCCCGGTGACACCATCTACGCCAAGATCCCTGGTATTGGTGTTTCTTTCTCTTTTCAAAATAATGTAGTCATGAAACCAAGTGATTGAAATCACCCTTAAACCAGCCCCAACAGCAGCAGAGACAACAGCAGCTGCCTGGATCGCAAAACCTGCCACAGTCGCAGCCACAACCGCCTCAACAGAATGCACAACAGCCACAACAACTGCAAAACCAACACCAACAGTTGCCTCAAAATACGATGATGAATAGCATGACAGTTGCTTCTAACCAGATTCCAAATCAGTGTATACAACAACAAACACCCTACTCTCATCTTCAGCAACAGTTACTATCTGGAAGGAATTTAGTGTAGGAAAAACCTTAGATAGATCATGTTTTTATTGGATTGTATAATTAATTGATTCATTTAATTTGAGTGATATCACACAACTCTTTTGTTGGGAAGGAATGAATTCATTGAATTGGACCTCTATATTTTTTCTGTAATTTTTTTTTTCTTTTTTTACAATCTATGGCAACGGTTTTAAACTGTTGTATTTACTAGAGAATAGCAACGGTTTTATTCCATAAACGACAACGGTTTTAATCTATGGCAACGCTTTTTTCTACGACAACGGTTTTAATCTACGACAACAGTTTTAATCTATGACAACGGTTTTTTAGTGTTGTCATATCTGGCAACGGTTTTTAGGTGTTGCCATAACTGGCAACGGTTTGTGCCCGTTGCCATTGTGTGAAAATAAAACCGCTGCCTTTAAGTTACCAATGGCAACGGTTTTAGGTTTTCGTTGTCTTTGGTCACAAAAACCGTTGCCTTTAGTTTAGGCAACGCTCGCAACAACAACGGTTTCAAAACCGTTGCCAAAGGTAATGGCAACGGTTTTTCGGCTTTCGGCAACGGTTTTCGACCGTTGCCATAGGGTCTAAATGTTGTAGTGAAACAAAGAATCATTCAAGGAGTATGCCCAGCGTTGGAGAGGATCGGCAGCGCAGGTAGTTCCGCCTCTACTAGAGAAAGAAATGGTATCCATGTTCATAGATACGTTGCAATCACCCTTCTATGACAGATTAATTGGGAGCGTATCCTCTAACTTCTCAGACATGATCACCATAGGAGAAAGGTTGGAGAAGGGAATGAGAAACGGGAAAATCTCTCATGGTTCGGCCGAAACCAATAACCCAAGGAAGCCCTTCGCAGGATTTGTTAGAGGTAATGAAGGGGAGACCAACTCCATAACAAGATCAGTGAAAGCCTCTTACACTTCCAAAAACCATCCTCGAGCCCTGCACCTCTCTACCCAAACCACTAAAAGCCATAAACCACCAAACTACCCAGAAAGGAGACATGTACAGTTCGATCCAATTCCCGCATCCTACTCAGATCTGTTCGACCACCTCACTAGTCACAACTTAATCTCCCCCCCCCCGATGAGGCCCATTGAACCTCCTTTCCCGAGAGGCTATGACCCGAACGCCACTTGCGAATTTCACGCAGGCGCAATTGGGCATTCAGTAGAAAACTGCAAGGCACTGAAACATGTGATTCAGGATCTGATCGAATCCAAATGGTTGAGCTTCAATGAGGATGCTCCGAACGGAGGCGCTAACTCTTTGCCAGGGGCATGAGAAGTCATCCGTCCGTGCTTTTGAAGGCGATCAAAGGGCTAAAAACAACATCGTCAACCTTGTGCGCCTTTGTCCTGCAACTGAAGCACTTATGAATTGGGAGATTGTTTATTTTCTTGTGATTTTCGGTTCAAAGTAATGTTACGTAATGCAAATCCTATGGCTCTGCCCAAAGCCTTAGGACATTTCAATAAGGGCATGCATGTTTCTTTCCGGTATCAATATTAATAAAATAGCATTTTGAATTCTCCGATAAATTCCTTTTTACTCATTTGCCTGCTTTACTTTTTCTTTTATCCTTCTTCAATTTCTACTAATGCAGACTTAAATAACTTGTCCATGAAAATAACAACGTCGGTAACTCATGTCATAACTTTGATCGCCCCATTAATCAAACCAAGGAAGATGTTGAAGATAACTCTTCCAGAGGTAATGAGAATAATGGAACAAGAGGATAAAGTGACCCAGCCTCGCGTGGAATCAAACGAAATGATTAACTGGGGCACAGAAGAAGATGAAAAGGTGTTAAAATTAACATCACACCCAAAGGATAGCAAATCAAGAAAGTTTGCTTACATCACCTTGTCTGACATAAGACGCCCACTGGTGTAACAAGTCCGTGATTGTCGAGAAATTTGGTCTGCCGTTACGGCTTTCCTAAAATAAAAAAATCATCACAGACAATGGTGAAAGGACTATGTAAAGACTCCAAGATGAGCATCATGATCTCTTCCCATACTGCCCAAAAAAAAAACAAATGGGGCAGTTGCAACAACAAACAAAGAATATCAGGGATGATAGTAACATTTCACCTTACATGGAGATCAGACCTCATTCATACTTCAACAGGGGCAACCCCGTATGATGGGAGTAGTACTTCCATTAAACCTCACCAAACAAAAGAACGGCTGTCTTATGTCATATCGGAAAAGAACAAAGAAAATTTAACAAAAGAAGGTCTGTCCTCAACAATTTTAAAGAGACTTGGTGCCCAAGAAAGTCATACCCAAAAGGATTCCCACAGGAGATGGGCCTCGAACTATAAAGGACCTCACGTGGTAAAGAGATCATTCGCTGGAAGAGCCTTAATTCTCACAAAAATGGACGGGGAAGACCTCCCACTCCCGGTGAACGCTGCCTAAAAAGGAGTATAGAAAAATGAGAAAGATGAGCCAAGCAAAAATAAGCTCGCTAGGTTGAAAACCCGGAAGGGCGGCCTAGGCAAAAGTTAGAGCGACCCGGTGGATTGAAAATCCAAAAGGGACAATCCAGGCAAAAATTAGGGTCAGGAAATAGGACTAAACAACATTGGGGCAGTCAACACTTCCAAAAGTCAGATGATGAGTGATCAAGGTCGTGAGCATGGGTGGCCAGCACCGTTATTTCAAGGACACCAACTATCGAGAAGTCTGCTTAGTATTTCAGCTTTTCTATTCTTTCAATCAAATTCCTGACGTAATCTTAAGTCGGTGTGCCTTCTGCACATTTGGCCTCCAATGTCAATATCAAACACTTTCCTTTCTTTTTACTTCCGTCTATTTTTAAAATGATGTTTTGTGATAATTGATACTGAGTTGTGAAACATGTGGCATAATCAAAAGCATTACAATCATTACGAAATTTTCGAGGATCACAGAAGAGATATAGTCTTTCATTAAAATACCGATAAGGAAGAAAGGAACCGCAGGAATAGAGCAATAAATGCGTGATAATCTCAAATGATAAGTCTCAGTCATGCGCAATTGACCTAGCAGTACGAATGCACCTGATAGCCTCGTAACCCCACGCCAGAAGTCCCGCGAGTTGATGAGACCAGTAAAAAGAAAGCCAAAAAGAAAAGCAAAAAGAAGCAAAGAAAAATAAAAAAAAAGGGAGAAAAGAAAAGAAAGCAAGGGTGAACCATTCCATATTTCATTACATATGCATACATTGCATGCATGTCATATGCATAACACATGTTGCAAACCGACCTCAAGTGTCGACCCTTTCAGTTTTTATTATTATTATTATTTAAACACGATAAGTGCTGACCTTAACTCAGCAAACTAGATCGTAATGTTAACACCGCGAGCCCCAGCGCTCCTTAGACCTCCAACGGTCATCCATTCTAGATCGCACGTCGCGTTATCGAGCAACCGACGGATCATCCGACCCCAGGTCCATCAGTTCAGTTCGACCCAGTATGTCAAAGCAACGACTTCGAACTCTACTCTCAAGATCACTATGTCGCCACTGAGCGCGGCGGATCATCCGACCCCAGGTCCTTCAGACCAGCTGTGTCAGCCTAAGAGATGGTGGACATCCTTGGAGGTGAGCAAATTAGGTCAACGACCTGATCTTGCCCCTCCGGCCGCTCGAAAAAGGCCACCCCCGAGCATACCATTTTACTAGTACCATTGCTAGTTTGTGCTCTTTTGGACCCCCAGTGGTCCTTCAAAGTCCCAGTGCACCTTCGGACCCCAATGGGTCCTTTAGGGTTTAGGCAACCCCTTAGAGCCCAAATGCTCTTTTAGAGCCCCAGTGCTCTGCCAGATCCCCAGTGATCATTTCTTTTTTGTTCTCGATTAACACGCCAAGTGTTAATCCTCCCTTTGTTTTCCCTAACTCATCTTCCCCCTAAGCGGACAAAATTAGCGTCTATTCTATCTTTATTTTTATTTCTACTACGAAAATCTGAAAATCATTCACCCTTTCTAGTAAAATATAAATAAAGAGGGGCAGCTGTTATACCCCAATTTTGTCGTATCGCTTTTTTCGCAACCATTTTAAATTAGTCCGCGTGTCATAGACATTATTACGAGAAAAGTTTTTGGGCTCTCGTTTTAATTTGGGCCAACGCTTAGTAGTTTTTTCAATCGGGCCGAGAAGCCTTTTTGTCTAATCGGACCTATGCTCGCGTAATTGGGCCTTTCTTAGCATTCAGACCTAATTTTAGTGTTTGTTGAGTATCGGGCCCGTTTAGCCTTTTTGGTCCTGCTTCATCCATTTTTGTCAAAAGCCACAAAAAATAAAACATAAAATCTGATTCACAAAATGATATTACCACATCCAAAATATGATACAAAATATGGTAAAATCAGAATTAAATTAACATTACAATAATCCAAAAAATCAAAATTAAATTAAAAAATAATACAAAACCGAAAATAACCAAAAATACAAAAAAATCAAAAACGAAAATAAATAAAAATAAAAGCAGCAACAGCAGTCCTTGGGCCTGTTCTTGCTGAGCAAGTTTCCTCAAGAGGTCCAAATACCTGAAAAAGGAAAGAAATGGAGAAGGATCAGCAAAACCCTATTTTTTTTACCTATATAAGCAAGCCTTGACACAGCAATTCGGGAAAAAACGGAGACGAGAGACAGAAGTTACACAGAAAGTCAGAACCAAAAGACTAGGGTTTTCACACTGAAACCCTAATCATAAAGCAATAAAAATATAGAAGTTCAGAAACAGAAGCGGTCAAAGCAGAGGAACAGCAACAGCATTAGCAAATAAGCAAGCAGGAGATTATCAGAAGCTGGACAAGAGGTTGGTTACCATTGTTTTATTTCCTTTAGACTTTACCAAGTTTTGTACATAATAATTTATTTTGCAAACAACAGTATTAGTTACTAATCTGAAACCAGTGTCTGAGTTGTATATATGTATAAAGAAAAATGAAATCAAGATTAATAGGCATCGAGTTTTTATAGCAGATTAGTTTTTCAAAACTGTTTATATTTACAATTTGATACAATAAATAAATTGAGATTTAGAACATATTAGTCTTTAAAAAATGTAGGAACAGATTAACGTCAAAAATTAATTAGGAACCGATTAGATTTTTTTTTCTTTAGAAACAAGATTAGGGCTTAGGAGGTTATTTTGAAGTTATTTTCGAATAGATCAGCAAAGGTGAAAATCATAAATTTTAGGAATAGAGAAGTAGAGGTAAGAAAAAGGAAAAAATGAACCTGAAAGAGTTCTGATTCGCACCTGGCCGTGACGGTGGTTCGTCTCCATAGCCCGTCGCCATCAACTCCGACCACCGTGGACGGTGGTCGTCCTCCCCATCTTCACGTTGTTGCAACCGTTCGCCACGAACACTGTCACCGTCCCCTTCACCGTCGTAACCAGCACTGTCAAACACGAACCAAGCGTTCGATCCCCACTTTGTCACCGTAAACAGTATCGTGAACCACCCAGAGAAACAAAAAAAACAAATATCAAGATAAGGAAAAACACTAGCAGGATAAGCAGAGAAATAGAGATGAGAAAAATAAAAAACCTGAAACTCCGACCACCGTTAGCGGTGGCCGCCACCGCAAGCTCCGCCTGCAAGCCCCTCTACGTCGTCGCTGCCATCGTACAAGAGCAGTCAGCCTGGTTCAGTCTCCTTGCCGTAAGCACAGTAGCCTCACATCGCCACTGTCACCGGCGCGTTTCTGGCAGCGACCAGTCCGCCGCCGTCTCCTCTTCCGCCTCCGTCGGACTCTCCCTCCATTCTCCCTCTTTCTCTTTCCTTCTTCCTCTCTTCCTCTCTTCCTCTCTCCTTGTGAGACTCACGCAGCTCTCTCCCTCTCCAAAATCATCTCATTATCTCACTCTGCGAATCTCTCTCCCTCTCCCTGAAATTTCAGCTCATCACCCTCTCTCTTGACTAGGAACGGCGCTGGGGGTATAGGAAGTGAGAATTAGGGTTTGTTCAATTCAACACTTGCCTTATATACGGATATCTCTTTTATTTTTAATTTTCTTTTTTAATCTGAATTCATGTTTGCACCCCTCTATTTCGTTGCCATACCCCCCTACGCAAGCCCATAACTTCGCAGGCCAGCCTACAAACTGGGCTGCTGCTTTTCACACCCAAGTTTAATGATACAGCCATATGCTCTAAAAAAAATATATACAAAAAATAAATAGATGAATATTTCATTTTCAAAAAATATAAATAGGGGACTAAGTCGACTGTACAGTCGGGTTAGTCTGCTTTTTAGGTCACTAATGAACCATTACGGATCATGGCCTGAAATCCCCATTTAAAACAAACAAATTTCTAAGTTAAGATAACACAAACACGTTTCTTCCCACAAATCAAAATTTCAAAATAGGGGACTAAGCCGACTGTACAGACGGGTTAGTCAGCGTTCTAGGATTAATGAGCCGTACGGCTCAGGAACCCTAAAACCCCTATTCCAATAAAATCAAATAAACACACTTCAAACCATTTTCCAAACTCCAAAAACTCTATTTTCACAAAATAGGGGACTAAGCCGACTGTACAGTCAGGTTAGTCATCGTTTTAGGACAAATGAGCTGATCACTTAGGAGTCCTAAGATCCCTATATTAAAAAATACCAATAAACAAACATTTTTCTACCAAGAACTACGTGTGATTTGATTCTCTACCAAGAGATACGTAGGAGCAGATGGGGGGCCCACATCTGTCAATTGCACTAATAAAAAACCTTTTTTAGTCATTTCCTAAATGATCCCTTTCTCAAATTCTAATAAAATATCAATTTTCTTTCTTTCTTTTTAATTCACAGCAAAAGGGTAAAAATAAATGTTTTCAAAATTAACTTCCGCTTCTACAACTAGTTAGCAGGTAACCTTCATTAGGAAGGATGTCGTGGGGTGCTAATACCTTCCCCACGCATAACCGACTCCCGAACCCTTATCTGGTCTCAAGGACCCTTATCCATTCCAAAAGGGATTTTCCAATGTTTGCCCTTAAACTAAACTTTGGTGGCGGCTTCATTCTTGAACCTTCGAGAGATCATCCGGATTTTTCGGTCGCTACACTTATGAAGCATGTTGCTCGATGGCTGTGGCTTAACAACTTAAGGTAGCTGACCTTCAACATTTGTTGTCCCTACTAGTTCCCAATATCCAAACAATTAAATTTAGCTTTCACAATGATTCCAGAAGCATTGTTTGGGGAGCCCAATTGGCCCACAGTGTCCCAAATTAACTAAAATATCTCCTTTGAACAAAAATAATGAAAATGAAAAACAGAATGTTTGTTGTTAAGGTGTTACCAACTTTCCAAACACTGCCTTTGACATGTTCTGCTCTGAGTTTGGGTACTTACGCTTTTTTTAACACCTATAAATTGTTGTTTTATCATACTTGTCCAAGTTAATATATACACCTAAAATTTAACTCTACTTTTCCCTATTTCGAAACTCATAACTTTATATTTAAACTTTTTTCAGGAGTTCATAAATTTTTTTCTACAAAGCAGGATTACATTTATGACAAAAGGAGAGCAAAAACCTTGGTAAAAAAAGCATTTTTTGACACTTGAAAAGTGTTTTTTTTCTTTATTAAACTTTAATCCGGTGGTATATGGGCTGTCCAAATTTCATCCGTTGATACATAAATATCAGTGCAAACCATGTCCACTACTTTTTCTGCCACAAAAGACAGAAACATCAATGTATCTATTAAATAAATCTGACGAATTTTGAGTCGTTGATCAATAGTGTCGGTAGAAGATGGGTCGTCCACTACCCCTATAAATAGGAACTCGATCCTCCACCCACTCACAACAGCATCCAACTTTCCTAAACCATAAACACCACCTATTCCTTCATGAAACAAGCTCTATAGCTTTGTTTATAAACCAAAATGATCACAAGTCTTTGTATCCTGCTGAAAATGTAACTGACTGTCACAAAAACTTTAGAATCGAAGAACCAAATCCCTTGATAGTTCACTACTTACAGCAATCTGGGTTTTACAATGTTGCAACATTTGGAAAGTTCAAAGTAGTTCCAGCATTGGTGACAACAATGGTAGAATGTTGGAGACTAGAAGCACACGCGTTTCATCTCCTAGAAGGAGAGTGCACAATAAATCTCAAAGATGTAGTGTTATAATTGGTTCTATTCGAGGACGGAGAAGCTGTAACATGTCATAGTACTTATAATTGGGACGTAGTATGCACCCAACTTTTGCGTAAGTCGCATTCCGATGATCAAAATCTAGGGAAGCAAATCAAGATGAAGTGGCGGAGAGAAGAATTTACCCATATTCCGAGAGGCGCTACCGATCGAAGAAGTACTAAATCAACATTGTAGGGCGTACCTGATGCGGTTGATCGAGGGGTTGCTAATCACAGACAAATCAAATAATAGAGGTCACTTGATGTATCTACCCCTTTAGAGAGATCTTCATAGTGTTTCACGATATAGTTTGGATTCAACATGTCTGATAAACTTGTACAGACAAATGTGTAGAGTAACCTCACCATCCTATGCTGCCATGGTTGGATGTATGTTGCCTCTACAATCCTGGGATCGGTACCGCATGTCTTTCATTGCCCCACACGTGAACCGTGATGCCGAATAGCCACTAGCAAGGAGGTAAACAAAGAGATAAAATGGGTTGTGAAATCACACAACATAATTTGGTTATCGGGGCATTTCACCATGTCAAACATGTGATGCAGTGCTTGTGGTATTGTATGAGTAGGGAGATGGAGGAATTGGAAATCAGTGCGGGATTGGACGTAACCACAACTAGTGGGGTACGATGCCACGTCCTTGTAGAATTAGGAGTGAGAAAGAGAAACAAACTGAACCATGTCATTCGGGAAAGGCTTCAGGATGCTTTTTTCGGGTTAAATAGCATTTTCCTTAAAATAATATTTATATTATTCATTCTCAGTTCTACTTCATCTATCATTTTATATAATTTTGATTTTGAACATTCAATTGCGTGGACAACTCCTACAATAAATTAGAAGATTCAGTTTCAACACATCATGAGCATGTTAAATTTTAACCTTTCCTTAGAAAAAGGAAAGCTGATTTTTGTTATCCCTAGATTGACATTACAATGTCACATTCCTGAGAAAATGAGAGTGAAGAATTAATATAGCACATAAAACAAACAAAATCTCATATCACATTATGCTTTTTCAATGTTCCAACATTATACAAGCGCGTTTTCGGTATAACCAAAATCCCTTTAAATAGTAAAAATTTGACCTGTAGTTGTTTTTTTAACAACAACAAATACTAATAAATAAATAAGGTACAAAGTGGTATAACTAAATCCCTTTAAATAGTAAAAACTAGAGCTGTAGTTGTTATTTTAACAACAAAAACAAATACTAATAAATAAATAAGGTACAAAGTGATACCCAATACATAGAAAAGAAGAGGGAAACACTCAAACTTTGCAATACCTTGTAAGTTGTATCCAGCAATAAAAATCCTTACAAAGTTTCTCTATACATCTTTTTCGTTGCTTTTACTGGAACGCTACAAAAACAATGAAACCTATACGCCTAGTTATTGTTCTTGCCATTGTCATCTTCGCCATCATTATCCTGCTCTATTTATCTGATAAAGGGGTCTTCGGTAGACCTGTTAAAGTTTTAGAAGATGGTGATTTCGATCACCTTCCTTTACCAAACGAAGTTGCCGAGACACCCATTGGCGAACCCTTCGACATCACTTCAGCTTTCCCACCCATCAGTATCGCCTCTTCCCCCCGCCACCTCTCCATTGGTGTCGGACCAGCCGTTGCCGTGGCTATCATTGGCTTCTTGTACTTCTAGATCATGTAGATGATCATTATCTACGTCTCATCCAATTTGCATGAATAGCTTTCTTCATATATAGGAGATGTATCGGATAATAGGGGGTGTTTATATACTAACATATTTTCTCTAGGTGTTTTTGTTCTCTCGCTCTGTTGGATTATTTAACAGGGGGTGTTTCTGTTCTATTAAATTATAATTTGGGATTTTCATATTCCAAAGTCTATTTATGTATCGACAAGTTCTATAGAAGTCATCTACATATTCCTAAGTTCATTCATGTATGTCTACAATTTTAGAAAAGTCATTTACATGTTCCTATACTTATTCACGTATGTGTAAAATTCTAGATGAGTTATTTAATATCTCTAGATGTATCCACTTATTTACTAGAATCCTTTATCCACTAGTATCAATAGAGGTTATATGTATTTTTTTATCAAACAGAGGTTCTATGTATTGTGAAAGGTGCAATCAAATAAACACAAACATTTTACACAAAATCATATTTCTCTTCTTCCATTTCCTACTTTCTTCATCTACCTCCAACAATTTTGGTATCAGAGCATCATGTTTCTTAAAAAAAAGAGAAAGAATGTCACCACCAAATTCAAATTATCAAAATATCACATTTCACCCTTAAGTACTAAAATACCACACTTTTAACCATACGTAGCAGAGGTGGATACACCTTATCAAGTATGGGGGCATTTGCCTCCACCAAAAAAATGATTTCATGTACAAATAGATAATAAACTATATTTTCCCCATTAAAAAATGGTTTTGCCCCCACTAATATTTAATTATCCAAACCACAAGTATAACTCATTTTAATACACAATTCCAAGTAAAAACAGGTTTTCTCTCTTATATACAATGGTTGAAAGCAGTGAGTGAGCTTGCCTAAAATTTTAAGGGAAGTCACACACATTTAGGGACCCAAGTGACTGTTTATCTAACTAAAATTATATTAACTTAATATTATAATTAAAATTTAATAGTGAATATTTTTGCATAGATTAATCTTGGGGAATCACGTTCATCCCTTTAGAATTTGAGATTTCCAATATTATATAAAAAAATTGTAGTTTTCTTGAGGGATGTCGTGGCAATTGTGAGCTCCCACTAAGCTTCACCACCGGTTGAAAGATGTTTTTCTGTATTGAATTTTGTGAAGAATTGGATTTTCAATGATAAGATATCATTGGTTGAATAATTCTCCAGTTACATATACTGAAAATATGTTTTTAATAATATTGACAATGGACATATCATATTAAACTTTTGGAATATTAAAATGCATAGATAACAAGTGTAATTAGTAGAAGCTTAAATATCTTTTTTAGAGTTTTTTCGTTACGTACGTAAGTGATTATATATTTTCTAAAAACTTTTAATATTAGATAAATTATTCTTGCCCCCACGGAAGAAATTTTCTTGATTCGCCAAGTATACATGGGAACATTTAATTCTAATTTAGAGAATTGTTATATATATATATATATATATATATATATATATATATATATATATATATATATATATATATATATTCCTTGTAAGAAGTTACAAGGTTAATGCAAGAAATTGTAAAGTTGTAACATCATATTATTAATTTTGTAACTTTCTAAATTTATGGCCTAAAATAAATTGAGGTAACAAACAAATATTAGTGGCTCTTAATTAGTGGATTTTAGTGACACTTTAGTGACATTTAAAATCTAACTATTGAATAGCTTAAAGTCTACAACTACTAAAATGTGAAAGGAATCAATCTCATCCATTGATTCTGATACTTGATGGATGTCTCAGATTAAATGGCACTATCTATAAATTGGTCCTTATTGTTAATAAAGTGGATGTCTAATGCAATTGTAACTCATAGACATTATTTCTTATTGTTATTCATCATTGTATATGTTAAATGCAAATCATAGGTTACAATACCTGAGCCTATAAATAGGACTCATATGACATTGTAGAAGATACTTTGGAAGAGTACAATACAATAGCTCTATTATTCTCTCATCTTCTATTCTTGTTCTTGCTCTATTTGAGTTTATTTCATAACACGTTATCAGCACCAAACTCTACCAAAATGATGGCTTAATAAGCTTGTGGGCTATTTGGCAAAGATATGTTTCCTTCTACTATATTATAGTTAATTTAACTCATGTTATCATGTTTTATTTTCTTATAACTTTTATTTTATCTTGTTAATATAGAAATTTTATTGAGAATTTTATTTATTTACCACAACTATCGTGTTTTTTATTCTTGATGAATTCCAGAAGAATTCAACATTCAAGCATCCCTGTTGGATTGCATAAGCACAACTATCATGTTTGTCTATTCTTGATGAATTCCACAAGAATTAATTATTCAAGCATCCTAGAAGGATTGCACAAAGAACTTGAAGAATATCGTGTTTGTCCATATTCATGATGAATTCTCAAAGAATTCATCATTCAAACATCCGAGAAGTTCAATTCACTATTCAGGCATCGTAGAAGAATTACACAAATAACTAAATATTGGAGCATCCTATAGGAATGCTCAAAGTGTGAAAGTTTATGATATAGTTCTTGAAGAATTGAAAAAAAAATATTCAAGCATCCATGAGAGATTGCTCAAAGCATGATATTTTTTTGTTATCGCTTAGATTTGAGATATAGTTAACCTGAAGAACAAATGAAATATGATTTTCCCTGATCATCGTTTACGATAGAGTTCTTGAAGAACTAAACCTTTAGACCATGATTGTAATCTAAATGATCTATTTGATCTTAGTATAATTGAATCAAAGGAATATAAGAGAAATTTTACTTGAATATACTCCTCGAGTAGCACAATGAGAAAATATTTTCAAGAATATTTTGAATCAAGATTATGTGATGTTGTAATGGAAAAAATAATCACAAACCACTCAATGAATTGAACTTTATTCCTAGAAAAGAATGAATCAAATTAAAACATTGAGTACCAACAAAAGTTGTGGTTATGATCATTGATGTAGTAAAGCTTACCATTATCCTTTATGAAAGATTTCTTTGACCACAAAAATATGAAAGATTTGAGGTCAAGTTCCTGCAGAACTAGACCTTTTGACCGTGATTGAAATCTATAAGATCTATTTGATCTTAGTATACTTTGAAACAAGGAAAAGTGAAAGAAAAATAAATTATTTTTATGTATCACAATTATGTTCTTGAAGTAGCAAAATTGAGAAAATACTTTAAAGAATATTTTGAAAGTTTAGACATAACTTGATTAAACAAAAGAGTGATTGTTGATTAAAATGTGAAAGGTCACTTAGCAATTGAACTTTATTATGATTTATGATTTATGGTTATATTCTTTACTATTTTTCATAATGGTATACTAGTTTTCTTTTTATGAAAATAATGATCTAGTAACTCATATACATTATGACAAAGTTTAATTTTTTCGAAATGTAACTTCTCTTCCTACTTACTCTTGGAATTCTAGTATTTCATTTCATGAGTGGAAACAATGGAAAAAGTATGTGATACATTCAGGTATTTCTTAAAGAATTAGATCTTTTTATGTTCTTATTTTTTTTATCTTGTTTTGATTTCATGTTAATTTAATATTGTAAAGCATATGAGTGCAATTAAAATTATGCTATGGAAAACCAGAAATTTGCTATGCACTTTTATAAAATAAAATTTTGTTTTAAACCCGAAGTTTAATAGTTTACATGATCTTACTATTTAGTATGTATTCAATTATATTTTTCTAATATAAAGATGACGATGCGTATTAATATTTTTGAAGGACCAGAAGATTCTTCAATATAATAAGTTTTTCTATGTCATATGTTTTAATGCATATAAACTATCAGAAAGTCATATGGTAGTGTGTGTTTTTATTATGAACTTGCCACCAGAAGTTTGCATGTATAATCGAAGGCTCGAGAAGAGCTAATGTATTGTTTCAAGCTTGAAGAACAAAAAGTTTTCACAGATTGATACCACATTTATTCTCTCAAGTCTCATGGAAACTAATAAAGTTTCAACGATATCAATCTAAGAGGAGATCATGTGGAAAAATAATTTTTTTTTGAGTTTATACTAAATGTATATTAGTACACACATGCTACCTAAAACCAGAAGTTTATGGATTATAATAAGTTTATTGTTGGCAAGACCGGTTGGGCCATCCCGGGTCTATTATGATGCGAAAAAATAGTTAAGAATTTTAGTGAACATGTATTGAAGAGCTCGTAGATTCTTCAATCCATCAACTTTTGTGTATTACTAGTTCCCAAAGCAAGTTGAGAATTTGAAAGAATAAGTCCCTCACATTTCTAAAATGTATATAAGGTGGTATTTGTAAACAAATACATCAATCACGTGATATTTTATGATTTTAATTGATGCATCAATTAGATGACCACATATATACTACATATATTTGTCGCCAACTCACAACTTGAAGTTTGTGAGATGGTTTGCTTAACTAATTTGAGTAAGAGGTCATTATGTGAATTATCTTGGAATCATTTGGTAAGTATTGTATGTATATTAGACTTGATATTGGACATCACATAGCTATGTTTATCCATAAAATGGTCTTGAAGAACCATTCATTAGGCATCTAAAGTTTATAATATGATCAATTCTTATGAGATCAAAGCTGCAATTTCTACATAGGAACATGCAATATTGCAAGCAAAGACATTGATATGCATCAAGCCAATAAGGTATCATATGTAAGTTCTCCCTTTTATGATTGATTTTTAGTCAATAATTCAATATCTCTCATTTTAAATTTTTTGAATGTGTTGTGTGTGTTCACATTACTACACTACTATACAATAAGAAGTATGCTTAAAGAATGTTGGGAATACATGAGTATATGAATCTCCATCCATGATAAAGTATGTTGAGCCAACAACTGGAGATGTATTTATAGCTAAGTTAGTTGATTAAAATTGTGATGAATTAGTTTTCTCAATATTAGGGGGAGAGACGAGCAGCTGAAAATGAATTTTATTTGAAATAAATTATTATTATCCCATCTTGATCCTCTTACAAACCAATGAGAACCAGAAGTTCAAAGGATAGCTCATTTGCAAAATTTAGCAAATTAATCACAGCTGCAGTGCTCCAATTAAAATTGATGTCCCTGTTGGACACTCAAACATTGCAAATAAATCTTAACCACGCATGAAGCGTGTAGCATGGTCAGTTCCAAAGAAAAAGAAATAATCCTCAAACAAAGATAGGAGCTTAAAAGTAAGATGGCCCAAAGGAGGATATGGAAGCTCTAAAAGAGTAATTTGACATAATTGATTTTTCAAGTTCCAGAAGAACTAATCAGGTACCTGAAAAATTCTGAAATTTGTGAAAATGAGATCTCAATAAATTATGTTATGAATGGAGAAAGATGGAACCGAAGTAAAGTCAACGTTGACGATATTTTGATATATAGCGCTAAATGTGATGAGTGATAATGAGGATCATGACCCAAAGTTCATCGAAGATTGTCGACAAAGAAATGACTAGACAAAGTGGAAAGATGCAATTGAAGCGGAATTAAACTCACTTTGTAAGAGAAATTTTTTTGGACCTGTAGTCCGAACATCCGAAGGTGTGAAGCCAGTTGAATATAAGTGGGTTTTTGTACGAAAACGAAATGAAAATGGTGAAACTGTGAGATACAAAGCTCGACTTGTTGCTCAATGATTTTCACAAAGACCTGGCATCAATTTTGAAGAAACTTATTCACCTATAGTGGATGCAAGTACTTTTCGACACTTAATTAGTCTAGTAGCACGTGAGAGGCTAAATTTACATATGATGGATCTTGTTACAGCATATTTATATGGTTCACTTGATAGTGAAATTTATATGAAACTCCCTAAAGGATTTCGTTTTCCTAAGACAAACAATCCAGGCTTTTGAGAAGATTATTCGATTAAGTTGAATAAGTCTCTCTATGGACTTAAACAATCTGGACGCATGTGGTATAATCGTCTCAGTGAATATTTGTTAAAGGGGGATATAAAAATGACCCCATATGTCCATGCATTTTTATGAAAAGATCTGGAAAAGAATTTGCTATAATTGCTATTTATGTGGATGACTTAAATATTATTGGAACTCCTGAAGAGCTTCTAAAAGCTATAGATTGCTTAAAGAAAGAGTTCGAGATGAAGGACTTAGGAAGGACAAAATTTTGTTTGGGATTACAAATTGAATATTTAAGAAATGGAATTCTTGTACATCAAGAAACTCATATAGCAAAAGTGCTAAAACGGTTTTACATGGACAAATCACATCCACTGTGTACACCAATGGTTGTAAGATCACTAGATGTGAATGAAAATCCATTTAGACCTCGAGAAAAGGATGAGGAACTACTTGGTCCTGAAGTACCATATCTTAGTGCAATTGGCGCACTAATGTACCTTGCTAATTATACACATCCTGAGATATCATTTGCTGTCAATTTGTTATCAAGATATAGTTCTTCACCTACACAAAGACATTGGAATGGAGTCAAGCATGTACTTTGTTACCTTAGAGGTACAATGGATATGGGTTTGTTTTATTCAAATGAATCAAAATCAGATTTAACTGGTTATGCAGATGTAGGTTATTTAGCTGACCCTCATAATGGTAGATCACAAACAGGCTATTTGTTTACATGTGGTGATACAGCCATTTCATGGAGGTCTGTAAAACCAACCATAACAGCCACATCATCCAACCATGCAGAAATTTTAGCACTACATGAGGCAAGTCGAGAATGCGTTTGGTTAAGGTCAGTAATTCAACATATACAAGAAACCCGTGGTTTGTCTTCTGAGAAAATGATTGCAACAACTATGTATGAAGATAACACTGCATGCATTGCTCAATTGAAAGAATGGTATATTAAAGGAGATAGGACAAAACATATTTCACCAAAGTTTTTCTTCACTCATGATCTTCAAAAGAGCGGTGCTTTTAACATCCAACAAATTCGCTCCTGTGAAAATTTAGCAGATCTAATGACAAAGTCATTGCCAAGCAAAACTTTTGAACAGTTAACAAGGAAGATTGGTCTTCATCGTCTTAGAGATTATTACATGCATGAGGGGGAGAAATAAATATGTTCTGCACTCTTTTTTCCTTCACCACGGTTTTGTCCCAATGGGTTTTCCTGGTAAGGTTTTTAACGAGGCAGCCCTCAATCAAAGGATGTTGTACTCTTTTTCCTTCACTGAGATTTTTTCCCATTGGGTTTTTTCTTAGTAAGGTTTTAATGAGGCATATCCTTAATAGACATCCAAGGGGGAGTATTGTGAATAAAGTAGATGTCTAATGCAATTGTAACTCCTAGGCATTATTCCTTATTGTTATTCATCATTGTATATGTTAAATGCAAATCATAGGTTACAATACTTGAGCCTATAAATAGGACTCATATGACATTGTATAAGATACTTTTGAAGAGTACAATACAATAGCTCTATTATTCTCTCATCTTCTATTCTTGTTCTTGCTCTATTTTAGTTTATTTCATAACAGTCCTCTCTCTACCCACAAAAGACACATTTATTTTGTGCTTATGTTCACATAATAATTTCCATCTTAACGCGTGTCTTAGAAAAGGGGTTAAGGGAGAGAAACCAATTTACACTTAGGTGTTCTGGACCTTGACTTGTCCACTCCATTCAGAAAAGTTCAAATCATTGAAAACGGTAACAGACGTAGCTTGCGAATGAAGAGAAATTGCTGCAAAAATAAATCATAAAATGCTCATATTAAAATATTACATACTCAGATAAAACATCAAAGTATGTTATAGTTCACCTTTGGGTAATCATATAATACATCATAATTGAAAACCAAAATTCTCAACCAAACACATAATTCATCTTTGGACAAAATATATATTTGATCCAAGAATTTTAATTTCCCACGATTATGTTTATCTACCATAAAACTAAAATTTTCCTTTGGGTAAATTTAGTCCCAATGATTAATTAACAATCACATTTCATGGCATTTTTCATCATTCTAACTCCATTACTTTCATTTAGTTCTTGCTTAATTTTTTATGAAAAGTTGTTAACTATTAGTTAGTTAGTTTTTTGTTTTGACAAAACTGATAGTTAGTTATTAAAATTGGAGAAATGTTAGATGGTAAGAAAAGAAACGTAGGAAAAGTAAGAATAAAAATACAAGGCACTTGGTGTGTAGTGTTATTTGGTGCCTACAATTTAACTTCAAGTGTATTTCTTACATTTTTACAAAAATTATTCTTACTAAATAGCAGTGCTCTTAAAATTAATATAACATTCTCATACGATCTTGTTGTCAAAAAAAATTCTCATACGATCTAACTTCTTGTGTTGTAGTACCGGGTCGAAGTATGTTTGTACTCCTTATTAATAAAAAAATTTCATAAGCCTATATAAACAGCTTCCAGTGGCACTTGGAAGATATCTCTCAGAAAAACATTTTCCACTTTTCTAAACAAAGAGCTCTGGGTTGCTCTCCTGCTAATATCCAGTTCTTCTTGCTAGTTCTGATACCTCTTTCACTACTGCGATTGAGAGGACCCGGTTGTACCTCGGGGAATTTGCGCTGTAGAGGCGGATAAATTCTTCAGGGCAGTCGGAAGACGCCTCCGGTTGTTTATCTAACATTTCTGTGTTTGCAGGTTTATTTTCGACAGCATCACTGCAATTCGACAACAGCTAGTTCGACTTCGACAGTTTCTGTTTCTGCACTTTTGGTTCGCACCAGTCCTTGCCACTCAACAGCATCAGTCGAATATGACTTCTGTAATTCGACTACAGATATTCGACTGCAGTCAGCATAATTCGACTACAGCCATATCTGCAATTTCGACAACAATATATTTGTACATTAATTTCTCATTCAATTTTATAATATATTGAATACATTTTTTAAAAAGTTTAATGACATGTTTGATTTTTTTATAGTAGGTAGTTTAGTTTAATTTTTTTTTTGTTACAAAGGTTTTAGGGTGAGTAGATGGCTCCCCAGTCCAAGGCAGGGAACACTTTAGAGCTCTCTGAGCACTTAGGAAAGTAATTTTAACATACCTTATCAAATTTAATTACTTTGATAAGAAAATAAAAAAAATTCAACTTTTTTATAATTTAGTCTTGGTGTGTCTATAATATTGAATTTTCATATCGATAATTAATATACTTTTCTTTTACTTTTTTCTATAATTTGATGATTGTACATTGAGGAACTAAACTCTTCAGCAATATAATGCTTTCTGATCTATCTTTTATTTCTCAAACTAAAAAATAATGAAATACAACCACAAACTAACACAGTTGGCTAGTGGCTTAAGCTATCCTAAGATACGTGGGGTCGATTTGGTGTTTTTGGATTCGATTCTCCTAATTAACAAATTTGGGATTGGTCAGTGCAAAATTTCCTTCTAAGTACAAGTGGAAGTGATCTAGAAAAGAAGAAAAGGACTGAGAATCCAACACTACAACATTTTGAGCCTGCATAATGTCAAAAAATCATTTCCTTTGCTTTCGACAACGATTTTGAAACCGCCATTTTTGCAGGATTTGCCTATAGTGTAGGCAACTGTTTTTTGTGACCAAAGGCAACACTAAAGTTAAATCATAGCCAAGGGCAATATGAAAACAACAGCTTTCTTTTCACGCTATAACAACGGTGCAAAACTATTGCCATATATGGCAACATTGCAAAATCGTTCACTCGGATTTTCACTCTTGCCTAATGTGTTAATCGATGTCTATTATCAGCATACACTACGGTTCAAAACCGTTGCCATAGATAATAAAAAAAAATTAATCGATACATGCAAAAAATTGCTCTCTAATAATTTCAAAGAAACATATAAAATTTGTACCTAAAATTAGACAACGATTTAATAGAAATTACATTAACTATGTATGAGTAATTATTCCCTCTCTCATGTCGTATATATAGCTATAAGGAATGCACTAGCACTATCTCAAATTTGTTTTGAAATAGAAGAATAATACTAGTATCCTAACTTCTTACTCCTATATACTATGGATTTTTTTTTATGGAAGTAATGTCTGAGTCCTCTGTAGCTGGAGTAAGTATAAGAGCAACCACCAAGGCAGTGTACATGTTTTTGCAAGTTGTGCCATCTACAAGTGGCAAAATAACCAAATCTGTTGATGTAGTTTTGATTTTTTATTATTAAAAATAAAAAATAAAAATCTAACACGCACTAAATGTTTTGCACCACAAATATTTTCATGACGGGTCATTTCCATTCACACAACTCTGAGTTTGATTGTAGCCGATTGATGAGAGATTTGAAAATAAAAACCTTAGCTAGCTGGAACCATTCCGATGAATATAGTGCAAGGCAATATAATGGCATTTTTGGCTATTTTGGATTCACAATAGATATTTTCTTCCCTTCGCGACGATGCAATTGAGACGCCAACGCAAGAACAACAACTAATGGAGACTCCACCACCACAGCGCGTAACTCTTCTTCACACATATGACTGTAAGGGTTACACTAATGCACTTGACGAGAGTGTGCCACTGTTCCTATGTATCTCCCGGTACGATGTAGAATTCAAGAGCTACGTCATGATTTTTTGAAAATGTTAGATTGAAAACATAAATTTGAAAGTTAGTTAAAATGGTGTGAATATATGTTGAACTCATCGACTTACATAAAAATAGTGGGCTGAAAAACAAAGTATGTGTTGGTTAAAAACATAAAAAGATATGGTGTAAAGTAATTAATAATTATTTAAAAATAAATAAAAAATGATAAATAACATTTAATGATTAGAGATAAAAAAGAAAAAGACAATATTACAAAAGAGATATGCTGTAAAAAAAAGTTAAAAAAACAAGTGAATCTGAATCCATAGGGATAGATGACTTTGCGTTTGATACCATCATTGCCGACAACCACCTGCACATCCTCTTCATCGGTCGATGAATCTAAATCAGTAACACCAACTTGGGGCTCATCAGTATACGCGCACCATGGGGCTCAGCTGGTGTAGGCATCGATAACCCTGGTGTATGCATCCCTGGTGTAGGCATATACCCAGGTGGTATACGCATATACTCAGGTGGTATAGGCGTATACCTTGGTGTATGCATCCCTGGTGTAGGCATATACCTAGCTGGTGGAGACGTAGGCTGAACCACCGGTGGGGAAATTGGAGCGGTGGTCTGAGGCGTCCCAATAAATGAGTTATTCCCAATATTAACTAATGTCACCTCACGTTGTTTACGACAATGATGCCTCTTCCCACGTCTCGATGGGTCCAAATTTTCTCCTGGATGCATATTTATGAACAATAACAAGACTCTAATAATAATGATAACAAGAACATCAATATAATGATGATAATTAGAACATTAATGTAATAATGATAACAACATAATCTAATAATGATAACAACATTAATACTAATATAATGACGATAATTAGAACATTAATGCAATAATGATAACATAATCTAATAATGATAACAACATTAATACTAATAAGACTACTCTAAATTAATATTCATATTCTTCGTCTTCTTCATCTTCAGTAAATTCTTCCTCCTCTTCATCTCTAGTCTCTTCTTCCTCTTCAGTCATTTCTGGTACTGGTTCAACTTCTTCAACGTAGAGTCGATCAACGCGAAAGGTATCAATTGGTTCAACTTCAATTACCTCATTAACTCCCGACATTTCATCCACTTGATAAGGAACCTCATCCTCCGCATCAGTTTCTTCAATGCGACCCTGTGGTTTTGTCTTAATTGCAACACACCAGCCCCTCTTAGTTGATGGATATGAAACATATTACACCTGTCTCACATTTTCTGGCATGATAAACGGGTCATAAAGTTTATACCTTCTATCCATTCGAATGTCCACGGTATTGCATTTTGGATTCAATTTCGTTCCTCTAACCGATGGATCAAACCAACTACGATAAAAAAAACTATTCTATTTTGATAGTCCAAATCTGGGTATTCAAGTTCATATATTTGTTGGATCACACCATAGTAGTCACCTTCACCTCCTTCTGTTTCCCCTTTAACATATACCCCACTATTAATTGTTTGTTTTCCCTCACTCCATGATTGGGTGTCAAATTTGTAACTGTTAACTAGGTACGTGTGACACTCAGTCACCTCACGAAAAGGACCATCGACTAAGTTCCTCAAGTGTCGGATTAAGGGAGTTGGTTCCGCTTCATAAACCTAAGTAATCACATATGGAAAAAATATGTCATGTCTCATAATCTACTTTAAACGTTTGACATTAAAACATTAATTTTATTTACTTACTCTAGCAGTAAACCATGATGGAAAACTTTCATGTATACGAATAGAAGATTATTCATCGCATATTCCCTCACTTCGTAAGAATGCACTGAAAAGGAATTATTCATACTCCTTAAAATTGAAAATTGATCAAGACATGATTTAACTCTAATGGTGTATACAGATTAAAAATTGAATTGAAGCATACTTACTCAAGATATGATTTAACTTCGGTGCAATTGATCAAGAATGAACATGTGTTGATTCATATATACTCTTTATCTGATAACCAGTTGGTCGACTTCTTTCCCGAGGGGAGACCAGGTTTGGTAAACACAGATAAAGTGAGTGTGTGTCTTTCTTCTTCAACCTCCATTTCGTTTCTATTATTTCTTGACAACATAAAGTTGTTGAAATAATGAGAACAAAATTAAATTGTTTCACGGTGTAAGTAAGCTGCGCAGATTGATCCTTCAACTCTAGCTTTATTCTTCACCGATCGTTTATAATCACCCATTAATCTATATATGAAAGAAGAACGCTTGATTAAACAAACAGTCATACTAAAGGTCACTTTAATTAAAATGCTGAAATAGACAATTACCTCTCAAATGGATACATCCACCTATAGTGAACTAGCCCACCAAGTCTTGCTTCATATGAAAGGTGAATCGGGTGATGCTCCATGGAATCAAAGAAACCGGGAGGAAGTATTCTCTCCAACTTACAGATAATGAAAGGAATATTCTGCTCCATCTTAATAAGATCATCATTTCTCAATGTTGAGAGCTAAAAGCTTCACAGGGATGAGTTTATAATTACGTTTTCCCCATTTACGAACATGATACCTCGGCTTTCCACAGAATTTGCATTCCAGTAGTGCACCATCGCTTTTACCAAATTCGTTATTGTAAAACAAGTGCCCATCCACACAACAATCAATCTTCTTACATTTCAATCTCAGCTTCGAAACTAACATCTTTGCTTCAAAATAATTTTTTGGCAAATTATCCTTATTAGGTGTCGCATCGAACATCATTTTAGTCACATAATCTAAACCCAACTCAGAAATAGTACTCATGGACTTGAGAGCTAAAAGCTTCACAGACATAGATAATTTTGACTCTTCCCGGACTATTTGACTCATGGACAAAAATTTTCTTTAAAAATGCTCTTCCCGGATATAACCGATCATACACCCAACCACGATTCAATTGACTCCAATTCATCTACACGCATTTAAAAAAATGTTTTAGATTCTCATAACATTCCCAATATAAAACCTATCAAGTAGGTGGCATCGATATGATCTCGGTGGAGATGATTTCGAGCCAAATATGGGGGTTAAGCACAGATCAGACAAAACCCTTTTCCATATAAGTAGTGAAGGAAGTTATTTCTAACTTCCAACCTTAAAATTGTTAGTATCGTTTCGCAATTATCTCAATGGAGATGATTTCGAGCAAAATATGGGGGTGAAGGACACACCTCACCCTTTTCCATCAACAACACACAATAACAGCATCAAATAGTCATCTAACCTAGGGTTCATCAAACATCAAAACAACAATTTAACACAATTTCAATTTCAAAATTAACATACACTTGTCACCAATTATCAACTCCAATTAGACATTTTTCAATTAACAACTCTAACAAACATACACTTTTCAATTAACATCTCCAATTCAATTTCAATTCAATTCCAATTACTTCTTTCAATTACAACAACAACAACAACAACAACAACAACAACAACAACAACAACAACAACAACAACAACAACAACAACAACAACAACAACAACAACAACAACAACAACAACAACAACAACAACAACAACAACAACAACAACAACAACAACAACAACAACAACAACAACAACAACAACAACAACAACAACAACAACAACAACAACAACAACAACAACAACAACAACAACAACAACAACAACAACAACAACAACAACAACAACAACAACAACAACAACAACAACAACAACAACAACAACAACAACAACAACAACAACAACAACAACAACAACAACAACAACAACAACAACAACAACAACAACAACAACAACAACAACAACAACAACAACAACAACAACAACAACAACAACAACAACAACAACAACAACAACAACAACAACAACAACAACAACAACAACAACAACAACAACAACAACAACAACAACAACAACAACAACAACAACAACAACAACAACAACAACAACAACAACAACAACAACAACAACAACAACAACAACAACAACAACAACAACAACAACAACAACAACAACAACAACAACAACAACAACAACAACAACAATTTCATTCTACAATTCTAAACACTATCTTAAACACATACAACAACCTTTCAAATTTCACAATCCTAAACACTAATATTAATATTTCTAACAATCAAGCTTTATTCTATAATAACATACATTTAAAACTCACATTTCACAACTAAAAACAACTAAACAAAAATCATTTCTAAAAACAAAAATAAATAAAAACTAACCGTGACTGTGGTGGCTATCTGGTGCGGTGGTTGTCCGGTGACTATGCGAAATAGAGGTCAGGTGACTGTGCGAAATAGAGAGACAGAGACACGGTTAGTGAAAAATAAAGAGCCGTGAAAAATAGAGAGAAGATTCAGAGAGAGAGAGAAAGAGAGAGAAGAGTGAGAAGAAACAAACCTTGGTAGCGTGGACGGTGGTGGTGGCGTGGACGGTGGTGGTGCGGTGGCGTGGACGGTGGTGGTGTGGTGGCGTGGACGGTGCGCATTTTTCTTTTGAGAGAGCTTGAGAGAAGAAGAATGCAGAAGAGGAAAGAAAGAGAGAATTATGGAGGGATCCGGGTTTAAAAAGTTTTTAACATTTAGCGACGGAATTTGCGAGGGAAATCTGTCGCTAACTTTGGCCAAGTGTCAAATCAACTGCAATGGGCAGTGGCACAATTTTCAACGATTAGCGACGGATTATTAGCGACGGATTTCCGTCGCTAATTCAAAACAAAATTTTCGTCTTTTCGCGCCTTGTTAAATCCGTCGCAAAATAAGTGAAATTCCGTCGCTAATTACCTCGCTTACAACTAAAATCAAACCCGTCGCTAAAGGAGTAAAATTCCGTCGCTAATGCTGATTTTAGCGACGGACAGATAGTCCGTCGCTAACTTCCGTCGCTAATCAGTCTTTTTTTGTAGTGTTCGGGATGCTTTTTCCGGTTTAAACAACATCTTCCTTAAAATAATATTTATATTACTGATTCTCAATTCTAATTCATCTATCATTTTATATAATTTTGATTTTGAACATTCAATTGCGGGACAACTCCTACAATAAATTAGAAGATTCAGTTTCAACGCATCATGAGCATGTTAAATTTTAACCTTTCCTTAGAAAAAGGAAAGCCATGATTTTTGTTATCCCTAGATTGACATTACTATGTGACATTCCTGAAAAAATGGAAGTGAAGAATTAATATTGCACATAAAACAAACAAAATCCCATATCACATTATGGTTTTTCAATGTTCCAACATTATACAAGCGCGTTTTCGGTATAACCAAATCCCTTTAAATAGTAAAAACTTCAGTTGTAGTTGTTTTATTAACAACAACAAATACTAATAAATAAATAAGGTACAAAGTGGTATAACCTAATTCCTTTAAATAGTAAAAACTTGAGCTGTACTTGTTTTTTAACAACAACAAATACTAATAAATAAATAAATAAATAAATAAGGTACAAAGTGGTACCCAACACATACAAAAGAAGAGGGAAACACTCAAACTTTGCAATACCTTGTAAGTTGTATCCAGATATAAAAATCCTTACAAAGTTTCTCTATACATCCTTTTCGTTGTTTTACTGGAACACTACTAAAACAATGAAACCTATACGCCTAGTTATTGTTCTTGCCATTGTCATCTTCGCCATCATTATCCTGCTCTATTTATCTAATAATGGTAGACCTCTGATTGGAAACAGAAACCTCCCCAACCTAGTCGATCACGCTCCTTCACCAAACGAAGTTGCCGAGACACCCATTGGCGAACCCTTCGACATCACTTCAGTTTTCCCACCCATCGGTATCGCCTCTTCCCTCCGCCACCTCTCCATTTGTGTCGGACCAGCTATTGCCGCGGCTATCATTGGCTTCTTGTACTTCTAGATCATGTAGATGATCATTATCTACGTCTCATCCAATTTGCATGAATAGCTTTCTTCATATATAGGAGATGTATCGGATAATAGGGGGTGTTTATATACTAACATATTTTCTCTAGGTGTTTTTGTTCTCTCGCTCTGTTGGATTTTTTAACAGGGGGTGTTTTTGTTCTGTTAAATTATAATACGGGATTTTCATATTCCAAAGTCTATTTATGTATCAACAAATTTTAGAGAAGTCATCTACATATTCTTAAGTTCGTTCATGTATGTCTACAATTCTAGAGAAATCATTTGCATGTTCCTATACTCATTCATGTATGTGTAAAACTCTAGATGAGTCATTTAATATCTCTAGATGTATCCACTTATTTACTATAATTCTCTATCCACTAGTATAAATAGAGGTTCTATATATTTTTATCAAACTGAGCTTCTATGTATTGTGAGATAGGTGCAATCAAATAAACACAAACATTTTACACAAAATCATATTTCTCTCCTTCCATTTCCTACATTCTTCATCTACCTCCAACAATTAATTTGGTATTAGAGCATAAAGTTGTTTCTTAAAAAAAAGAGAAAGAATGTCACCACCAAATTCAAATTATCAAAATATCACATTTTCACCATTAAGTACTAAAATACCACACTTTTAACCATACGTAGCAGAGGCGGATACACCTTATCAAGTATGGGGGCATTTGCCCTCACCAAAAAAATAATTTCACGTAAAAATAATAATAAACTATTATTTTTCCCCATTAAAAAACGATTTTGCCCCCACTAATATTTAATTATCCAAACCACAAGTCCAACTCATTTTAGTACACAATTCCAAGTAAAAATAGGTTTTCTCTCTTATATACAATGGTTGAAAGTAGTGAGAGAGTTTACCTAAAATTTTAAGGGGAGTCATACACATTCAGGGACCCAAGTGAATATTTTCCTAACTCCATTATTTTCTTTTAGTTCTTGCTTAATTTTTTTTATGAAAAATTGTTAACTATTAGTTAGTTATTAAAACTAATATAACATTCTCATACGATCAAACTTCTTGTGTTGTAGTACCGGGTTGGAGTATGTTTGTACTCCTTATTAATAAAACTTTTTCTTAACAGGGTTTTTTTTATGTTCTTATAATAAATTTTCAAGTTTAGATGCTTCTGACCATGACTAATAATCAAATTTGTTAAGATGGTTTGAATTATGAAGAAGAAAGAATGATATATATTTATACATTAATTTCTCATTCAATTTTTATAATATTTTGAAAACATTTTTTGAAAAGTTTAATTACATGTTTGATTCTTTTATAGTAGGTAGTTTAATTTAATTTATTTTGTTACAAAATTTTAGGGTGAGAAGATGGTGCCATAGTCCAAGGCAGGGAAGAAACTAAAGTTTAAAGTAATTCGTTTACGCTGTTTGATTCTTTTACATGTTTGATTCTTTTATAGTAGGTATTTCTTTTTTAATAAGCTTGAACTTGTTGATTCCCTTTCTTCAAGTAACTATGCTAAGAAAGGAACTTTGTTCCTATATTATGGGTTCTCTAAACTCTAAAGAGTGTTATGATTAGGCGTCGATGAATAATTTGATTAAACTAAGACTATTCTAAGGCAATGCATAAAAAAGAACGTAAAATGCTTGAAAATAAAAGCTTGATTGATTTTCGTGTGTCTAGAATATTTACAAGTTAAGTATTTATATGCAATGGTCTGTATTGGCAAAAATCACTAGCTTACAGCTAACCATGATCAAAAAATGGTTACTAGGCTAAGAATAACGTCCATAAGGCCTATAATGCACTAAAATCCCTAAGAAACTGTCCCACTAACTACCTACGCTTTTGATCTTCAATGCAATTCCTCACGTGCCAGACCGATCTGCCTTTACACATTTTCTCTATATCCTCAACGATTACTTCGACTGATGGATCATCAGCTAAATCATGCATATACCATGTTAGGCTACCAAACACCTTTACCATAGATTTTGGTGCTACTTTGGAAGTAATCTAGAAAATAAGAAAATGACTGAGAAGCCAAAAATTTCAAATGGTTTTCTAGAAACTACTATTCGTGAAATTAAGCCAATCGTCTCTTCTTGCCTCGGCTAGGCTTCTACATCGGTCGAGGCTTTACTCTGCTAAGGACTTAGCAATTTTAATTGTAACAAAAATTTTGCCTTTTTACGGTGCCAATTAGCCAATGGAATAACTATGGTGATGCCAAAAACTGTTTTCTAAAATAAGGCAGGACCGTTACAACAGATAAAGTAGTTGTTGTATATTGATTAGACGCAAAAGGACTAGTTTCGTCTCTAATAGATTCACTTACAATGGTAGTCCTTGGTTTAATCTCCTGATTTAGATCACTATAAATAGCCCACAACTCAATTTCCCAAGTTTAGTTTTGTTCCTTGTGTGAATTTCCTAAGTTCTCTAATCCCTTCTGCTAATATTCCCTTGTCATCATCTAACCTTGTTTTTTCCTCAAACCGATTTTTGCTCTCTAGCTCTCATTCTTGTTCCTTAACTTTCCTCGAATCTTTGTCCCTCTTGTAATCGAGAATGTCTTCTGCTTCTGACTCCCAAAACCAAGAACACGACTATGGGGATGATGATCAGAGTCCTGTTCATTTCTCCTTGTCGATCCTATTCTCTTGATATCTCTGAGATCCTAAGCAACCAACTATCATGGTGGAAATTCAGGATTATCTCACTCTCCAGCCTTCCACTGATGATATCCCAGAGGCCGTTTCTTTTTTCAAGAACGCCTTGATTTCATCTGAGAGCATGTATGGTCTTCCTATCACCAGCTTCTTGTTTACTGCCTAGGTTACCCCACATTTCAACCATCTTATCCCCCTTTTGGGGGGTTTTGGTCACTCGCCATCAATGCTTTTCTATTTCCTTGGGGAATGTTGACCCCAACTCTCCTCAATGTGGGAGGCATTCTTGGCCTTCCACTTAGGGGAAAAGAGGTTCACTCGGCTAATAACACACCCTTCCCTAAGGGTTGCATTTTTAGCAAGAATGGCAAGCTACTATGTTTTTCTTGCTGCTAATACCAAAACTTCAGGTGTTGTTTCAAACGGTGAACATAGTGCCTTCCTCCTGTATTTCTTTAGTAAATACTTCTGTGGCACCAGCTCTGTGGCAGTAGTCCAAGAATTGCAGGTCTTTGAATGGTAGGCAATAGTTTTTTGCAGACAAAATGTTCAAACTAAAAGTTGTGTCCTTCATGTTGTTCCATATCAAAGCCCATATCAAAATATCGTGATAAGGGCCCCTCCCATTGTATTTTTTGTCCTATAAAATAAACTATAAAAATGTAAAATAGGAGAATTTGATGATACTCTTGAGTTGTGTTAGGTATCAATACTTTGTTGGCAAAATTAATTAATAAAAAATTGAAATTTATTTTATAATAATTAAATATAAAAAATGAAACTCTCTCCATTTTCATATATTAGCAAAAGACGAATATGCACACTTATTAAGAAAAGTTTAAAATAGAAGTATGATTCTTATATTACCCGTATTAACGAACACTGTGAAAAATAAAGGAAAAGTTGGCTAATCAAGAGTTACATTGAAAAAAGAAAAAGTGGAGCAATCAATAGGGGCAAATTTGGTACATTAACTAAAAAAGTTTTGACTTGCTTATATTTGATAATATTATTTTGTAGGTATTTTTGTTTATATACGAAAATAGAAGGAGTATATTACTAGGTGATTAAATGTTGGATATCATACCTAACAAAATTTTGGGGTATTATGTTTAACGGTAAAATATCCTATTTTGTTGTTGTTGTTAGACAAAGAACAAAAGAGAAAGCGAGCAAATTAACTCATAGGAAAGTTGACCCGAGAAGCGTATACCAACAACAAATTCAAGATACGAGCCTCCTGAATGAACCCCAAAGCATCATATGAGAAAAGCTCCTAACTTTGCCAAAAAATCTATTCCCTTACATAAATTATATTGGATTTCGCAACGCCAATCCTTCCTACCTTTTACATAAAATATCCTATTACTCATGTCAAGAGAAGAAAATTTAAAATAGTTGTAAAAAAAGACTAAGATTTAATATGTTTGACACTAAAAATATTTGGGCCAAAATAGGTTTTTAGGCCCGACCTAGTGGAAGAAATAGATGGACACAATTAATGAAGAAAGCTAAGAAAGCTATTAGCCAAATCATCGGCTAATTTAGACATGTTGGGCCAATGTTGGGCGTTAGATCAAACTTATTGAAGTCGTGTGTGCAACGACCAAGTTGATCACATAATCCTCAAGGAGTGTTTGTTTCAAGTTATATAAATTTCTTCTCAGAGAATAACATTCCTAGAAATATAATTATAGGAATATTAATCCTAAGTATTTTATGAAAGAAGTGTTTGACAAATCTTTAAACTTTCACGGATATAAGCTAGTTATAGGAATTAAAAATTCAATTTATATTTAATTTTTAACTCATTCGCATGTGAATCTTTATTCTCAACCTTTTCCATGAGAATATTTTCATGGTAATTAAGGAAGTTAGTGGTTGCCTTGAAAGACACTTCTAGCAAAATTGTTAGTAGATACCGACAAGTTGGAGCCCTTAGTAGTACTTACGAGCCGTGGACAACCACCATTTTTTTAAAATTTGAGGGCTTTGTATTCAACACATTGATTTTCATGTAAAAAAAACACATTTATTTTGCGCACAACTGCAGAGACTAATCCCTCGAGCTGGGTAGGACCACAATAGGCGACAAAGTTCAATATTCAACACATTGATGTTCCACAAATATAGAGTATCGATAATATTGTTGGAACTTAAACACAGATTCACTCACTCACTTCACACAATCTCACAATGTTTCACTCACTCTCACAAAATCCTCACACACTCTCAAGGATTGCGCACAGATCAGAGAAGAACAGAGAGAGAATTGAAGTTCAGAAACTAAAAAAATGAATTATTATTCCAACTGTGTAATTCTATTACAACTTAGCCTTTTATAGTTTGTTGCAATTCTAACTAGCTCAGCAAAATGTGCTGACTGGACTGCTAGCTAACATGCCACCTAGGCAGTGACTCAGCATTACAAATAACAGGAAATGGGTTTGCACTAACTGCTACTACTTACTTTCCTGATCCTTATTCAGTCTATACTTAGCAATATATCAACAACAAAACAAGTGAAATTTACATTGAACAAGCTTGATTAACTTTCAACACACCCCCTTAATCCAGGTTGTTCAATGACAGCATCCCAATCCTCTTCTTCAGCTCTCCAAATCTCACCCTCTTCAATGGCTTTGTGAGAATGTCAGCTAGTTGCAACTCTGTCTTGCAATGTTCCAGCTGTAGCTTCTCTTTTGTAACTTGGTCACGAAGAAAATGATACTTTCTTTCTATATGCTTGCTTCTTCCATGTGACATAGGATGCTTGGCTAGATCAATTGCTGACTTATTATCAATAAGCAGCTTCATAGCACTCCTTTTGATCAGCCTCAATTCAGTAAGTAACACCCCGAGCCATTCAGCTTGGCATGCAGCAAGTGATGCTGCCACATACTCAGCCTCGCATGAGGAGAGTGCAACAATACTCTGCTTCTTTGAACACCAAGACACTGGTGCTTCACCAAATTTGAACAAGTACCCAGCTGCACTCTTCCTATCATCTTGATCTCCACTGAAATCATAATCTGTGTAGCCTACTAGTTCTGCTACAGCTTCATTAACCTTGTGCTTAGGAAACAAAATACCATGATCAGTTGTCCCTCTAACATATCTCAATATTCTCTTAGCAACAGCTAAGTGAATTGACTTTGGTTTCTCCGTAAATCTGCTTGCAACTCCAACACTGAATGCAAGATCAGGCCTTGAATTACATAGGTATCTGAGTGAACCTATGATCTGTTTGTACAGAGTGGCATCCACCAGATCTCCTTCAGCTTCTTTGCTCAGCTTGACACCACTTTCCATTGGCACAATTGCTGGATTACACTTCATCATATGAAACCTCTTCAATACATCTTCAGCATATTTCTTTTGATGCAGAACAATTCATCTTCTGGTTGTCACAAACTCCAACCCAAGGAAATAAGAGAGATTTCCAAGATCAGACATTTCAAACTCTCTCATCATGTCAGTCTTGAATTTCTTCATTTCTTTCTCATCAGAACCTGTGACCAGAAGGTCGGTCATCTACATACAGGCACAGCAGTAACAGCTTGTCTGTAGTGGCTTGTTTGAGATACAGGCCATGTTCTGATGTGCATTTGACAAAGTGTAGCTGAGTTAGGAACCCATCAATTCTCTTGTTCCATGCTCTAGGGGCTTGCTTCAACCCATAGAGTGCCTTCCATAACCTGTACACCTTGTCCTCTTGTACCTTCTTCTCAAAACCTGGTGGCTGACCAACATAGACTTCTTCTTCAAGTGGTCCATTGAGGAATGCAGACTTTACATCAAGCTGATACACTGACCAGCCATAGAAAGCTGCTACTGCCGCCACCAGTCTCATTGTTTCCAATCTGGCCACTGGTGCATAGATTTCATTAAAATATAAGCCATATTTTTGTAAGAAACCCCTTTCTACTAACCTTGCTTTGTACTTGGCTACTTCACCATTGGGCTTGAAACATTGGTTGACTTCTATCATCCAATTTCTTCCTAGTTTGCTCAGGCACATGCTTGAAACACAGAGCACCAAACATTCTGAAATGCTTCACAGAGGGTTTCTTGCCATTCCAAGCTTCAAATGGTACCACATTCAACAATCTTTTGGTTGGACATCTGTTTAATATATATACTGCAGTGGAGACAGCCTCAGCCAAGAATTGATGAGGAACACTCTTGACTTTCAACATGCTTCTAGCCATATTCAAAACACTTCTATTTCTTCTCTCAGCAACTCCATTATGCTGAGGTGTATAGGGAGCAATCACCTCATGCTCTATTCCTTCATCATCACAGAATTTCTCAAATTCAGTGGACTTGTATTCTCCACCACCATCAGTTCTTAGCACACTGATTTCACACCCAGATTGCTTCTCAACCATTGTTTTGAATCTCTTAAAGGTATTGAGAACATCACTCTTCTTCTCAATCACATAGATCCACATAAATCTAGTGAACTCATCAATGAAGGACACAAAATAATTGTTACCTTCAAGAGACTTTCTTTCAAAAGGACCACACACATCTGAGTGTAATCTGTAATTTTCTCACTAACATTGATGGCAATTCTGACTTGAATGACTTCCTTGCTTACTTAGCTCTACAACAGTCACCACACACTTCATTAGGCACCCTGATCTTTGGCAAACCATGCACCATGCCTCTTGAATTAAGCAAGCTCAGACTCTTGAAGTTAAGATGGCCAAATCTGTGATGCCACTTCCAGGTTTCATTAGGAATTGTTGCAGCCAAACACTCTTGCTCTATCACCTCAATTCCTACCTTAAAGGTCCTATTGCTTGACAAAGGAGCCTTTAAGATCAGTTTCCTCCTTTCATCACACACTTTCAGCTCTTTGTCCTCCATCTTCATAGAGTAATTCTTCTCTAGTAGCTGACCAAGGCTAATCAAATTACTCTTCAGATTTGGAACACACAACACATCATTAATAACTGAATCCTGGCTATCCTTCCTTTGAATCAGTACCTTCCCAATCCCTTCAGACACCACTACTCTGTTATCACCAAACTTAATCCTTCTCCTCACTGTTGTATCAAGTGTAAGAAACCACTCCTTGTGCCCTGACATGTTATTGGAATAGCCAGTATCTAAGTACCACAGCTTAGACTCAGGACAGTCCATATCTGTTGTAGCCATCAGCTTTACATCATCTGAATCAGTGTCACCTGTTCTTGCAAATTGCACCTCGTCATTTCCTTCACCATTGGCATCTTTGCTTGATGTACACCCATCAGCAAAGTGTCCAAATCTGTCACAATTATAGCATTGTATATTCTTCTTATTGAATTTCTTTATCTGTCCTTGTTGCTTGTTTTTCCAGGCCTCCTTCTTCTTCTGATAATCACAGTTATTCTCTAGCTTCTTACTAGTTCCTGCACGGCTGCACTACTGTTATTATTCCAATTCCCCTTCCCTTTCTTATTTTTCCAGTTACTGTTTTTATTGTTGCTCCAATTTACTTTCCCTTTCTGAAATCGAGCTTGGAGTGCCTGCTCTCCTGATTTTTCAACTGTCTTATCCTTATTGTTATCACCACATCTCTCTCTAATCCTAGCCTCATTTGCTTCGAGGGAACCTTGCTGTTCCTCAAGCTTCATTGTGTCTAGGTTTTTGGATTGTTCGATTGCAACTACTACATAATCAAATTTGACAGTTAAAGTTCGTAGTACCTTCTCAATCTTCTTCTGATCAGAAATTTCTTCACCATTGGTACGCATCTTGTTCGTCAATAACGTCAATCTACTGAAGTACTCTGCAATCGACTCTTTCTCCTCCATTTTCAGCAATTCGAACTCTCTTCGTAGTGTGTGAAGCCTCACCTTCTTCAACGTTGCATCGCCTGAGTACGCCGTGGCCAACGCGTCCCAAGCTCCCTTCGTCGTCTCGTATTGAGAGATTTTCTCAAACGCCTCCGCATCCACACATTGATGTATCAAGAACAGCGCCTTGCTATCCTTTTTCTGTTGATGGCGAAGCGCATCTCCGCCAATCGCCGTCACGCCATTACGAACTACTTTGAGGACATCTTGATAACGGAACACTACTTTCATTTGGATAATCCAACGATCGTAGTTGCTTCCGTCAAGCACTGGAAGTTTCGCCGGAAATTGACCGTTGCTGCCACCGAAGTTCGCCATTTCCGTCGCACAATGTTGCTGCCAAAATCGTATGCTCTGGATACCAGTTTGTTGGAACTTAAACACATATTCACTCACTCACTTCACACAATCTCACAATGTTTCATTCACTCTCACAAAATCCTCACACACTCTCAAGGATTGCGCACAGATCAGAGAAGAACAGAGAGAGAATTGAAGTTCAGAAACTGGGAAAAAATGAATTATTATTCCAACTGTGTAATTCTGTTACAACTCAGCCTTTTATAGTTTGTTGCAATTCTAACTAGCTCAGCAAAATGTGCTGACTGGACTGCTAGCTAACATGCCACCTAGGCAGTGACTCAGCATTACAAATAACAGGAAATAGGTTTGCACTAACTGCTATTACTTACTTTCCTGATCCTTATTCGGTCTATACTTAGCAATATATCAAAAACAAAACAAGTGAAATTTACATTGAACAAGCTTGATTAACTTTCAACAAATATGTGGATATCAACACCCCTTTTAATATATCAAGCCTTCACATCGTCATGATTTTTTTCATTTAAGGTAACAAGTGTGATGTCATCATTTATCCTAGATATTTTAGTTGTTATTTTACCATTGTAATACACAACAAGTCTAAAACTTGTGTTCCCGTGTTGATAATAAGAAAGACGAGTGAGCGAATGAGGCTCGCAAAAGATGTGTGGTAGCAAACATAGGGGTGTATTTAATAATTTTCTATAATATATTAAATAGATTATAGTTTGACCCTAGAAAAAGAGTGCATATATCCAATTTTTTTTTTGAAAACTGAGTGCATATCCAATGTTCAATATATTATATAAAGCCAAAATTGTATGCATATCAATATTTATCAACCCAAATAATATATCTTTACAAAGTTATGTGGGTAGACTTATTCAAGTATAATATGGGGGTTGGGATCCTTAAGTGCATGGATATATCATATATATCACACCATACCATGATGGTTTTAGTAAGAAAAAGAGAGACGCGATGAATGAAATAATAATATTTTATGTATGGTGTCTTTCTCTCTTATACTAGAACCATGTGGTAGTCAGAGAAATAATAATATTTTATTTATCGTGTCTTTCTCTTTTATACTGAAACCATCCAAACCCTTTAATCCACTCTATGCATCATTTGTAACTAGGGAAATTCAGCCCAAATTAAACTACTATTAATCTATTATTATCCGAACAAGGCAATTGAGCTTTTTCAAACCTTCCATCCCAAATGAAATAGCTTCTTCTCAGCACTTGCATTCTTTCCTCTCAGCATTTTTCTATCCATATGCTTTGAGCTGACAACATAAGATGACCTGTTAACACAAGCAGGGCTTAAACCTGTTCTCAAACTCTTCTCCCAATCAAACTTTTTCACTTTTTTCACATATTTTTTTGCTTTACAAGTCCCTGCACCAGCTTCTTTCTTAACCTCTTTGAGTTCAATTTTAGTTTCCCCCTCCATTTTTATGCATATATTCACCTCAGAAAGTGCTCTATTTTTATTATCACATACTTCTTTCGCATTATCTCTCTCCTTCCTCTGCTGAAAAATTTTGAGCAATCGAAGAGCAAGTTGGTTTATACCCTCCTTAAGCTCTTCTTCTAAATCCCTTTCAATCTTCATTCCAAGCTCACTTCGTATCTTCAACTCTTCTTCTGACATAGGAACCTCGACAACAGTTTTATAGTGGCACTCCTTGGACCTTGTTTGGTTTTCAGTTGTTTTCACCTGCAATATTCAACAACGTTGTATAATCAGAAAACACTATGAAAAATATATATCATGTTTTTCCATTGTTTAACTTTTAAAATTAGCTGAAAACATACTTTTTGTGAGTCCAACGTTGAACTGAGCCAATTACTGCTATCACAATCTGAGTCTTCGCTATTGTTTGACAAATCTGCAATAGCAAAAACACACGCACTAACAAATGAAATTTGTCTTTAATTCTGTCACTAACAAATATCATAAACACATAGACTAATTTCTTTTTTTCTATTTTTGATTTTTGAAAATAATTCATTTTTTCTAGTAGCAAAGCTAGTAATGACTAATGAAAACAAAGACTTGATTGCAAATTGCAATAGAGTATAATAAGTAGAAATTGAACCTAGAAATTCTGCCATGGTGTACATTCCTTGCTGATCCATGTTAATTGGCATTTTACATACTTGGGTTGGTTTTGTAGTATCAAATATATATAAGCAAAATTTATGTGTATATATGCAAGCAATGTGATTTACACATGCTAGATGGGGCCTAAGACAGTGTGTTAAGAATAGGACGTAACATCGGGTGCTTAGAGAAAATGTGACAGTAACAAACGTTGTTTCAGTTGTTTGATACAAATTTAGGCGCCAAATAGGTCTAACGGGTTTAGCATTATGGATTTAGTCTTGCATGAAGGAGAGAGGAGAGAATTAATTTTGCAAAATGAAAATTCTGCTTTACGTGGAAGTAATAAGGCTAGCTGGGTTGCCCTTAAAGTACAATCAATCAAATAACATGTTACATTCCAGCTTATCGAAAAAAAAAACATGTTACATTCCATCAAGACAGATGTTTTTTATAGAGAAAAATGTTTGAATTATTTTTATATTTGGATATTTTAAGATAATATCCATAAAGACTTAGACCCACTATATCTTGGACTTGGAAACCACATTTAAATCGAATACGTTTTTTGGGTTATTATTTGGACCCTTTTTTCTAATACACCCCTATAGCTAGGTTTTTTTTTAATATTTTTCCAAAATGATTCTGAGTGTAAAAGTTATATTTTCATTTATTTTTGTTTGTTTGCTTGTTATCGTTTGCACTTTTTACCATTTTTTTCAAAAATATTAAGGGCATATTTGATATCCATTTTTAGAAATTGTTTTCAGTTTTCAAATATTAAAAAACAATAAAACTTGTTTGGTAAACAGTTTTGTAAAAATGAATTTTTAAAATAGTTTTGTTTGTCAGTTTTAAAACAAAAAATGAAAACAGATTTTTGGTGTTTTGTTCTTTCATTCTATTTTTGAACCCACACAGAGAGCAATATTTATCGTAATTAAATTTTAAAGTTACCACTAATTATAATAAAAACAATTGACGGCTACACCTATATTTTTTTTGATAAGCAAATGTTAGTGGGGGTGGGGGAATGTTAGTTTCCGGGGTTTGAACCATGGACCTCATTCTTGCAACTTTGCAACTCCTTCATGTTCCTTAGCTCGCCAACTGAGCTACTTTCCAGCGACACGGGTACACCTATATGAAAAGCGAGTAGCTACTAGTTTCTTTTTGTTATCCGTTAACAAGCTATAGGGAAAAGAAAAAAAAACTCAGAGTATCTTAGGCACTGGTGGTACTGTACTTCAAAGAAAAAGTAGGAAAAAATTATCACTAACCACCAGGCGGGCAGTTGTATTGTTATAAATGTAGTTTTATTATATTATTTTTTAAAAAATGTGTAAGTTTCTAGACCGATACAACAATTCCCTATGGTACTGTACCTAAGTAATCCTTTAAGGAAAAATTCATTGATGGGTCCACCCACAATATATCTTTTTTTTGGAACAAAAGATAAAAATAAAACTCACTTTCACTTGTGAATTTTCTAAAAAAACAATTATAGTCAAAATTTAGGTAATTTTTAGAAAGATAAGACATAAATTTATAATAATTTCTTATTAATCAACGAATGTAATTATTGTGAATATTTATAGCTTTTAATACTATAAAATAATACATGAAAATATTGTGTTTGAAAAAAAGATATAATTATTATTAGGGATCAAAGTATTATAGTCTAGTTTATAGTTTTATGTCAAATTATATATATTTTAAATAGGCACAACTAGTTTATTTAGATAAAAAGATCAATTCCTTTGTAAAAAAAAGATAAAAAGATCAATTTTTGGGCGACCCAAGAAATTTTTTTGGCTTATACAAGCCGAGTAGCCGACACATTCAAGTAAGTTTAAATAATAATAATAATAATAATAATAATAATAATAATAATAATAATAATTTAATATTATGTTTTGTATATTGTGTAAAATCATTGTGGACCTTTTTTTAATTTTAACTTATTGGCCTACATAAATTTTTTGCATATGTAAATGTCTTATTGCTAATATAATTTAAATAATCTATCATGCAACACTAGACTCTCTAAAAGGTCGGGTTAGACCTTATTTATATCATACAATAAATCAAAATCATACCTTTTTTTGTATTATATATTTTCATGATCTCCTATGTCTCATTTATCTTCGTGGTAGTTGTTTTTATTTTTGTTTTTCATAGTTTATTATAAACAACTAAATTTATTGGCTTATTAGCTCGTTAGTCAATTTAACAATATGTCAGACTTATTTATAGGCACAAATATGAAAGACACTTTTAATTCGGCTAACTAGCAATAGCGAGCTTTTAAAAAGACTCGATCAAACCTAAAAAAATTCTATGATGAATATAAGACCACACTCAGGCCTTGAAATTTTTGAACAAGTCGGTCTTAGGTCTTGTAAAGCCTAGTTTGACTCAACATATTTGGACTAGATACTGATCACTCCGGCAATGATATGCAACAAGAAAATCTTAAACATAAGGTAAATATAGAATATTTTTGATTTTTTTTCTTATTTCAGCTTATATGTTTTGTTGACTAAAAAAATATTTGGTAAATCAAGTCAAAACTAATAGAATAAGAAATGACATAAAACAAAAATAAAAAATATAAGGTTTATGATCACTAAGGAATTACATAATTTTTTAAGGAAATAAATAGTATTTTTTTAATTTTTTCTTACTCTAGAAACAAGTTTACCAAACATGTATTTTTATTTTCACATCTTTAAATCTAGTTTAGAAAAAAGTATTATCAAACAGTTTTTTTTTTATTTTCTTCTAAAAACAGTTTTCAAAATTTGATTTAAAAACATTTTCAAGTATGCCTTTTTTATCTAATGACGACTAGAGCTGTCAATTTTGGCCCAGTCGAACGGCCCGACACAAGGCCCAGTGTTTTGGGTTTGGTTGGGCTTGTTAATAGAGGCCCAGGAACGAACTGGGCGGTTTTGGCCCAACCCAGTGGGTCCATGGACTAAACTGGGCCTACTTAATTTTTTATGTTTTTTGAACAATATTTATGATTTCCTTTGTTAAAGTTAGATTGGGTCGCGAGCCGACCCATGGCCCAGTCTTTTGGGCTAGACTGGGCTACACAAGAACACAGCCCAATTGACAATTGGACCGACCCAGCCCAACCCACTTTTACGTTTTGGCCTAGTGGGCCGGGCCGCCCATCTTGTCAGCTCTAATGACGGGTAGTGTTTTTGTTTTGTTTTTTAATAGATTTGTCACTTCTTGTTTATTTATAAAACTTACGAAAAAAATTTAAAATGTAAAGTATTGTACTTTTTTTGAAGAAAACAAAATATTATATCTCAAATAATTAAGTTGTAACACCCCGATATTTCTAGCTTGTAGGAATACCAAAGTGCACTACATGGCATACATCTGATCAGAGTAACTTCCTGTTATTGAACATTGAACACAACTAAAATTTTTCGATGAATGATCATCAAACGGTCACTTTGATTTGCATAATTTAACATAATTTAGTTGAATACATGAATTACGCACCTTACAAACTTCTCATATCCTAGTGTTCAATATCAAGAACGGAGGTTGCGGAAGCGATTTACAACTTTTAACAATGTATAAGGCGTACAATCGAAAATACAAATGTTTGCCAATAGAAAATAACATAAGCATATAGAATTGAAACTTCAGCATCTCCTTTAGGTTGCACTGTAGCCATGCCTCATCACCTTTAACCTTTCCCGTTTCTCTGAAAAACCACAAAATATGAAGGGTGAGATAACATTATCTCAGTGAGTCCTATCGAGACCCCTTACTAACTCTCTTGGTTCATTATGCCTTTTTTAACTCGTAGTCCTAGAAGCGACTACGTGAAACCTCTTTTATAATACTTAGCATATCACTGTTCATTAATGAAATCCCCTAGGTTCATAGGGCTCATGACTTCCCCTCCCCTAGTACGCTAACCTCAATAGGGTCGTCACCCTAGACCTCGATTATATAATTTATATATAATTGCACCCGCATTGGGCCGTCTCTTTTACTTGACCTAGACTTAACATAACCTCAACCTCAACCTCAAGGGACATATAGTTCATTTTATCATTTAGTGACATTCCCTCACTCGTGGTTACTAACATTCATTAACATAACTTAGAAGATTTACAATTCAATCCAATCATAATTACCTCAATCACAATCAACATAATCATTTCAATTACAATCAATATCATAGCATGAAACTTACCTCAACCTCAAGGGACATATAGTCCATATATCATGACATAACATAATCACATTTAAACATAACATGACATAGGGTTGGGGAAAGGATTAGAATAGGTTTGGAATCAATTAGGAAGGCTTTGGACACATTTTAAAATCTGGGATAGAAATATCAGCACAGGTCGTGCCAAAATCAGTACGAGTCGTGCTGACTTATCAACATTTAAAATCTGGGACAGAAAGATCAGCACGGGTCGTGCTGACTTATCAACATTTCTAAAAATCCTGTTTTCGTGTGAAATTCTCATTCCGATCGATTCCGAAACTTATTCCGATCGATACCCAAACATAACAACACATTGTTCAGCAACAACAATCATCATACATATCATCAAATCATCCAATCTCAATCATTCAAACATTCATAACGAAATAGATTTTCACAATTACGGTTTTCGCAAAACAACGGCTTTCAATGAAATCGAACGAAATGAAGAACACGAACCACATTCTCAGTCATATGCAAGGTTGACACAATAAAATTGAAAACCCTAAGCGAGTACAGAACTCACCGATTGTGATGAAAATCACAAAACACCGAGTTCTACGCAATGCTACCATTAAATTAACGCTAGAACAATCCCCGTGACGGTTTCCTAAGCTCCCAAAACACCTCCAATTTCGATTTCCAGCAGCCACAGCCCTCTCCAACTAGTTCAAAACAGAACCACCACTCTTCAACTCCTAGCTACTGAAATGTGCTTGTTTGAACTCCTAACATTTCCTTTCATCTCAAAGAAGAAAAGGGAAGGATGAATTGAACCACCTCTCTTGTCTCTCTCTCTCTCTCTCTCTCTCTCAAACTCGAAATCAGTAGGTTGATGGAAGGAGATGATTTAACTTGCTTCTCTTGATGAAATTATGATCAAATGAAAGAGGAAGATGAATGGAAGAGATTGGTATAAAAATTTAACACATGCATGGGGATTTGGGTTTGATCTCCACTCTTCTTCTCCACTCTCTCTCTTTCTACCTCTCCCTCCCTCTTTCTCAGCTTTTCTTTCTTAATTTCAGTGGTGCTGTTTTTTGATGGAAGTGAGTGAGGTTTGGTGTTTTAATGAGCTGAATGAAAATGATGAGGAAAATACTAAAATACCCCTCTATTTAACTCTCATCTAATATCACTTAACTCATTTCTAACCAATAAATCAATAACTCAAACACTTAATATAATTTAGTAACTAAACACATAATCAACCTATCCAATCCATGACAACCATCTCATAACTAATTAATTAAGATAAATTACACAAACTAGTTAATTAATTTATCATGACCTCTTGCTAATTTCAATTTATTGAAATTAACTAAATAGGGAATGTTACATAAGTACATTAAAATGCCAAAACATATAAAAAAGGAAATTTGGGTAAAGAAATTTATCGACGGAAAATTTGAAATCATTTTATAATTTTGTTACTAAATTTTGTGATGCTACATAGCTTGGTGAAGTATTATGAGATTTTCTCTTGCTCCTCCATCTGTATTGATTCAAAATGTCTTCTTAAAGCCAGTAGTTCGACTTAATTTCTTGACAACTGCTCCACTATTATAGCTTAGAGGTTTTGGCACCTCCTCCAACTCTGTTAAAGTTGGTCTCATCACACCTTGTTTGGATGAGGTAAAACGCTCTTCCAGTCTTTCTTTTGTTTTCTTTATAGGTTACCTTTTCTGCTTCAGTGGCATTCTACCCAGGCACCTCATAGTCATCCATCAGTATCTCTACAACATCTTGAAACCCAAAGATTGCCTCCATTTGTATGCTCCATCTATCCCAATTCTTGCTATCATGTTTGGGCACTAGTGTGAAAAGATTCTTACCTGTAGACATGGTTACGCTCACTACTCCTTACACAATTCTCTCGTGTTTCCCACTCCCCAAAGAATCAACAAAAGTTTCTCACACAGAACGACCTTGGATCCTCTCCTTCTCTTTCTCCTACATCTCCCTCCATCCTCTCTATCTCTCTCTTAATTCACTCTCTCTCATGATTAAAATAATTGAAAGATAATGATGAGAGAGAATGAATTAAGAGAGATAGAGAGGATGGAGGGAAATGTAGGGAGAAATGGAAGGAGAGGATTCAAATCCCACACAGAACTCACAAACACTCACTGTTTCCAAACCCAAGAACAGTGATTTTTCAACCCAAGAACCGTTCTTTACTTTTAAATACGACTTTGTTGGTGCAAATAGCAATTGCACCCAGCCCAAAAAAACCTATACGGAAGTGAAAAAAGAACCAATTATTTTTTCATATTCCAGCCGTTCTATTTTAATTAGCCTAACGGAGAAACTAACACAAGAGTATATTTAAAACAATTATTTTGCAAGGATTTAAAAAAAAAATTGCAGGGACTTATTTGAAAAATTGCAGGGACTTATTTGAAAAATTGCTATATTTGCATGGACGAAAAACATATTTAAACCAATTAAATTTATCTATATTTCTAGGCTACAACACAATTTGACCAACATCGTTGGCCTAGTGGCATAAGCTATCCTAAGACACGAAGGGTCAACCTGGTATTCCCGAGTTCGATTCTTACGGTAGACAAACTTGACCCAATTTTTTTATTTAAAATTATATTCCTAGGAAAAAAATCCCAAGGAGGTAGCTCAGTTGGCGAGCTAAGAGATATCGAATGAGCTAAAAAAGTGCAAGAAGGAAGTCCCGAACATTCTCCCACCCCACTAACATTGCTTATAATAAAAAATATTCTAAGGAAAAAATGTATTCGGCTAGTATTTTGTAATTATTTTTCAACAGGACATTTGAGCACTAAACAAGACTAATTATTAGACCGTAAAAAAAGACTAATTATTCTATCAAACAAATCACGTCTTTATATCAATTCAATTGAAATTGTTAAAAAACAATTCCAAAAGAAATTGTTTAAATTAAATCAATAGATTTACATTGGTCTTATTTATAAAATAAAAATATAGGTTTATGTTAATTGAATAACTGATATATATGGTCTATAGTTATTGACCGGATACATCAGCTATTGAATGAACCTAAAACTGCTTTTTTTTTATAAATAGGACCCGAGAGCGTATATTGACCTTTTGGTAAAAAAAAATTATCTCGACAGAAAAGGCTGTTAACAGAATTGGAAATGATAGATATCTTGTCAAAAAAAGAATTGGAAATGATAAGGAAATGAAATCCACTTGCTAAGAATCATTTATCACCCGACTTTTTTAAAAAATAAAACTCAAGTGTAGTTAGTGTGTTTCCCATTGATTTAAAACTTGGATGTAAGTGGTTAATGCACTCCATCTAAAGAGGTAGACTCGGCTAGTATATTCAGGTTCGATTCCCGGTGATGGAACAAATTGGAGCTAGGCTTTACTTACCTCCCGATCGAACTCTGAATTATTCAAGGCCTCTTTCCCCTGGACACCGGAGCGGGGTCAAAGACCTTTAGACCAAAAAAAGTGTTGTAGCACAATCGGAACACAAGAATTTAACGTTCTCCAAAGAAAATATTTAACTACCTACAACTTAAAGTGTGTTTGATTGGTGCACTTGTAAAGGAAAACTTGAGCTCCTTTATATAACCTTGGCCTCCTTCTTTCTTCACAAAATTAGGCAATGTGAGACTGTTTCAAGATGCCCAAATTTCAATCAACTTCAACAATTATATGACGTTTCGGCCATTTCACATAAATTAAGAAATATAGTTAATTTTGTATTGGAAAGAGAAATCATGAATTAATTTACAAAATTATCCCTCATTAACTATACGAGGAAGATAAATTAATAGAAATGAAAGAAGAAATATTATTAAATAAGGAATAATATGATAGGAAAAATAGCATTAATGTTTTATTAGTATTGTAAAACGTCATATAATACAAGACAAACTTTTTTGGCTAAAACAATATATAATACGGGGCAAAAGGAGTGTAAAAAGTAACTAAAATATAATAAATAATATAAATAATTAATCTACCTCTCATGATGTGATTGACAAACACCACCAACCACACTAATAGAATCATATCTTGGTTTCTTCAATTTTTGTAAATACAAAATTAAAAAAACGCTTAAATATATGTTTCGCCCTGTAAATATGGTCATAATCCATTTAGCCCCCTATAAGAAAAAAATTAAAATGGCCCTTGCAAATATTAAGCGTTTACAGTTAAGCTCCTTTGTTAACTTTTCATCAAAAAAAAATTGACGTGGCTAACGAAGATGACATCATCAATGATTAACAGACGGGCTTAACTGTAAACGCTTAATATTTGCAAGGGCCATTTTAAACGATAATCTTTCTCTATTAATCATTGATGGCGTCATGCTGATGTTATCTCCGTTAGCCACGTCAATTTTTTTGATGGAAAGTTAACAGAGGGGTTTAACCGTAAACGCTTAATATTTGCAAAGGTCATTTTAATTTTTTTTTACAGGAGCCTAAATGGATTATCGTAGGGGTGTCAAAATGGTCCATTTGTCCACTGGATATCCGGTCCATCCATAACAAAATCCATCCAATCCATCCATTACAAAAAAAAAAATATTAATAGATTGGATTGAATCCATCCGTTTGATTTTGTGGATGGTTGTGATCCATCCATTATATTTTCTAAATCCATTGGATTACAATAACTACAAAATCCAAATCCATTGGATAATTAATTTTTTTTGAACAAATCCATTATATAATTATAAAAATACTTTTTTTACCAAAAAATATTTTTTTAAATATATTTTTTTCCAGAAATTTTTTTTAAAAAAACTCATTCAAAAAATAATTTTTTTGACCAAAAATCATTCAAAAATTAATATAATATATATATATATATATAATATAATATAATATAATATATATAATAATATTGACCACTACCGGAGGGCCACCGTGAACCACCGCCGGCCACCATCCGCCGCCGCCGGAACCACCATCGGCCGCCGGAGCGCCGCCGCCGAAACCACCGCCGGCCGCCGGAGCTCCGCCGCCGGCTGCCATTGCCACCACCACATATATAAATATATATTTATATATTATATTATATATATATATATATTAACAATATTATATATACATATAGTTATATATATATATATATATATATATATATATATATATATAAATCTATAAAATTCAATTTTGTCAAAAAATGATAATAAATTCAATTTCTGCAAAAAAAAAATATTAAATTTTTTTTTTGACTCAAAAGATTTTTTTATTGAAAGATTTGTTTATATTTTAAACATATTAGTGGATGGATCGGATATGCATCCATAAAAAAATTGTAAATGGATGGATTGTATGAATTTTTTTGTAAACAGATGGATTTGATTCAGTGGCGGACCTGCCATGTATCCAGGGGGTTCAGTTGAACTCCCTGAATTTTTTTTTTTTTGCACTAAACACCCTATATAAATAGTCACAATCTCCTGAAATTTTAATTTTGACACCCCTGAAAATTTGAAATTGTACTAGTATACCAAGTTTTGCACCCATTTGACACCGGCCTTAAAAATTTGACACCCCCTGACCCCAGGGTCCTGGGTCCGCCACTGATTTGATTGGATTTTTTTGACACAATTTTAATGGATATAAATGGATAAATAGATTGTCTTCAATCCATCCATTATAATCCAAATCCCAATCCATCCGATTCATCCATTTTGACACCCCTATATAACTTTTAAACTTACTCAAACACTTTTTTTGGAGAGAACTTGCTCAAACACATGGTGATATTCTTAAATTTGAGTTAATATTGTAATGCAGTTGCAGAAGTGGACCAGAAATTAATAATCTGGGAAGCGTAACAATTAACAAATTTCGAGTTTCCTTCTATGCTGGAAGGAAATTTGAAGATTCAATTCCTACGCTGCGCTACAAAACAACAAAGGCCGGCATCATAGAAAAAGCGCATAACAACAACTAACAAGGTTGTCCCTCTCTATTGTTTGTTTTACTTTCTCGTGTCGTCATTAACGTCACCGCATGGTGCAAACAATAACCCGCCACAACAACTACTGTTGAATTCACAACCCAAACTCCATAAACCTCTCCGATTCTTTTCCTACATTTCATCCAATCACAAACCCTTGTTTCATGGATACCCTTTCGAACGTGATCACCTATAATATCACCCTTCAATATGGCCTAACATCTTCTCCTCGTTCTTCCTTTCGATTTTCCCATTCTAACCTTCGTTTCCATTCATTCTTACCTTCTAGAATCGACAATAAAGTTCGCGTCTTTGCTAAGTTTAAGAGCCAAAACAACACTACTGCAATTGATTTTAGTGACCCTGATTGGAAAACTAAGTTCAAAGAAGACTTTGAAGCTCGTTTTAGACTCCCTCATATTACTGATTTTTTCCCTGATGCTCGTTCTATGCCTTCTACATTTTGTCTCAAAATGAGGTTTGTTACTTGGTTTGGTGTTTGGTTTGTAAATGTAGTTTACTACTTTACTTTGTGTTTGCATTAACAATTTTTTGTTTTTACTTTTGTGTGGCAGAAATCGTATGACTGGAGAATTTGCTGGTAATTATCCTTTGGAAGATGATTGGCATGGATATATTAATGATGAAGATAGAGTGCTTCTTAAGGTAGTTTGCATAATTCATCCTTCTTGTTGTTTGGATTTCAATTGATTGTGAATTGAAGAGGTAGCTTGAGAGATATTGTTTTCTATGCATTCTTGTGTTTTCTTTGGAAGTGATATTTGGATCATATATATTGGTCTTCTTTGTAGATACTGAATCTTAATGTTGCTTTCACATATTTTGAGAGAATACAGTTTTTACATTTTTGCACTCATCGTTGCATTGTCTTCTGTTGCACTGAAATATGGTTATCAAATTGAGATACATATCATGAATTGGAATACCTATCTTCTTCTGAATCCCGAATCGATAAAAATGCGTCATTTGTAAGTAATAACAAGTGACATTAACAAAAAAAGTATAAGTTTATATATTCTATATGGACTTCAAGATAATTCAATATTCAAGTTATAAATGATGAAGATAGAAGTGAGAGCAGTAATACGACGACAGAGTAGCATGTGGAAAGAGAGAGAAAGTGGGGAACAAAGAGAGGGCGAGAAAGAGCATTGTCTTTGAACAAGACAAGGGGAGCAAAAGACAGAGGAGAAAAGAGAAGGGAGGGCCAAAACATTGTGGGGCAGAAGAATATAAAAGTCGCGCCATGGGGGAAGTGCGAACCGAAAACATAGAGTGCGCTAGGGTTGTCTGTTTGTGGACTTGACTTTTATTTGAAATGTTTATTTTGGCTGATTATGTCATATTTAAGAAAAAACTGAAAAAAGAAAACAAAAACCCTAGAGGGCCTCTTAGAAACCGCGTTGTGCAACTCAGCCTGTTTATGGTAAAGATTCGTTGAAAATCGCGATTTGTGAAACTCATCCAAGCGAATTGGGATTCATGTTGAGATTCGGGTCCGAAAGAGATTCGCACTCCAATACATATTGATTGTGTTTGATTTCGTTTCAAATCGAGATACGAATCACATGAATCATAAGATACTTATGCTTGACTTGGATATTACTTAATCATCTTATTCAATTGAGTTTGAAATACATGTTTTGGAATTGCTGAATTTAATATTTTCAGTTGCTTTGATCTTTCAGACAATATACTATTCATCACCTTTATCTGCTGGTGCTGCTGCTGAGAGCATTGGTCCAGGTTTCAATTGGGTGGAACAGTGGTAATGTATTTAATTTCCCAAAGAAATATGGAATATAGTGATCGATTATGCATATACAAGCCGAAACGGATGTTAATGCTGCTACACTGAACATAATGTTGTATCTTAATTAATTCCTTTTTTGATAGGCATATTAGTGGTTAATTAGTTAAGGAGAGCGGAATTGTTAATTTCTAGGATTCGAACCTTGTACCATCTGTTTCAAACTTCTTCGGTGTTCCTTAGCGCACCAACCAAACTACCTACTTGGGACGCATTTTAATTAATTTAAACTGGGGAGGTTGCTTCGAAATTAGCACTGGAAAGGGGGTGTATTTTACTGTTTTTTCAAGAAGTGGCAAAAAACTTCTCAAACTAAAATGTTTTCTTGTACAAAATTTAAGAGGAAATTGGGCCTTTTAGAAATCAATGCCCCTTCCTAGCTAGATAGCAGAATCATAATATTGATGACTATACTATTATCTATATGTCTTCCAATTATCCTCAAATTCTCGTTATATATTTTATCATTTAATCTGCACTATTTTTATCTTGTAAATTTTGGTTAACATTGTATACATCTTTTCTCAGTTATCTGAATTTTTTCATTGTTAACTACCATAAAGATATATCAAACAAAGTTGATATTGACAAGGATTTATTCATGTATATAATGAAGTTGTAGTGAAAAGACAGAACTTAACATTGATCACAATCACCTTAATGATTCTTTTGGGCTACCAAATAGTTAAATTACTTAAAATATATAGTTTCAATGTCTTTATTTTTGAAGTGTTCTTGATGCATATGATGTTTCTAAGATCATAATAATTGGTAAAAGGTTCTGAAATCCTTGTAGGGTTCATCGAGCTGGACCTCGGAAAAATATATACTTCAATCCAGAAGAAGTAAAGGCAGCCATTGTTACTTGTGGAGGGCTCTGCCCTGGACTTAATGATGTCATTAGACAGGTTTGTTTGTGATCAAATTGTATCTAATATAAACTTTGAAAAATTATTGAGAAAAGATTAAGGAAAGTTATATTATTAGTGATTTAATTGTCATTAGACATTTATATCTTTGTAGTTTGGCTTCCTTTCCAAACTGTTTCTAGAATATGTTCAATTATTTGTTTCTTAATGTTTGATTGAGTAATAAATGTGCTGCAGATTGTAATCACGCTTGAAATATATGGTGTAACAAAGGTTGTTGGTATCCCTTTTGGTTATCGTGGATTTTCCGACAAAGAGTTGACAGAAGTGCCGGTAATCTCATATTTCCCTTTTTGCTGATTTTGGTCTAAACAACAGTTGATTTAACTAAAGTTCAAGATTAAGTCCATCGAACTCGAGCTCTTTTTAATGACTATTTACTACATTGGGATTTCATTTACAGCTGTCAAGGAAAGTGGTTCAAAATATTCATCTTTCAGGTGGAAGCCTATTGGGAGTTTCGCGTGGAGGACCCGGAGTCGATGAAATCGTGGACAGTTTGGAGGTTGTTAATATATCCTTTTTTGTAACAAAATAAATGATTCCATAGAGAAGTTATATGTGTGGGTGTCTGCAAGCGCGCACACGCTATTATATTTACTGTCATTTGCTTGATATGCATATTATTGATTGCAGGAAAGAGGGATCAACATGCTCTTTGTGTTGGGTGGAAATGGCACACATGCTGGTGCAAATGCAATTCACAATGAGGTTTTTAATCTTTTAGCCTTGTATTAATTGATTGCATTAAATTGGATCATTTTGTAATCTATGATGATTTTAAGATGTTTTATATTTTGTTGCCTTCAGTGCTGTAAAAGACGGCTTAAGGTCTCCGTAATTGGAGTGCCTAAAACCATAGACAATGATATTCTATTGATGGACAAAACTTTTGGCTTTGATACTGCCGTCGAAGAAGCACAAAGAGCAATAAATTCTGCATATATTGAGGTTAATGACTTGATATTCTAACTCAATTTGACTAAACCCAATAATATTGTATTAAAAACTCTTTTGTCACCTTCTTAGGCACATAGTGCATATCATGGAATCGGGATCGTGAAATTAATGGGGCGTAGCAGTGGATTCATAGCAATGCAATCTTCCTTAGCCAGTGGACAGATTGACATATGTCTAATTCCTGAGGTATGTAAGATAAAAGTTGGTCAGAGCTTCTGTAGCACTGACACTTCTGATTGAAGAAGACATGTCTGGTGTCCGTGTCCGTGTCGTGTCCGGTGTTTGTGTCTTTGTCGTGCTTCATAGGTCAGAGCTCTATTTCTTGCTGTATAGGTAAACTGATAAATATCTTGTTATGTTGAAAGGTTCCTTTCAATTTACATGGACCTCATGGAGTTTTGAATCATCTCAAGTACCTTATAGAATCAAAGGGATCAGCAGTACTTTGTGTGGCAGAGGGAGCTGGACAGGTGATTCAGATTATACAATCATTTTCACCAAATAAATCATTTTAAATAATGCTGATATGTTTTTTTAGATGACTATAACATTCAGACATTGAAGCACAAACTTGCTAAATGATGTATTTTTTTTTTGATGCAGAATTTACTTCAAAAAACTAATGCTACTGATGCTTCAGGGAATGTTGTATTTGGAGACATTGGTGTATATATCCAACAAGAGGTTTGTTATTAATTGGTTATAGTGCTTACAATGTTCTAAATGGGTTGATACTTCATGTGAATTGGAAATTAAAGTGTTTTGTTCTAACAACGGTTTAATTTCAGACGAAAAAATATTTCAAGGAAATAGGTATTCATGCTGATGTGAAATATATCGATCCAACATACATGATCCGGGCATGTAGAGCAAATGCTTCAGATGGAATTTTATGCACAGTACTTGGACAAAATGCTGTTAGTCACTCTTCCTCTCTGTCTTTGCCTGTTTTGCATAGATATGAATATGATTTACTTTCATTATTGGTTCTCTAAAGAAATTTATCAGCCTTTGATTCTCATCAACTTTTTTACGGCTAAGCTCTTCTACATTATGTTTATACCTCACCCAACTATATGAGTAAGAAAAATAAATTCCAATTTAAGTTACTATGTTTCTATTGATCTACTTTATCCAAAGAAGTATGCATTAACTATGTGGTAAATATAACATGGATGGAAATAAGACAGTTTGAATTACCGTTGTAATCATATTTTCTCCACTCATCTGTATGACCATTGAGACTCCCACATCGGATGCGATATGACCTATAAAAGTGTTTTTAAGTGGGAGGCATCCTCACCTTACAGTCGTTTTTGTATGGTTGAGTTAGGCATAACCAAAATTCTAAGTTAGTATCGGAGCTTATCCCAGATTTGTTAGCCGACCCGCTATCGAATCATGCTCCAGTTGTCTAGTCCCGGGCGGGCCATGAGAGGATATGTTGAGAGTCTCACATCAGATGTGATATGGCCTAAAAAAGTGTTTATAAAGGGGAGACATATCTCACCTTAGACTAGTTACAATGGGCTTGTTGAATTTTATATTAAGTAGTTGAAATGGTGTAGTGGGGGTGTTGAATAAGTTGTTGAAGGTGAGATGGATTGTTTGGAGTTGAATTAATTCAACTTGTTGAAAGCTGATGATGTAGGGCCCGCGCGGAAGAGAAGGGAAGCAGTGGCGCGCTCTGATTGACTGTTGAGTTTTTTCAGATTTTTATCTCATCTTAATTATTTGGGGTCAATTATTTCATAGTAAATCAATTTATTTTTTTATTTTTTTTTCACCAAAATTCATCATTTTTTTTCTCTATAAATAGAGACTTGGTTCATTTGATTTGGACACAAAAAAATTCGACATTTTTCCTCTAATTTTTCTATTTAGCCTTCTTTCAACTAGCTCTAAACATCTTGTTAGTGAAATGGATCCCAACAATAACCCTTGTTTGTGAGTTGAGTCTATTGTACTAATTAAGTTATGTGTGTGTGCTTATTGTATTGCATTTTAAGTTTTTTGAAAAATAAAATTAAAATAAATTATTAAATTAGAAAAAAATTAAAATAAATTATTTAACTCTTAATTATTTTAAATTAATTTCAATCGATAATTATTATTAAATGTAATCACAAAAACAAAAACATAAAAAAAAATAAGAATATAAAATAAAAGTGGTGGGGTAGGGTGTTGAATTTTATTAAACAAAACCATTGTAGTGAGTAAAAGTTGAATGGGTGTTGAATTATTAGGTGGAAGAGAGAGAAGATGATGTGGAGTGTTAAAAAGTGAAAAAGAAGGGTGTTGAAACTTATAGGGTGTTGAAACCATTGTAAATAGTCTTATAAGTCGGTTTTATAGGATTGAATTAGGCCCAATCTAAATTCTAAGAATGTCATTCAACGTAAATACAATTCCTCAAGCACAAAATGTATGCAGCATCCCCAATGATTTGTCCATATCCAATACTGTTCAATCGTTATATGATGTTGATTTACAACTTTTGTATTGCAGGTTCACGGTGCATTTGCAGGATACAGTGGCATCACAGTAGGCACATGTAACACACATTATGCCTACTTTCCCATCCCTGAAGTAATATCTCATCCTAGGTTGGTCGATCCTAATAGTCGAATGTGGCATCGATGCTTAACGGCGACAGGCCAACCAGATTTCGTTTGATAATTTTCGCTTCATAGTATATTCAAGAGGCTTGGAAATACAGGCTTCCATATAGATTATATCATAGGAACATAGCTTCAAAAGGCATTTTTGGTTAATCAACCCAACATCATTAGATAAAATAATACAGAGGATGGCATTTCATCCTTTGTTCAAAACATTGTTTATTTGTATAGCATGACAAATTCATAGTCCTGCCAATTGCATTCAAAACAAAACTTTAGAAGAATAACCAAGCATTTTCTGCTTGATTTTGATCCATTGTGACACTTTGTTGTAATTGTTGAAATAATAAAGACTTGAGAATACTTTGATAATAGCTTGATTGATTACAAAAGACTAAACACTAATCTCTATTTATAGGGATAATCAACCCTAAATAACTAAATCAGGAAACAAATAATAATAATAATGACATAATATGAAAACTTATCCTAGGAGATACTCTATAATACTAAAAGATATTAAACTAATTCTATGAGATAATTCAAGATTATATCAAGATTCCTTGATACTATTTATTTCTATTATATTCTAACACTCCCCCTCAAGCTAAAGCTTATTAAGCTTTCAGCTTGTTACAAAATATGCCCTTGAAGAAGAAAAACCAAACTGCAATAGTATTGGGCCAGCGGTACATGACAGCTGAGAGCATAATCGGAAGGTGTCACCACATCAAACTAAACCAAATTGGACCGGTGTTCACTCTGGCAGCTGAAGTCCAAACTTGAAGATGCCACAACTTCAAAACAAAGAAGATATTAAGCAAATGCTCACATTGGCAACTGAAACCTACACAGGAAGTGTCACATCTTCGAAACCAACTTAAATAAGATTGAGACAGGGCTCACTCTGGCTGCTGAAACTCAAGCTGAATGAACTGATGATGTTGGCACAACTTCAAACAAAACCAACACAATATTTGGGCCAGTGCTAACAGGAACTAAAGCCCCAACTGGGAGAAGTACATCTTCAAACCAAAGAAACAATATTGGATCAGCGCTTACAGCAGCTGAAGTCCTAACTGAAGGTGTAACAACTCCAAACCAAACTGAAACATTTCATATGTGACTGGTGCCGATGACTCAACTTGGACAACGGGACTACCAATGGACTATTTCATCTATGATTGGGGCCGACGACTTGACCTTGACGGTGGTTGGACAACATGACTACCAATGGACTATTTCATCTGTGATTGGGGCTGACGACTTGACCTTGACGCTGGTTGGACAACGGGACTACCAATGGACTATTTCATTTGTGATTGGGACCGACGACTCAACCTTGACGTGGTTGGACAGCGGGACTACCAAAGACTATCTCATCTGTGATTGGGACCGACGACTCAACCTTGACGTGGTTGGACAGTGGGACTACCAAAGACTATCTCATCTGTGATTGGGGCCGACGACTCAACCTTGAGGTGGTTGGCCAGCGGGACTACCAATGGACTATCTATAGCTTGCCATTAGAGACTGATTTGAGACAAGACAAAAAGCATACTGGATAAGAGTGACTTGAACAGATGACCAACAGAAAAAGAGACTAATGAACAACATGAAATGATATATCTTGACATAAATGCAGACTTAGAGGGACAAGAATTGATATATCTTGACTAAAAACACTGAAACAATTAAAGACAGACCAAGAAACTGAATAGAAAATGACATGAAACCAAAGCTTCAGCGCATCACATTCGTAAGGACTTCTTGTACTTATACCACTAAAAAAAGGATAGACATCAAACCAAGCAACATAGTATACTACTTTTAATACTCTCTGGTAGTGGCGGATCCAGGATTTTAAACTAGGGTGTTCCTTTTTCTTCAATGATTTAACAATTGTACGATTTTACAAAAAAAAACAATGATAAAGTAATGTTCCAAAAAAAAATCAACGATAAAGTAATGTTCCAAAATAAAGTACCTTTTAATCCAAGTCTAATTGCATTTTCCTCTTTCTCATAGCCTGGAAGCGTTTGATGATATCTAAATCGCCGACTGTGCTAAAAACATCATTCTCCACGAATGTCACCAAACAATCATTAAGCCAAGGGTTGGACATCCTGTTTCTCAACTCATCCTTCACATACTTCATTCCTGAAAATACTCGCTCAACAGTTGCTGTTGCCACCGGTAATTTTGTAGAAAATAAGAAACAATTGATACAGAGAAGAAGAATCAGCTGAAATTGTTACCTGAGGAATAAAAAGAAGAAGAAGAACGAAAATCAACTGAAATCGTTAACTTAAATCACAGGTTTGAAGAAGAAGAAGAACGAACGAAATTGATACAAAGAAGAAGAAGAACGAAGTGGTGGCTGTGGTGTATGACTACGTGAAGAAGAACGAAGCCGCTGAAAAAAAAATCTAATAGTGTGTTCCCTAAGATTCGAACCCAGAACCTATTGTGTAAAATATGGGGGTATTACCATTAAGGCCAGGATGTTTGGGTGTTCCTGGGAACACCAAGAACACCATGTAAATCCGCCCCTGCTCTCTGGCCGGAACAGTTGCACCAAGACTCATATGCAGGTACACAAAATCACTTCCAGTTTTAAGTTTTAACACTTAGCACCTTGGGAAGGGAGTTCCACAAGTGCTAGCAACCTTCCTAGCACACATGGACTAAGTTGTACTGGACTGCATGTTACTGCCATTGACACTTGAACTTCAACCAGAAACAGCACTAGAATAGTGCACAAAGTAATGCTTGCTGTTTTCATTTTCAGCTGAGGAATGATAGGATGTTTTGTGTTTGATTATAGAGGATGATGAACTGCTTCTGTTCTGGTCCAAGAAGAAACACCGTACACAATTACTCAACAAGAAACTGATGTGCTTCTGAATATATTTGGAGATAACGATGAAAGAGAAATGCACTGTTTGAACGGTATCACGTATATCAAGGGACTGAAATTGAAAAATAACCACAGATCCGGGACCAGGAGAGAGAGGCGACACCGACGATGAAAAAAAAACCACCAGAGCGGTGGCCGGACGCGCCTCCACGCGCCGGTATGGCGAACAAACGTGAAACAAAGACGCTGACACTATTTACGCGCGTGATGGCGGAGATGGCAGCGGCGTTTCAGTGGTGAGCCGTTCTGACTGAGGCGGTTCTGACGGTGGTGGTGGTGGTGCATGGAGATTTGGCCTGTGTGATGGGCTTCCGGACTGAACAGTGATAAAAGAGAGAGAAAACGGAAATTGGGCCTAAACATGGACGAAAAATGGTCTGATGAAGATGCACCTTTGAACAGTTTAGTAGAATGGTGAATTATTGATGGTGGTTACGCTGGAAACGGTCGCCGGAAATATTTTCCAGTGGCGGCAGACGGTGGCTGACGGTGGTGGGTCTGCCGGAAACTGAAAAGACACGCCAGAAAGTTGAAAATAGCGGAAGAAAACAGACTGGAAAGGGTTATAGCAACCATGAAAAGAAATAAACTGAAAATTAATTAAAGGTGGTGCTGCCGGCGGCCGCCACCGGCAGCGGTGGTGAGGCACAAAGGTAGGTCACAGAATCAGAACTGGCTCTGATACCATGTTGAAATAATAAAGACTTGAGAATACTTTGATAATAGCTTGATTGATTACAAAAGACTAAACACTAATCCCTATTTATAGGGATAAATAGACTCAACCCTAAATAACTAAATCAGGAAACAAATAATAATAATAATGACATAATATGAAAACTTATCCTAGGAGATACTCTATAATTCTAAAAGATATTAAACTAATTCTATGAGATAATTCAAGATTATATCAAGATTCCTTGATACTATTTATTTCTATTATATTCTAACAGTAATCTATAATAAGGGTTACATTTAGTGAGATTATAATTTAGATAGCAGAATTAACTGTTGCTTTGTGTTTGGACTCATGCCTTAGTTATTGGATTGTCTATTCATATTTGCACTCCTTGAGATGTGCATAGAGTATTCAAAGAGTTTCAAAGTTGAAAACTGTTGAATATCCAAGTAAAACTGTAGTGCCAATAATCAAATTCAGTACTATTCATATTTTGTTTATCTATGGTGTTTTTATTTCTTCTGAATTACCATTTTAGTATAGTAGCTTTCTTGTCGAGCTATACTTATATGGAAATAGATTTCCTACTGTCAATGTGTCATGTAGTTTTTGATCTAAGCAGTCTAATTATAAGATACGATAAAATAACAGTTTCACAAAATCATTGTGAGCTATATTTTTTATACTCCAATATGTTACTGTGGGATTTATTACCCCCAATAAATTTGGGTCTTTTTTTTTTGAAAAGGCAAAAGGATTTTGTTTGTGTTGAGTATTTAGGGTATTCAAATCCTTCACACCAAACCACACAATCACCGGATGGACCAAAAAACCCAATTCGCCAAATGGTAAAACCTATATAGCTCTTATAATTTTGTGCACACTTTAATGGGTCGATACACCATTCATAGGAAAGGACTCGGCTTAGCCTTCTTAGTAACCACTTTCATGAGTATAACTTAATTACACATGAAGTCTCTTGAAGATCTACTATTTTTTTTGAGAAATTTTTCCCACTTATGATTTTTTAGATAGCCCAAAGGACCATGTGCAAAACCATAAGCAGCCCCTTCATAATCCTGGTTGGAAACCCATTGCCATAGAAGACTGAGAATAGTGTAGGGAGGTCGGATGGTAGTATGAACATCACCCTAAGCCAAAGGACACGTACATCACACTTAAGAAATAAGTGTCTCTTCGTCTCCTAGTGTTCCCCAAAAAGGACACGTGCATTAGCTTCAACCTCGATTATGACTTTCCAACGAAATATATTAGCTTGAGATGGGAGTCTGTTTAAAAGACTATGCCACACAGAAGCTACACCACTTTTCTACTACTTATCTGGTACACATGCCTCTAGCAACGACCAGGTAGACACAAGAAGGCTTTTGAGAAGCTGTGAATCATACGATGTACACACTCTTATTACTAGCCTCCCAAATCCACCTATCCTCTTCGATACTTATCATAAACGAGGATAGAAGAGCCAAAAGGTTCTCCATCAACTTCTCCTCCCAAACCAACATCCCTATCGTCCGAGAAACTCTCCAATTTACAAGCCTTGCCACCTCAAACTCTCATATCTACAATGTTGCACTCTTTTTAGTTTGGGATCGAGAATAGCCTTGGGAAAGCTACCCTAAGGCTATGTGCAATGGAGGTGTTTAATTGGTTTTTCAATAGTTGAATTGCTACAATGGTGCTGTTGAATTGACCGTTGAAAATGAGGTGGATTTAGTGGAGTTGAAACAATTCAACTTGTTGAAAGGAGAAGTGGTGGGGTCCGCGCGGTTGAGTGGGAGATGTGGTGGACGTTTGTGATTGGTGGAATGGGTGGTGGTGAGAAGCATGAATAGCTTCAGCGCGTGGGTGTTGAAGAAAGGAAGAGAGAGAAATAATGTGGGAGCTTCTGATCGGATATTCAGATTTTTGAGATTTTTATCTCATCTTATCTATTTGGGGTCAATTATTTCATAGTAAATTAATTTTTTTTTTATTTTTTCACCAAAATTCATCATTTTTTTCTCTATAAATAGAGACTTGGTTCATTTGATTTGGACACAAAAAAATTCGACATTTTTTCTCTAATTTTTCTATTTAGCCTTCTTTCAACTCTTGTTTGTAGCTCTAAACATCTTGTTTGTGAAATGGATCCCAACAATAACCCTTTTAACACCCAAAATTCTACTAATTACCCTTTCAACTACCCAAATCCCAACAACTATAGATTTCCAAATCAATCTTCCAACCAACAAGGTCCCCAAAATATACCAAATTATGGATTTCCTCCAAATTTCATCATGCCTTCATCTAATCCAAATTATCATCCATATTATGGAGGAATGATGCCATATTCATCTCAAGTACCCCTTGTTTCGAATGTTGGACTTGATGAACGAGATACATATGCTCAGCATTGGACAGATTATGATCAATCCGAGGCAAGTGGGTCTAGTACACCGGACCCATTCTCGACCGAGGTGCTACCTGCATTTGCAAATCATGTGCGTGCTAGATCCGTGATGCGTGATTCAAATGTACATCACGAATTGCAAGCAGATCTAGTCAAACACATATGGGCAAAGTTCGGAATGTTTCGTGATTAAATAGTTTGTTTGTGAGTTGAGTCTATTGTACTAATTAAGTTATGTGTGTGTGCTTATTGTATTGCATTTTAAGTTTTTTGAAAAATAAAATTAAAATAAATTATTAAATTAGAAAAAAATTAAAATAAATTATTTAACTCTTAATTATTTTAAATTAATTTCAATCGATAATTATTATTAAATGTAATCACAAAAACAAAAACATAAAAGAAAATAAGAATATGAAATAAAAGTGGTGGGGTAGGGTGTTGAATTTTATTAAACAAAACCATTGTAGTGAGTAAAAGTTGAATGAATGTTGAATTATTAGGTGGAAGAGAGAGAAGATGATGTGGAGTGTTAAAAAGTGAAAAAGAATGGTGTTGAAACTTAGAGGGTGTTGAAACCATTGTAAATAGTCTAAAGGAGGAATTTCTCACCCACTCGTCTCGTCATTCCGAAAGAGAATGGAAGTCATACTACTCACCTTCTTAGTCACTCGTTTAGAGAACCAATCCTGATTAAGATCCAAACCAATGCCCACTATATACATATATCTTTTCACCACATAGAGGAGTAATAAGGAGGCGTCACTCCATTAAGGTCTAGCTTATTGAAATTTCTCCCACACTTAGTTGTGAGAACTTCTTTCCATGGAGTACCCTCCTCATTCACTAGCAACCTCTGCATCCATTTTCCCAACAAGCTGGGGTTAAATAATTGGAGGTCTTTCCCCCGTAGTGCTTAGGGCTACAAATTTCTAACGACTTAACCCAAGGAACTTTATCCCTACTACATTTTTAGGAATGACAACTAAAAAATTGAAATGTCATTTTGGATTGAGTCGATAAGCATTTTACGCCCCCCAAAGCTTCCATACATGTTTCCCATTCTATAAGGCGTAATCGCTCGCAGTGTTCAAGTCCGAATTCGTGTATTTTACTAGTTCTTAATCTATTTTGAGTCTGTGAAAAACTATTAAGTCCAAAGTAAAAGATTAAACATGGGTTGATCACATTTTTTTGATATACTAAAGAAGTCTTATAGAGTGCGGGACCAAAAGCCCCACTTGCCTCACTGGATATGCTTCCAGTAATGAAGCCATGAAAAGGAACACTACTACTGATAAAATGTACTCTTCCTGCTGATAGTATTAATACTTGATAGGTGTAGTAACGTAATGCTTATATTCCCTATTTGGAACAACATTTCTGTATAAAATTGCTACACATAATAATATTGGAACATTACTCTCTTTTCACCTCACCTTCTTCTTGTTGTACATATTAGTCAATTCATGCCTTTGGTCAAAGAGAAAAGTGCACGAATATACCCACTCCGTTACTACCTCGGATTAAGAACATAAATTTATAGCCAAAGAAAATATGTAAAGCACTTTTCTAGCAAAGGGAACAGTGATCTTTTATACATATGTTCATATAATATCCTTCATCAATCTTTAACTTTTCTTTATATTTTCTTTCTTTTTTTTCTCTTCAGGGAAGCTAAGTAGAAAAATATTGTTCTTTCCTTTATGCCTTTTGTAATGGTAGATAGATTCCTAACTAGAAATCCACTATCGATCAACTAACATATTAAACTAAAACAATGTATTCATATAAGTGTTACAAAAACTCTGAATCTTTTTATATGTATGTCTGAACAACCCTTTTGGGCTTTTACCTATATAACCTTTATTTCACAATTCTATTCCGTTTTTAAAGGGAAAAAGAAGAAGGAAAGTTGGGTGTTTCATTGTTTAGTGAATTCAATACACCTGCTTCTGAGTGAAAGGTATATTTCATTGGTCAATGTTCAGTGATAACAAGCTACCAACACCATGACTAGTTTTGATCATAAAAAACTTATGTTCTTTCTATATACCAATAAAGCGTGGGAGTGGGAAATCACTAGAGAAATGGAAGGTAAAGAACCTCTCAGTGCTTGACCATGTGTATACGTGAGAGAGAGAGAGAGAGAGAGAGAGAGAGAGAGAGAGAGAGAGGGGGAGGGAGGGAGAGAGGGCACATAAAAATAATAACATGTCACTGCATTGACTTCAAGCTGTAAAACTTAATTCCACCAACCATGGTCAGTATGGCAGTGGAATTGACCATATAGTTAAGGTCCCCACTACCTAACACTGCACAGAAATACACATGCATGGGGTGAGTGAAACACAAAAGAGGGTAAAAAAACCACTGAAGCAAAAAAAAAATTATTTACCAAAATAGCACCCTTTTTAGATTATTTACCAAACTAGCACACATTCAAAATTCAGACCAGAAGTCGCCCCCACAGAAAACGACTTCTGAACTGGATTTTGGAAATTTTTTTGCTTTTTCAGTTCAGAAGTCGCCCCTAGGGAGACTTCTAAACTGTGTTTTTTTATTTTTCTTTTTTTCTATATTAATTTAAATAAATTTAATTTAATTAATTTAATTAAATTAGAAAATTAATATTGTTAATTCTAAATTAATTATAAATATTATTGTGAAAAAAAAATTATCGCTATAGAAGAAATACTTAAAAATTATTTACCAAAATAGCACCCTTTTTAGATTATTTACCAAACTAGCACACATTCAAAATTCAGACCAGAAATCGCCCCCACAGAAAACGACTTCTGAACTGGATTTTGGAAATTTTTTTGCTTTTTCAGTTCAGAAGTCGCCCCTAGGGAGACTTCTAAACTGTGTTTTTTTATTTTTCTTTTTTTCTATATTAATTTAAATAAATTTAATTTAATTAATTTAATTAAATTAGAAAATTAATATTGTTAATTCTAAATTAATTATAAATATTATTGTGAAAAAAAAATTATCGCTATAGAAGAAATACTTAAATAAACAACACAGTTCCCAGAAATACACCATTAGAAAATACAAAACAAAACGAGACGAAAACATAATACAAACTACTTAGATGGTCTGAAAACAGGACGAATCGAGTGACTTCTTGCTACTGCAAGTCAAAACGTAAACTCGTTTTCACTTTTGAGGGATCTGAGTTATTGGAGGTATATGCCTTGAGTTGGGGCGGAACAAAACGTCTGCTCCAAGTGTTCTTTTACATAGAAGTGACAACTTTGGAGGGATCTTTTTGATGTTCAAAGATGGGTTTGGGGGCATTGGGGTTCTTTGGTATGTCTTGGGGTTTCTGTGCGCTTCCACGTCCGGTGAGAGGGGCACTAAGGGGTCACAAGGTCGAATTCAAAAGGACAGAGATGCTCGAAGATAGTTGATTTATTCACGATATGGTACTTATTAATCTGCCATTATTTGGTAGCAAGTTCACCTGATTCCAATTAAATAGTAATTTGACATATAAGCTGTTTAGATAAGATACTAATCTTTGGGGATTGTATGGACGCTTAGGGTGATGTATCTCTCGTTGGGGAGAGATGTGTTAGATCACTGTCCTTTGGTACTTAGGTACTCACTAAATGGTTGGTTGCCAAAATCGTTTAGGATCAACAATTATTGATTGCATCATAAGGATTTTCGAGATGTCTCCCCTAAGTGTTGGTTTTCTTGTGCTCTCTCTGGGTGGATAGGGTTCTTTCTTAAGGAGAAACTCAAACCTCTAAAAGATAAACTTAAGAGGTGGAATACGGAAGCATGTGGGGATATTGTGTGGATTAAACTTTTAGTTGAAGAGATTGATGTGGCCGACCTTAGGATTCAGAAAAAATTTAGATTCTACAAACATACGGAGTTCGTTTCTCAGTAATTGGTTTGGTCAAACCAAAAATTGATTTCGTGGCAAAATACGTAAAGTAAAATGCTAGACAATGTGTTTTGGGTTACTTTATCGTTCGGAAAAAAGTTTAACTGTTCAGATATGTATAGTTTGTCCCTCAATAGCCGGTTTACTAAAAAATGGTTTCATAACAAAATACGTAAAGTGCGATGTTAAACAATGTGTTTTAGGATACTTTAACGTTCGGGAAAAAATTTATATGTTCAAATACTCAATAAAATGCTACAATATTTATGTCAGACTGCTGCTATAATGAAGCTTTTGCTCCTTCAATGTTCAACACTTTTTTAGATAACATATCTCTCCCAAGGTCCCTTCAAAATCCATATTGCTACTTTGGGAGATATTTCTGATCGCCGTCGTCTTCGTGTGATGTGTAACCAACCACTATCCCTTCAAGTGGAATTTCCTCACCAACATGCACATCAAGGAAACCCTAATCATCCTATTTTCATTAACTTAGATAATTAGGTGAAGGATGAAGCTGAATTTATGTTTTGCTATCTTTGGATTATGCATCTTATGTCTATTAACTTCTACTTAAAATTATGACTATTTTTTTTCGATAAGCAATGTTTCATTGATTAGAGCAGTGTTTTAAAAACCGAACCAACTGGAGCGGTTGATCCGGTTAAACCATGACCCGACACCTTATACGGTTCAGTTATTTCAGCGGTTCAAAGCGGTTTTATCTGGGTTTGAGCAGTTTTAAGCGGTTGAACCATGGCCCAGAGGTCTCACTGGTTCAATGTCCGGTTCAGTTTTCAAAACATTGGATTAGAGCATTAGGGATGCTCAAAACCACAAATACAGGGTGGATTCAAAAGTTGTTGATACAGTTAAGTGCGTTGTTCCACCACAGCGGCAGTGACAAACTAGAATTTCTACCCACCCCGAATACAAACCAGCACCAAGATAAATACTTTATATGAGCTACAATCGATTCAATCTTGGCAACTTCCTGTGTAAAGCACAATAAATTTGTCTAGATTATGTCTGTACATTTTAACTTAGCTCTTAAGCTGGCAATTGTCTTTTTTTTTCTATTTAAACATAGCTTTTTCTTATTGCAATTTAGCCAATAAATTTTTCTACTTCCACAATTTTGTATATATACTAGAGCTTTTACCCTGTGCAACGCATAGGTCAATGCGCTAGTTTTCACTCACCCCTTAGATTTTGGGACAAGAGGAATGTTACCTATGCCCTACGTTTGGGGGAGGGGGGATTCATACGTAAAAAACTTCCTTCCGCCTTAAATATAAGCATGAAAGTTTATGTATTTAAAAATTAACAAAGAGCAAAAATTATTCTTTCTTAATATGTTAAAAACAAAAAACTGTCTTTAAAAATTTGATCATACCCTTTAACCACTCCCATAGTCCCATTATTCTTGGCATATATAGCAATGCTGCATCAAACCTAGGGAAGTGCCCTTATATTTTACTTTTGTTCTGCAAGTAGTGCCTAAATACACAAATGTGAATTTTTGTTTTGTTTATTTGTCTGTCGTCCCCAAAGCCAATACTTAAACATTGACTAGTCAAACAAAGCTAATGTGGGCCTTCCATCATAGAGGTTTCCAATCCCAATATGCAACAGCAGTAAAGACGAATTTTAGGTTTCCTGTGTAGATCTTGGTCTCCAATACGGACAATGACCCAACTAACTATTTAACGTTTCTTACCTTAAATTCTTAACATATACACGTGACACGCACCCATTAAACCATATGATGACATCTACGTCCCTTTATAAAAAAAGTTGGATAATTTTTTTTGCTAACAAATCTAAACAAAGAGATGAAGTTGATTACAATTTGCAATTCCGAAAAACCAATTTACAACGTTGCTAATGTGAAAGACTAAGTTGTTCAATCCTATAATTTCAAACACTAAATTGAGTATTTACTCGATAGAGTACTAGGAGTGTCACGTGAACTGTTTATTATATTATTATTCATTATCATTCAGCCATAAAAAAAATATATGTATTGATTCTCTTGTAAAATGAGAAGTTAGGAGATTCACATGGACAACAATTATAACTTCTCAAATATTACAAATTCTTACTTGTCACTTTGATATGCTATGCCTCAACATTTGTTTCATCATCAAAATTTTCTCTACCAACCGCATCTCTGCAGTATTTGCAGCTGTTTTCTGTAATAATAATAATCTGACTTGCTATAAACAACACCTTATCCTTAAATTAAATTCCTATCCTTATTCATCTCCAAGACAATAACTACTTCATTGAGAATAATTCCAAGAGCTTCCAAGACCAAACCAATCTCCCATTCAACCAAACTAAATGAACTTTGGTTTTGAGAGAAAATTCACATCTCATGACTTAGAAGGTTCATCTGATTTGCTCCTTTTAGTATTTGGACTATTGTGTAAAGAATTTGGACATGACCCAACTGTTAATTCATCACTCTTGTAACTCATGCATCCACCATCTAGCACCCTTACAGGACTTTGTGGCACCAATGTTGCTGGTTTACCAGCAACCTTAATCAATGACAAATCTCGTATCAATTCAACACATTTTAGAACTCTCTCCTGCAAAATCAAATTGGTCACAACAATTCACAGAGGAAACATGATATCAAAATGTGCCGGTGCAATCAGAAACTTGTGCAGTCGTGCATTCAACAGATCTTGTCCATCCAACCCTGATCATACGGTCTAAATTATAACTTTATGTTTTATATCTGTTTTAAATGTTAAAAATATAGACGTCTGATCAAGATGGAACGGTCCAGATCCATTGAATGCATGACTGTGCAAATTTTCCGACTGCACAAGATTCGAATCCTATCAAAATGCTAGTCATCAATTCAACTATGACAAAAGCAAAAGTGAATTCGTCCTTGCTGCAGGGGAGCCCCCAGCTCACCTTCTTTACAATGAAGAAATCAGTTATGGACTTATCAATTTCTTGTGCTGGTAATTCCCTTAAAACAGAAACTGCCACTGCTGCAGCAATTTCAGAAGGCTTGAATTCCAAGAAGTCAATGCCTGCAATTGATTTTTCCAACAAGCACACTTCAAACTCATTACTACTCAAGAACAATATAGTACAAAAGGACAACATATTCAGAGTAAACTAATGAGAATACCTCTGATTATGCTAAGGATGAGCTGCACTGATCTTGAAATGGCTGAAATGGACGACGTCTCGGGATGCTTCTCGCCGGTGATCTTAGCAATGAAGTAGTCTATGAATGAACAAGGAGTTAAAGCTCTCATTTTCCATCCCAATGTGGTTAATATCAATAGTTCCATTTTTTGAATTGTTTTAGCTTCAAATACAAATTTTGGTTCTCCAACCTGTCCATTATTAATATCAATTAGAAAATTTGATGGTAATGAAACAAAATCTATGAAGCAAGCACCGACACATACACATACACGAACACCACACACAGAGACACTAGCTTTAATTTGAAAAATACAAGTAAATGAAGTGTCTGTGTCAGTGTCTGACACGATACATGTCGGGCACCAGACACGTCTTCAACCAGAAGTGTCGGTGCTACAGAGAACAAAATCAAATGTAACAACAATGTAAGATTGTATGATTATACTACTATACCTGCAAGTCTACAGATTGAGGCACTTTAACTTCTTCCATTTTAGCAGCAAGTGATAAGCATGCTACAGCTAACAATTGCACAGTCCAACTTACACCTCTCTAATTATACCAAAAGAATGAAGCCAGAAACAACAATTAGAGACTACCAAAAAGAGATCAGAGGTATAAACCAAGGAAAACACAAAGAAAACCTTTTGATATTCGATCTTACCGGTAATTCGTAAACCGATAGGAAGCGATCCAAGTAGTTCACAGATAGGCAAAGGCTCAAAGGTCCAAAACCACAATAAGCATGAGCCTGTAATTCACTAACCAAATTACACAATTGAAAAACAAGCAAGAAATTTCATTGCAAAAGCAAAAGCCAATTGAGACCCCATTGAAAAAGACAGACATTGCATAGAATCTGATTTTTATAAGACAGACAAAATCCACAAAACCACATAAAAATTGACTCTTTTGAATGACTAAATTCCCAATTGAACCACAAACAAGGTAAGAATCCCATATACATTAGAAGGTAAAAACACCAATCTTTCAAAGTGATTTGTTTATCCATGTCCATTGAATGAAAATGAAAATGAGAACTTTATGGGCACAAATAAATCAAAATTAAATCAACAAAACCCCATTTGAGAAACTAATAAACCAACCTTCCAAATCCAATCAAGAGCTTCTCTTCTAACACTCAAATCCAAATCCCCACTACGAAGCCTCATCAAGTAATCATTTCTAGGCAAATGTTCCCTTTCCCTTTCAATCATGCCCTTAACAATTTCCTCACTTTGTGTCACAAAACACATAAAAGAAACCGATCCAAGGTTGTATAAATTAGGACAATGATGGTCGGAGGAGTTAAGGTTTATGTGGTCCCAAGAAGGTGAGATTACAACACCATTAACAAAACCATTACATTCCAAATCATCGTCATCATCAAAACAAGTGCTATTATTCTCAGAACAGAGAAGGTTAGAGGTTGCACTGTCAAAGCTCTCAGCCATTGAAAGAGCTTTAAAAATGGAGGAACTTCATTAAAAGGGGTAGTAGGATTTAATTAAAAGAATAGAACTTTATTGATGAGGGAAGCCATTTGAGACTGTTTGAGCATGGAAGGGTTGTGTGTGAGAGAGTGGTGAAAGGGATGAGCTTTATGTAGGAAGCGGGTATGTGCTTTTAGGGTAAAACGTGAAAGAGAGAGAGAGAGATGGTGGGTAATGGTTATGATGGTGTGTGTATCCATGGACAACCAAGACCCAAAAACAAGGGAAAATAAAACACACCAAAATGAATTTTTTGGTCATGATGGGTACAATAACAATTAGTGGTGTAATAATTTTGTGAAAATAGGAAATTTTCAAAACATAAAAAGAATGTTATTGAAAGACTTATCTAATTTTACTTTTTATTATATAAATCTTTCTAATTCAATAAAAACTTGAAAAATTTTAATGTTTTTTTACAAATGCAAAATTTTAATGTTCATTAGTAAGCAAAATTTATTCAGAAAAATAGAAATAAAATTCTAATTATTAATTTTAAAGTATGGATACTTATTTTTTTTAAAGTATGGATACTTATTTATTAATTAGTAAAATTATATAAGAGTCATTCAACTTTTTTAATTTGGTAAACAATTTTCTTGGATTGTGTCAAAGGGTGAATTGATGGGTATGAAGAACTTTCCTCAATTACATGAACCATTGAAACTTTTCTCTTTTTTATGTATATATTTTGTAATTTGTATTTTTATACAAATCTAAATGTATTTTAAATGTCATTCCTTATTCTCGAACTTAAATCTTTTTCTCTGAAATTTTTCAAAGGATAAATCATATTGATTGCTTGAACTTATTGTATTTATACAAGTCAAATAGTAAACGTGAATTAATGTTTTTCTAGGGAGAGATTTAGGGAGGAAATAAATAGGAAAAATGGTATTTAGTTTCGAAAAACATTTTTTAATGATTTTTAATATGTGCAAAACAAATAAAAAATGCAAAATTTCACATGTTAGAAAAATCGAATTAATTTATAGTAAAATCAATTAGTATCTTATTAAAAAACTATAATATTTTTATTTGTTCTTGAATAATCAAATTAATGAAAATTATATGTTTTTCCCGTCAAATGTATCAATAAATATGTCTTTCATTGTCGGTTTACTTATTCCTCAAATAATTGATATGAAAGTTAAATTGATTAACAAAATGTACTTTTTATATGTCAAGAGGTTTTCGACACACTCTTGTGTAGTTTGGCTTGTGATGGGAGTATTGGTTCGCAGCACTTGGAGGATCCCCTGCTAGTATTGTACAATTGTTGCATGCTGATTGTAATGGAGTTTTTACTCTGAGAATGATTTCAGAGTAACTCGTGTTCTTGTTTTTTGGCTGTTTAGCCACTATCATAATCAAAAAAAAAAAAAGATTCAGACTAATTTGGAGTTCGATCGGAAACTAATCAAAGTCTAGGTCCAAAATTGATTATAGGGTGAGACCCACAAAATTATTTATATTAAGACATCAAAAGCGATTCTACATTTATCATCCAAATGAAATAAATTCTTCTAAACTTAATTTTAAACATTTTTATAGGCTTAATTTTAAACATTATTACCAAACAAAAACTAATTTTTTTAAACTCAATGTTTTTATAATCATTTCTTTTGTAATAGATTATTTAGAATAAATTCAATCACAATCACAATCTGAACCAACAATCAAAGTAAAATTAGATAAGTCTTTGTTTACATAAGTTTTCAATAACATTCTTTTTATGTTTTAAAAATTTCCTATTTTCGCAAAATTATTACACCACTAATTGTTAGTTATTGTACCCACCATGACCAAAAATCCATTTTGTTGTGTTTTATTTTCCCTTGTTTTTGGGTCTTGGTTTGTACAAAAGACAAAGTCATGAATATGAACCGCAACAAATTTATAGTGAGATCTTTTTATTTATTTATGTAAATCAAGGTATCTCCTGCGCGCGTAACTGGAGAGACTAATCTCTCGAGATACTCAGGTCCATTTAAGGGGTTGACCTCTTCCACCAGGTATTTTTCCATACGCACCGGTCAGGGATTGAACCATTAACCAAATGTTTAAGGAGCTCAAGTATCTACCACTTGTGCTATACCTCGTTGGTAAGTGAGATCTTTTTAAGAATAACAACAAATTTGACCAAAATAAAAAGTTAATAAAAAAATTAGAAGTATTTTAAGTCTAATTAATTTTTACAAAATTAAACAAAGCAAAAGTAAATATTAAATACATTCACAGGATTGATTTATTTGGCTGTTGAATTAGTTAGTAGCAAAAATTGTATGTCGAATTAATACATTGGGCCTAAAAAAATAATTACGAATGAAATTAATACTACTATTGAATTTAAAAAAAAAAAAGAGGTGAGCAAGGAAGCCCCAATACTCTAAAATAGGCCACGTATCTATATCCGACATGTATCTAATACTGACACGTGTCTGATACGTTGGGATACCTACCCATGGAGTATCTTGGAATTTTCATTTATTTATTTAAAGAAAAAATGTCTCGTACGTGGGGGATAAGCGTACGATACTCATAGGATACGGCTGGCTTATCAGGATACAGCAGATTTATACGAATACGCATTCTTTTTTTGACAACCACTGCGACACATTTATGAGTGATTTTAATTTATATCCTAAAATCACACTATAATAAAATATTAAATATTAAAAGGGGTTACTGCATATGTCAATTAGCAATGTTTTCTTGGCTTAAATATACGTTTGGTATCTGCAAATATCACAATAATCCACTTTCGTCCCTGCAAAAAAAAAAAATTTAAAACTGCCCTTGCGAATACCAAACGCTTCTAGTTTGGTCCCTGCTGTTAGTTTTAGGCTAACACCGTTAATGGATGCTGACGTGGCTGACAATTGGGATGTCAGGTTGGAAAACAAGAGCTTATATCATCATCCCCTTCGTTCCTCTTTCTCTGAAACGCTATCATCATCCCCTTTCTCTCTTTCTCTATCGTTCTTCTCTCTTCTTCTTCTTGTTCGTTCTTCTCTATCGTTGTTATCTGTTCGTTCTTCTCTCTCTGTTCTTCTGTTCGTTGTTGTTTCTTCTCCAATGGCAACAAGCAAGTCATTTTCGAATGCCACTTCAAGGCAGGGGCTAGGGCTGCTCCCTGCTTGTGAATGTGGAGATGCCATGCGATTATGGATCTCAAATACAGCTGAAAACCCACGAAGGAGATACTGGAAGTGTCTTAATTGGGGGGTAGGTAAGATTTAGGTTTTTTTTCCTTCTCTTCCCTTTTTTATTCTGAATCGAAGCTTTATTCTTTGATTGTGTGCAGGTTAGAACAACCAGCTGCAAATTGTTTGTTTGGGATGATCAACTAGATGTTGATACAATACCCATGATGTCAGTGACAGCTTCACAGTCAATTCCAGAAAACATTAAACATGTAGGGGCAGCAACAACAACAGTATGTTGTCAATGCAAATGTGGTGACATATTCAAGGATTGGGAGTCAAAGAAAATTTCGAAACTGAAGCTAAAGATGTTAGATGAGAGAAAGCAGATGAAATGGATGCAAGGGATTCTAATCTTAGTCATTGTGTATGTAGCATATTAGAAATTTGGGTTGGTTTAGGAGGGATTTAGTTACCAATCCAATTATGTTTAGGAAGTTTCTTATGTTCTTGTAAAAAAATGAAGTTGTTTATGTTATGGACAACATGTACGTTTGTAAGGTGAATGTTATCTATCAATGAACTGATTCTATTTACCAATTATGGTTGGGTTTTATTTACCAACTCTATTTACTAATTTTGTTGCATCAATTCTATTTAACAATTCAATGAAATTGCTGCATAATGCCTTGAATAATTTAATTGGAACCTGAATTGAAAGTGAAATACTAAAATACCAAAATAGATTACATAACACATTGGAACCTGTTCATAATTCATACACAGACAGATTACATAACACATTGTCAACCCTACGAACGCGTGCTCCCATTAAGACTATGAACGCGTACGTGATTTGACTGCGCACATGATGCACCCAAATAATAGGATACACGTACGGTTTAGGTATAACACGCGTAAATTTTTTTTTTGGAACTCTCTTTTTTTAAAATAAAATAAAATGAGTAACTGTCGGTTAAAATTTGATGTTCACAGGGGTTGACCTCTATTTATAGAGTTCGGTGGCGTTCCCTAGCCGTCGGATTAGGCGACTCGATCTCAACCGTTGAAGCTTCCTAAACCGTTTAGGCACGCTGCGCGCTACAGTCCCCTGGATTGGGTTGGGCCCTTTTTGTGTAAAAACGTGTGCAAGTATACACAGTCCAACAAGTAGTATATGATAAGAAAATATCGTTCCCACGAGGATTGAGGTCTAAAATGTGCTTAATTTGGCTAGCAATTTAGTGAGGTAAAAATAATAGACACAAGTTTTTGAAAGCATTTTAAACAACAAATTAAGTAAAAGGGTGTGAAAATCAGTATTGAGAATGAGTTGGAATGTGTTCACTAAGTAACTCCTTTCTAGTGCAGTAGTGCTGCGTCTAATGCTGCAGCAATAGATGTTGTCGCAATAGTTGTTGTTTTGTCAAACACTTCCACTAGGGTTTCTCTACAAGAATCTATGTCTAGACCCTAAATAGGTACTCCCTAGGCTACTCACGCACCCACAGTGTTCATCTCATGGGTTTTGCCCTCCTATGTCTAGGGTTTAAGCAAGAAGCATTAAAGTGTCATTTACTACTTACTATCCATGTTATCTTTTGAGATCTATTCATAAACCATTTCTGAATTTACGAATTTACTTAAGTTAGATGGCCATACGTAATTTAAGATGGAAATATTAAGCTCACAAAAGATAAATTGCTAAAACATCAAACGCATTTCATCAAATGAATTAAAAATTCATTACATAGATCCCAACATTCCAACTATGAGTATTTAGCTCATAATGAGCAAACTAGACAAGAAACACAACTCAAACATAATTGTAACAATCATATTCAAGAAATACAAGATAGGGATTATACTAAGTGAGAAGATCCGAAGATACACTCCAAGAAGAGAGTCTCAAGGAGAGGGTTCAGCTCCCACGTAGCACAATCAACAAGTATTGTGGCTCCTGTCGTTGCTGCAACAATCATTCTAACAATGATCTTCGCAAGTTTGGTAATGGAAGGTAGCGTAGGTAAAAATGGTGGAAAGCTATTTCTAAACTTTCCTTTTCGGACCTAGCATCACATGAATGAAGAAGGAGGCTCCCTTTTATAGCTCTAGGGTACATGATCCAAGAAAACCCTAAATTTGAGGCGCCTTTTGTCCTTTGTGTGCCTAAAAGTACAAGTGCCCAAGAAAAAGTAGAATATTCCCTGTTCAGGTGCTGGCACTAGCTGGACGTGCTCGTCCTTGCCATTACAACTGTCATTCGCTACTTTTAGCGCATCCCATCCTTTTCTCTCATCTTTCGCATAAATGCATTGTTGTGGTAACTGATGCTACATTAATTGAACACACAATCAAAGCACACAAATAGGGCACCTAAATGCCAAATATTAAGAACTCAGGAATGCAACTTTCTAAACTTAAAACATAATATTTACATATGCTAACTTACTAATTACATGAGAATAAACAATGAATTAACCTTAAGAATGCATAAATAACTCTTATAAATAAGAGTTATCAGGCTTGATGCCCCCAGTCTAGGGCATTTCGCGGCTCGGCCGCGTTAATTACTCGCCCTCCCTATTCGAGGGCGGTCTCTTGTTCTGTGAACGCGTGAGTTTTTAGCTGAGCGATCGTGTTCTGGCCGAGCCCGGGCCTTCTCTGGGTCCTTATCTTGAAAGTTCGATTGTGTTTTCTGATTTCGCTATGAACAGTTCACCGGATCTCGGTCCAGGTTGATCTCGCTCGAAGGGGGTGCGACCTTCTATTGTGGCCGCTTCGACGTGTAGCTTGGGTCGTCCAAGCATGTCCGACCTAGCATGAAATTTTCTGAGGCTCGGCCCGGACTTAACTCGTCCCACAGGTTCGTTCGAGGCTCATTCGTAGCCCGCCCCTTGGAGCAGTTTACCGGATCTCGGCCCGGATCGAACTCGCTCGAAGGAGGGTGCGACCTTCTATTGTGGCCGCTTCGACGTGTAGCTTAGGTCGTCCAAACATGTCCGACCTAGCACAAAGTTTTCCGAGGCTCGGCCCGGACTTAACTCATCCCACAGGTTCGTTCGGGGCTCATTCGTAGCCTGCCCCTTGGAGCAGTTTATCGGATCTCGGTCCGGATCAAACTTGCTCGAAAGAGGGTGCGGCCTTCTATTGTGGCCGCTTCGACGTGTAGCTTGGGTCGTCCAAGCATGTCCGACCTAGCAAGAAGTTTTCCGAGGCTCGTCCCGGACTTAACTCGTCCTACATGTTCGTTCGGGGCTCATTCGTAGCCCGTTCCTTGTGTCCAAGTTATCAAATAAACTCAAAGCGAACATTTTAAACATAGAAAATGTCTCAGTCTCGCAACCCATTTGTTACACGAAGTCGATTAAAAATGACAAGCTCGATTTGAATTAGGGTAGTTGTCGCTCATGTCAGAGCCAGATCGGGCAACTAGGTCGACCACATTGACTTGGTGGCCACCGAGTGATATGTCTGCAGCTTACGAGGTCCCTTGAACCTCTGTACTGCATCATTAGATCGAAATAGTCCAAGTGGTTGTCGGGGTACCTGATCCCATCGTACATGTTCAAGACCGGGGGTTTCACTAGGGAAGTCGGGATAGGAATGGGCCCATGCGGGTGCAACCACCACCCCTTCGCCGCGGAGACTGACTTTGACACCTCCCCCGACGACTAGGAGAGCGACGGTGCCTTCTGGTGGGCGAGTTACTTTTTGACCTTCCGGGTGAGTTTGAGGAAGCGAATGACGAATTGTGACCGGGGGACCCTTCTGGCCAGTAGGTCGAGTCTGATGAGGACGGAGGTGTCTGAGGGGGCGACCTCGATCTTCTCCGCGCCCTTCTCTTGGGCGGGGAGCGGTGGACAAGTTGCCTCCTGGACGGGGATCGAAGTCGCCTTGAGAGCGTTCTTCTTCTGAGAGGGGATTGAGTTTCATTCTGGTAGGGGTACAGGAGTAGCCACTACCCGGGCCGAGGCCACTTCTCTTTCTATCTGTGTTAACTGCTATTCTTGCTGCGTTAGCATTTGGTCTCGGTCGTTAAGTAAGTTCAATAGTTGTTGTACTGCGACTGCGGGTATAGTGATGTTCGCCTGAGGAGCGAGATCAGGATGAGCGACGGGGATGGTTGCCTCCGTCGTTACTGCGATGCCTTCTAGTGTAGGCTGTGGCTGAGTCGGTATCTGGGCCCTGCTATGTAAGCGCGGGGCCCGTCTTCTGGGCGGTCTGCCTCGAGGGGCCATTTCAGGAGAGGAGATGAAAAAATGAAGAGGTGGGATAGCGCCTGGGCTCCCACTGTGGTCGCCAATGATCTGTACCTTAGTCGCCCAAGGTTTAGAACGTGTTGATGCGAATCGCTCTAGTGGGACGATGAGGTCGCAAGCAGAGCCGGCGGGTGTACCTGCAAAGACACTCCAATGCCCAAGTTAGGGGGAAATAGTCAAAGCAGGGAATATGAGATGAGATAGATTGTGTGTACCTTTTTGTGAGGGGGTTGACCTCTATTTATAGAGTTCGGTGGCGCTCCCTAGCCGTCGGATTAGGTGGCTCGATCTCAGCCGTTGAAGCCTCCTGAGCCGTTTAGGCGCGCTGCGCGCTACAGTCCTCTGGATTGGGTTGGGCCCTCCTCGAGGATTGAGCCCACTCCAGAACATATTTTATTGGTGATTTTGCAATTATGAGCACTTTTAAGACTTTGTAGTGCATGTTTAAGACTTCTTATTCTGTTGTACTTTTTTGTGGAATTTTTTTATTGTGTTGTACTAATAACAATAATTCTCAACTTTGTTATGCACTTTTTATATGCTATATTTTATTTCTAATTATACTTTATCTACTTTTTATCAAAAATTAAACTAGCATATTTAGATCCATCCATGCTATCTTATACAGATCCGTCGATACTAGCGCACTCCGTGCATCGTACAGGTAACGAGTCTAGTTTTATTATAAGCTAATCCAGTTTTCTAACATGTTAAGGATCATTAAAATTCTACTTTTCTTATTATTTTCCAGTTTTTGAAGTTATTTCCCCCCTATAATTTCTTTCTTCCCACAAAGTAGGAAGAATGGTAATAAATAAGGGATAAAAGTAAATATTCAATAGTGTAGGTAAGAAACTCTAGGGGTTGGCCTTGTGGAGCATAAGAGAATTTATATTTCAAAAAGTATCGAGTTCAAATCTCAATTAGTCCCCCTTAAGGTGAGGTAAATATAATTTCTATCGTAAGTGCTTAAAGAGCCCGAAAGTTTTTCATGCCTTGAAATGGGGCATCATCCCCTCACCCTAAAATTTCGTGCACCAATTTTTTGGTGCAAACAAGGGATTTTACATCGGTTAAAATGGATATTTTACACTAATTAGAACACCCATTACACCAAATGTCACATATTTGCAATGGTTGTATTGAAAATCGGTGTAAAAAATGTGACCTTTTTACATGTCGTGAACTATTATGGATGCTACTTAAAGTACCATACGGAGTTAGATAGTGGACATTGAATGTATTTCACTGTCTATTTTTTAGATCCTCACTCAAGGCTTCACTTATTAGACTATTATTATTATTACGTGAAATAATAATTATGTTTGAAGTTCGTCACTACTATCTACTTCTTCATAGGAGAATTACGCATCATCAAAACGAGCGACTGCGCGCGAAGGCGGCGTCTTGTAAAGTTTTTTGGGGGTCGAAGTGGCCCACCAATATTTTTTTTTTCTCAATCGAATATCCTATGCATGCAATTGTAGAGATTAACCTTGAGCTGGGTAGGATCACAATAGGCCCACCAATATTTGTTTAAAGGTGCGTTTGATTTACTAAAAAGCAGGGGACTAGACTGGACAACTCCAGTTGCACCCTGTTTGATTTGAAAAACTATTCTTGGTACCAGACAAAATCCCAAATTCTTGTCCCTCACAAAACCAAAGTATAACTTTCTTTCCCACAATACAACTTTCTATCCACATAAAAATTACAAAAATAATATTTTTATTTCAAACTCAATAATTTTTTTCTTTCCTATCTCTCTTCTCTCTCCTCTATTCTCTCTTTGCGTCTCTCCTCTTTGCTTCTCTCTCTCTCTTCTCTATCCCTCTTTCTCTCCTCTATCCCCTCTCTCTTCCTCTCCCTCTCTCATATGTCATTCTCCTCTGTTTGTCTCTCTCCATCTCATCTTCTATATATTTTCTCATATCACGACCCCTCCCCCTCTCTCTCTCTCTCTCTCTCTCTCTCTCTCTCTCTCTCTCTCTCTCTCTCTCTCTCTCTCTCTCTCTCTCTCTCCGGCCTCTCTCCTATCTCAATCTTTTCTCTCCTTTCTCTCTCCCTCCCTCTACCTCTCATCTCTTTAATATTTATTTTCTCATATCATCAGGGCCGGCCATTGGGATGTGTAGTCTGTGCTACCGCACAGGGCCTCACCGCAATCTAAATATTTTAGGACCCCAAAAACGTATAAACACGATATATATTATTTCTGTGCAGTCAATTGTCTGAATTCTTTCAGTGGTGCAAGGGTGAAAATGTTCTGTCATCCGTTATAGTTCCTCACACGTCCCAGGCTCGAGACCCAACTTCGTCACTTTTTGATTTTTCCCTCCTTTCCTTTACAGTTTTTTTTTTTGGTAAACAAAGTTCCTTTTTGATTTCGCTCTTTTTGATTAGAATTAGATAGCATTGTTACCATCGACTTGGATCATCTCCTTCCCACTAACCCTGCATCTCCCTCCATCCTCTCTATCTCTCTCCTAATTCCATTCTCTCTCATTGTCATTTATTATTTTTTAATCATTTTCTCTCTCCTCCCACCCTTATATTTTGTGATGGAGAGGAATGGGGGAAGGAGAGGATCCAAACACTTGTTACCATGGCACCTTTTCTGCACTTCCGTGTTTCTCTTAATTTTGCTTGCCTCCATTTTCTTTCGCGTTCAATTGATTTAGATATAATAATAATAATAATAATAATAATAATAATAATAATAATAATAATAATAATAACAACAATAACAACTGTGATTTAATTCTATTTGTAAATATATTTTTGCCTATCATTTTCTAACCGTTCTTGTTCGCTTCATTTTTATATAAATAATAGACTAAATAGCACTTTTGGTCCTTTATCTTTGCTCCAGATTTCACTTTGGTCCTTTATCTTTTTTTTGGTCCGTTTTGGTCCCTCATGTTTCGTTTTTGTTTCATTTTGGTCCCTCACGTTAGTTTTGACTAACGGACACCATGCTGGCAGTTAACTGCTGACGTGGCGTCCTCACACTACAAAAAAAGAAGCCATTAGCGACGGAAATTAGCGAGGGACTAATGGTCCCTCGCAAAAATTGGGATTAGCGACGGAATTAGCGAGGGAATAGGGGTTGTCGTATTTTTGAGAATTAGCGACGGAATTTTAGACATTAGCGAGGGAATTTCCGTCGCTAATGGCAAAATTAGCGAGGGAATCTCAGTTCCGTCGCTAATTTTTTTACTTTTCAGATGATGGGACTCAGTTGCAGGGGTTGGTAAGTGCACAGGAATTAGCGAGGGACAGTTCCCTCGCTAATTCCCTCGCTAAAGTTAACTTTTCAGATGATGGGACAGTTCCCTCGCTAATTCCCTCGCAAATTTTTTTTCTTTTTTTCCTTAAATCCGTTTACACTCATCTTTCTCACTCACTCACTCACTCACTCACTCACTCACTCACTCTTCACCCTTCCTCTTCCCTTCCTCTTCACCCTTCCTCTTCCTCTACTCTCCACCACCACACAACCACCACCACCACCACCACCATCATCACCACCTCCTCTCACACTCTCCTCTCTATTCACTCTTCCAACACCACCACCACCACATACCTCCTACCACTCTCACTCACTTTCTCTTACTCTTCACCACCACCACCCCACCACCACCACTCTCACTCCTCTCTCTTACTCTTCACGCCACCACCACCACCACCATCACCCCCTCCTCTCACACTCTCCTCTCTCTTCACTCTTCCAACACCACCACCACCACATACCTCCTACCACTCTCACTCACTCTCTCTTACTCTTCACCACCACCACCCCACCACCACCACGCCACCACCACCACCACCACGTGTAATTTTTTTTTGAAAAACTGCAGTCATTAGCGAGGGAATTAGCGAGGGAATATCCCTCGCCAATTCCTACGCATTTACCAACCCCTGCAACTGAGTCCCATCACCTGAAAAGTTGCAGTCATTAGCGAGGGAATTAGCGAGGGAAAATTCCCTCGCTAATTAGCGAGGGATTCAAATTCCCTCGCTAATCCCATTAGCATTAGCGAGGAGGGAATTAGCGAGGGAACCAGTCCGTCGCTAATTCCCTCGCAAATGACCATTAGCGACGGATTTTGGTCAATTTGCGAGGGAAATGTCCGTCGCTAATGACCAGTTTTTTTGTAGTGTCAATTTATTAATGACGTGGCATTTTCTTTTGTTTAAATAAAAAACAAATTAACAAAAACAAAATTAAATCAATTTCCAACAATCTCCATCTCTTCCATCGTCCAGCAATCTCCATCTCTTCCATTTCCAACAAAAATCAATTTCCAGCAAATCAATCTCTTCCATCTCTCTTCCAGCAACACATCGTTCCTCTTCAATCTCTTCCATCTCTCTTCCAGCAACATCAATCTCTTCCATCTTCTCACTGGAACCTTCGTTCCTCTTCTCACTAGAACCTTCGTTCCTCTTTCGTTCCTCTTCTCACTGGAATCAAATATACCCCCTTCTCACTGGAACCTTACGAATTGAGACTGAGAAGATGAAACACGATAAGGGTATGAAGCAGATCTGGAACATCGTTCCTCTTTCGTTCCAATTTCTGTTTCTGAATGCAGCGACTTCAAAACCCAGATTTTCGTTTTCGTTTTCCAACCCCATCTTCAACCTCATTTTCGTTTTCCAGCAACTCTGTTTCAAACCCAGATCTAGAAAACGCATCCCCAACGCATCTCTCCCTTTCCCAGATCTTCTTCCACCCCTTTCTTCTTTCGTTCTCTCCCTCTCTCGTTTTCTCTCACCATGTCTCTTTCTCTCTCCTCACAGCGCTCTCTTCTCTCTCACTGTTGTTGGTGGTTGTTCACGGTTATGTTCACTGTTGTTGGGGGTTACGGTGATGTGGGGGTTCTGGTTGTTGTTTACTGTTGTTGGTGGTTGTTGGCGGTTGAGGGGCGGTGCACGGTGGTTGACGGTGGCTGACGAGGAGAGAGATGGAGATTGCTGGACGATGGAAGAGATGGAGATTGATTTTTGTTGCTGGAAATTGATTTTTGTTGCTGGAAATTGATTTTTGTTGGAAATGGAAGAGATGGAGATTGCTGGACGATGGAAGAGATGGAGATTGTTGGAAATTGATTTAATTTTGTTTTTGTTAATTTGTTTTTTATTTAAACAAAAGAAAATGCCACGTCATTAATGAATTGAGGACGCCACGTCAGCAGTTAACTGCCAGCGCGGCGTCTGTTAGTCAAAACTAACGTGAGGGACCAAAATGAAACAAAAACGAAACATGAGGGACCAAAACGGACCAAAAAAAAGATAAAGGACCAAAGTGAAATCTGGAGCAAAGATAAAGGACCAAAAATGCCATTTAGCCTAAATAATATTTTACTAGTAATATATAAGTATTTATTAATACCTAACCTGCATAAACAAATTACTTAAGTAATATATAAGTATTTTACTAGTAATACTTAAGTTGCATAAACAAATTACTTTTTAACCCAGAGCGTGGGGTTCATTGGTTGGGGCTTAACCTTCCTTAACCAAGGGTCGGGCGTTCGATCCCTGCCTTGGGTACGGAACAGCGTTAAAACTCTGGGCCAACTATCCTGCCCCTCGAGGCACCTACAATGAGCAAGGGATTAGTCACTGCTGTCCGTGCGGTGGATACCTGGGTTTACCCAATAAACAAATTACTTTTACATAAATTAAATATAAAATATTTAATTCATACCAAATGCTTGATAATTTGTTTTAAATTAATTACAGCTTTCAAGTTTCAATTTGCATTTTAATTCGTATTTCTATTTGCTATTGTTCCTCGTACGTTACTTTGTTAACTTTTTCCCTTTTAAATTGAAACTATTTTACTTTTGGTACTACTACATAGGAAGAGGGAGAATTTGTATGTCTATTTGACTAATGTAGCAGACCGACTGACGGTTGTGAAATTTTCTTGCTCATCCTCATTCCTATCACTACCGGAAAATGAAATTATTGGATTTTTTCTTTCTACTATACCTCCTAAGATTGGAAAGTATGAATCTGGATCAGTGGCGGACCTAGGACCCTGGGCCAGGTGATGCAAATTTTTTTAAATACACACATCATTAAAAATGTAATGAAAATAAGATTTTAACAGATTCATAACTTATGTTGTAGTAGGCCAACACAAAATAAATAACACTAAAAAGAATCAATATATTCACAAAATAGCACTAAATACACATACTACCACTGTTCACACCTGAGAAAAAACACCACACACATCAATATATTCACAAAATAGCACTAAATATATTCACAATATGTAATCGTTTGATGTTATTTGGGTTCGAGCACCCCTAGTGTCCCGTTAATAAATTTTTGCTTATCTAAAAAAAACACCTGAGAACCAATATATTCACAAGATTCATAAATACACATTAAATAGCGCCAAAAGAATCAATATATTCACAAAATACAGAACAAATTTTTTAGTCTACTTAGATAAAATGACAAATAAACACCACACACATACTACCACTGTTCACACCTGAGAACCGATGTCCCCATGTCACTGAAATTGCCAAGGCAACCAACAGTGAGGGACATCCACAAAATACAGTATAGATTCAAATTAAATAGACTAACATAATCATAATAAATTAAATAGCACTAACACAAAGTACAAATTAATTAATTAGCACTAACAAAAAGTACTAATTAAATAACATTAACAGAATCAAAATTAGAAAAATAAGAACAAAAACTGATTCAAGCAAAAGGAAAAACTTTTTTAAAATAAAATATGTGAAAGTGTAAGTGATTATGAGTGTGATGCATTAGAGTGGTACAAAATTAGGGACTTTGGTGCAAAACTTGAGACTTGGGTGCAAAGAATATTTTTCAGGGTGTGCGCTAAAACATTTTTTCCTAAGGTATTGGTGCTAATTTTATTTTTTAAGTGGGTTCGCTTAACCCCCTCAAATGTATGTAGGTCCGTCTATGATCCGGATATGAGAAGCTATGAAAAAGAAAAAATTTGAAGAGTCCACTCAATCTCAAACAGGGCCCATCTTCTCTTTTCCTCTGCCCCTCTCTCTCTCTCTTATCTTCTCTCTTTCTTATATTGCTTTCACTATAATTTTCTAATTATATTATTATATATGTTATATAAAATTATTATAAATTGCATGAAGAGAATTATAATAAATTTTTCATTTTTTTGCTTTTGCTCTCCAGTGTTCACCAAATAGTGTACTGGACAATATGTTGTCCAATACTGTACTGTTCAGTACTTACCTGTTTCCAAATCAAATGGATTCTAAAGAAATATTACCTTTTATATCTTGCATGAATCTCTCTCTCTCTCTCTCTCTCTCTCTCTCTCTCTCTCTCTCTCTCTACGGTACAATTAAAAAATTATAATCATGATAAATAATAAGTTTTATGAAAACGGTTAAAAATAGTTTTCTCTATTTATACGATAAAATTAAAAAGTAACTTTTGAAAAAAAAAAAGTATAAATTTATTTTCGATGTTTATCAAAACACATATCAAGTTGTTTTATAACTTTTTTTTTCATGTTTCCGTCCATAGATATACTAAGTTGTAAATATATTTACAATTTTCTACTTGTTTAATTTCTTCAAAAGTTCAAGCTAATATAGTCTATTTCAATACTCTTACTCATTTAGGAGGGTACGCAGATTGGATTGGACGGTAGGGGCGGATCTAGGATTTTAGAATAGGGTGTTCCTCAGTGGCGGATCCAGGACCCCGGAGTCAGGGGTGTCAAATTTTTTAAATACACAATTTGCTAAAAATATAATTAAAAACAACTATAATATATTTAAATAAATAAATTATACATTTCATAATGACAGTAATCCCCCACTGCTGGTTGCATTAACAAATTCAGCAATATGGGGACACCGACTTTCGGGTTCCAACCCAGATGTGACCGTGCGATAGTGTGTCTGTAGTGTTTATTTGCCAAATTGTCTAAGCTGATAAAAACAACTAAGTAACAGGAAGATGCGGGATGTGATTTACTAGGATCCACTGAAATAGCATATATTAAAGGTCCATAAACTCCTCTTGTTGGTATGCCAGTGGTTCCTTTTCCAGCCCAGTAGAAGTGAATCTTCAAAGTATGTTCTGTGACACTAGCATTAAAGGTCTTCACAATTTTGTGGTGTTTTTTTTTATAATAAAAGTGTGTGGTGTTTGGGTAAGTGAAATTTGGGTCTTTGGTGCAAATGGATGCAAAATTTGAGTGTTCCTTTTTCTTCAGGAGTAAATAGGGTGTTCCTTCAATGACACTAAGACAAGATGTATTACCACCAAGACAGAATATTTGGGGTGTATTACCACTAAAAGAGGATATTTGGGGTGTTCCCGGGAACACGGGGAACACCCTCTGAATCCGAGGATATTTGGGGTGTTCCCGGGAACACAGGGAACACCCCCTGAATCCGCCTCTGTTGGACCGGCTTTGGGAAAAAACTATGTGAAGTTTTTTACAACACATAGACCTCTCTCAAACACCTCATGGCCCCGGATACATCCACACCCTCCAAACAAAATATTTAATTACATCTCACAACACTCTAAAACAAGAGTATAAGAGAGAAAAAAAAGTCAAATACAACTTAACGTGTTTCCGACTGGTGCATTTGTAAAGGAAAACTTGAGCCTCTTTATATAGCATTGGCCTCCCTCTTCCTTCACATAACTAAGCATGTGGGACTTTTTCAAGATGCTCAATTCCAATCAACTCCAACAATCTCCACATTGATCGTAATTGATACCCGAGACATCTTTTGCTTTCATTGTCTAAACCGACAATCATAGTTCAAAAGAATTATCATACTCCACCGTAAAGAGTATACTTCACTTGAAGCTAAACCGCTCCAAGAATTTCTCCATGCCGATCTTCAAGATGCTCAATTCCAATCAACTTCAACACTTAGTACTTTGGGTGTGGATCCATAGTGTAGTTAGACTTCAAGTTAATGGTTGAGATTGAGAGGGATTATCATCCTCTCCATTGCTTTTGAGGGTTTCATTTGGAGAGAGAGAAAGGAACACCAATGGTGGTGGGCCCTAAACTAATTATTATAATTAATTTAATTGTAGGTCCCCACCATCATTGCTGTGTCTTTCTCTCTCCAAATGAAACTCTCCATTTCTTTTGAGAAATGGAGAGGATCCTAACCCAATTGAGAGGATCCATAATGGCAAAGTTAATCAAGATGAGTTTGGAATCGTCCGCTCACAATGTAGGTAGATTCCATCTCATTTTCAAAATTATGCAACTAGCACATAAATGTGCATACGCACGGGTAGTATTATGGTATTTTCGTAAAGTAGTCTCAAACAGAAATTGTAATATAGTTATCACTCAAATTATAATATTTAAATAATATAATTATTAGACCATTAATTGAAAATGTATTTTAAATAAAAATAAATTATATGGTAACATATATTCTAAAAATAAATTTGAATAGTAAAATTAATTTTAAGCGTTCTTAGTCAAATATCTTTATAGTAATTTTAAATAAAATCAAATATTTAATAACATTTTATCAGTTAGAAAATTATGCCAACAACATGTAACGTTTCTCGTTGTAACTCAATAGCATAATATAAAAAATAATTATTCCAGAAATATTTAACATTTCTCATCTTGACTCATAAAATATAATCATTTATAACATTCCACTGTAGGAATCAAAAATAATGAAATTATACCACAAAATGTAATTTATACTTGTTGAAAATCTAAAACAAATATATGAATTTATTATTTCACAATATGCAGTCTTTCTCATCGGGACACAAAAGAGAAACAATGATTTATAAAGAAAATATTGAATTATAAAAAATAAATAGATTTATAAACTCACAATACAAAAATAGTTATACTATTAACATATAATTGTTTCCCGTTGAGACTTAAAAATAAAATAATCATTTATAAAAATAAAGACATTCATGGAAATAAAATATAATTGTTTGGACAAATATAATATTTTGTCATTGGAAATCAAAAGTAATGAAATTTAGCAGCAACATCTAAAGTACATCTAAAGAATCCCTTCAGGTTTGCTATTATAATAAATTTAACTGTAGATCCCACGATCATTGGCATGTCTTTTTCTCTTCAAATGAAACCCTCCATTTCTTTTGAGAAATGGAGAGGATCCTAACCTAGTTGAGAGGATTCATAATGACATAGTTAATCAAGATAAGTTTGGAATCGTCCCGGTTGAGAGGATTCATAGTGACATAGTTAATCAAGATAAGTTTGGAATCGTGTCAGCTCACAATGCACGTAGATTCCATCTCATTTTCAAAATTATGCAATTAGTTTTAGAAAGGCAAACAAAATCCATTTCTTGTGCCATGACAAGAGTATATAAATTTTATTCTAGTTCTCATGATTTTTGAATTTATTTCTACTTGTACTACTAATCAAATTTTGAGGAAAATGCAATAAGTTTGTTCTTATTGTGTAAACAAAGAGCATTTCTATTATACTTTAAATTTAAAAAATATTCAAGTCCTTATTTAAACAATAACGGGAACCAACAAAGGTTGGTCCAAGTGGTAACTGGACTTGGATCCCACCCCAAAGTCTCGGGTTCGAATCTTGGGTGTGGCAAAAACTCTGTTGGGAGGGGGAGAACCACACAGCGTAGATTAGTCACCGGCAAAGACAGTGAAAACTACGCACCAATGACATGGTAACAAAAAAAAAACAATAACTTGAAACTATCCCAAAGCACAGTCCGATAGAAAAACACAAGTATTATGTAGACATTAAAAGCGCGATTTAGAACTCACAACACTCCAATTTCTCATCCTTATTCTCCTTCTTCCCGCCCATTTGTTTGTCATAGTAAGGACCCAAAAAGATGACAACTTGAAACTTATTCCGATTTGATTGGAAAAAGTTTCCCAAGTGGAATTCTAATTGAACCCATATTTATGGCAATTGATACCTTACAACCATGAAACCCATTCCCCTTACTTTAATTGAATCTCCCTTTCATGAATGTTTCTTTCAAATGGAAAATATAAAAGACGCATGCTCTTTCCTTTTCAAACTTTAGCAACACAAATTCCCAACCCTTTTCTTCTCCTACTCCTAGAGATGCTCCCTCTTTTCCCTCTCTCTCATTAGATACTCTATCTTTCCATCCACCCCTTCTATGGGGTTGTCTCCCAAAAATTCCCCTTATGGACATATATGAAATACTTTATAGTAAATACCAAATCACGTGTCTCTCACTATTACACGGGACATCGGCTCCCAGGTTCGAACACGGGTGTGACCAGTAGTAGTGTGTGGTGTTTATTTGTCATTTCATCTAAGTAGACAAAAAAAAAATACCAATTCACGTGTATTATCAAATTTAATACCACCCCTTTATAGTTGTTAGAGATCTATATATATGCTATGCATGCTCACTATATGTCAATACATCTATTTGGATTTCTATGGTATGGGCAAGGTGGTCCAGAACTAGTCTTATAGTATTAATAATTTGCTTAACCTTGTAGATCCATTCTCTTTATAGTATTTCCTTCAGCACAGATTAAAGGCTTGTAATTACTGAAAGTGGACAGAACATAAGCCATAGCATTTCATAAGCACTAGTTTGGAATACAAAACAGAATCTCTGTGTCTTTGCAGATAAATGCTATCTCACGTGTTTCCCTTATGCCTTGCCACTTGTGAATAAATATATAAAAAAAAAGAGATTAAAATATCATACACTACGACTGAAGAATAAAAGATATTAATCATGTGCTACATGTTACAGTGAAGAATGAAGATGTAAGATGTGAAATTAATTGTTAATAACCAGTCAACTATATGTTACACATTTAAGGCTCTAATAATTCATATCATATACATCATCGTACATATCAGATGCTCTTGTGAGTACTTGAGTTGTTTGTCTGTTGAAACATCAATTTTTGTTACCTTGATGACTTTCTTGTGTAAAGATTCCCCCTCTAATTGGCATTAAGGACCTAAAATCCACGGTCAGAGACTCAAAAGCGTGATTGCTTTGAAGGGAAATTATGATGATCATTCATTGTCCTTGAATGAGGACAAACTTTTTCACTTGGTAACATCAGTGATTGATTTTGGGTTTGGTTTTCAGAGACCACTTAGAATTAAGTTCCCGCTATATATATAAACGGATCCAATTGGTTTACTTTGAATGAAAGAAGCTTTTCTGATGTAACATCAATGTTCCATGTGAGATATAGTACTCTTCTTGGAATATGAGTTGCTTAGAGTTCTTATTCTTAGTGAAAAATGATGAGGTTTTCTACTTTGGTTTTGGGGATTCTAAAGTGCCCCCACCACAAGGAAACAAAGTCCTATTGTACAGGTAATGGTAACTTGCAAGGACTTGGGAATTTGGGGGATGGGGTGGGGTGGGGGGAATTGAATTGACTATGACCAACCTTTTGTTGTTGACATGCTTGGAAATATGATTCAAAAATAGAAAGAACAGACTTAAATTATGTGCCTTGAGCCAGAGAGATGATCGATCAATGAGAATCCAACATTTGGTGCTCTGCAATTTTCATGTAGTGTAAAGAACATCTACAATGACTTCTTATCTCTTAAGAGTTAGAATTTAATAGGTACTCCCATTGTGGAGAATGAAAAGTGGTTAACTATTGGGATAGAAGTATCGAAGAAGAAACTCTCTCTCTCTCCTCTGACGCAGGGACCCACACCTTTACTTTTCATTAAAAAAGCTAATAAAATGTTATTAAAGGGACCTATTTAGTAAATTTTGTTGGGGTTCTGGGTTGGAGAGATAAAATTCTTATATAAGTACTACTATTAAAAAGTTATAAAAGAGTGATGTGTACACACGTAAACTCATTTAAGTATTCAATCGGGGGTTTTCTACTGCAGATGCTCTAAGGGTTCAAACTAATTAAAAACACTCGTTACCATGGTTAAATCATTCTAACATGCGGGGGCGGCTACTTGCCTATGAATGAAGTAGTCATTGCTACTCCAAAAGTAAAATAATAAGTTAAAATTTGGTATACTAAAAAGGCATCGTTACCCCATAGTTTGATGATGTCTTATTATTTTTTACCATCTAGCTAATTTTCCATCTCCTTTCTATTACGGCTGTTCCTTAAAAAAGTCTTTCATCTCATAAATTCAAATTTATAATAATTTGGTTGTGTTTTTTTACATATAATAATTTGGTTATGTTTTAAGGTTACTCTTATTTGTTCTTTCACTTTTATCTTGGTATGTTTTAGAGTATAAAACTAGTATTTGATGAAATTTTTCTTAACTATTGTTTCTATCTAAACTCATACTCACTTCCTAATAAAAATTAAGCGAGAAAATCTATGTATTTGATCTAAATTAAAACCAAATACAGACTTTTTACTTATATTTTGTTACGTACGAAGTAACATTTTTTCTGATCACTTTTATTGAAGTTCATTTTGGCTATAAAATATTTCTCTATTATTTGGCCCCTTCTTAAAAAATTAGCTAACTCCGCCACTGTAGACATGGATTAGGATATATTATATAAGAAATTAAAGGTTGGTGCTAGTTACACCCTTGACAAGGTAATTATCTCAGAAATTAAAATTGTCCGAGTTACAAACATGTAAACACTATAGACTAATTTTTTTATAAAGTTTGTCATTTTTGTTTTTGTAAGTCTTTATTATGCAAAACGATTTACTGAGATGGGCTAAAAAAGTTGGCAAGAAAAAAGAAATTTTGGTTGTCTGAAACAACAATAGAACATATAGAAGTTAAGATAAAGTTAATTCTTGGTTGTGAAAGCAGCAATAAGTATGGACCTTGGAAGAACCCATTACTTTTGAGGGATACATGCACCAAAATAGGTGAATGTCCCTTTTATATTGAGAGGGAGACCCATGATAGGTGGTAGGGGATAGAATCTACATATAACATGTGTTTTGAATAACCACGAGTTGGAGGAAACATTGATTGGTTATTCTTATATTGGTATATATGCTATCTTATGAAGAGAAGACTTTACTAGATGACATTACAAATTCCTTTTTTTTAGGAAAGCATTCTATCAACTTTTGGTACTATTGATGGCCATTATATTTTTTTATATAAAAATATATTCTTTTTCTTATAAAGAGAAACTCAATGCATTAGTTGTATTGAGATGAGATTTAAAACTAAAATAAAGTAGTTTGAGGTTTTGGCGATTCATTCGATAAAATTATAATTAGGGGCCTAATTTTTAAAATTTGAACAGGGCCTCCAAATTGTTTGGGACGGCCCTGTGTGCGACAAGTGTGAGAGGAAGGGTTGAAAAGGAATAGATGGTGTGAACTGTGAATACATGTTATGGTGGGTTTTGAAAATTATAATTAGGATTGTGGTCTTTTAGTCAAGTCAACCTAAGTGGCGGATCCAGGACCGGGTTGGGGGCATGGGTGAGGATTTTGATACCCGCGCTACCCTTGAATCCAAACCTAAGCCACTAAATATATATTATTCATTTACTATTTTACTTTATTATTTTATGTTTTTTTATGAAAGAACCAGAGGCCCAAGGGAACAAACAAACTAACGGATTACAGAACCCGCAGGCCCAACACCATCACAGTCAAGGAAATGGACTAAAAAGTCCAGAACATCAACAAAAATAACATAACTGCCATCACAATTATGGCTAAACTTAGCCAGTCTATCACCCACACGATTTGAAGCTTTGTTCTCCTTCCACCAGCTTATCATGAAAGCATCTCCACCAACCTCGAGAATATCACGCACCAGCAACTGAAGAGGGTGATTAATGGCGCTCCCTCCAATAATCAGATCAATAGCTTCAGATGAATCCGATTCCACTTCCAACCGATGATGGCCCTTCCTCCAAGCAATACGAAGACCACTGAGAATTCTCCACAATTCAGCTTCAAGGGCTGAACATGCATGAAGCCACGAGAGAAAGCATAGATGAAGAGACCCTGTGAATCACGAAGAACCCTCCCGCAACCAACTGATCTACCATTAGAGTGAACAGAACCATCACAATTCAGTTTCTAGAAACCCTGAGAAGGAGGCAGCCAATTATCGAAAGAGATCACGGGAAACAGCTGCATCTGAGGGTGAAGAGTAGAATCACGCCTCAAGTCGTTCACTAATTCTTCAACATGGTGTTTTATCTTAATAATTGAAGTCTGGGTTGAGAAAGTCTTCTGAGCAAATACCTGCTCATTATGGTTTCTCCAAATCCGGTCAAGAGTCACAACAAATAAGATGCTTTACTAAGGTTCTTCTCCTACCCTATCTTGCTGTTTAAGATTAATTTCCATCCAATTTTTCTGAGAATTGATCTTGAAAAAATCTCTTTGATTTCTCACTTTGAGGCACGACCAAATTGCAAAGCTTGAACGACAATCTCTGAATCGGTGGAAAAGGGACTCATCACCAGTGTTACAGATCGTACCAGTACTAGTGTTGGCCATCAATCTTCTATGTCTCTCAACATTTGTAAGCACAGTTTCGTGAGCCAGCTTCCAAAGAAAGGTTCGTATTCTTTCGCTTCCTTTTCACTTCCATATGTAATCAAAATTTATACCTAAATTGTTAGAAGACACGTCTATCTGAGTAAGGTAGGCTGATTTGGAGGAGAAACTCCCATCCGGAGTAGCTCCCCAAGTATACTCATCTTCATTAAGTAAAATAGAAGGGGGAGGGTAGTCAATTATCTTCTGAATCACACTCTCAGGAAGAATATTTTCAAATAAACCCCAGTTCCACTCCCCATTGTAAGTGATGAAATGCCTCGTGGAGAGTTTGGAATCCTCCTCATTAATGGGGATAGAGCTGTAAGTAGACAGAGCATAACAATTAGGAAACGGATGTCCCCCCCCCCCCCCCCCCATTACCAACACTCCAACTAAGATTCTTTCTGAAATCCTCCCACATGTTAATCATCCCATTCCAAAAGTTAGAGCCTTTCCTATTGGAATCCATTTTAGGAAAAGACCTCCAACCACATTTATACTTGCTACGAAATAAAAAATACCAAAGATCATCTGGGTTTGAACAGAAATTCCAGAGCCCCTTCATCAAGAAAGCAGCATTGGCAGCTCTAGTTGATCTAAGACCTAAGCCACCATGACTCTTAGGTTTACATATTTTGTCCCAACTTAAGAGATGAATAGTCCTTGTGATTCTCATCATCACCCCATATGAAGTTCTTTCACTGCTTGTCTATCTCATCACACGTGCCTCTAGGAATAACACTAGACCGCATAACATAGACAGACATAGCTTGCACCACAGACTTAGCAAGAGTGACTCTTCCAGCAAAAGAAAGAGTTCTAGACTTTCAGGAACTTAACCTCTGTTTAACTTTATCAATGACATAGTTGAAGGTGTTGAGCCCAACTCTCTTGTGAAAGATAGGAATTCCAAGATACTTACCAAGGTCCTCAGTCAGATGGAAACCCATAATATCACAAATATCCTTTTTCAGCAATCTAGGCACATTCTTAGAGAAAAATACTCAAGTCTTGTCTTGGCTCGCCTTTTGCCCAGAGCTAAGACAGAAATTATGCAGAGTCTCTTGGATAATCTGGGTTTTCTCCATGGAAGCCTCTGCAAAGAAAATAACATCATCTGCAAAAGCTAAATGAGTTATTTTGGGACCCCCCCCCCTAGAAATTTGAATAGGCTTCCAATTACCATCTTCAACTTCCTTTTCAATGGATTAGAATAGTCTTTCAATACATAAGACAAATAGGTAAGGAGAAATAGGGTCTCTCTGTCGGATCCCCCTAGTTGGAGAGAATTTCTCTAAGGCTTCACCATTCCAAAGGACTTGCATGGTGGGAGTGGTGATACAATGGCAGATCAGGGACTTTAATCTTGTAGGCAAACCAATGTCATAAAGGGTATCTTTAATGACGTCCCAACTCAACCTATCATAGGCTTTCTCAAGATCTATTTTAAAGGTCATCCACGCTTTCTTACCCCCTTTGTTTCTCATGGAATGAAAAATCTCTTGGGCTATGATAATATTATCATGACTGTGTTGGGGTTTCACGAGATCGCCATCAGGATGACATAACCTCGGAGCGGAATAACCCCTTGCCAAGGAACACGTAAGCACAAAATTTTACAATAGGTTCATGTGTTTACCTCTTGAAGCGAAGAGGAGACAACGGGGATGACCACCAGCACCACGAAATCGCAGCACCTCTACTCAGTCCACGCAAGTGATCACCTTCGGAGTTCTGTGCTAGCAGCTCTAAGAGGAAGGAGGCGCCAACACTTGTGTGTTAGGGTTTGATGTAGTACATCACTTATGTACTCTTCCACTATATCTTGGTGGGCCTATTGGGCTTTGTACTTTACAAGCCCGATTCCTTTCCCCTCATTTGTTTATTTAATTAAATCAGATTTAATTAAATAAATCTCCGATTAATCACTTTATGCGTGTGACCCTATAGGCTTCCATTAAATTGGCAATAATATTAAATTAATATTTACATATTATAAACAGTGAGTGGTATCTAGCAATGCGTCACTGCTACCCAATTTATGGCATAATCGATGGTCCGATTAATACCTTCCTGCGACCACAAATTACCGTGACGTAATTGTCCCTTCATCCAAATGCCTTAGTTGAACACAAGGCATAATTAGTGTCATCCTTGTTATGTTCAACTATTTGTTTCTCGATTCCCGAGTATACGTCCAATCACTAATGGGCCCCAATATCTCATATTGGCCCATTAAGGCGTGGCCACGCATATTTCACGTATCGCTCTATCGAGAGGCCTGAGGCATAACTCCTGTTATGCAGGAGGGATGAATCCTATCTACATCACTCACACCCCTCTACATGATTCTTTGCAGGCCCAATAACCACCGTTATGATTGTCCTGTTACAGACAATGTTTGATGGCCTTAAAGCCTACAACTCTTCATGTAGGGATCGTAGTGACTTCAAGTCGAAGGACTACTCACAATGGTCGCATGAGAATAACTAATGACACTTGCATAACTATTATGTAGCATTCTCATAGCGGGCCAATCCAGTACAAATATTACTCCTAATGCTTATACCTATGTGAAGACTTGATATCCCATATCCATGACCCGTGAGATACGGTCATCAGTCCACTCACATAATAGTCCTAATTAACAGTAATACTTGACTATGGATACTTTAAGAATAGTGTCTTTATGTTTAATGGGGTCTCACGATTAAGTCACACTTAATAATCCATTAAACAGATCAACTATTCTAAGGACTTTATTATGTTCTAAATAAATCCACATAATAAATAAAATGCCTCATATCATTATATAAATAATAATAATAAATGTCATGATTCAAAATAATAACCAAGGAAAAAATGGTTGGCCTCTAGGGCTAACTCTAACAGACTGTGCCTCTTTGGAATAAAAGAGCACTGAGCTGGACCAATGATACTTTGCAAACTATTCCTAAGCCTGATAGTGATAAGCTTAGTAACAGTTTTATAAGCCACATTACATAAACCAATAGGACGAAATTGTTTCATGCTGGTCACATTATCCACTTTAGGAATAATAGTCAAGTAAGTAGCATTATTATCCTTAACCTTCCAAGGATTGCTCCAAATATCATTAATCAATTGACAGAAAGCAGGACCAATGATATTCCATTGGCTATGGTAGAAGATAGCTTGATACCCATCCGGACCGGGAGCTTTATAGGCACCAATACCCTTAATAATTCTGCCAATTTCCTCATCTGATAGATCCCTATCCATATCAATAATCATCTGCTCTTCCAAAGCTGGAAAATGACCAGATAGTACATAGGGAGTACTAGTGTCACTGGAATAGAAGAGATCTTTAAAATAACTAGTGGCAGATTTTCAAGAGCATTAGGATCAGTGAGCCAGGCCCCCTGCTCATCCTGAAGAGTCGTGATATGATTTTTCCTCCTTGTAATAGCAGTCACACCGTGAAAATATTTAGTGTTTCTGTCCCCAAACTAAACCACTTAGCCCTAGATTTTTGGAACCACAAAATATCTTCTTTAGCAAGGATATCCTCATAGGCTTCCCAGGTGGTTTTCTTAAGGTTCCGAAGGTGATTATTCCACCCACGAGTCAGTCTTTCTCTAAGTCTCTGAGCTGTCTGATCAGTTTCTTTTTTTGAGTAAAAATGTTGCCAAAAGTCTCTTTGTTCCACTCTTTCAAAACACCTTGTAGTTCAATCAACTGTCTAGGGAAATCTGACAAATTGCTCCTCCAATTATCAACAATGAGCTGGTTAAAGGAAGGGTAAGTAAGCCAAATGGCCTCGAATCTGAAAGGTCTCGTCCTTCTATTGTCATATCTTCTATGATCAAAAGTCAAAAGCAAAGGAGAGTGATCAGATTTCAACTTAGGAAGATGGATGGTAACAGATGTCTCAAACCTAATCCTCCAGTCAATATTGCAGAGAGCACGATCCAATCTCTTCGTAGTATTACTTCTAGCCCCGGTAAACATATCACCATTGAACCTCATATCAATCAGGTTACAAGTATCTAGAGTATTCTGGAAACCACTCTCAATAGGCTGGGAATGAACCATAGTGGGGCCAACTCTTTCATATTCATGTAGAACAACATTGAAATCACCTAGGAGAGACCAAGGCCCATCCACCTCAGAGTAAATGTCTTGGATTTCATCCCAAAGGGATTGACGAGGAGCATTATGAGGACTTCCATAAACTATAGTAAGAAACCAGTGAGGAGAATTAGGAGGACAAACTTTCATATGCACCAACTGGTTTGTATCTCTAAGAATTTGAATCTTCCAGTGGCAACTGTCCCAAAGAAGCCAAATACCACCGGCTTGACCTCTGGCATCTTTAATAAAGTGGTTCTCAAAACCAATTCTCTTAACAATCCTAGTAGCTCTCATTCCACTAGTATGAGTCTCAAGAAGAGCAATGAAAGAAGTAGAGTACTCCCTCTTCATATCTTTGATTAGGCCAAAAGCCTTTGGATGCCGTCCCACGGCAATTCCAGCAAATAAGATTCATTAAAATTGGAAGGATCGATATGGAATTTTGAGGGATTAATCCCTCAATGGCATCCATATGAGAGGTATCTCCCAATTCATTCACTTTCTTAATCACCTGAACATTAACACAGCTTCTAAAGCTAGTTCCTGCCACTGATTGCTTGCGTAAACCTTCAGAATTCCTGTTGTCATTGTTATCAATGTGTCCTAGGGCTGCACGTATAGGCTCCAAGCTTCTAAATTTATTTAGAAGGTTCTCACCATGAGTCAAATACATTGTCTTCATGTAGGCCATCACAGCCTCCTCTTCAGCCTTGTTTGTTGCCTCACAAACATTTTGGGTTGTTGGATGAAGGAATATTCTCCTTCCCAAGGGCATGAGAGCTAGTACCCCCTAAGGCAGAATTCAAAGCCCCTTTAAGGATCGCCTTTAGCAATTCCTTTATCTTTCTTAGCCAACTGTTTGGTGTGTTTGGTCACTTTCTTTCCTTTCACTGAAAGTTGAGGATTCTTACCACCAAGAGGATTTTTGACTTTCTCTTTGATAGTATTCTTGATAATAGGAGAGGGAGCAGCCTCCTTAGGTTGTAATTCAACTTGTTCAATCTCTTGGACCTTAGTCACTTCAGGATCCTTAGATCTATCCACTTTCTCACTTGGAGTCTTCTTAAATAAGGATACAAGAAACAATTTTTTACTTTCTATAACGGGTGGTGTTTTCACCCGTTATGGAAGCCCCACTTTCTATAACGGTTATTGAATAGAACCGATATGAAAGATGATTTTTCCACTTTTTATATCGGTTCCTGTGGCAACCGATATAAAAATTGTAATTTTAATTACAAAACTGCCACCGCATCACTTTTAATATCAGGCCGTTTTTAACCGATATAAATAGCAGTTATAAAATGTATTTTTTCCACTAGTGAATGTCAACCATCGCATAGATGGGATACATGGTGGGAGATCATTTTAGAATAGGTCCCACATAGGTCATACACCGATAAACGTTACAAATTGAGAGAAGCCAGAAAGCGTTATAAAAAACATAAATACTATAATTACATTATTCAGTAAAAAAAATTGTATCCATAAAGAACAATGAGAATGTATTGCTCATCTTTGTAAAGAATATTATACAGGAACACACATTACATGAATTGGGACATAAGAAGCCTATCCAACTTGAATCCTCGAGAGCCAATGAACCGACAACAATATTATTCAGTCACAGCCAACCTGGTCTCTGATATATCCCTGTGGAGTGAATGGTTCACAAATAGTGAACCAACTACTTTTCAAATAAGAAACCGTATCCTATAATAAAGACGTGGATAGCAGGCCAAGGAGTGAAATGGTGGCTTTCTCATTTGCAGCAATAATCATATCATACAAAGATACACACCAACTAATGAAAAATGGATTTAATTGTTGAATTAATTGTTTAAGACTCTTTTGATCAGTACACACCGTAAACTTACTCCCCAACAGATAAGGACGCCAATGTTGAATTGCTAAAGCCACTGTTGGACTATATGATAACCTTAGAGGGGGTGAATAAGGTTATATGCAAAACTTGAATTCTTTTTAATTTTAAGACAATGCTAGTTTAAATTAAATGCGGAATATAGAATTTAAACTATGTGCACTGACCTAAGTACGCTATAGGTATGACAGATCTAGATACGGTGATGTATTATGCTAACTACGCTTATGATTGGTTTTAACTATAAACAGATATTTATGTTTAGCGCAGTATAACAATAAACAAACACAAATGACAAATAAAGTAAAAGAGTAGGGAAAGAGATACACCGTAATTTTTACGAGGTTCAGGATAAAAGCCCTACGTCATCGGCCTCCGGCTTTGCAACCTTTAGACTTGATAACAACCACTATATGAGAAGAACCTCTTCAATGTTTACAAGCAAGCAACTTCCCTATAGCTAATCTCAATTAACCCTAATTGAGAACCCGAGCACACAGCTAAGGATTTCACAACCACTTCAATCTCCTGATTGAACGACCCAAGAGCACCTCCCAGGATTTCAAACCAACTCAATCTCCCCGATTGAGAGACCCAAGAACACTTCCCAGGATTTCAAAAAACCGCTTCAATCTCCCGATTGAACGACCCAAGAATACTTCCCAGGATTTCGCAATAACCTCAAAATAGAAGATTACAAATGAGAACCTATGATCCAATCACTTCAGACAGTATGACAATATAGTAACTGAGAGAGATGAGTGATTTGGAAAATAGAAGAGCTTTAAAAGATATGAAAATGAAAAGCTCTTTTTTTCTCTTTTCTCAGATCTAGAAAGTGTATGTGAGAACTAGAGAAGATGTAGTGTATTGTAGTTTGAAGTGTGTTGAAATGAGAATCACAGCTGCCTATTTATACGCTTAGAAAGATGTAGGATTTTGAAAAAAAAACATTTAATGCAAATGAGGAATCGATTATTGTATTGAAGTGTAACAAGGAAGAATCGATTCTTCACTTTTAGAAAACTTAGGAATCGATTCATTTGTCTTTGGAAAAATGTAGGAATCGATTTTCAAGACATCCTGAATAGGTAAGAATCGATTTTAACTTTGGTTAAAAGAAGGAGGAATCGATTCATAGCCTATAGGATAGCTTAAAAATCGATTTCATAGTCTTTTAAAATTGAAGGAAATCGATTCTTGGCTTTGGCTTGAGTATATGTAGAAATCGATTTCATGCTTTAAACATAGGATAAGGAAATCGATTCTTGGCCTATAGGTGGGCTTAAAAATAGATTTCATGGCTTAGGAAAAAGATATAAATCGATTCTTGGCCATTGGAACAAAATAGAAATTGATTCTTGCTTTCCAAAAAAATGTTTTTAGGTTTAGGTGCCACCTTATGCATGCATGCAATTTTATAAAATATTTTTCAAAGGTTATTTTGATGCATCATGCATGTTTTGAAAAATCATCTCTCAGCTTCTAAATGCCATAGATAGACCTTAAGTGATAGGACCTTACATTGTGTCCCAAAGAAAGCGGATAAACAATTAGGTCTTCGGCTTCATTGTTGCTTCTTCTGCAAGCAATTGCACTTTAGTCCCTGCTCTTTGATTTAATCCCTGTTCTTTGATTTTGTCCCTGTACTTTTATACACTGTAATCATTAGTAGACAAAATGTAATTTGTTATCATACAAAACAATGAGTGTTTGTCCTTGGTTCAACAGCCACAACCATCAATTCCTTCTCATAGGCAGATTTGTTTAAATTACGGTCACTAAGACCCTTGCAAAAAAAGGCAATCGATTTCTTGTCTTGAATCAATATAGCATCCAAACCATTACCTAAAACATCACTTTCAATGACAAACCCTTTGGTGAAGTCCGATAAGGCCAAAATCGGGGCTGTTGTGACTCTCTTCTTAAGCTCATCAAAGGCTTCTTGTTCTTTACCTCCCCATTTGAAACCATCTTTCTTTGTTAGGTCCGTAAGAGGTTTTGCAATTTTACCATAATTACGGATAAACTTCCTGTAATAACCAGTGAGACCCAAAAATCCTCTCACCCCTTTCACATTTGGAACTGGCCACTGTAACACACTATTCACCTTTGAAGAATCCATAGAGACCCCCTCACTTGAAATAACATGACCCAGATACTGAATGGATAACTGTCCAAAGGAACATTTCTTTTGATTAGCCACCAACTGTTGCTCAGCCAAAACATTCAATACCAACTCAACATGCTGAATATGATCCTGCCAAGTAGCACTATATACCAGAATATCATCAAAAAACACAAGCACATATTTTCTCAACATAGGTTTAAATACTTCATTCATTAAGGCCTGAGAAGTTGAAAGAGCATTCATCAACCCAAACGACATCACTAAGAACTCATAATGACCTTCATGAGTACGAAAAGTCGTTTTTATGGATATCCTCTTTCCTCATATACACTTGATGATAACTAGATTTAAGATCAATTTTAGAAAAATATCTAGCACCATGTAATTCATCCAACAGTTCATCAATCACAGGAATAGGAAACTTGTCAGGAACTGGTACCTTATTTAGAGCACGATAATCCACACACATTCTCCATGAACTGTCTTTTTTCTTGACTAAGATAACCGGACAGGAGAAGGCACTCTGACTTGGTCTAATCACCCCAGACAACATCATCTCTTTCACTTGTTTCTCAATTTCAAACTTGTGATGATGAGGATAACAATATGGACGAACATTGACCGGTCCTTGCCCCTCTATCAAGTGTATTGCATGCTCCTGTCGTCTCTCTGGAGGAAGCCCTGTGGCTCTTTGAAAACATGCTCAAATGTGTCCAACAAAGAATTCATCTCAGTTTTCTTGCTCTTTGTCACCACAGCTTCTTGAATCCCACACTGCAATTAAACAAAACGTGTATCTTCCACATATTCCTGCAAAGGTGCACATCCTCCACTACGCACACTCTGAATTTCCGCCCATTCACCTTCATAATCAAAACGCATGATTTTCTGTATCCAATCTTTCCATGTAGCTCCTATCTGTGTTAACCAAGCCATTCCCAAGACAAAATCAATACCATCCAAATCAAAAAGCATAGTATTGATTACCCATGATATTCCTTGAACCACAATTTCCACTTCACGACATTCATCATGTGTCTTAGCCGTGAATCCATCACCTAACTTGATTGGTCTAGAAGGAACGTCAGTGATACGTAATCCCATTGCCAAGGCCAAACGCCTAGACATGAAATTCTGATTTGCACCACTATCAACCAACATCAACACAGGCACTCCTCCTATGGTTCCTTGTAATTTGATAGAATTGAGTCTATCCTGATAATTGTCACAAAGCCCATTAAAATTCATTACACTGAGTTGAAGTTCTTCTTCACCAACTTCCTCAATTTCATCTTTCAACACAATTACTTCCCCTTCGTCCTTCAATTCCTCTTCCATCACCATTACACGGACATTTCTGTCCGGGCATTGATGTCGTGGGTGAAAAGGACCTCCGCATTTGAAACAAAGTCCTTTTTGACGTCGTTCAACAATTTCCTGCTAAGAGAGGTTGCGCACTGTTCTGTCACGCAACGCTGCCCCTGTTCTCTCCGTCGAAGATGTTACACGCTGCGGTTTCCCTGCTTGATTGGTTGCGTGAATCTCCTGTTGGCCCTTAACGTAAACCCAATCGCGATTAATTAGTCTGGAATTTGATGAAAAATGGTTACCAAACACAGTTTTGCCCTAGGACCCGAATTGTGACCCGCTCTTCCTTCGCGATACCCAGTCCCTTCTTCCTTCTTCGGTTTCACGCTCAATGGCACTGGTCACGTTCATCAATTTGGGTCGCGATACAGACCCGAGTGCGACCAAACTTCGCACTTTGCCCCTGATACATTCCTTCAAACCATGGATGAAAAACCGACGTTCATCATTCGGGAGACGAGGAATTTGCGAAATTAAGCGCTCAAAATCCTAAATATAGTCTTCAACAGTTCCCACTTGTTTGAGGGCAGATAACTGCTTGAAAACATGTCCATCACTAATTCCTCCATAACGCTCCAGTAACGCTTCCTTCAAATTCTCCCAAGTCAGTCCTTCATTCTCCTCTAACAATCCTTTGAAGAAATGAATGGTTGCGCCATCCATACACAATTGCGCCAAATTAACTTTGATTTTCGGGTGATTATCTTGAACATGGAAATACACTTCATCCCTTGCAATCCATCCCGCAGGATCGTCGCTGGTAAACATCGGAAATTCAACCTTTTTAACAGATGATCAGTGTATTTTAATGCACTATTTATAGCTTTTCACTTGGTGATTTTAATTGTGCTTTGTGCCTAATATTTAAGTCTTAGCACGTTTCTATACTTTGAGTCTTAATTGAGCAATATAGCAATTTCTTGATTAGTTCTTGTTTTTATTGCATAATGACCCATGTCTACTCTGTAGGCCATAACTATGGATGTGCTTATCTGATTGAGGCGTACAAGCACGCGTTGGAAAGCTAAGGAACAGAAGCAGTATCTGATTGAGATCGAAACCCAATTCTGAAGTCTAGGAGGTTAAAACTGCGAAATACCGAAGCAGTACTGTGTAAAACGGGTTTACAGGCCAATTTACTATTTTTATCGGGCTTTTATCATAGAACCCGTTTAGGGATTTAGGTATTTCGTTTTCTTTAAGACTAAATACACTTTTCAGAGCCGTCTGAGCTCTCTTACGCATTCATTTTCAATTTTACGTCTTTGAGCTCTAACCTCTATGGAAGCTTAAGTCTTATATCAATCTATTGGTGAATGGTGCTGCTTGTAAGGATTTTGAGGTTTGGTGCTTAATGTTTATTTCGTTTTTATGGTTTTAATTCTTTCTCTATCAATTTCATCTCCGTAATTCTTGCTGCAAATTCGGTTTGTGTTTTGCTTAATTACTCAAACTCAGTGATTTGCTTATGTGATTCGTTTAATGATTCGGTTTTGCTTAATCACTTAATCATGATCCTGTTTTGCAACTTTCATTATTCAAACTATTTTATCACTTGTTTAATCTAGTTTGGATATGAATTGATAGAGTCTATGACGCTTGTTTATAGAATTGATAGAATTCAGTTATGATGTTAATTGTGATACTGGCACTTGTTCGCTATCACGATTGATTGAACATACTGTTTTGACGCTTGCTTTAAAACGCTGTGAATTCGTATAAACTGACTGGCCCTTGTTCACTTAGTTCATGATCAATCAAGAATTATCAAACCTTGCACAAATCTTTATTTTAGAACCGATGAGAAATCCAAGAAACGCACCTGAAACCAATGGATTGATTGTCTATCTTTAATTGTTTTTCTTCATTAAACATCAAACTCTTTTCTTCAAAACCCCCTTTTTATTGTTTATTTTGGTTCCTAATTTTGGTAATTTCTGAATTCAGAGGTCCTTGTGAGACGACCAAGGTTAACTTCCTTGTACTATATTTTATATCTTTATAATTATTTTGACCCGCGTACGACCGCTGATCAAATTGGCGCCGTTGCCAGGGATCTCTGATTAGAAATTACCGACATAAGAACCTCACTAACCACTAACTTTTGTTTTTTAGTTTTTTTGTCTTTGCAGGTTCTGTTGATTTCAACTTCGTTCAGTTTGGTCTCAGATTAGGTGAAAAAAAATCAAGTTTTGGGTGATCTGGTCAGATTGCTCCGAAAATTGGTTAGAAAATCAGAAGAAAAAAAATCAATGAGTAGGACTCCCTAAAGGGAAATAAGGCCGGAAATACCAAAATCCCTTCGTTTTCTATTTTTAATTAATTTTTCGAATTTTTGATAATCTCAAAAAAATCCAATTTTTTTTTATATTCTTCTTTTGATTTTATTAGATTTTTAGTTGTATTTTTATATTTTTTTGATTAGGTTTGATTCGTTTTTTATTTTCTGCCTTAATTTTAGCATATCCTTTTTTATTCTGATCCTAATTTTGTTAACTATAACATGACCGCTACATATGAACCTTCATTGGAGGACCTTCTTAAACAGATGGCCGTTCAAAATATCCAATTCCAACAAACAACTGATTCCACACTTAGAAAATTGGAGATAATAGTTGGACAGTTAACCACTGCAGTCAATCAAATACAAGCCCAAAGATTAAACCAACTGTCCGCCCAGGCAGTAGTTAATCCAAATGCACGAACCCCCAATGTATGTCTTATTACTTTGAGAACTAGAAATGCTGTTGAAACTTCAGAGGTACCTACATCAGTTTTTATGAAAAATAACAAGGCTGTTGAACATGTTGATGATGAGCAATACACACTGCCACTCCCTTTCCCTGAAAGAGAAGTGATGACTAAAAACCACCCCATGGAAGAGAATTCTCTTTGTAAAATGGAGTTTCTTAATGGTTTGGTTGATTATACATGTTCTGATAATCTTTCTGTTTGTGCTAAGATTGAAAATACCTTGCAGGTTGATACACTTTCCAAAGCTGATGTTGTCAATATAGTTGAAGCTTCCATTGAGCATGCACTTGTTGTAGAGCTTAAACAACTCAGCCTCTTGATTCTAGATGTGTGGAAGAAAAGGTGACCAGACATGTGTGCGGTAACCGTAAAAGAGCCTTCTTTAGCAAATACCAACCACCCATAAGCTTCAAGTTCTCCACCTTCAAGAGGGAGTTTTCTTTCCTTATTCTTAAGATATACTTGTTGGTTACATTGAGGACATTGTGTAATTTAAGTGTGAGGTTGTGTCTTTTTGTTTTTATGTTTTTAATTTTTAACTATAAAAAAAGGAAAAAAAAATTGTTATTGTAGCATGTTTTTCCATGAGTTCTTGGTTTGTACAAGTTGTGAGTGATTTTACTATTCTAGGACCATAGGTGTTTTGGCATGACTTGATTGATTTCTTGTTGCTCTTGGTATAATAAGTTGGATATGAGCATTAAATGCTGCATTATCTGTGATAGTCATTGTCTCTGGTGAGAATTAAGCCTTTTAATGGATGAACTACATTTTGTCATTCTCTCCTTTCTTGTGTGTGACTCACTCATGTTTGTTAGTTACTCTAGAACTTGACTTGATTCTTGTTGAAACACTTGTTCACATGCATGTTTGAAATGATCTAGGCAATTCTGTTATTTTTTAGCTACTAGCCAAATAAGCCTACCCTGAATTTATCCCTTTGTGTAAGCCCATTTGAGCCTTTTTATCCCATTCTTTGTTTTATAGCTCATTACAGGCCGAAAAGTGAAAAACAATGTTATTACCCAATCTTAGAGGGTGAAGGAGCTTTGATTTGAAAATTTTCAATCCATAAGTGTGGGGGTGTCCAAATTGTTGCAGTTGTGGTTCTCACTTGGGTTAGTTCTTGGGCTCTCAATGAAAAGTTTGGTAAGTACATTTGTATAGAAAAATATTCCCCCCAAAAAAAGAGAAAAAAAAGTCAAAAGAAAGGAAAAAAATGCAAAGTGTACATATCTTTTTATCTTTGTATCAAGAAGAGTGTGAAAGTTGTGTGAAGAGAGTTATGGGGAGAAGTATCAAAATAGAGAAGTTAGACATATATTGTTGAAGTTGGATATTCTCATGCTCACTTTACAATTGATTTTCATTGCCTCTTTGCCCTCTTTGATTCTTTTTAGCCTAGTTTCCCATTAGGATTATCCCACATTGACCTTGACCCCATTACAACCCTTATAAAGACATTTTGATCTTATGTGCATGTGTTCTTAAGTGTGGATGTTAGAAGCTTGTCAAGCATATGGTAGTGTTAACTTTCATTGATGTGATTATTATATATATGAGAGCAAACACAAGCCTAAACACTTGAGTGATTGAGAGCATTACTTATACATATCCTGTGAGGACTCATCATTTATGATTCACTGTCTAGTGCTCTATCCTCTTGTTTGCCTTGATTGTAATTAAGTGCTATCTTTGATTGTCATTCTCCTTGAAGCCTAGGAAAAGTATTTCTCTTATGACTTTGCATTCTTTGGGTTCATTGGAAACTCATGCATTGTTTTCGTGTCTTGTTTTGTGTGTTTTACCCGGAGTGCAAAAGCTTAAGTGTAGGGGGAATTTGATCAGTGTATTTTAATGCACTATTTATAGCTTTTCACTTGGTGATTTTAATTGTACTTTGTGCCTAATATTTAAGTCTTAGCACGTTTCTAGACTTTGGGTCTTAATTGAGTAATATAGCAATTTCTTGATTAGTTCTTGTTTTTATTGCATAATGACCCATGTCTACTTTGTAGGCCATAACTTTGGCTGTGCTTATCTGATTGAGGCGTGCAAGCATGCGTGGGAAAGCTAAGGAACAGAGCTACAATTCTTCTGTTGAGCTCGAAACCCAATTCTGAAGTCTGAAAGGTTAAAACTGCGAAATACTGAAGCAGTACTGTGTAAAACGGGTTTACGGGCCAATTTACTATTTTTATCGGGCTTTTATCATAGAACCCGTTTAGGGATTTAGATATTTTGGTTCCTGATTTTGGTAATTTCTGAATTCAGAGGTCCTTGTGAGACGACCAAGGTTAACTTCCTTGTACTATATTTTATATCTTTATAATTATTTTAACCCGCGTACGACTGCTGATCAACAGACAATCGAAATTCATCAAGAGCATCTCCATGCAATTCAGAATTTTTACTCGAACCAACAGACTCATCGTTTTTTCCTTCAACATGCTTTCCTTTACTCAGAGAGAGCAAGGAAATATTCTCTTGATTATCAGCAGATTGATTTTGCATTTCTTTCAATGACACTTCTAAATTTGCGATTTTGCTTTCAAGCACAACAACCTTGGCCTCCATTTTCTTCGGTGGCATCCGGTAGGTCGGACCAATTTAGTAGAAACTAGTAGATTAACAGTAACAATTGCAAGAACAAAATGATCTTGAAGAAAGAAATGGAAATGAAATGATCATATATTAGATTGATAAGAAGTTAGTAGTAGGAATTACAAGTCTAACTACCCAAGAGCATTGCTCTCCTCAGAAGTTACAACTTCTGGCCATAACTTACACAATAATTTCTCAATAGCTTGAAGACCCATTTTCTGATTTCTAGCTGTAAGCACAATCTTAATTACATTTGAAGCAAACCCTTTAACAGTAGCTAATCCTATCCCATTGTTTGATCTTGTAACAACAACATATCTGGAAAAAAAGAACAAAAACAAAAACAAATCCAGAAAACTTGGCAGTGCAATGAGCAATTTAGATTTCAAACAAAATTGGACCCAAGGCCTCTCCAGTGACCACATAGAAACAGGGTAGGCACACTTATTTAGTACGTTGTACCTATAGCTTTCTGCAATGCCAAGTAAACCATGCCCTACAACTTTCCTAATACACAAACAACCTCAAAACCACAAAAACTTAACAGTTCCGTATACATAAAGAAATGAAGTTATCAATTACGCGTCCAAAAAAAATGAGAATCAATAAAGATCAGTGAGATATCAAAAGCTCACCTAACAGAACTATGAGGGCCATCACAAGTATATCCAGATTGAACTAAAACAAATACAGCTCCATGTCGTTAAAGGAGCATGACTAATTAAAGGAGCAGCCATGTCGTTAGATAGAAAACAATTAAAAGATGTCAATTGAGGAATCAGGAAACGTGATGTTGGCAACTTGAGAAAATGGATTAGCTATAACCTTGGCGATAAATCTTCTAACAATAACTCTTTGCCTTTGCCCAATGCGATGAATTCTCATTACAAAAGGGACTCACTCAGAAAATTGGAGAAACTCAAACAGAGACTTATAACCAAACAAAAGTTGAACCTGATTATCTTTTCTAGTATAAGGTGGTCAGACAAAAGTCTATCCTTAGTCCTTACAGTCTGCCAAAACAATAAAATTTATTCTTAAAAAAAAAACCATATCTTCAATTTACAAACTTCTAAGACTTATTCACATACATGACAAAGGAACAATCTTATAATCTACAATCACAAAAGGCCACTTTTTAAATTCTATCTAAATTCTAAAGAACTTCTGATACAATGACATGAGGGTTGTAAACAAAGTTTGATTGTACTAATCTCAGAAGATTGACAAACATCAACGCACTCCTCTAAATCAGCATTACATGTTAGTAACACCCACTCACGATCATCATCCAAATATTTAATATCAAATTTGCTCATATCACTCACATTAAATCTCCTAGCAATTTCCTCCAGAAGATCTTCATAATCACAATATTTTTTATTGCAATACATTAGTTTTAGTTCAAGGTTAAATATGTAATTTACATAAAAAAGTGTTTTTCCTTACTTTTCTTTTCAAAATGGAATCCATTAAAACTTTTCTTTCCTTTCTATTTTATAAGGTAACCAAACAAAGGAAAATGATATATTCTCTTCCTTTTCTTTTCTTTCCTTTCTTTTTTCTTAGTTTTCATGGCTACCAAACACACCCTTAAATTCTTGGGTATAATACATTCAATGCTTGGTATTTGGCCGATGGGATAAAATATCACTGTAGTTGCAATTAATGGTAACTTTTAATTGCTACCCTCTAGAACCGACAAGAATTAATAAGAAGTTGAAAGAAAACATCTAAAGGAAGATACGTATGTTACAACAGTAAAAGTAAAGGAAAGCAACAGGAAAAATAGAGGAAAACCGTATAGATATACGCCCTTTGGAAACCTTGGATTAATTTAGAAAGATCTTTTAAACACAATATTTTTGATAGTTTTATATTTTATTTTCGTCTAATAAATACAATTTTATTTTATTAATTATCATAAATATGAATTGTTATTTTTTTTAGACGAAAATTAATAAAATAAAGATCATGCTTTCGATCTCCAACAAAGATCATGATATGGAGGATTTTTTGGAGTATTTGAGATTGCGGTCGGTGCCAAGGAACGCAAAACTAGCCTTATCGCGCCTCAATTCCATGCCTACAAGTCTACAACAAGTAATCATGCTTTCTTTGTTTATAAAAAAATGGTTAAATATGTTTTTGGTCTCTATAAAATTTGAGTATTTCGGTTTTATCATTCAAAAAAATTTCACTTATTTTTGGTCTCCCAAATATTTTTCATCAGTCTTAGTCCTTCGTGACTTTTAAAAACACTTCATGAATTTTAATAGCATTTTTAGATCTTTTATAGCACTTCTAAGTATCATTAAAAGTTATGAAACACTACTAAAAGTCACAAGGAACTAAATTTGATAGAAAAAAATTGTTGACCAAAAGTAGGTGAATTTTTTTTAAAAGACTAAAACAAATAAATCTAAATTTTATAGTAACTAAAAATATGTTTAACCTTAAAAAAAACTCACATCGTTCGAGTAAAGAACTGGGCATTACAGAAGGTAAGTTTAGTTGGCTTTTTAAAAAAAAAAATACTGAATATCTGTAATACTAAGGGATTAAATTGGGCCCAGTACATGAAAAATGGCTTGGTCTTCAAAACTATGGCATGTAGGCCTCGACAATGGGCTGCCACCATAATGTTCTGTGTTTTGATTTTTATACCTCCACATTGTACAACTTACCCCCCCCATTTCAATTAATCCCATTTTACCCCTCACACTTTTTACTAAAGTTACACCGCAGAGTGAATTTTTTTTCCCCCGGATTTACGTTAGACAAGGTAACTCCGGAACCTACTTTTTTTTTGAATTTTCGGAATTATGTAGTACAAATAAATCCAGGATTATAAGAATGTGTTCCAGATTTATGGCGTAATGCATAATTTCGGAAATTAATTTTTCTACCTTCCGAATTTACGTTTGAAACATAATTCTGAAAATAAATCATTTCTGGAATTATGTTTCAAGAGTAAATCCGGAATAAATCATTTACTTATAGCTGTTATTTTTTTGAACAAAACAGATATGGATCTTTTGGTTCCCTCCACTATAAATCTAGCAGACGCATTTACGACAAAAGAGATACATATTTACCAATATTTTACGAGTATTTGTAAGTTAATGTTTGTCATAATAACTTAAATTTGTTTATTTTGTAGATATTTCCGACACATGATGATGTCGTATGTGGACTAGAAAGAGGAAAAAAGCTTCAAAACCCTAGAGCCCAGCCCACTTTTGTATATAAAGGGGTTAGAAATCTCCACTCTCATCTCACTCACCTCTTCTTCCTTCACATTTTCACAATGGGTCTCTGTACAATTCAACCCGTCACTCTCTCAAAACCTCCCAAAGCTTCCACCATTCTCCCTAAACCCTCTCGTACTACTCTCACACAAACTCCAATCACTCCCAAAGCCGTTCTCTTATCTCGTACGTTCTCCATTCTCTTTCATTTGGTATTCAATCTTAACCAAAATCTAGGGTTTTTCGTTTTTGCTTTTCGTTTTTTTTTCTCTATTTTGCTCTTTCTTAATTGTTGCCTTTTTCTCGTTTCACTCTTCGGTAGCTCCAAATGTTTGAACTTTGATCCAACCTTCATTTTATTTACTTTGTTTGTCACTCTTGTTAATTTTGGGTTTTATGCATATCAGGATCAATTTTTCTAAGAAACTTGTCGAGAAGAGCAACAACGTCTGATGAAACATCTAATGGGGCAACTAAAGTTTTTGATGAAAAACGTGATGGTGTTGTAATAATCGAGGCTGATAAAAATGGTTACAATGAAACCGTGGGGAATGAAGAACCAAAGGAAGATTTACCTTCGGATGGAGAAGGCCTGCCGTTTGAGTTGCTGGATAAACTCAATGTAAAGGTCTCTTTAACCACCTGGTTTTTTTAATTTTCAGTTCTAATAAATTATAAGTTATTTAGTGTCTATATAGTTTTTAGTGATTGTGAGTTTAAGTGGTTCGGGGAAGTTGCATGTGTTTTTTCCCTATTGTTTTAGATTAGATTAGATTAGATTGTAGTTCAATTTTGAATTGCTGTGATGAAACTTCAGTTTTTTTGAGGGTATTCATAGAATGCTTGATGATACTTCGGCATTCATGTCGATCCTGAGCGGTTACCTGAGCAACTCTATTGTTTTTAATACTAGTAATTAATTTAGTGTTTATATAAAACTAGTTTAGTGATTCTGAGTTTAGACGTTTATGGAAAAGGCACGTATTTTTTTCCCACTGTTTTGGATTGGATTGTAGTTCCATTTTGAGTTGCTGTGATGAAACTTCAGTTATTGATGGCATTCATAGAATGCTTGATGATACTTCGGCATTCATGTCGATCCTGAGCGGTTACCTGAGCAACTCTATATTGTTTAGTTACTAGTAAATTATTTAGTGTCTATATCAACTAGTGTAGTGATTGAGTTTAGTGGTTCAGGGAAGTTGCACGTGTTTCCCCACCCCACTTTGTTAGATTGGATTGTGGTTTCATTTTGAGTTGCTGTGATGAAACTTCAGCAGTTGATGGCATTCATAGAATGCTTAATGATACTTCGGCATTCATGTCGATCCTGAGCGGTTACCTGAGCAACTCTATATAAACTAATTACGCCATTGTGAGTTTAGTGGTTGAGGGAGGTTGAATGTGTTTTTTCCATTGTTATCAATTGTGAGTTGCGTAAAATAGTGGTTTGCTCAAATTCTGCTATGCTATAGCGCCACTATAGCTGCTATTTGACAATATTGACGAGCATATTGCAGATAGAGGACGATAGCAGATAGTTCAAATTCTGATATGCTAGTGCTATGGCACTGCTATAGCTGCTATTTGACAACACTGGTTTTTTCCCAGCTGTTCTTGTATTATTGTAGTTCCATTTTGAGTTGCTGTGATGAAACTTCAGTTTATTGATGGTGTTCATAGAATGCTTCATGATACTTCGGCAATCATGTCGAACCTGAGCGGTTACCTGAGCAACTCTGTATTGTCTGATTATTTGTTGTCTCCCCATGTTTAAAATCGTTATTACAATATTTTGTTCTACAGATTGCTATGTAAATCATATGTAGCTTGAGGTTCACTGGACTGAAAAAACCAATATATAGGGTTTTGATTTCCCTCTTATGAACATAACAGATTTGGTTTAATTCTTTGAACATGATTTTCCTGTTCAAATGAGTTAGGATTGGTTTGCCCAAAATTACCAAAATGTGCCTACCCCTATCTAGATTCTTTGTTCTGTTAAATGACATTTTGTTTCTCTCTCCTTTTATCTCATGCTGCATCAAATATGCTAAATTGGTCAACTTAGTTTCTTTAGTTTGTCGTTGAGTTTTTTCCCCCTCAATTCTTAAGATTTTGCTGGATAAACTCATTTCAAAGGTTGCTTTAACCACCTTGCTTATTTGGTATTTGTAATCCAGTTGTTTAGCTTCTATACACACTAGTGTAGTGATTGTTTGTTTGGTGCTTTATTGGAGATGTGTGTTTTCATTTTCCACCACTGTTTTAGCTTGGATTGTAGTTCTATTTTGAGTTGCTATGATGAAACTTCAGTTTATTGATGGCATTCTTAGAATGCTTGATGATACTTCGGCATTCATGTCGAACCTGAGCGGTTACCTGAGCAACTCTTCATTATCTTTTATTTTGGTTTTTTAGTATTTTTTGCAATGTTAACTATGCTAAATTGGCTTGCTTAGAATTTTTAGTTGTGGTCCTGTTTTCCCCTTTAATTATTAAGACAGTGTGATTTATCTAATGACGGTTTTCCATTCTTCTCTCTTTTGTCTGCCGTTATGTTTGTGTAGCATTACTGATTCAATCTATCATTCTTTTTCCTTTTTGCAGTTTGACACAAATGACACTGGTTCTATTGTCTTGTATGGTGGTGGTGCCCTAGTGACCCTATGGTTAATATCAGCTGTTATTGGTGCTATTGATTCTATTCCAGTGGTGTGTATCAAACCTTAATTGTTTTTCTATCCAAAAAACAGTTTATGTAAATCTAACATTTTTTGATTCATTCCTATGGCAGTTTCCCAAGTTGTTGGAGGTTGTAGGGCTTGGGTATACATTATGGTTCACTACGCGTTATTTGCTTTTCAAGGTACTTTTCTGATTTCAGTTGTCTTGTATGTGCATCTCGGTTGCCTTTGTTAATTAGATTCGTTAATCTGCAGAAAAATAGAGACGAGCTATCTGCCAAAATAGAGGAGCTGAAGGAACAAGTTCTTGGTTCAGAAGATTATTAATTGTTCTGAAGGATGAAGTTACCTTTACATTGTGCTTTAAACAAATGAATGTACAGCTATATTTGGTCCAGTTAGGAATTTGTTGATTGTCTTCCATCCCTCTTTTGCCCCTTTTGCGTTACACATGCAATTATAGTATTTGATTTTGATCGATTACTAGTTGAGTCAACACCTGTTTATGAAAACTTGTGCAAATTATTTGATAACAACTTATGAACTATTTCTATGCAAATTACATGCGTTACATACACTTGTACAAGTGCTCATGTTGTAAGATAAGTTTAGAACTTATATAAAAGCTAAGCATTTTGACTTGGCTTATACTAAAAACAAAGTGAAGTTTAGTAATTTAATAATTAAAAGCCAAGCATTGTTGGAACCAGACTGAATTGTTGCTATGAAGTGAAAAAATGATGTCCTATCAAAATGCAGTTTTAAAGTTTATTGAATTACTGATGAATTTGTTCTATAGCCAGATATTTCAGTTATAACTTAAAATTGCATTTCTTGCTTATAAACTGGTCTCTGGGAGTATCAATTTTTGATTGAAGATTGTTATAGAAAAGTCTACTGACTAGACAAGAGGAGTTTTGCACGAAAGAGATGGATGTTGTTACCATTCCCCATCAACCCCCATGCGTGAAGTGCACTGAAGATGAGTACGCTCTACAGTTGATACTTATGAGGGAGTAAATCATTGTGTTCTAGTGAGTTAGTCGATAGGGAAACATAAAAAGCAAAGGTTAGATATTTGATTTGGCTAGCAACAACTTAGTACATATGGAATATGAGAAATGGAATCATCTTAGAGAACTTGCAGATATAAGCAGAGAGCCATTCTTTATGTAAGAATTTCTATGATTACATAGTCAGGATTGTAAGCATCTTTAACCAATCTGTCCACCAGTTCAAAATCTTTGTGCAGAATTCTTTTATCCCAACCCATTTGAGAATTGCATTATGTGGTTGTATTAGGCCAATGCACACCTAAGAAATCAAATGCTCCCTTTCCTTATCTCCAAACCTTCTAGAAACATGTTTAGTCACTTAGTATCGATATATTCTTGTTTGTGTTGCCTAAGTTTACTTCTTCAGTTGTTAGATAATTTTGGATTACTTGAATGCATTTTGGACACGTTCAGAAAATTTAGGAGTTCTACATTTTTACACATCAACAACTTTATTTCACCTGCTTGGTAATCTACTTCATTGTAAGCATCTAAGCGTCCATCCTTCATGACCAAATCATTAACAATTTGTATTATTTTCCTAAAATTGTTAGTACCCATGATTTCACTCTTTTCATCTAATTAATTATTACTTGTGTCTCAGTCATGCAGTTTTAATTATTAAGACTTATTATCTCCCTCTTTTTAGTTCTATCTAGTCACATTCCCCAATTCTTATTAGAGAGAATAATAATTTATCTTTTGGACATTCCTATTGAAGGGTATCAATTCACTTGGTGTAAAGGTAGGAGCACCGATGATTTTAAGGAAGAAAGACTCGATAGAGCTATGTCAACCCAAGTGTGGAAAGATGCTTTCCCGAACCATCGTCTTTGTAATAGTGTGGTTGATCGCTCTGATCATACTCCTATTGTTCTTCACCTTTTTGAGCGTGGTCGTAGAAGACGGGGAAGATCCTTTAAGTTTGAAAATTCTTGGCTTGAGGAGGAGAATCTTGAAGTCGTGGTGGAGAAAGGTTGGGCACTTGGTGAGGGGCTGGATGTCTTGAATAGATTGAAGACTTGCACCGAGGAGATGAATGTTTGGGGTCGTTCTCTCCGCATGCGATACCGTGCGGATATTGATCGGTGTAGAAAGGAGCTAGAGGGCTTGCGCGAGGATCCTTCTCACGATGCTTGTGCTCGTTATAAGGACGTGCAACTTAAACTTCGCCAATTATTATCTCAAGAAGAATCATTTTGGAAGCAACGTGCTAAGGTTTTGTGGTTAAAAGAGGGGGATGCCAATTCTCGTTTTTTTCATGTAGTTGCTTCATCCCGCAAGCGTCATAATGAGATTAAGAAGCTTCAGCGTGATGATGGGACTGAACCCACTACTCAAGCTGATCTTGCGGATACGGCAAAGGAGTATTTTGCTAATTTATTCCAACAATCGGTCACCAATCACCAAAGTGTTATTGACGCCATTCCTTTGTTGATCACCGCGGAAGATAATGACTTGTTGCTGCAACCGTTTGAGATGCAGGAGTTCTCTCAAGCTCTTTCTGAAATGCACAAGGATGAGGCTCCAAGCCCTGATGGTTTGAATCCCGGTTTCTATAAGCATTTTTGGAATTTATGTGGAGAGGAGGTGTTTCATGCAAGTCAAAGTTGGCTCCAACAAGGGTATTTTCCTTCTCACTTAAATGATACTAATATTGTTTTGATTCCAAAACTGCAAAATCCAGCTTCTATGAAAGATTTAAGGCCCATATCCCTTTGTAATGTTGTCTACAAAATTTTGTCAAAAGTGCTTGCCAATAGACTAAAACCTTTGCTCACAAAATGTATCTCCCTTGAACAATCTGCTTTTGTTGAAAACCGGTCTATCCTTGATAATGCTATGGTTGCCATTGAGACTATACACCATATGAAATGTAAGACGGAGGTAAAAAAGGGGAGGTTGCTTTTAAAATTGATATTAGTAAAGCCTATGATAGGGTGAGCTGGGCGTACTTGAAGGCTGTTTTACTTAAAATGGGTTTCCATGATACTTGGGTGCGTTGGATGATGTTATGCTTAGAAACTGTTGATTTCCAAATTCTTGTTAATGATGATTCTGTTGGTCCTGTGAAACCGGGCAGGGGTCTTAGACAAGGAGACCCTCTTTCTCCTTACTTGTTCATCCTTGGCGCCGAGGGTCTTACTAGACTCATTAAGAAAGCTGAAGGTCGAGGAGATTTACATGGCATCAAAGTGTGTAGGGGCGCACCCGCCCTTACACATCTCTTATTTACCGATGATTGTTTTTTATTTTTCAGGGCCAATGAGAAGGAGAGTAGAGTTATGAAAAATATCCTTACAGAGTATGAATTGGCATTTGGTCAAGCTATCAATCTTCAGAAGTCTGAAATCTACTTCAGTAAGAATACTTCTACTGATATGAGAGAGCTGGTGTCTAATCTTTTGGGTGCGACAGAATGCTTGGGGACTGGGAAATATCTAGGTCTGCCTTCCATGGTGGGTAGAAAGAAGAAAGCAATCTTTAACTATCTCCGGGATCGTGTTTGGCGTAAGATTCAAGGTGGTCTGGTAAGCATATTTCAAAGGCCGGCAGGGAAGTTTTGGTCAAGCCTGTGGCCCAGGCCATTCCTACCTACTGCATGAGCACCTTTCTCATCCCCACCTCACTTGGGGAGGAAATGGAGCGTATGATTAATTCTTTTTGGCGGGGTTCTAACAGAAGCCAAGGTAGAGGTATCAATTGGTTGAGTTGGGATAAACTATCAATGCGTAAAAAGTATGGCGGAATGGGTTTTCGTGACTTTCATATCTTCAATTTGGCAATGCTAGGGAATCAAGGTTGGAAAATTCTTACCAACCAAGATGCTATAGTATCACGTGTCTTCAAAGCTAAATACTTCCCAAGAGGGGATTTTTTGGGGGCTTCTTTAGGCTACAACCCAAGTTTTTTTTGGCGTAGCATCCACGCTTCACGGGTAGTTGTCAAGGAGGGGTTGAGGTGGAGAGTTGGTGATGGCTCTAATATCCGTGTTTGGGAGGACCCTTGACTTCGCAACTCACCAAGTTCTTATGTCACTTCACCAAAACCGGTGAATACACAAGTCTTTTTTGTCTCTCATTTATTGGATAGCTCTACAAAAGCTTGGAATACATCTCTTATTCATGAAACTTTTACTACTACAGATGCCAATGAAATTCTTAGTATGCCACGTGATATAGCTCTTGATGAGGATCAAATGATTTGAAAATTTAGCAAACATGGCAATTATTCCGTTAAGTCAGCTTATTGGCATGCTATGGAACATCTTGTTGACTCATCTCACTTGAGGGCTGAGGGTAACTGGAACTCTATTTGGTCCCTTAAAGTTCCAAACAAGTCAAAAATTCTGTTGTGGCGAATAACTCGTGGCTTCCTCCCTACTCGATGTAGGCTTCAACGTAAAAAGGTACCGTGTCCTGACTCGTGCCCACTGTGTAATGAATATCTGGAGAACGAGTGGCACTTATTTTTTGGTTGTTCTAAGGCGCAGGAGGTTTGGAGAGTTGCTGGTCTATGGAATAAAATTGCAGATTTTTACGAGTCTGCCGAAGGGGTAAACAACTCCTCTTTGCGTTGCTGGATGTCTTGGAACCGCAGATAAAAACTGATTTTGCAGCTATCATTTGGTACTTGTGGCGTCGGCGTAACGATTTAGTGTGGAACGACAGCCAAAAGTCTGTTACGGGGTCAATTATTGAAGCGAGAAATTGGCTTGGGGGCTGGCAGCAGTATCGGTGCAAACAGCAGCAGCAGAACCGTGAATTTCAGCAGTAGCAGCACACTGATATTCAGCAGCAGTAGCACACTGACTTTCAGCAGCACACCGACCTTCAGCAGCAGCAGCACACTGATTTTCAGCAGCAGCAGCACACTGACTTTCAGCAGCACACTGACCTTCTGCAGCAGCTGTAACGCCCAAATAATTTAATTATTTATTTAATTAAATTATTTAGGTATTTTATTAGTATAGTTAAATTAAAATAATTATACGGTGTTTTATGTATATTAGGGAGTGGTGCCTAGTAATTAGCTGATTAGTGGACGGGGGCCCGTGATCCACAAGCCCAAGGCTTAGGCGCATGAAGGAGGGTTTTGGATAGGGTTTAGGCATTCGCATTTTGGAGAGAAAGAAAGAAAGAACTTGCGAAGAGAGGAGAGGAGAAAGAGGACGACGCGCACAAGGAGAAGAGGAGAGAGGTCTTGTTGCGGTGGTTCTTTGGAGCTTACGTACAAGGAGAGATCGTGTTCGGCAAAACCTAAGGTAAGGGTGGGTTCTATCCTTATAATAGGGTTTATGATGGGGTTATGTAGGGGTAGGACCTATGTTGTTCCTTTGATCTTGTTGGTGTTGAATTATTGACGTTAGTATGTATTCATGATGTTTGAAATTGGTGCTTGATGATTGATTATGGCGAATTTTTGGTGTTTGGATGTTATTTGGTGCGATTTGGTGTTGTGGTGGGTTGCTGGAAATGGCGCCCTACCCCTGGGCGCTGTGGCTGTGTCCTGGTTGTTCCCTGCTGGAGGCGCCCTGCCGCTGGGCGCCAAGCCAGTGGTGTCCTGTGTTGCTTTTGGATGTTGCTGTGTTGTGCCAGAACTTTCTGTGTTGCTGTCTCCCTCCTGGGCGCCATGGGCGCCGTGTCTGATGATTCTGTCTTGGCGAAGGGGCGCCATGGGCGCTGTGTTGCTCTTGGGCGCCCTCCTGGGCGCCAATTTCTGTGATGTTGCGTTTTGTGCCACTGTGTTGCCAGGCGCCCTGTTGCTGGACGCCAAGTCTGGTGTTGCCTCTGCTGTCTCAGGCGCCCTGTTGCTGGGCGCCAAGCCTGATGTTGTTGTTGTTGTCTCAGGCGCCCTGTTGCTGGGTGCCAAGTATGATGCTGCTGTTGTGGTCTCAGGCGCCCTGCTCCTGGGCGCCAAGTCTGCTGTGTTGCTTGTTGGGTCAGGCGCCCTGCTGCTGGGCGCCAAGTCTGTTCCTGCTGATGTGGTGCTAGGCGCCCTGCTCCTGGGCGCCATTTTTGTGTTGCTGCTAGGCGCCCTGTTGCTGGGCGCCAAGTCCAATTCTGTTGCCATGGTGTTAGGCGCCCTGCTGCTGGGCGCCAGTTCTGCTGTTGCCACTGTTGTCCTAGGCGCCCTGTTGCTGGGCGCCATGTCTGAAGTTGTTGCTGTTGCCCAAGGCGCCCTGTTGTTGGGCGCCAGTTTCTGTCCTTGCTGCTGCTGTCTAAGGCGCCCTGCTGCTGGGCGCCAGATCCTGTGTTGCTGGTGTTGTCTGTGGCACCCTGTTGCTGGGCGCCAGTTTCAGTGCTGTTGCTGTTGCCTGTGGCGCCCTGTTGCTGGGCGCCAGACTCTGTGTTGTTGTTGCTGTCTTGGCGCCCTGTTGCTGGGCGCCAGTTTCTGCTGTGTTGCTGCCTGTTGTTGGCGCCCTGTTGCTGGGCGCCAGTTTCTGTGCTGTTGTTGGCGCCCTGTTGTTGGGCGCCAGTTTTGTTGTGGCTGTTTCTGCTGTTGGCGCCCTGTTGCTGGGCGCCAGTTTCTGTGGTGGCTGTTTCTGTTGTTGGCGCTATGCTGCTGGGCGCCAGTTCCTGTCATGTTGCTGTTGTGTAAATTGGTGTCCTTGGTGTCGGTGGGGGATTGTTGTCATAGGTGTTGGTGATTGGTGGTTTTTGGTGATTTTTGGTGATAATATAACAGGTGATGTGCCTATTCCATGGCTAAGGTGATGGGTCTATGACCACTTGGTGATATTGGTGATGTTATATTAATTAAATGTCCGTTGTGTGTGGATTGTCTGGTGCATTGTCCATGGTGTCGCATATATTGCATATGCATTATTTTGGTGATGTTGGCTTCGGCCGTTGGAGCTATAGGTGATGATGGTGATGCTCATATAGGTGATGTGCCCATACTGGCTACTTTATTGGTGATGATAGGTACCACATGCATATGCCCGTTGGTGTGGGTTGCATCTCATATAATTACTCATGATGATTATTGGTGATTTATTTATTTATGTTGTTGTGATGCGGTTGATATAGTGTTGTACTCTAGCATATTGCCTATCATATATGCTATTATAATGTTAGATATCTCATCCCTTCTGTTTGAATGTTACCCCTATGTTGGTAACGTGCAAGTGATAGTGAGTGAAGGCAAGTCTACATTCGCTAGTAGAGTCAGGTGTCGTCGCTCTGATACGTAGCACTCGGGGGAACGAACGCTAAACTTTATTTAGTGTTTCTGTTATTTTAATTTTGAAGTTTTTATGGTGATGTATAACTATTTAATTGAGCTATGATTTTATTCCGCTGCTGGTTGTTATTATGACGTGCTAGGTGTTGCACTGTTTTAATGGTGAAACTTATTTATTTGGCGTGTGATGTTTAACGGTGTAAGTGTAGCATCGCTTATGGGTGTATTGAAAATGTTTTGAAAACTCTGATTTTGTCGAAAATTTTCCGGGTAGAAAAGGGGTGTTACAGCAGCAACATCAGCTTCAGCAGCAGCAGCTCACTGATTTTCAGCAGCACATTGACTTTCAGCAGTGGAAAAAGCCAGCTTTGGGCCGTGTAAAATGCAACGTCTGTAAGATATATTTCCAAAATATATACATATACATTTGATTCTGTTCAATCATCAGATTATTGAAGTTGGTCCAATGGTTGGGATATTATATAGTGTGTAACTTGTCCTGAGTTCGAATCTCATATGTGCCTATTTTATTTTAATAAAATAACGGCCTAAATGTGAATCCAAAAAGGTGCCGTTTTGCACCAGCCGAGATTCGAACATGCGACCTCTCAAGCAAGGTTAATGGGCGCTAACCGCTGGACCAAGGCAACCGTTGGGAATAACTTCCGCTGATAACGGTACCTAAATGTTTCATTCGAAACATTGTGACTCTTCACCAAGTGTTGCAAACTGGTTATAAATGGAGGCACTTGGGGAACAGAAAAGCAACGATTTTGGTTCTGTTCTTAGGCCAAACATCTCCCACTTACATTACTCTAAATCATCTTATATTTTTCTAATGCATGAGTGAGATATAAGAGACATTATTCTGTAAACTATTATCAAGAGATAAGCTTGGTGTTATTGTGCAAATTACATCAAGGTATTCAAAGTATCCTGAAGGGAAATCGCTGTTAATCCCATTTGCATCCAATATTCATAAGTTGGTGGGGGCGATTTGAACCTAAAGGTTAGTGTGTACACAATACACACGCTTTGAACTTTTCCAAGTGCAATATTCTTCATCAACATCATCATTTCCTAAGTGGTGCAGTATCTTTCCAACAACAATTTCACTCACAACGTCGACGGAGCTTTGGTTTGAGAATGTGAAGCGGTGTGGGATTGGCATTTGTGTTAGGGATCATCTTGGCTCTTTTCTTGCTGCAGAAGCACTTTGGATTAACGGCACTTTACCACCTCTTGAGATTGAGGCTCTCAGTTTATTGGAGGCTATTCGTGCGTGTTACATGCTAGAATTCGGGAATGTTTTCTTTTTTCTTTTTGGTTTTTTCGTTTTTCATATTTTAAGCGTGTGTTTTGTGGTATTTTAGAGTTCGGGAAAAAATTTAACTGTTCAATTACGCGTAGATACTTACTCCCGTGGGAACTTAGCCACATTTACAATAGAACTCCATCATATATATATATATATATATATATATATATATATATATATATATATATATATATATATATATATATATATATATTCTTTCAACTTTGTTTAGGTGCTTCTATTTTATTAGTGGATTTCATCCATTCCTGCATAATACCAATGTATTTCACTTTCTATATGTGTTGTCTTCTTTATTTTGATCATTCCGCACCAACAGGTATTAGAAACACACTTAAATTTGTATTTATATTTTTATCTATCTTTTATATTCAAAGAGCACGTTACAACATTTACTCCGACAGGAACTTCAGACACATTTATAATAGAACCCCCATCATCTTCTTTTAGCTTTGTATAACTTATTTCATTTTCTTGGTGGTTTTCATTCAATAACCAGTTTGGAGAAAAACAATTAATTTCATGGCAAAATACGTAAACTGTGATGCTAAGCGGTGTGTTTTGGTGGTACTTTAGCGTTAAAAAAAATTCTAACAATTCAAATACTGAACTTCAATATCATAAATGAATGCTTTTTGCTTATTAAAAGTTTGGCTTAATTAAACATCATTTACCCCCTGCAAATATCACGTTTATCCATTTACCCCCTTGCAAAAAAAAAACTTTTAAAATAAACCCTACAAAATGTAACTGTATCCAGTTACCCCCTGCTGTTAGTTTTGGCTAACAGCGTTAATATTTGCAGGGGGTAACTAGAAACACTTAATATTTGCAGGTGGGTAACTACCCCCACTTAATATTTGCAGGGGGTAACTAGAAACACTTAATATTTGCAGGGGGTTAACTAGATCCCAAATGTCAGTCAAGTCAGCCTAGACTTAACGTTGTTAGCCAAAACTAACAGCAGGGGGGTAACTGGATACAATTACATTTTGCAGGGTTTGTTTTAAAAGTTTTTTTTTTGCAGGGGGTAAATGGATAAACGTGATATTTGCAGGGGGTAAATGATATTTAAGCCTAAAAGTTTTTTTTTTTTTTTTTTACATTACTTTCTGTTTAAAGTACTTGAAAATTAAACTATATATGTTAAGATTTTAATTTCATATCTTTTAATATTTATAAATTATACAGAAGCCAAATTTGTTGTCTTGCTTACAATGCATTCCTTTTCTACATTACAAAATTTTCAAAGAAAAAAAACGATCACTTTCAGACAATCAGAAAGGTTTCATTTTTACTAATCTCCATTTACATTAAAAATACATTAAAGTTTTATAAAAAATTTAATGTGTACAAAAGTGTGTTTGTTTTTTGCACTTTTTAAAATACTAATTACTTATATAAAAAGACCAATCATCGTATAAATAACTATAAATAATATTTTACAATATATAACTTCAAAGAATGGTATTATGATAGGTAACGTATTTTTTTTTAAAGTAAAAGAAATGAATTTGGAGCCTCGTTAAAATCTTTTGATGCAAAACCCTCCTTCGGAAAAACAATTATCTATAATGAAAAAGAGTACTCCCCTCTAAATTTTATTGATAAAAAATGGAAAATTAACTGAAAACATGGGGGACTAGACCAAAACCTATGAGCATAAACAACAATACAACCGAAAGAAAATAAAACAATCCTATAGTGGTATGCAAAAGCATCACTATAATGACTCTCATCCGAACCAGGTTGGTACCAAAGCCATTAACAATCATTTACAGCACACAAAAAACAGGAAGCCAAAGGAAAACTCAATCCATTAAAAGCGTGAACAACAAGCCCAAGGAAGAAACTAGCAAAACCTGTTGGTAGGCAAACCTAACATATTTCTCAAAAGATCCTTAGCAATGAAGCTAGGAATAAGATCCCACCAAACAAAATCAGCGCAGACATTACCCTCTCTATAAATGTGAATGCAGATGAAGTTTATTTTCCTAGTTAACTGTAAACAGTTATTCCATCTATTTCTAAGCTTCCAAGGAACAACTTTGCAATCCTTGAAAGCAGAGACCCCTAATTGAGAATCACTTTCTAACCACAAAAACTTCCAATCTTTATCAAAAGCAATCTCAATAGCCAACATAGCTCCAATGGAAGTAGAAAAACAATCCAAAATAGCAGCACTCCTGTCTCTAAAAATACCAACACAAGCACCTGGACCAAGACAACCTCTACCAGCGCCATCAGTATTGCACTTTATAATGTAAGAAACAAGGGGGATCCAAATAACCTCTTTGATGTTTGAACAATTTTTGTAATTACTAATGACATTGAAGGCCTTTATAATCATAAAGTCAGCAACAAAGAAGGACACAGTAGATTTAGAGGCATTTTCAGCTAAAGTCACATTGCAAATAGTTAAATTGATAGCAGAGTGTAAGAGGATCACATAATTATCAAATTCGGCATGATTCCTATCCAGTACAAATTAGCCCAAAAAATGTTAATGTCGTGACTGGGGTCTCGATGCAGACGGCTCAAAATTGGTATTTTTAGGAGTCGCCACCCAATTTATTAAATAGTGAAAATTGAGAAAAACCTATCTAAGAGTTATTGGTCTGCGTAAACTAGGTTGGATTCGGGAGTCGGTTATGCATAGGGAAGGGCGAAAACTTAATTCCACTACACCCCTAGTACATCCGTCCTAAGACAGTTACCCTAAATCTGGTTGTGCAAATATAAATTACGAATTTATTTGTTTTATCCAAAAATAAAATAGTAGAAAATGATAAGGACTAATATAGAAAAGTTTAATTTTGACTTGACGGGGAAGCCCCGCTCCTACGTATCCTCAGGTGTAATGAGGAATTCAAAAGTCACGTAGTTCTTTCTGAAAAAGTTTGTTGGTTGGTTGATTTTAATTTTTTGAAGGGGTTTGAGATCACCAAGTTGTACAACTCAGGTGTCTTAAACCGGGATTGACAAGATGTCACATATCAACTAATCCCTGTTTTATATTTTTTAGAAAATAGGTGTTAAAGAAAAGAGAGTTGATTATTTGAAAAAAAATAATTAGCTTGACGGGTTTTCTTGAAAATATTTGTTTGTTTTGTTGATTTTAATATTTTGAAGGGGTTTGAGATCACCAAGTTGTACAACTCAGGCGTCATAACCGGGTTGCGGGTTTGATAAGATGTACATATCGATCAAAGCCATTTTTATTGATGTTTGAATTCATTTTTAGAAATAGATAACAATAATAATAATAATATAAATAATAATAGATAATAATAACAATAATAATAATAATTAAAAAGGAAAGATAAAAAAATAAATAAATAACTATTCACCTAAAAAAATATAAATAAATAAATATATATAGAAATAAACAAACAATAAATAAGTAATCAATGAATATGTACATAAATAAATAATAAATAAACAAATAGATATAAATAAATAAATACAAAACTAACCTCAAGATGATAAATGCGATGAACGCCGAACCGGACCGAGCAGTCTGACCAGGTCAACTGCGAACCGGACTGCTTTGAGAACCGGAAAACCGACTCAAAAAAGTACAAAATAATCAAAGACAGACTTTCAGTGTCTGGACCGCAAATGCTAGCCAAAAGATTACTTAATCTGCCAATGACTCCACCCCCCCAAGTCTTTGCCTCTTAGCCTCTTTTATAGTCAAATGTTAGGTGGTTCTTGTTTCTCCCAAACAATGTGGGACTAAAACAAGATAGAGAAAACCATTCCCGTTTTCCTCAAACCAGCCACTGTAACAGTGTGATTCCGGATCCCTTAACCGTTGGATCATTGTCGTTTTTTGACACCAGGTGCGTGAGACATCTCTCTTCACTTTTACCGTTCAGATCGTCGAAATGAGGCCTGAGGAGAGAGAAATTTCCTTCGCAAAAGTAGAAAAAACAACCCCCATTTTTGTCAAACCAGCCACCGTACAAGTGCGATTCTAGATTCGTTAACCGTTGGATCGTTTTCGTTTTTTGCCAGAAGGTTCTTGAGACATTCATCTTCACTTTCAGCGTTCGGATCGTCGAAATGAGGTCTGAGGAGAGAGAAACTGCCTTCGCAAAAGTAGAAAAAACAACCCCCGTTTTTCTCAAACCAGCCACCGTACAAGTGTGATTCTGGATTCGTTCACCGTTGGATCGTTTTCGTCTTTTGCCAGAAGGTTCTTGACACATTCATCTTCACTCTCACCGTTTGGATCGTCTAAACGAGGTCTGAAGAGAGAGAAATCACCTTCGCAAAGTAGCTGTAGTTTTTGGTATTTTGGTTTATTTTTATATTTTTGTAACTTTGCATTCTTGGGCCAAGTCATGTAAATGCATGTAAATGGACACTCCTTTTTTGTAACAATAATTTTTTTATTGCACCTCCCTTTTTTATTTTCTTTTGTAATTTGCATTATTTCTTATCTATTTTATTTTTTTATTTTTGTTTTTTAATTAAAGATATTGTAACGAGAAAAATAAATTAAATCTACTTTCTAATTTTTTGAATTAGCATATTTTTTTAATTTTTGTTTAACCACTAAAAAAAGTAATAATAACGCAAAATTAGTAAATTAGCGCAAAATGACCTATTCGAGGGATTAGGAATCAAATATACGCGAAAAACATATTTTTGTGATTTTTTTTGAAAAAGTAAAAATGTACCGGTTAAAATTGGGTGTTCACAGTTGCCCCTATGTGCTTACTTTCTTACGAGATAATACATAAAACTATGTTTTCTTGTTTTATCAAAGTAATGAATAAGTACAGATTTGAACCTCAATTTTAATCGGTGAAATATGCACAATTGTCTTTTGACTGTTAAAGTTAAATGGGTAACAAGAAATACAAACAGTGCCAGAGCTGAATCGATAGCACGAAGTTTCAAAACAATGTCAGGGCAAGACCGATAGCACAAAATTTAAAAACAATGTCAGGGCGAAACCAGTAGCATGAAAATCAAAGACAATGCCAGGGCGAGACCGATAGCATGAAAATTAAAGACAATGCCAGGGCGAGACCGATAGCATGAAAATTAAAGACAATGCAGGGCGAGACTGATAGCACAAAACTAAAGAAAATGCCAGGGGCGAGACCGATAACATGAAATTTAAAAACAAATGCGGGGGCAAGACCGATAGCATGAAGATGAAAGACTGTGCCAGGGGGAGACCGATAGCACCAAATTTAAAACAATGCCAGAGCGAGACGATAGCACTAAATTAAAGACAATGCCAGGGCGAGACCGATAGCACAAAACTAAAGACAATGCCAGGGCGAGACCGATAGCATGAAAATTAAACAACAATGCCAGGGCGAGACCGATAGCGTGAAAATTAAAGACAATGCCAGGGCAAGACCGATAGCACAAAATTAAAGACAATGCCAGGGCGAGACCGATAGCATGAAAATTAAAGACAATGCCAGGGCGAGACCGATAGCACAAAATTAAAGACAATGCCAGGGCGAGACCGATAGCAGGAAAATTAAAGGCAGTGCCAGGGCGAGATCGATAGCACCAAATTTAAAACAATGCTAGGGCGAGACCGATAGCACAAAATTAAAGACAATGCCAGGGCGAGACCCATAGCACAAAACTAAAGACAGTACCAGGGCTGAACTGTAGTACAAAAAAAATACCATTTCCAGGGTTGAACCGTAGCATGGAAACGCAGTGTCAAATGCTAGGGCTAGACCATAGCCCTGAAATGAACATAAAATGCAATGGATGTCTTGCTTTGAATAATTATTATTATTATTATTATTATTATTTTATTTTCACAAAGCGACTGAAAAAACACATGCTTCTATTCATGAAGGGGATGCATGGTTGAACATGAAATGTATGCATGATATGATATGGAATGTATGAAATATGCATGATCTTTGAGTTAAAATTGAGATGCACGTGTCATGAAAGTTAGATTCACCGAAAACATTTTCTTTTTTGTGCATGCTTCATTTGAACCCAATCAAACTGATTCTCAAATGGAAGGTGATCCTCATCCTCGCTAGCTTTTTAAGATCTCCTTCCTTTTATGATCACTTATCATTCTTCAAACAAAACATTTTCAAGTTTGACCCTCTCTCTATATATATTTTTTTCACAGATATATTGTCATTAGCCCTCTAAATCATATCATTGATTCCAAGTTGACTATTTTTGAAGCATTACTTAATGAGCATGCATGGATTTGTGGGTATTGACAAGCTAGACTTTTCTGTGTTTCTTGGTTTGCCTGTTTTGGATTTTGAAGGTTTGGAAGTGGAGGGTTTTTGGAAAGCGAAGGCGTAGGGAAGACAAAACGACACAAGATGGTAGGGAAAAAGGTTAGTGGTAACCTCCAGCTATTGAGGATTTCTTTTATTTGTGGTAGCTGGCTTGCTGGAAATTGGTCAGGTATTGGAAACAAGCTTTACCATAGAGGGAAGACTACTAGGTGTAGCAAGCAAAATCTGACTCATCAAGGATCATGCAAATATTTCTGCCCCAGTATTGGTAAAAGGAACCCCCAAGAGTAGGATGCACTGGTGTACTATACACTCATGATGGGTCTTGCAAATTTTCCCCCCAGTATTGGTCAAAAGCATTGCCCCAGGAGAATGATGCATTAGTGTACAAAACTAGTTTGGCTCATGAAGGGTCTTTGCAAAAATTTCTTTCCTAGGATGGGTAAAAGGTGAGGCCAATGTAGGATCTTGTAAGCTTTCTTCCTCATTCTAGTGAAAGACATTCCCCCGAGAGAATACTACACTGGTGTAGAAAGAAATATTTGACTCATAGAGGGTCTTACAAAATTTTGCCCCAGTGTGGGATTTCTTGACACTCTTAAGCTTACATTCCACAAAATTGCCCCAATGTGCACTCATGTTCGGCATAAGTAGGAGAACTCCAGTGAACTACACAAATTAACATTGTAAGTCTCATTCCCCTTTTGTACCCTAATTTTTGCCTAGACTGCCTTTGCAGGTTTTCAGTCTAGCGGGCTTTGTCTTTTTTTTTAAAACCCTAATTTTTGCCTAAACTACCTTTACAGGTTTTCGGTTTAGCGGGCCTCATTCTTTTTTCATTTTTTCTTAGAGCAAAGAAAAGTTTAAAAGAAGCAAATGATTTATTTCAAAATTAATATTATGAAAATGAAAACAATCATTCATCAATCAGAGTGTACTTTTAAAGACTTGTAATGTGGCAATGGGTTATGGGTTATGGAAAAAAATGATTAGAGGGCTCAAAGAAATGTTTTACGGGTTATATGGACCAATGATCTTTAGTGCATTCGGCTTCCAAGACATCACATTTTTCTTGTAAAACCCATCTATTCACATGATTTTGATTTTATTTCCCTTCATTTCTCTTTTTTTCCTCATTCTTTCCTTCTCCTCCGATTTTGCTTTATCTCATTTCAGCCTTCGCCTCTACTTCATATATGATTGATTCTCTTTTTTTCACCCTTCACCATCATTTGTTTCTTTTTTTTTTCACCCTTCACCATCATTTGTTTCTTGTCCAGGGGTTAGTGAAAGGAAATTATAGGCTCAAAGGGGACATCAAGGGATACAATAATTCAACTTTGTTCGGGATAGAGAAAATTGTCCACTCTTCATTTCGAATCGTAGTTCGTCATTTTCAAAATTTTAATTTCGAAAAAAAAACATTCACTTTTTTTGACAAATTCTTTGCTCTCTCTTTCTTTTGTCTTTCTTTTTGGATTTTTTTATCATTTTTTTTTGGGAAATGGACCTTCAAAATCTGATATTTGTTCACTGGTTCATCCTTGAATGACGCAACAAAAAGGGCTTTGGGAAATATTGTTTGAGGCAAAAACTCAGAAGGGGTGTCTTAAGGGAACATGGGGTGAGAAAGGATGGAAATAAGTCAACTTGGTTTCAAACTACATGATTAAAGAAGTGCTAACGACAATCATCTTTTCCTCCTCTTTATATTTTTTTTTCTGGGAGCTTTTTATTCAAGAACTGCTTGCCACCTTCTGTCTCCCTTTTCCTCTCATCTTTCTCGATGTGCCCAAGCATTATTCCCCATGACATCTTTCCTCTCACATTATTCCTCTACACCTTTAATGATTAATCTTCCCAACAACTCAAGCGAATGATCCAATTCCACGAGTCTAAGCTTGATTGGAACACAAGCACAAAAATTTTAAACTCATTTTTATTTATTTTCTTAAAGAAAAGTTTATGAGAATGGGTCAAAGAGACCAATATGTTATGAAATGCATGGTATGTATGCAAGCATTCACCCTAAAATGCAATATGCGTTGTTTTGTAAAGGCTTTTTTTAATCCTTTTCATGCAAGAAATGAAATTCAATTTTTTCTTTGCCCCATTTGAAGGGAATATGCTATGAAGATTGATGAATGATAATGTGCTTTTTTTTATTCACTGATGAAAGTATGCATAACATGGAAAGATTTTTATATACATGCAAAGAGATAAAAAAATGAAATATGGAGAAATTTTATGATGAATGATTTTTGACAAATGAGTATGATCCTTCTCCCTAAAATCTAGGAGAAACTGCTCCATAATGCCCACTAGCGCGAAAAGTGGGTGGAAAGCCTTCACTTCCTATTTTTTAGGGGCCCTAATCATGTTCTTCTCAACCACTCCAAGTCTCAATGTCTTTCCTTACGCGCTTTGCTTACTTGCCGCCCAAGCAAGTCTTCTACATCAGCGACGGTGTCATCAGCTACAAAACTATTAGTACTTAGGTCCTCAGATGGTACCGCCTCAACTGAGCTTTTCCTTGGCCGAGCCACTTGGCCTCATCAAATAGAGTCATTCTCTTAGCATTTTTTGGCATAAAGTTTGAGATTGGGCATGATACTCAGGTCCTTCTATGGATTTCCTTCAAGAGTAGCCCTCTTCTGCCTCCCATGGCAAGCATTTTTTCTTTAAGCTCCTAATAGGACTCTCAATAGATTGAACCTCCTCAGGGTTGATGATCTTCAGTTGAGGAAAACCTACCACTCCAGTCTTGAGTAGCACATTTACCCCATTTTCTTCCCAGAAACCTATCTTCTTGACAATATCAAGCTGAGGCTACCAACATTCCTCATGTGGTTGCTCTTCTTATAAATAATAGGAGATGGTAGAAAAAATAGAGTGAACATAGGCTATTTTGTAGCCTACTCCCCTTTTTGTCCATAATTTAAGCAAATCGGTTCATGTGCACTCGACTAGGCCCTCGCCTCTGTTAGGTTCTTCCTCGGCCAACAACTCAGCAGATTTTGGGTGTTAACAAATGCCCCTCTTTTGTGTTGTAATCTAGCTGGGGCAACAGATAGCCATAGCGACTAGAAAATAACCTGTAAAGTCATTGTAATTATGACTGCTAAACTAGTTGTTACGCAATTGATTAGATGCTAGACGACCACTTTAGCTTCACCTAATGCATTAGATTTAGGAAACAGTTACCTTACATTTAATCATTACTTCCGTTAGCTATAAATAGCATCTACATTCACTGTTGTAGCCTTAATGTTACCCTTTGCAAACTCTGCTGAAACTCTGTCGAACTTACTGGCCAAACTCACTTTCATTTTCTTTCTTTCTCTCTCTTAGTTTCCCAAGCCTTTGCACCCTACTCTAATCATGTCTTCACATTCTGACTCCCAAAACAAAGAACACGCCTACGGAGGTGACAAAAGCCCTTCCCTCATTCAACATTTAACATTCAACACTTTCATCTTTCCCTAAGGGATGATGACTCCTACCATGCCTGACGTGGAAGCCATCATTGGGTGTCTATTTGGTGATAAAGAGGTCCATTATAATCTCAACCACCCTATTGATGATCTCAGCTACGTTTTTTACGGTGCTTACTCCATCCTTCTTGAGTCGAATGTTTTAACATCATGTGTAGCTTCTGACGCTGAGCATGTAGCATTTCTTATGTACTTCTTCAGCAAGTACTTTTATTGTACTAGCTCCTTTTCAATGATCCAGTACTCTTATGTATTGGGTGTTAAGAGTGTTTATGATAAACCTAGGGTTGTAGAAAGGTCTTTTATCAATGTGGTGTGTTTATATCTCATAGCTTAGTGTAAGGTGTCAAATAGATTCACTATGTATTACGTGATTTTTGTTCCAGGGTCCTATTTTTTGTACCCCACACTTATACACTATACCCCCACCAATTATGTTATTCCAAAATTACCCCTATTAAATTTCTAAAAAACAGGTTTATCTAATTTAAAGATAAATCCGTTTTTAATTCAAAAAAAAGATAAATCCGTTTTGAAAAAAAACCAAAACAGATTTATCTTTACATTAGATAAATCCGTTTTGATAAAAAATGTACAGCGGATTTATAAATCATTAGATAAATCCGTTATTATATTTTTGCAAAACGGATTTAAATAAGCAACACATAAATCCGTTTTTGTAAAATAATTCATAAATTAAATTAAAAATTTAAGGCAAATATATCTAATATATAAGGAATCCGTTATTATACAAAAAAAACGATAAATATTAGTGTAAAAAGGTTATAAAAACACCACTAAAAATTTGTTGAAAAATCAAAACTAATCTAAAAATTTTAAAAACACCACTAAAAATCTAATAAAACCGAAATAAGGTTATGCAAATTTTTTAGAATTTTTGGAGGTTATGAAAAATTAATAAAAAAATAGGAAACCATGGATTTGGGATTTTGAGCCCCGCAGTCCCAATAGAATTCTCTTCTTGGGGTGTAATGAGCCTTGCTTTTTTTTGGATTTAATGGTTGTGGCTTCGGGACAATCGGAGTACGTTGCCCGAAAACAGATTTTCTAGCCTAGATTATCTAGCCGGCGTACAACATCGTCACGTGTAACGAATATCTATACACTGAACAGAACCAAAACATCATCGATATCCATATCTATTTTTTAAAAAAATAATAATTTTAATTTTGTAACATTAAATATAATTTTGTAATAAATTTATCTATTTTATTTTGCAAAACAGTTTTATCTATTTAATAGATAAATCCGGTTTTGAAAAATTCCAAAACGGATTTATCAATTTAACAAATAAATCCGCTGTGTAATTTTTCAAAATGGATTTATCTATTAAATAGAGAAATCCGGTTTTGAAAAATTGCAAAACGGATTTATTTATTTATTGACTCAGTTTGACTGACCAATCCTACGTGGCAGCCCACGTGGACTGCCACGTAGGCACATCCCCCACCCCACCCCCCCACCCCCCCCACCCCCACCCCCACCCCCACCCCCCTCCCCCCCTCTTCTTCCTCGTGACCCTCTTCCCCTCCCCCTCCATTGTTCCTCTTCACCCTCCCCCCTCCCACCCCCCACCACCGTGAACCCCCCCTCCCCCTCCACTGTTCCTCTTCCCCTCCCCCCTCCCCCCTCCCACCCCCTCGAATCCACTCCCTCCTTCCTCTCATGCTCTCTCTCTCTTTCGCATCTCTCTCTCCTTCGCATCTCCCTCCTCTCTCAATCACCGATCCCCCTCGTTTTCCATCTCCCGCTCGTCGCTCTCCCTCTCGCTCTCCCTCTCGCTCTCGTCGCAGATCGCTCTCGCTCGTCGCTCATCGCTCTCGCTCGTCGCTCGCTCTCGCTCTCGCTCTCGTCGCAGATCGCAATCACAGTCGGAGGGGGTGGGGGATCGGTGGTGGGTTATGTGAAGGGGGTGGGATGGGGGTGGGGTCGGTGGTGGGTTGGGGTGGGGTGGGTGGGTTGGGGTGGGGTGGGGAGGTGCGACGAGAGAGGGGAGGGGTTACGGTGAGGGAGGGAAGAGGTGGAGGGGGGTGGGATGCGAAGGTTGCGAAGGAGAGAGGTGTGAAGGAGAGAGAGGGTGTGGTTGTGGGGGGGGTCACAGAGGTGGGGGTGGGAGGGGGTGGGGTTGACGAAGGTGGGGAGGGAGGGGGGAGGGGAACAGTGGAGGGGTGGGGGTATCCGTGGGGAAGAGGAACAGTGGGTGGGGGTGGGGTGGGGTGGGGTGGGGGTGGGGTGGGTGGGGGGGGTGGGGTGGGTGGGGGGGTGCGCGTACGTGGCAGTCCACGTGGGCTGCCACGTAGGATAAGTCAGTCAAACTGAGTCAAAATTGGGGTGGGGGACCTTGATTTTTCAAATTGGGAAAATAGGGGGATCAAAATCGTCAAATTAAAACTTTGGGGACCAAAATCGTGAGTTGGTCAAAATAGGGGGACCAAAACTGTATTTAAGCCTTAAATTTTTTGAAAACTACTACTACTACAAACCTACGCTATCTAAAAAACAAGAAGACTTCATGACTATTTAAACTACTAATTAATATTTCAAACAAATATTTCTTATTGATAATCTACTATCTAACTTTTACTATTTACTATAATCTACTAATCAACTAAAATAAACAATTGAAACTACGAGATAACTACACTGATATATAAAAAAACACGGGATAACTGCAGTGTTATATAAAAAAACACGGGATTAATATTTGTCATTGATAATTATAATTTTTGAAGACTACTATAAACCTACTATATAAAAAAAACAAGAAGGCTTAATGACTATTTAAACTGATTAATATTTAAGACACACGTAACAAATATTTGTCACTAATACCTAAAAAATGACAAATAATTGTCACTGATATATAAAAAAACACAGGATAAATATTTCTTATTGATAATCTACTATCTATTTTTTACTATCTACTATAATCTACTAATCAACTCAAATAATCGATTGAAACTATGAGATAACTGCATTGATACATAAAAAAACAATGGATAACTACACTGATATATAAAAAATACAGGGATGACTGCAATGATATATATAAAAACACGGAATAGCTGCACTGATGTATAAAAAAACATGGGATAACAACACTAATATATAAAAAACCACTACAGTGATATATAAAAAACACATGATAAATACAGATTGTTTTTAAATGATACTTTTACGTTTTTAGATTTTAACATTTATATATTTTTTATTTGAAACGCATTTTTTATCTACTTTAAATTTGTCTTTATTTTCACGGGGTAATGTTCAGACTATTTAAATACTGTCTAAGTTAATTCATAAAAAGAACACGACAGCACTCGTGTGTATACACGGATATCCTAATAGTTACTAGTATAGCTTGTTGGAGATAAATGGGAAAAATCAAAAGCTCTTCTTATCCACAACCGGTACAACCGGTATAGAGAAGCTTTACCTTGCTCTTCTAAGTTTTCAAGTTTATATTGTTTAATTTTCATTTGTATGGAAATTATGAAAATTGGACTGATTTACTATGCTTATTTCAATACAGATAGTATGTTCCTTTTAATTCTCGTCTATCTTTTGGTCTAGAAGTCTTTGACCCCGCTCTGGTATTTAAGGGAAGGGCTCTGAATAATCCGGAGTTCGAATGGGAAGTAAATAAAGTTTATCTCTAATTTGTTCCATCGCTAGGGATCGAACCCGGATACTAGCGAAGTCCGCCATTTTAAAAGAATTACAATTTCTTGTCCCAAACACAAGAGGTGTTGTACCCTATAGGTCCATACTTACCCATAGAAGCTCACTCATTTTTCAAGAACTAAGCAATGTGAGATCAGAAACAACACGGAATGTTTGAATACTATTAGAGGTCCATCACTGATTATGCGCCTCTATGCTGCTTCTTTGTTCCCATACAAAAGCTATAGTGCAAACAAATTAATATTTCAAAAAAATATTTCTTATCGATAATCTACTATCTAACTTTTACTATTTACTATAATCTACTAATCAACTAAAATAATCAATTGAAACTACGAGATAACTGCACTGATATATAAAAAAAATACGGGATAACTGCAGTGATATATAAAAAAACACAGGATTAATATTTGCCATTGATAATTATAATTTTTGAAGACTACTATAAACCTAGTATCTAGAAAAACAAGAAGGCTTAATGACTATTTAAACTGATTAATATTTAAAACACATGTAACAAATATTTGTCACTAATACCTAAAAAAGGACAAATAATTGCCACTGATATATAAAAAATACGGGGTAAATATTTCTTATTGATAATCTACTATCTATTTTTTACTATCTACTATAATCTACTAATCAACTCACTGATATATAAAAAATACGGGATCAATATTTCTTATTGATAATCTACTATCTATTTTTTACTATCTACTATAATCTACTAATCAACTCAAATAATCGATTGAAACTATGAGATAACTGCATTGATACATAAAAAAAACAAGACATAACTGCACTGATAGTTGAAAAAGTACGGGGATGACTGCAATGATATATATAAAAACACGGGATAGCTGCACTGAAGTATAAAAAAACACGGGATAACAACACTGATATATAAAAAACCACTACAGTGATATATAAAAAAACACATGATAAATGCACAGATTGTTTTTAAATGATACTTTTACGTTTTTAGATTTTAACATTTATATAATTTTTATTTGAAACTCATTTTTATCTACTTTAAATTTGTCTTTATTTTCACGAGGTAATGTTCAGACTATTTAAATACTGTCTAAGTTCATTCATAAAAAGAACACGACAGTACTCGTGCGTATGCACGTGTATTCTACTAGTTACTAGTATAGCTTGTTGGAAATAAATGAGAAAAATCAAAAGCTCTTCTTATCCACAACGGGTACAACCGGTATAGAGAAGCTTTACCCTGCTCTTCTAAGTTTTCAAGTTTATATTGTTTAATTTTCATTTGTATGGAAATTATGAAAATTGGACTGATTTACTATGCTTATTTCAATACAGATAGTATGTTCCTTTTAATTCTCATGTCCAGAGGTCTTTGACCCCGCCCGCTCTGGTGTCGAAGGGAAGGGGCTCTGAATAATTCGGGCTCCGAATATAAATTTGGGTCAAGTCCTTTAAAGCACAAATTGCTATTGAAACTCAATTATCATTTGGCCCATGCTTTTCCCACATCCCTCCCTACTCACCCCCAAACTCCCAAACCCTGCGAAATGACCAAAAGGCCATTAATGAGGTGCGTTGTTTTCACCGATTCGGTTAGGGTCAACCGAAAACTTTCGGTTAGGCCCAACCGAACGTGTATTTTTTTTAGACATACCCCTTTTTTACCTCTTTAATTTACACTATTCGGTTGGCCTCAACCGAATATATTCGGTTGGCCTCAACCGAATCGTATTTAAACACGTCCTCTCATTAAGGGTGGTTTTGGAATATTTGGAGTTAGGGGGTGTGGGGTGAGTAGGGAGGGGTGTGGAAAAAGTGATGGCCTATCATTTTTATCTAAATTGATAGTGGACCATTGAAATTCATTGTCTAAACATGGATGAACCCAGTCCATATATTTTTAAAGTCCAATCCATCTTTATTAGGGCCCAAACAATAGCATTAAAAAAAGTAAGAAAAATAAAAATAATATATTTAAAAACAAAAGGAAAACCGCCCAGGTCTCTCTCTCTCGCTCTCAATGTATTGGTTTTCGGCTATCAGAGCTTGCAACTTCCACTCCCTCTCTGCCTACAAGCAACCATCAACTCCCTGCTACAATCTTATCCATCTCTCCCACTTGCATCTTAACTTCTTAAAGAAGGGTTACTAAACCCTCAATACTAGGAAAAGTCTCAACCTATAAATACTAAGGCAAATGAGGCAAACAGAGGGGGAGAAGAATCACACACTACTTAGAATTGGCAGCTCCATCTAGGAAAAGTCTCAGCCTATAAATACCAAGGCAAATGAGGCAAACAGAGGGGGAGAAGAATCACACACTACTTAGAATTGGCAGCTCCATCTTTGAGCACCCAATTTTACACACCAAGATAAATAGAAACAGGAGGAGAAGAGATCAATAGAACAAAGGGAGAAATAGGTTGAGAGCAAAAAGAATGAAAATTACAGAACAATGAGAGTATTTACTAAATCAAAGGAGATATCCATTTATTCCTCCACCAAAAAAACCCCAACTAAGAGTCCAAAACCTCTTCCTCAATTTTCACCCAACCATGGCAAGCTATCACCAACAATCTTCCCTGTCCCTGTTCCGTCACTTCTGTGATGTCTCCATGCCCATTTCCCTCTTTTCCTCTTGATGTATCACACCCCTTTCCCTTTATTTGTTTCACCGTAAGGGGGTGTTTGTTACCCGGTTAGAAATTACCCGGTTGAAAACATGCATGATGCATCAAAATTAGGTTGGGAATGAAAGATTCCTATGTTTGGTTTGAGAAAAACAAAAAAGCATTCTCAGGAATAATGTTTAGTCTGGAAACTTTTTTCCCATTTTTGTGGAAATGTGATACCTCCCATAAATGGTGGTAATGTTTCATTCCAGCATAGGGTGGTTTCAATTTTTAGCACAAAATTACCTTCCTATCCCCCACTCACAGAGTCGCGGGTATGTGATTTACTTTTTTTTATTTCTTATGTGTTCGTTCATAGCTTTCTGCGTTCCTCCCTTTGCTTTTTATGTCTTGCTTTTTTTTATGTTCTCCATTTTACGTTTCTTGCTTGGCTTTTTTTAATGTATTTATATATATATATATATATATATATATATATATGTATAAAAGTTTTTTTTTACAAAAAACAAATATAGAGGGGTACTTTAATTTTGTACTTTTATTTCACAATTGAAAATTTAGAAAGTTAAAATAATATTTGATATAAAGAGGGGTATTTTGATAATTACAAAATTTATTCCCAGGAATATATGTTACGAACCAAACAAGTTTATAAATTGTTCCCAAGAATTGGATTCCTGAACCAAACATGTTTTAGAAAATACTCAAGAATCACATTTCAAGTCATTGGATTCCCAAGTATGCGATTCCTTGGAATGTAATTTCTAACCGGGAAACAAACGCTCCCTAAGTATGTGGGTTTTTAATTGTGTGTGCTTTGTTTAAGTATTGGTCTTTTAGGACCACTTTTATCGCACCCTTTCCCTCTTTTCCTTGCTTTCATTTGTGTTATTTAACATTCTAGTCTTTAAGTTTTCTTTGTTAGGTTGGGTTTGGGCTTAAGCCCATTTCCTTTATTTCTTTTATTCTTTTACTTACTCTACGTGTGTGTGTGTGGGATAGAGATATTGAAAATAGTCAATTTGATTTTCTGAAATACTAAGTAATCCATTAATTTTATCATTCACAAAATTTCTTTGTGTTTTTAATCTTTCAAGATTTCTTTCGAGGTTTTTTATTACAACTTTGTATAATGTTCTAAGTTGAGATCGGAACTCAAACTCAAAATCTACTCTTATTTCAGAACATTTCTGCATATATGAAATAAGCAGTTCTATTTTTGTTTGTATTTCTTGATTTAAGAAATAAAGTTTTTCTTCATTTATTTCTATTTCTTTCTGTAGAGTGATGCCAGACATAATTCAAAATTTCTTTTCTAATCTTTCGATTGCCTTTTGTAAATCTTCTATTTCATTTGATTCTTTCTGAATCAAAGGTTTTTCAATACTTAAAGATAATCTAGGTTTTGATATAAAACTCGACGTTCTTTCTATCTTTAAATTTTGAAATTCTAATACAGGAGAAAATAATTCGTCCATGTAAATTCGTTCACTTGTTTTAAATTCAATGTTATAATGACTGTTAGTTAAGGCGTAATTTATTTTATAGGCGATTGTAAATGGATGATATCCCTTTTTGAATAAATCTCTTCTCAAAAATTCATAATGTAAAACTATCGATCTGCTGAGATCAGAGTCCTTGAGAGATAATCCTATTTGGAGATTTATATCGAACTTGATTTTACCTTTGCTAAGATTTCCGTTTCCCTTAGCAATTATACAGTCACTTTGATTCATAATTCTATCATCTCTTAATTCAATTCTTAGAGGCGAGTCTATCCCTTCTAGGAATGTACTTTTAATCATTATCTGAATGGTTGATATATGAATATAGCCGATTTTTCGTGCTATTTCTTGTTTTAAAGAACTTAATCTTCTTTTTATTTGATTAGTACTTATTATAGGTAGTATTACATCCCCAGAAGCATATTCGATTGGAACTGCTTCTTCTCCGGTCATTATTCCAAATTGAATAATATTTTTTCTAGAAAATTTGTTTCCAAGTTGTTTGAGAATATCATTTTTGAAATTATGATTTTCTTTTAATGAAAAATCAATTTTTCTTATTTTGTCGGTTAAACCGTCAAAAATACCATCGAGGAAAAATCCTTCCTGGTTTTCTTGTTCTTCGATAATATGAATATTATCTTCTTCATTTATAATCTGATTTTCACTCATTATAAATAATATATGCTAAACGTACCTGGATTTTTCTTTTGACGATGCTGTTCTTGATGATATTGTTGATGATCTGGATTTGTTTGTTCTCTATTCAGAACTCTGATGAGTTCAAAGAACTGGCTTCCCTCTTCAGTAATTTTGCAATTACAAGGAATGGAGAGTTTTCTTTTGCCTTTGCATTTAACGCTGATTTTATTAATGAGGACTGAGGCCTCTATTTATACACACACTGGGGCTGGCATATAGACCATAATACCCTTAATGGACATACGTGTCCTGCAATAATTAAAACTTAAGGGTGTGGCAAAGTAGTGGCCGACACCGGTACAATTATTGAAAAGCAAAAGTAAACTACTTTACAAAAAGTAAACGTGCTGTGACAGGCACTCAGGACCCCTAGGTCCTACATCTTTGTCGACTTCTGCCAACACCTTTGTGACGTTTACATTATGTTAATGCTTACGTCATTCTTCTTCTTCTGGTTCCTGATTTTTGCAGATGCTGCATTCATGATTCTTCTTCATTCTAAGTTTTTCGCAGGCTAGCTGCTTGATTTCTTCAGGGAGATCTTCAAGCTCTCCGTTTAGATGGTTGAACTACTCTTCAAACCTTAATACAATCTCGAGTTCTTCGTGTGAGACTTCTTTTAAAAATGAACTGTATATAACCATGTTTTTGCTAACATAGTTTATTTTAATCTGATTCTTTCCATTTCCGATTCTGAGGGAAGAGTTATAAACTTCATTCAGTGAATTTGCCACTGATTTTGCATCTAGGACTTGGACTTCTATGGTGTCTTTTGTTGGGTATTCCCCATTGGAAACACCGATTTGTGCTACTGTCATTGATGGTACCATCAGAGTACCGTCTTCTTTGAATACTGGGTATGATGAAGAACATTTGAGAAACATATCTCTGTCCTTTGCAACCCGTTCTTTATACTGCCTTAAGGCAAACTGGCATTTTATCGAGAACTCCGATATTTCTTTTAAGTCTTGGATATAAACTGTATCAATTAATCCAGATTGGAAGTAGGAGTAGACCATTAATGGTTGTGCTCTAGGGATTATTACTGTTTTTGGTCCAGCAATTTTCCTTTTAGGATAAAATAATAAGGAAGTATGAATCTCCTTATAATTTATTACTGAGTTCCAATTTTGATTAAATTTATCCAGGGTGATCCTTTTCAGATTTATCTTTTGTTCAGCTGTTAATATTCCTTTCAGTTTATCCATGGGATTAGCTCTGGGTTTACCAAGGTTCATCATTCTGGATATAACTTTAGGGTTATCAATCAATACCTTTTTAAAGGATGATGCTGCTTCCTTTTCTGATATTGATTCTGATGCTGAGTAAGCTTTCTGTGCCAGCTCTTTTGTTTCGTAACTCTTGTGAGTCACATTTTTGCCATCTATGTGCTGTCTAGCAATGGCCCAAGTGTTGTAGAGTCCTTTGAATGGACCGTTGAATATGACATACCATTTTTAATGGTTTTGTCTTCTTCTTTAGCTTCAGCTTCTTCTTCGACCATGTTGTTCCATAGTCTAGATTCTTTTATTGATTTGTCGACTATTGTTTCCATGTTTGATTTCTTTGGAGGTAAAGGTTCTACCTCTGATGTTTCTGATGATGATGAAGCTTTTGATCTTGAAACTCCAGTTATTATCTGTAATGTTTTCTGTAGCTCTTCCTCCTCCCCGTCGAGAGTACGGAGTTTTTGTTGAAGAGCAGCTTTCTGCTCCTTTTTCTGGTTCAGCTGATACTGAATTTGATTCATAATTGCTTCCATTCTCGTGTTAGTACGTCTGAAAATGGGTTTTGTTCTAATTTTATGTATCTGATGAAAGGGTGATATTGATGTAGCTTTAGCTGCCACCTGATTAATCTTCCTTTTTTGTAATCCTCGTGAAGTTTGTATCTCCAAAAATCTGTTACATATTTCAAGTCAGTTCGAAGCTCGAACCTTGTAGGTAAGAGCTCTATCTTTCATTTTTCAAGAACTCTTAGACACGCAAGTGTTTCGAGTTCAGCAATGGAGTAATTTTGTTCGGTTTTAGTAAATGTACCAGAGGTATATTTACATAAGACAGAATCAAAATTATTTGTCCTCAAATCTTTCGATTCGGTAGATAGTTCTACAGATTTATCTGTATTTGTTTCATACACCTTTAAGGTGTTATTATCCCGAGGGATGTTATCTTGTGAACTTGAGATGTTTCCATCTTCGTTAAGTCCCAATAATCTCTTTCCATCTTTGATGGCTTTCATACATCCGGCCCAAGTATCTTTTGAGGCATCGGTTTCAATAATAAGAAAGTCTGTATTTTCAGAATTGTATAATTCTGGTAAAACTTTGATTTCTTTCTTTATTTTTTGTACAACGAAAGTATCTTGTGGGGTCCATTCCCATCTTAACTTTTCAGAAATCTTTTTCTGCAAATGTTTTCTTTGTGTAGCAAGGTTTTTCAAAAATCCTTGATCAGCTATGTAATTTAAACAACCCAGAAATCTCTGAATCTGTTTACGATCACATAATTCATCAGGAAACTGGTGTATTTTTTCTTGGGTGTGACTAGATAAATTTAATTTACCCTGATCACTGATTTTTAAACCCAAGTATTCTATTTCTTTCTTTTGGAGTTGTGATTTCTTTTTAGAAATAACAATTCCTACTTCTTTTATTCTTTTCAAAACTCGAGAAATCTCTGAGACATGAGTTTCTTCTGTTCCTTTAGAAAAAATGATAATATCATCGATATATGCTAGGCATATATCTTCTAACCCTTTAAGACTTTCGTCCATAACGCGTTGGTAAATGGATGGTGCTTGTTTTAACCCAAAGGGTAAAACATTCCATTCATACTGTTTTTGAGGCGGACAAGAGAAAGCTGTCAGCGGTTTTGTTTTTTCTTCTAACCTAAGTTGGTAGTATCCAGATTTTGCGTCTAAGGATGAAAACCAGTTTGATCCCTTAATTTTTTCAAGAACGTAATCTTTTCTTGGAAGTTTATATGAATCCCCTACTGTGGCATCATTTAATTTTTTATAATTAATAACCATCCTTCTTTTTCCTCTTTTCATTTCGTTGTGGTTTTCAACGTAAAAAGCTGGTGCAGAATAAGGGCTAGAACTTGGTCTTATTAGACCTTTTTCAAGGAGTTCTTCACAATCTTTTTTGAATTCTTCTACATCTTTAATACTGTAAGGTATTCTGTTTGGAATATTTACCTCAGTATTAGGATTTTTTAGAAGTATACTTATTATTTTATTACTTTTGTTTTTAATGGGATGGAGCGGGTGATCGCTACAAACCTCATTAAGATTTTCTTCAAGTGAAACTTGATAAAATAATATCATTTACAGACTATCCTTGATGTCTTCAAGAAACATTTTTATTACCTCATTACGAGTAATAATTTTAGTAGTTACTAAAACTGATTTTTGATTTTCAAGATTTGGACACTTTAGACTAATAGTTTTTACTCTTTGAATGAACGGATTATAAAGCTTTAAAAAATTATTACCAAGAATGATATCCATTCCAGAGTCATGTAAATAAATGGTTTTTGCCGGGAAGATAAATCCTTCAATAAGAATCTTTACCAGTTGAGCGACAAACCATATCTCGTGAATAGATTTATCAGCTACGACATATTTAAAGGTTTTTCTAAACGTTTCCATGTTTTAACAATGGTTTTTCTTCCGAAGCAAAGTGTTGCTCCAGTATCAACATAGGCTAGAACTGCCTTGTTTTCTATACTGATTTTTATAAAGGTAGCATTTGGGTTACCTTTACTCAGAATCTTTGACATCTTTTGAATCAGAAGAGAAGACATATATATTATCGTCTTGATCCATGTCGGAATCTTCAATGGGTTCGTAACCTAATTCATAGGCTACTTTCAAGACTTGAGTTTTTTCTGAACTCTTTTTCTTAGGGCACTCATTGGCATAGTGACCTTCTTCTTGGCATAGCCAACATCTACAGCTCTTTTTTCCTGTTGGACAGGATTTGTTTTTAAAATCTTTTTTCTTTTGGAAGTTCCTTTTTCTCCAAAAATTCTTTCTAATTTTTCCCTCCTTCCACCTTCGAAAATGGACCTTTTTCCAAGATTTTTTGGATGCCTGTTTTTTGCAACCATATTTTCCTATCTTTCCTTTAACGGAACTGCAGCAAAGGTTAATATTTGCTTGTCTTTTTGCTATTTTTTCGTTACATCTGTCTTCCATCCAAAGGAGGAATATTGATATACGTTCTCCTAGCGTATTATCTATTTTTCCTTTTTCTATGCTATCTTTGAAATAGCTTTCTACCCCTTTGCAAACTTCCTTAGGAAGTTTTTTAAACAATAGTTCGGTGGCTACTGTTTTTTGTTCTGAGTTTAGTTTGTAGAACTGTTCTCGGAATTCACATATGAAGTTATCTAGATAGCACATGTTGCATATCTCCATATTTGTAATATGCCAAAAGGCTCTATCTTCAAAAGCCTTTTTTGACTCTGTGTTAAGAAGATTTTTTCCTAAGAATTCTGAAAGGAATATAATTAAAAGATTATCTAAAGCATTTTCTGGGGTTCTGCTTATAATGATTTCTTCTACAGATGTGGGTATTTGTTTCATGTAGTTGAAAACTATACCACTTGTTTTATACATGATGTAATTATAAATATTTTGGGATGATAATCCTCTGAATTCCTCATTCAGTTGTAGCAGAGCTTTATGTCTATTATACCATGAGTGGATTACTTCAGTAGGGTTATCTACGCAATCAATATTTAGAATTTCACCTTCGTTTGGTATAGATGTTGGACTATTTGATAACCTTAGAGGGGGGTGAATAAGGTTATGGGTAAAACTTTAATTCTTTTTCGGTTTTCAAAAACTTTTGCAATGCTTGTTTAAATCAAATGCGGAATCTGAGATTTAAACTTATATGATGTATGTAAGCAGGCAGATCAGGCACAGTGAGATATTATTCTAATGTTACTATTTTCAATATTCACTATAACCAGATATTTATAACTAAACTGGCAGATCAGGCAAAGTGCAATATTACGCTATTATCAGAGTTCAGGATAGACAGATATTATAGGCAGCGTAACAATAAGCAGATCGGCGCAGTGATAGTATAATTATAAACAGATATAAACAGTAAATAAAGTAAAGAGAGAGGGATAGAGATACACCAGGAATTTTACGAGGTTCGGGATAAAAGCCCTACGTCCTCGGCCTCCGGCTTTGCAACCTTTGGACTTTGCTGACAACCACTATATGAAGAATGTTTTACAAACAGGCAACTTCAAATAGCAAATCTCAATTCCTCCGAAATGAGAACCCGAGCACACAGCTAAGGATTTCAACACCGCTTCAATCTCCTGATTGAACGACCCAAGAGCACCTCCCAGGATTTCACTACCACTTCAATCTTCCCTGATTGAAAGACCCAATATCACCTCCCAGGATTTCAAACCAACTCAATCTCCTGATTGAGAGACCCAAGAACAATTCCCAGGATTTCAAAAACCGCTTCAATCTCCTGATTGAACGACCCAAGAATACTTCCCAGGATTTCGAAATGACCCCCACAATAGTAGATTACAATATAGAAGCTATGATCTAGTCACCTCAGATAATATGACAATATAATAGCTGCGAGAGATGAGTGACTAGATCTATAAAAAATGATATGAAAGTAATAGCTCTATTTTTTTATTTCTCAGATCTAGAAATTCAAATGAGAGAAGGAGAGAGATTTGTTGTAATTTTTCGTGTGGTTGAGTGAGTTGATGAGTGTGAAGCACCTCCCTATTTATAGGTTTAGGAAAACGTAGAAATTTGAAAAAAACATTTATTGCAAAGATGAATCAATTGTTTGATGAAGTGTAACAAGTGTATAATCGATTCTTAACCTTTTAGAAATCACAAGAATCGATTATGTGCTTAGTTAAAATAGTGAAGAATCGATTCTTAGTTCCTTAGAAATCAAATGAATCGATTATGTGCTTAGTTTAAAGAAGTGTGTAATCGATTCATGGACATCCTGAATGGGCTAAGAATCGATTTCAAGTTTAGTTAAAACAAGGAGGAATCGATTCTTGCCTTTTAGGAGAGCCTGAAAATCGATTTCATGGTCTTTTAAAAATGAAGGAAATCGATTCTTGGCTTTGGCTTGAGTATATGTGCAAATCGATTTCATGCTTTAACATAGGATTAGGAAATCGATTCTTGGCCTATAGGTGAGCTTAAAAATCGATTTCATGGCCTTTAGAAAATAATATAAATCGATTCTTGGCCTTTGGTACATAATAGAAATTGATTCTTGCTTTCCACAAAATTGTTTTTAGGTTTAGATGCCACCTTATGCATGCATGCAAAAATATTTTTCAAAACCCTAATTTTGATGCATCATGCATGTTTTCAAAAGTCATCTCTCAGCTACTAAAATGTCATAGACCTAAAGTGATAGGACCTTACACTGTGTCCTAAAGAAAGCGGATAAACAATTAGGTCTTCATCTTCAAAGGTGGCTTCTTCTCCAAGCTGCTCCGGCTTGTTGCTTTTGATTCCCGTCCTGTACTTTATTCAACTTGAACCTGTACTTTCATACAGCTGCAACCATTAGTAGACAATATGTAATTTGTTATCATTCAAAACAAAGAGTGTTTGTCCTTGGTTCAACAAACTCCCCCTTTTTGATGATAACAAATTACATTATGCATAGGGAGGCCATAATAAAGAAACAATGGCAGAAGCTCCCCCTAAGCATAAGCATATCAAAATAAACAGCACAACAGCAGATATTTTTCTCCCCCACATAATAACATGCATATTCTCTCCCCCTTTGTTTTCATCAAAAAGGAGGGGGGGGGGGGTGAACACATAGATACATAATCATACTATAGAGTTCAAAAATACATAATCATACTATAAAATTGCAAAAACAGTTTAATGCGATGCTCCCCCTCATTTGATGATCCCTCTGATTGATTGTAGAATGCAAAACTTAGCCAAAAGAAGGTGGACCATCACAATTTTTAAAAAAGATATTATAGAAACTAGGATACCCATGAGATATGTCATACTTGGTTCAACAATATAGGTACCATATTTATCTTCAAAAAAAGGTTGCATCAAAGATCCAGCATAATAACACTTAAAAAAACTTTGATGCACAAAAAAAAACTTTTACCTCACATATGTGTCTAATACTTGATAAAAATCTTAAGTTCTTCTATATAACACATTTTCAATAGAGGTGAATAAAAACTTTACCAATCTAACCTTCACCGGTGATTCTTCCTCTATTGTTGTTATCACAAGTCACATGGCTACTGTTTCTGAGTATTAAGAACCTTTTAGCGTCTCCAGTCATGAACTTCGAGTCTCTGCTATCAAGGTACCAATCCCCATACCTTGAAGCATACACCTGCACTAAAATCAAGTAGAAAGTTTTGGTACCCAATTCTCTTTGGGTCCTTTGGGGTTAGTCATCAAGGGGTTTGTTTTCACAATCCACCTTGGTTTCTCACATGCAGGTATAAGGGTGCCAAGCTCACACAATTTACGAATAGGACATCTAAGTGAGCTATGGTTCCCTTTTTGACAATAAGTGCAAGAGAAAACAGTAGGTGTATAACTTGAAGTAGCAGCTACAAAAGTCATTTTCTTTTTCAAAATAGGGGAGGTGGAATTACCTTCATACCCAAGACCTCTCCTATCAACATATTCATGTTGGGAGTGCAGTATCTTGGTTTTCACCAACCTCAAACCTTTTTAAAGTTCCTTTCAAAATTTCATTTTCAACCTTGGTTTTTTCAAAATTTTGTTTAAGCTCAAGAAACTCAAGGTTGAAAGGTTTTGTTTTATGTAGCTCATTCTTCAATTTAACTACATTTTCAAGAGTCTCAATTTGAGTAAGCATGCTTTTGTTGCTCTTTGTCATTTCTTAGATTTTAACAAGAGAGCTTCATGTTCAAAATAAAGAGCTTCAAAAGCCTTACTCAAATCGTGACTACTACACGCATCATCAAATGAATCATCATGCATAGAAGAATCAGAAAGACTATAGGAATTAAGGCTTACCTTAGTTGCATCATTTGCCATATTGCAGACAACATTGTCAGTCGTCTCATCTTCATCTGATTCATCATCAGTGCCAAGACTGTCCCATGTAGCTTCAGGTGTGTCATTAGCCATAAGACAAACCGCATTTGCGACTTCCTCTTCTTCTTCTGTATCACCATCAGTATCTGTGTTGTCCCATGTAGCCTTCATGGCTTTCTTCTTTTTGTATTTTGATTTCAGGTTTGGACAGCTTGCTTTGAGGTGACCCAGTTTGTTGCATTCGAAACACTTTAGCTGATCATCTCTTTTCTCATACCTGTGTTCTTTGTTGTACCCAGATTTCTTTGAGAAGGCCCCCTTTCCAAGCTTGTTGAATCTCATGAATCTTTTGAAATTCTTGGCAAACATAGCCATATCTTCATCATCAGTTTCTTCATCAGACTCAACCTCTTTCCTTGCTACCTTAGGAGTTTTTGCAGCAAGAGCAAGAGACTTTCTTTCTTTTATTACTTCTTTTTCCTGAACCTTCTTAGCAGCCAATACCACTTCAAATGCAAGAAGTGACCCAATCAAGTCTTCTTGAGGCAGAGTGCCGATATCTTTGGCTTCAGTGATTGCACAAGTTTTTGGAAAGAACTCACCAGTCAGAGATGCAAGAATCTTCCCATTTATATCTTTTGTAGAATACCTCTTTCCCAGTGCCCTTAGGTTGTTCACAATCAGATTCAGTGTCTGGTGCATAGCTGCAACAGATTCACCTTCCTTCAGTTTGAATGATTCATACTCAAGTGAAGATTCTGACTTTTGTATCCTTTACTTGGCTTGTACCGACATGTGTAGCTTCCAAACAATCCCAGATCTCTTTAGCTGTCTGACACCCTTTTACCCTTCCATATTCTTCTTCACATAGAGATAGGTGAAGAATGTTCATAGCTTTGGCATTCTGAGAGATTTTGTCTAACTCGGACTTTCTCAGCTCGCTCAGATCAATGGTGTAGATGTCTTCAACTGGAATTTCTTCTGCTTTGCCGGTAGCTTGAGTTTTTGTAGTGTCTCCGTTAGTACCACCAGGTTTTGTAATTTTGATCTTCATAGGAATCCGTGGTCCGTCAACAATAATCCTCCAAAGGGTGAAGTCTATAGCCTGCACATGACATTTCATTCGACTACTCCAATAGTCATAGTTAGTTCCATCAAACAGGGGTGGCCTATTGAAGGACATCCCCTCTTTCATAAAAGAACCCATGATCACAGATAGATAAATAAAATTTAAATTGCGAGATGTAAAGCTCTATATGCAATTTCTAGCTCTGATACCACTTGTTGGACTATCTGATAACCTTAGAGGGGGGGTGAATAAGGTTAATGGGCAAAACTTTAATTCTTTTTCAGTTTTCAAAAACTTTTGCAATGCTTGTTTAAATCAAATGCGGAATCTGAGATTTAAACTTATATGATGTATGTAAGTAGGCAGATCAGGCACAGTGAGATATTATTCTAATGTTACTATTTTCAATATTCACTATAACCAGATATTTATAACTAAACTGGCATATCAGGCAAAGTGCAATATTACGCTATTATCAGAGTTCAGGATAGACAGATATTATAGGCAGCGTAACAATAAGCAGATCGGCGCAGTGATAGTATAATTATAAACAGATATAAACAGTAAATAAAGTAAAGAGAGAGAGGGATAGAGATACACCAGGAATTTTACGAGGTTCGGGATAAAAGCCCTACGTCCTCGGCCTCCGGCTTTGCAACCTTTGGACTTTGCTGACAACCACTATATGAAGAATGTTTTACAAACAGGCAACTTCAAATAGCAAATCTCAATTCCTCCGAAATGAGAACCCGAGCACACAGCTAAGGATTTCAACACCGCTTCAATCTCCTGATTGAACGACCCAAGAGCACCTCCCAGGATTTCACTACCACTTCAATCTTCCCTGATTGAAAGACCCAATATCACCTCCCAGGATTTCAAACCAACTCAATCTCCTGATTGAGAGACCCAAGAACAATTCCCAGGATTTCAAAAACCGCTTCAATCTCCTGATTGAACGACCCAAGAATACTTCCCAGGATTTCGAAATGACCCCCACAATAGTAGATTACAATATAGAAGCTATGATCTAGTCACCTCAGATAATATGACAATATAATAGCTGCGAGAGATGAGTGACTAGATCTATAAAAAATGATATGAAAGTAATAGCTCTATTTTTTTATTTCTCAGATCTAGAAATTCAAATGAGAGAAGGAGAGAGATTTGTTGTAATTTTTCGTGTGGTTGAGTGAGTTGATGAGTGTGAAGCACCTCCCTATTTATAGGTTTAGGAAAACGTAGAAATTTGAAAAAAACATTTATTGCAAAGATGAATCAATTGTTTGATGAAGTGTAACAAGTGTATAATCGATTCTTAACCTTTTAGAAATCACAAGAATCGATTATGTGCTTAGTTAAAATAGTGAAGAATCGATTCTTAGTTCCTTAGAAATCAAATGAATCGATTATGTGCTTAGTTTAAAGAAGTGTGTAATCGATTCATGGACATCCTGAATGGGCTAAGAATCGATTTCAAGTTTAGTTAAAACAAGGAGGAATCGATTCTTGCCTTTTAGGAGAGCCTGAAAATCGATTTCATGGTCTTTTAAAAATGAAGGAAATCGATTCTTGGCTTTGGCTTGAGTATATGTGCAAATCGATTTCATGCTTTAACATAGGATTAGGAAATCGATTCTTGGCCTATAGGTGAGCTTAAAAATCGATTTCACGGCCTTTAGAAAATAATATAAATCGATTCTTGGCCTTTGGTACATAATAGAAATTGATTCTTGCTTTCCACAAAATTGTTTTTAGGTTTAGATGCCACCTTATGCATGCATGCAAAAATATTTTTCAAAACCCTAATTTTGATGCATCATGCATGTTTTCAAAAGTCATCTCTCAGCTACTAAAATGTCATAGACCTAAAGTGATAGGACCTTACACTGTGTCCTAAAGAAAGCGGATAAACAATTAAGTCTTCATCTTCAAAGGTGGCTTCTTCTCCAAGCTGCTCCGGCTTCTTGCTTTTGATTCCCGTCCTGTACTTTATTCAACTTGAACCTGTACTTTCATACAGCTGCAACCATTAGTAGACAATATGTAATTTGTTATCATTCAAAACAAAGAGTGTTTGTCCTTGGTTCAACAATAGATACCTTAGGAACATTCTGAGAGGGTATATTTTTATACCTTTCTTCATTATAAAAATGGTTTTCTCGTTGTCTTTTTCTCCTGTGAGAAGTTTGTCCTATTTCTTCTATTTTTACGAAATTTGGTATATCGTATGGGTTTTCATCCGAGTCATAATCGAAGACTATTTCATTCGACTGTACCTCGTGGTTAACATCTAATGCTGTCATTAGAGTGTTTAGACGATCTATTTGCTCTTCTAGAGAGCTCATATTTTTTGTAACATTGTATGAATCTGTTCTAGAATGATTTTCTGATCTTTATCAGTCTTTTCTATTTCTTCTTCTATACTTACTTCTAACTGGTTTTTATAATGTAAGATAACTATACTCATTTCTATTAATCCTGTGGCTGTATGATCGAAAATTTCTATTGTTTCGTCGCTCAATAGAAAGGTCGAAAATACTTCTATTTGTTTTTTTATCTTCGGTTAGATATGAAATTAAATCAATTACATGATTATAGTTATTAAATATCTAACGAATTTATTATCCATTAAAACAAAGGTTTTGTAAATCTTGAAGATTCAGATGAATCTTTTGGTTTTGACAAAATAATACTTTGGATAATAGAGTTCGAAGAATTGGTGGAAATGGTGGGGTCATTCTTCAGAACAAGGTTTTTTATCTTACTAATATCAGATTTTAAATCTTCTTGATTTCTTATGATAAGGAGAAGGCTCCTTTGGACATCGTTGAAATCTCTTTCAAGATTTTCAATAATCCCTATGTTTTGATGTAGAACAGAGTATGCTAAAATTTCAGTTATATTATTCATCATACCTTTGATAGTTAACATATTTGTGTTAATGCCTTCTGTTGGGTCAAAACCCGTTTGCCCCACATAGTACCGTGTTAGGTAGAAGATTCTTTGGAATCTCTATAAGCTGCTGCTTATAGGGTATTCCAGGATTTGTTCTTAAATCTAAAGAACTATCCTCTGTGAAAGGTATTGTCTATTGCAGAATAGAACTCATGCTATAAGAGTTTTTAGTCTAGTTTTCATTAATTTAAGACACTCCCTGTCTTGTTTTAGCATAGATTTTTTCCGAGGAATATTTCCTATGTTATTAACTATGCATGTTCGAATTGAGCTTTGGCTTTTTTCGTAGATCGAATAACAATTTTTAATTCGTCTATAAATACTAAGGCAAATGGGGCAAACAGAGGGGGAGAAGAATCACACCCTACTTAGAATTGGCAGCTCAATCTAGGAAAAGTCTCAGCCTATAAATACTAAGGCAAATGAGGCAAATAGAGGGGGAGAAGAATCACACACTACTTAGAATTGGCAGCTCCATCTTTGAGCACCCAATTTTTGTAACACCCCGGTATTTTTATTTATTAAAAATACCCAAGTGCACATTAAGAACACATCAAAGATATTATTTCCTGCTCAGACACTGAATATAACTATAAATTTCAAGCTGAATTACAACAAAGCAATCTTATTTAATAATAAGACCATACGGTTCCCTGACCATAAACCATCAGCAAACTATAGTATTCAGTGTCATACAAGAAAGCGGAAGAAAGATATACACTACAGACATAGGGTTGCAGTACATAGACAACAAAAGGAAATATAAACTTAAGCATAATGCTAAGTCGTCAGCAACCATCCGAGCTCAACCTACTCGTGCCTCTGTGGTCCTCTCTTTCCCTGTTTCTCTGTAAAACAACAACATATAAACAATGAGATACAATCTCAGTGAGTTCTACTGAGGCCCCTACTAACACTCTCGGTTCAATTATGAGTCTCTTTTAACTTTACACGGCACCGACTGCACTACTGCTAAAAACCCGGTGAACCGCATTATTCATCTTCTAACAGATCACCGACTGCAATCCGTTGCTATATACCCGGTGAACCTATTAATCACAACAAATAAAGTACGACACCGACTGCAATCCGTTGCTATATACTCGGTGTATCGCACGACAACTTTTAACATAACACTGACTGCAATTCATTGCTATATACCCGGTGAACCCCCTTACCAATAGCATTTTTCCTAATGGCACGGAGCCTAGGGTAGGGGATCATGACTGCCCCGCCTAGTATGTTAGTCTCATGGGTCGTCACCCAAAACTCGATATAATAAACACATATATCCACTATCATATGAACCCGTAGTTCATTTGCATTATACCTTACCACGTAGGACTCATAGTCCGCTTTGTTATTAATAAAACATATCCGCACACGTGTACTATCATTCGTTTTTTTTTTAAACGATTTCGACTTCAAAAGTATTTTATAAAACCCTTTTGAAACGTACCCAAAATCATGGCATTATAAGCCTAATATCATTATAGAAGTGTTAGGAAAGGATTAGGAGAGGATTGGAATCGAAACAGAATCATTTCAGGCACTTTGTAAAATTTTGACAGAACCGGGCGCACGGATCGTGCCCCCATACGCACGGATCGTGTGCCCCGTTGGGCATTTTGAAAAACAGAAATCGAACCAGGCGCACGGATCGTTCCCCCATGCGCACGGATCGTGTGCCCTGTTGGGCATTTTGAAAAACAGAAACCGAACCAGGCGCACCGATGGTGCCCTTGGGACGCACTGGTCGTGCGTATTTGACAGCATTGCAAAAATGGTCTTTTTCATGAAAATTCGATTTCCGATTAATCCGAAACCCGCTCCGATCGATTCCTAACTCGAAAACAGACAATACCAAGCAATATTCCAATCCAAACAACATTAATTCATTCCTTAAACAATCAACATATCAATCAAAAACTCAATCTAAACGAATTTCGTCCAAACGCGATATATTTCAAAATAACGTTTTCGACTCAAAATCTTTCGAAACCAAATCACATAAAATTCATTTCAAAACGGAGTAAACCTAAACGTGAGTAAAACTCACCCTTGACGCGAGAGCCGTTACCGAGCCGAAATCACCGAGACTCTAAAAATCCCCAAACGAACCCTAGAATCACCAATCCGCTTCCAACTTCGATTCGAGCTTCAAAACGCGATCAATCTTCGTCGGCTTCGATCCTAAACATGTTTCAATCACCAATTGCATCACACAATTCTTGATTTCAACAATTTCCCCATTAAAACCCTCAATTTTCGTAGATCAATATGAGGGGGAAAAATGGAGGAGAGCTTACCAATTTCTTGGGCTTTGATGATGGAGAGGAGATGATGATGATGATGATGATGAAATTTGGAGGGATGGGTTGGTGATCTTCTCCTTCTTCCTCCTTCTTTTCCCCTTTTCTCTTCTTTTTCTCCTCTTCTCTGTTTCTCGCTTCCTCTTCCTTCTTTCTTTCTTTCTTTAATTCTTTTCTTTCTTTATTTCAATTAATTGGTAATATGGTCAAATGACCATATTGCCCTTAATCTCTTATTTATTCCCCAAAACACCCTTATTTCGTTTTATCGGTTTAACGTTCTTGAGACAACCAATTAATTAACTTTAGCGCTCGATATATATTCACTAATCAAGTACTAAAAATAATTCATTCGGGTCTTCCTCCAAATAATTCGATTAATTATTTTGAGGGTGTTACAATTTTACACACCGTGATAAATAGAAACAGGAGGAGAAGAGATCAATAGAACAAAGGGAGAAATAGGTTGAGAGCAAAAAGAATGAAAATTACGGAACAAGGAGAGTATTTACTAAATCAAAGGAGATATCCATTTATTCCTCCACCAAAAAAAAAACCCAACAACTAAGAGTCCAAAACCTCTTCCTCAATTTTCACCCAACCATGGCAAGCTATCACCAACAATCTTCCCTGTCCCTGTTCCGTCACTTCTGCAATGTCTCCACGCCCATTTCCCTCTTTTCCTCTTGATGTATCACACCCCTTCCCCTTTATTTGTTTCACCGTAAGTATGTGTGTTTTTAATTGTGTGTGCTGTGTTTAAGTATTGGTCTTTTAGGTCCACTTTTATCGCACCCTTTCCCTGATCTTTTCCTTGCTTTCATTTGTGTTTTTTTTTTTTTTGGTCTAAATTCATTTGTGTTATTTAACATTCTAGTCTTTAAGTTTTCTTTGTTAGGTTGGGTTTGGGCTTAAGCCCATTTCCTTTATTTCTTTTATTCTTTTACTTACTGTACGTGTGTGTGTGTTGGATTTTGCTTTTACTATTTTGTTTGTTTTAATTTATAAATATGTCTATGTTATCATGGTGTATGTTTGGTTTATTTAAATTTTATTGTTAGAGATGACCACTTTGGATCTACCTATTTCGTCGCTAAAAATTTCAGTTACAAAATAAAAATGAGTAGTTGGTGGTAATCACTTTGATTTTCCGATTTGGTTATTGTTAACTCTTTTCAATCTCAAAAATCATTTTATAAACAAAAATCAAGCTGTTTCTAACAGTCACTTTGGATTTTCCTACTTCACTAAAACGAGTACACAATTTAATTTTGGTTGTTGACTTATAAAAAGTTTTGACATTTTTTTTAACACCGATAAAATTAAACAAACTCTTTTTTTTTTGTTTATTTATTAAAACCAACCAACACATACTTATTTTCTATCCAGAACTACGTAGCCATTGATTCTCTAGCAGGAGATACGTAGAAGCGGGGCACACTCCCATCAAGCGCAAAAATAAACAATTTTCATTATGCTTCTTTCTTAATTCATTTTTTACAAAACCACAAAATAAGGGATTAAGTCAACTGTACTGTCGGGTTAATCTGCATTTTGAGATAAATGAGCTGTACGACTCAAGAGTCTTACAATCCCTATAATCAATTCATAAAACAGTAATTAAAAATTTAAACAAACCAACTTTTTTTACCAAGAACTACGTAGCTTTGATTTTTCCATCGCACTTGGAGATACGTAGGAGCGGGGGCCCACTCCCCGCGTCAAGCACAAAAAATAAATATTTTTATTAAGTCTTTTTCTTTTAATTCACATTAAAAAGGGTAAATAAAACATTTTTAGAGTTAACATTAATTTTATACGACTAATTAGAAGGTAACCTTCCTTAGGAAGGATGTGTGGGGTGCTAATACATTCTCCATGCATAACCGACTCCCGAACCCAAATCTGGTCTCAAAGACCCTTATCCAAACGCAAAGGGATTTTCTAATGTTTGCCCTTATAATTAAACATTGGTGGCGGCTTCATTCGAAACCTTAGAAGAATCCTCTCCCGAATTTTTTGGTCGCTACAAAAATAAAATTGATAACTTTATCAAAAATAACAACAACAACAAAAAATGTTAGTCTAAGGTTACACTGTTCATACCAAATAGGGGAGTATTCCACCGGTCAACTAAACAACAAAATTCATTGATTTTCTTAGTTTCTACGAAACAACTTTAAAAAAAGTTAAAATGAAAACAATGGAGTATTACTGACATAAAGGAAAATGATGAACTGTGCGAAACAAAATGTAAAAAATGACATGGAAGAATGGTGAGAATTAATAATAAAACGGAATCTGGTACCAAATCAATGAATGGCATCAGCATTGTTTTAAAACTCGTCTCGGACCGATTGGTTAGACCGCCCCGAACAGGAGTCGATGGCATAGACGGGTCGGATTGCTTATTGGATCGGACTTGCCTTCAAACCGTCAGAAACCAGACTCGCCGATTATTAGATTCAATTAGTGACTCGCGAGTCACGAGTCTTTGAACGAACAATACCACGTGTTGCGCACCTCCAACACCAGATGTGTTGGTCATTTTTAATTCTTACATAATTACATAATAGTTAATTTATTTAAAATCTAAAAGTAGTTAAATTTAGTTTTATTAAAAATTGACTAAAGAAAGGAACCCACGTCATGCCCTTGTATAAGAAACGTGAAATAATTATATCCTATTAAAACATTTGTTTGCTTAGATACTCATGTTGTGCCCAACCTCCGGCGAGCCACCACCACCACAAATCAATCACTCTTCAACTCTTAATCCCTAACCTCTCTCCCTCAAACCCAAAACCCTCAATTTCTCAAACTTAATCCCTAATCTATCATCTACCACCACCACCCCCATTTTTGCACCACCATTTTCATTCTGCACCCTATTGTCGCTGCATTGCAACACCAAACTACTCCAACTCCTTCCACTCTTCCTCTTCGATCTATAATATTGATTTCTAATTCTGGGCCGTGTTCCAATACAATTCCCCAAGTTTGAAGAGATAATTAGTTTATGTGAAGTATTTGTTGGGGAGTCTGGGGGAGCACCGGGAGCAACAATGAGCTAGCCAATAAACGGGACCACCAAGAGACTTAGACACCACATCTCTACCCAAAACCTTAAGGCATTAGGTATATGGGTCTCATCTCTTATATATCCTTCATATAGCTCATTCATAGCCGATGTGGGACTAACCACTCACACTTGAATTTCCAACAGAATTGGGGTTGCTTGCCAATAAATAAGTCATTCATAAAGAAAAGAAGAAAAGGGAAAAGGTTACAGAGGCTTGCTGAATCCTCATGACTCCGTTTCTAGTTTGCAATTAAAAGTCTTCTTGGGGGTAGTGGTGGTGGATGAGAGGTTAGGGATTAAGTTTGAGAAATGGGGGTTTTGGGTTTAAGGGAGAGAGGTTAGGGATTAAGATGGAGATGGTGTTTGGAGAAATGGGGGTAGTGGTGGTTATTGATTTTTGGTGTGGTGGTGGCTCACCGGAGAAGATGAAGATGGAGATGGTGTTTTGAGGAAGAAGATGAAGATTTTAGTGTTTTTTGTTTTTGTTAATTTTGTTTTTGTTAATTTTGTTTTTCTGTTTTGTGTTTTTGTCAATTTGATCCCTTATGTTTTTTTTAAGTTTCAATTTTGTCACCTATGTGCCACATCACTTAATGAGTTCCAAGCCAGCCCTGACACTTAAGACGCCATGTTAGCAGTTAACGAACGGAAAATATCAAAAAAAGACCAAAATCACACAGAAATGGAAGATAAGTAACCAAAATGAGAAAAAATAGATAAGATAAAGGACCAAAGTGAAACCAAAGTCAAAAATAAAGGACCAAAAATGTAATTTAGCCTACTAAATATCATCACTCTTACATAAATGATCATTTACTGCATGTACAATATTTTCGAAAATAAGGTTAAATTTTTCAAAACACCCCATGTTCAATGATGAAGTTCGAAACTCGGAGAAGACAGAAGAATCTGGCTGGTATCGGAAGATCACGACAGTAATGGGTCCATGAATATGATGGATCACGATGAGGTAACAACTAACAAGATGGTGAGAGGTTTTTGAAAGCCTATGTACATGATTATCTTGTTATGCGATTGTGCCATGTTCATAAAGATCTTGTTGCTAGTGGTTTCAAAAACTACAGGTCCCTTTTCTCTGCTAGGGTTTTGGTTTAACAAATATCTCTTTCTATAGTGCTTAAACAGTAAGTCGGTCATTCTAGTTTGTGTTTCCCTTCCAAAGAACACATTCCTGAGAGTGTCTTTCAGTGTCTCTGTGAGAGTTCTGATCTGGTTTAGGTTCTTCTTTTGCGATAGATCTAACTATCTGCTTCCTTGCTCCTGTTCTTATTCAAATGGCTGAATCTTCTCAACCAGATATTCCTGAAGATGAAAGAGAACCGGTGCTGGAAAAACTGGTACCTGCAACAAATAGCAATATTGAGTATTCACTAAGAGCTGTAGTGGGTAAAATCATTTCTACCACAGTTTTAAACAAGAAAGCTGTAAAGAACATCATGTTTAAAACATGGGAAGATTACAAAGGTCTTTATATTACAGATATGTGGGATAATAAGTACTTATTCACTTTCCTGTCAGTAAAGACTGCTGAGGAGGTGCTGGATAAAGCACCGTGGTTTGTCATGAACCAAATACTTAGTTTGCAAAGGTGGGAGGCAGGAATCGCCTTTGCAGAAATCAATTTTAACAGAGTTCCCTTTTGGATTCAGATCCATGGGTTGACTAGGGATGAGGTAAATCCTGCAAATGCCTCTATTCTGTTAAATAGAGCAGGTATGGTTTTTGAATTTGATGATCCAGTTAAAACAGGGGCTATATCAAGGCATTATTTAAGAGCAAGAGTAGCTGTGGATGTAACAAAACCTATATGGTCTGGATGTTGGCTATAGAAATCTGATGGAGGAAAGGTGTGGATTCACTTTATGTATGAACGGTTGCAGGGACTATTTATAACTGTGGTATGTTTGGCCATGAACATAAGACATGTCAGAAACCTAGGATAATGGCTGCTTACAACAAAGATTTACCCAAATATGGACCCTTTCTCACTGTCTCGAAACCTAAACCATTCCAAGGAGTCCCTTTTGGAGACAAATACAGAGGAGATTCTCAATCTCAGCAGCCAAACAACAAAGATAATCAATCTGGGTGCAGCTCAAAACATGGATCTAATTATGATACTGAAGATGTAGCAGAGAGAGATGCTGATATGAATAAAAAAACTGTTAACAATACAGCTGAATCCTTTTTTCCTCAGCAGAATGTACTATTTCCAACAACTTTTAGCACTGACTTCAATGACAGCATGTTAATAAAGAACCAACAACATATACAGGGTGATGAACCAGTTACTATGAAGGTGTTAGAAACTGTTTCATCATACCTCCTAAAAATACACAGCCACCATATTATGTTAACTTTCCTCAAGAGGAAGATGATTCCTATGAAAATTCAACCAACAATATCCCCAGCAAAGTGGAGGAAGCACTTAGTAATGAACTTGCATCTGGGCTTTAGATTAAACGTGGGAGAGATCAACAACAATTGTGTTTAACTAAAGGTAAAACTAATGAAAATCAGTCAAGAGGGATGAAGAGGGAAAAAGTTATTGCTGTCATTGATGGACAGATTATTGCAGAAACTACTACTTTGGCTAAGGAGGCGAGCCTACCCATGCCCCCAACCACCAAATGACTTGCATCAGTTGGAATTGTCATGGTTGGCAGTGTCCACGACAAATAGGGATCTGAATGACCTCATTAAGGGTCATAAGCCGTCCATTGTTTTCCTTATGGAGACCAGAGCCCATAAGGAAAGAGTTGAACGAGTTAGAAGAAAGTATAGATATCAACACTCTCATTGAGTCGAAGCTATTGGCACATCTGGTGGTATTTGTTTATTTTGGAATGATTATTACATGTTGCAAATTGTTGACTCTTGCTCTAATTATATTCATGCTATAGCCAAGGAGAGAAGATCTGGATTTGTTTTTTATATTTCTTTTGTGTATGGCAACCCTACATTTGCTGCAAGAATAGGTTTATGGCCTAAATTAGCTAAACTCAAACCAACGAATAGTAGTGCTTGGTGTTGTTTTGGTGATTTTAATGAAATGACTTCAACTATTGATAAGGATGGTTTTAGGGGTGTTGAACCTATCAGAACGAGGCTATTTAAGGAATTTCTCAGTGACTCGGAATTAATGGACCTTACTTTGCAAGGTAGTAGATTCACTTGGATTAGCAACCCAAGAGAAGGTGTTGTGACTAGACAAAAAATTGACAGGGTCCTAGCAAATTGGACTTGGAGAAATAATATCCCTCATGCATTAGCTACTGCTCTTCCCATTGTTAACTCAGATCACTCTCCTATCATTATTAAACCTAATCCTTCCCTTACCAGTGGTCAATCCTTCAGATAGGAATCTTTTTGGGAGGAGCACACTGAATGTAGATAGATTGTCTCTTCTTCATGGAAAGATGATACAAACACTGAACCTTGGAAAATTTGGTCTAAGGAGGTTAAGGATTGTGAGAGACATTTGCAACCTTAGCACACTCAAACTTTCAAAAATGCTGCAAAGGAAATTTACTCTCTCAAAGTGATGATACAACAGGCACTCAACTCTCCTCCTAATCATGTTAACTGGAATGAAGTTTCACAGTTTAGAATAAACATAGACAGACTTTGGAGGCAAGAAGAGCATTACTGGGGACAAAGATCAAGATTGAAGTGGCTTAACTATGGGGATAAAAACACAAAATTCTTTCATGCTTCTACTATTCAGAGGAGGGATAGGAACAAATTGTTGAGGATCAAGGATGATGGTGGCAATTGGTTGGAGGGTCAAACTGAAGTCATGAATGGTATCCAATTTTTACAATGATTTATATACTGATGAAACTCCTTCCTGTATTGATAAGTGTCTTAGGGTTGTTCCTAAGTATATAAATGAGACCATGAACAATGATTTATCTTCCCTTATTCATTTTAAAGAAGTGGAGACTGCTGTCTTTGACCTTGGGGCTTATAAGGCTCCAGGGCCTGATGGTCTTAATGGCCTTTTCTTCCAAAAAAATTGGGATATCATTAAGGATGATGTCTTCAACTCTGTCTGCCATTTCTTCAATTTTGGTGTCCTAGCTGAAGATATTAACTTCACTAATGTTGCTCTTATTCCTAAGGTTCCACACCCAGAGTCTATTTCCAATCTTCGCCCCATTAGTTGTTGTTCTTTCATCTATAAGGTCATTGCTAAAATTTTTGTTGGGAGACTGAAACCATTACTTTCATCCATAATCTCTCACCAACAAAGTGCTTTTGTTGGTGGTCGTTTGATCCAAGATAACCTCATTATTGCCCATGAGGCTTTTCATTTTCTCAAAAGAAAACAAGGTAAAAGGGGAAAACGTATAGCTCTTAAACTAGACATGAATAAAGCCTATGATAGGGTCAATTGGGATTTTCTTAGTAAGGTCCTAGTAGCCTATGGTTTCTCTGTGTCTTGGGTTAACTTTGTCATGTCTTTGGTCACTACAGTTTCTTATACCTATCAGGTGAATGGTTTCTCTTCTAAGAGAGTCTATCCTAAAAGAGGACTGAGACAGGGAGACCCTCTCTCTCCTTATCTATTCATTCTAGTTTTTGATGTTCTTTCTAGACTTATCACTGAAGCCTGTAATAACAACTCTCTTCATGGCATTAAACTTGCAGAATCAGCCCCTACACTCTCACCTTTATTTTTTGCAGATGATGCTATTATTTTTACAAGAGACTCTCAGGCTGATATTTATCAGATCATCAACATTCTTAATGTTTTCACCAAGGCTATAGGGCAGAGAGTGAATCTCACTAAATCTGGTATCATTTGTGGAAGTAAAGTGGATCCTGTTACAAAGGATTCTATTGCAGATATCACCAGCATTCCTTTGTGGAATCATCCGGGCAAATATCTTGGTATTCCAGCTGAGTAGGGGGCTCTAAGGTTCAAGGATTGGCTTGGCTAAAGGACAAAGTGATTGGCAAGTTAGTAGGTTGAAAAGGCAATCTCTTAAACCCTGCAGGCACCATACCCAGCTACATCATGGCTATTTTACAACTTCCCAAAAACATTTTGTGCATCTCTCACATCTACAGTTGCTTAATTTTTTTGGCAATCATCAGGGAAAAATAGAGGAATGCATTGGAGGAGATATGAATATCTATGCACTCCAAAAAATATGGGGGCCTTGGATTCAAAGATTTTGAGAAAATGAACTCAGCTTTACTTTCTAAGCAGACTTTGAGACTTATTCAGGAACCTGAATTTTACTGGGCTTCAACTTTGAAGGCCATCTACTTTCCTAATAGTAATCTTTGGGAAGTTAACATTGGTAGGAGCCCATCTTGGGTATGGATAAGTCTAATTCATGGGAGAGCCTTGCTCATTAAGGAAGGGAGATGGACTATTGGTGCTGGTCTTAACATTCGGGTTAAGGAAGATAATTGGATTGCATCTGGTGCTAAACTTATTTTGAAATCTGCTGCTACTGTCAACTATGTTGGTGAATTAATTGGTCAGAATCATGAATGGGATATTAATCAACTTAGAGAGAACCTACACCCTTCATCTGCTATTGAAGCTCTTAAGACTCCTATTTGTTGGACTTCTCCATTGGACCAAATTATGTGGCCTCGATGGAAATTATTCAGTAAAATCGGGCTACAAAGCTATTTTGAACTCTTCTACTCCTCCTTCTAGACCTTCCTCCTCCTCTCCCTGCCCTACTGAAGTATGGAATCAGATTTGGAACTCAAATGTCCCTGCAAAGATGAAACATTTTATGTGGAAAGCCATACACAACTTTTTATCGACCAAAGAGCCTTATTCAAAAAGAGGATTTCCATTTCTCCTATTTGTCCCATCTGCAAAAAAGAACCTGAATCTACTGAACATCTATTTCTTTTGTGCCCCTGTACATGCCCTCTTTGGTTTGGATTAGATTTCATTCCACCCACAAACAGGTTTGGTTTAACTAACCTTCATTCTTTGTTCTTAAATATGTGTGAAAATTATCTACATAATAATTATGATGGCATTTCTATGCTTTTCTATACTCTATGGATCATTTGGAAGACTAGAAATGAGGCAGTATTTCAAGATAAACACCCCAGGCCTAATGAGGCTCTTCATAGAATTAAAGCTCTGGTCCCTGAGTTTCTTGCTTCTACAAACAAACTGACAGTAAATATCCCTAGTCCTTCTGTCCCTAATATGCGTGCAACTTTATGTAAATGGAGACCACCCCAAAGTCAATATGTTAAAATTAATGTGGATGCAGCATTTGACAAGGATACTGGTATACACTGGTTTGGTTTGTCGAAATGAGAAAGGTGGGGTACTTACAGCTCTTCACAAACGAATCTTTGCCATTTCTCCTCTGGCAGCTGAAGCTCAAGGCCTGCGAGAGGCTGCGTCGCTATCAATCTCTCTCAAGTGCTTGTGGAGGCTTGTAGAGGCAATCAAATATATGGTGATATCAATGGTTACATCAAAGATATAAATGAAATTAGATCTTGCATTTTCAAATGTGGAATTACCTGGACTCGGCGAGAAGGAAACTCTGGCACATGAAATTGCTCAGCTTGCATCGATAGGTCTTCTTACATCAAACTGGACAACTCGTCCTCCCGATTCTCTTCACAGAGCTATCGTAGGTGACTGCTTCAACATCTAGCCTCGCAAAGTTTCACGATCTGCTTCGGTTTACCATGTTTTACTAGCATTGTTGGGTTTTGAAGGGTTTTCTTTTCTTGAGAAACTAGGGTATTTGGTTACTTTTGATCCTTCAATTCTCTCGCACTTTATCTGTTTTCTTTATAATGCATATGTTACTTGTTTTAACTTTTAATTTTATTTTGTACTTGATCCTTAACTAGCGGATCTGATTTGGACCTGTTTGGTTCTTCAGCCCATCTAGTATGTTCCCGATTTTGCTTTATTTTGCTTTTGAGCCCATGACTTGTATGGTGCCATTTGCTATTAGGCCCATGCTTTTCCCACATCCCTCCCTACTCACCCCACACCCCCTAATCCTGCGAAATGACCAAAAGGCCATTAATGAAACGCGCATTTTTCGCTGATTCGGTTACGGGCAACCGAAATAATTCGGTTATGGGCAACCGAAGGTGTATTTTTTGGCACACACCCCTTTTTTCCTTTTTTAGATGATTCGGCTGACCCCAACCAAATAAATTCGGATCAAGGCAGTCGAATGCGGATTTTTTTAAAAAAAAAAATTGAACGGCTCAGATTCCACCGACAATTTTAACCAACGGCTCACAACCAGTCAAACGTGTCAGGAAAAGCAGTGGATGGCATTTCCTTTGGAAATTGTGCCCCAACGGATAGAAGATAAACGGCTCAGATTTGTGATCTAAAATTTTGATCAACGGCTCATGTTTCCCCACGCCTATTATACATTGGGCTTCAGCTTTCCCTTTTGCTTCACAAAAACCCTAACCCCTTCTACTTCACTCCCACTCCCATCAGAGGCAACCGCGGGAATAATCCTGGCGATGTTGAAGCTCCCGGTCTGATAGTATGTTAACGAGGCTTCCACACTCTCAACACCCCCATACGCTTGGTAGATGGCATGCGTATCAGTAAGGATGTTGCCACAGCACATGTTGTTGACACCACGGATACAAAGGCCTACTTCCAAGACAAAATAAAAGCAATAAGGCAACTCTAGTCTCCAAATCTCATTTGGAATGGAAATCCTCCCAGCATTTCGTTCAATGAGGGTAACGAATTGGATCATACCTGCTGCAACCGAACATATCAAACACAATCAGTATCAGTATGATTCGTTTGACCTCAACCGAATGTATTCGGTTGACCTCAACCGAACGTATTCAGTTGACCTCAACCGAATGGGTCCGTTTTGCTTCGTCCCCAGAACCATTCGGTTGAGGGCAACCGAATCTATCGCAGACAACTCAGAATCCAGAAAACGCAGAAACAGAAACATAAACAATGAAAACTAACGGAGGAAAGTGAGGGAGGGAGTACTTGGGTGCGAAACTGACATTGGGAAATTGAAATCAACGATTGAGAAATAGTGTTTTTTAGTGAGGGGTATTTTAAGGATTAAAGGAGTTAGGGGTGCGGGAAAAGTGATGGCCTTGCTATTATGTGGACCTTGGGCCTATCCTTGGATTGTGTTGGTTGGGGCCTTGCCCATTTCAATGGTAATCAAACAATCTTGACCAAAAATAAAAAATAAAGATCTTGCTGATCATATTCTCTTAGATTTCCGATCTGAGGTCATTTTGCATAATTGATCGTGATTTGATGCTAAACATATACTAGTAGGTCCACTACAAATATTAGAAGCATAATTCCCAATTTTTAAGGGTATTCTTGTTAACACCCAAAAATAATTAGGTCGTAGGCCGAGGACTGAATGAAGAAGGCAGCGGAGCTGGAGTATTGAGGCAAGTCACTAGACAAGGATTTTAAGAGATAATTGCTTGAGAAAATGATCAAGGGAAGCCCTCGGGGTATATCACTAGACAACTCCCTGAGGAAGGGGTTAGCCCGAGGAGCAATGAGCGAGACTGAGGGAGAGTACAGCCTCAGCCTATAGAGGGCCACGACCAGGGTAGGCTCGGGTGCCTGAGTTACTGTCTGAGGGAGAAGGTTAGCTGAGTGAACCAAGTGGCCGAGGTAATGCGGTTTTACTTGGAAGGCACGTAAGAGACATGCACGAAGATGGAACGTGGGAGCAGTTGAAGATCAAGCGAATGAGCGAAGTCTTGAAGAGCGGAGTGAGGGAGTTCACCCCACTAACAATGCTAGTGAGATTGTGAGTGGTTACTCCGCCTCCTTAGGACTTAGGAACAATGATAGTCGTTGATCTTAATCCAACGGTAGGCAAATGTTGGTTGTGTTAGTGGCCGACGAGGGCCTATGTATATAAATAGGAGAGTAATTGTACATAAAAGAGACACATCAATCAATCAAAAACTCTACGTTGATTTCGTCTATCTGCTTTTATCGCACTTTATCTTTATTTTTATGCATTAGCCAGTAGTATAATCCAACCCTCGCAGTCCCCTCTCACCTAACCTGGCCCTTTCTAGAGGAGTCAAGATACCCACAGTCAATGAGCAGAGTTCCCTCCTTGGCGCAATCGCTTGAAGAACAAGGAATCGAAGAACTTGCTCAAACCTTTGGCCGAATCCACGGCTAGGACCTAAGAGTTTGAACCAAGGAACAACAAATTGGCACGCCCAGTGGGACTAGAACAGGTGAACAGACCATTGCGTTTGATTTGCCTGGACTGGATTATCATTGGCATATGCACCTGCGCTCTGGGGAAAACCTAAGTATGGATTCGCCTGCTGCTTCAAGAAAGGCAACTGCTGCGAAAGGCCGAGCCATAGAGCCAGTAGGTGTTTCAGGGAATACTACTACAACGGTTACTGCGGAATCAAAAGAACCGCCTCACCACGAGGAGGAGCCTGTGGTCATGACCACCTCATTCATTCGGCAACAAATTGACATGGGGATACATGATATAATATACCAAGTGTCCCAAAAATTGGCTGACATAGTTAAACCTATGGTGCACAATGAAGTGCAACAGGCCAAGGAATTGGAGCACATGCAGGCAAAACGAGGTAGCAGCCCTACCAATCCCATTTTCCCTGGCCAAGTTCAGGGAGGACATCCTACTTCTCTGGGAGGCACACATCATTCCCTACAATACACCAACCCTGTTGGACCTCAGCAGGCATCCTCCAATGCTTCTATGAGAGGCATGCATCAGTGTTCACCGAGTGGGAGTTTGATGGCCGGAAAGTGCTCAGTACCATTTCCAGAATCTCAACTTACTTCCATGGCCATCTCTAGAATGCATCCGCAATTGAAGGAAAAGCTCGTGGGACAGGCTTGTAGTGACCTCAGTGGTTTAGTTTCCAGGGCTGTGGAAATTGAGCAATTCATACAGGAAAGAGAAAGGAAGAGAGCTACTAGGGGTCGAGGGCGTCAATTGATATCAGTAGTGGACGCATCCGAGGACTCAAACTATGATGAATCAGTTGATTACACGGCAGACATCCTGGTGGCTGAGATAGTCAAAGGCAAAGCATACTTCTGTCCTGCTCTTAAGCCTGCCAAAGGAAAGGAGAAGGACGAAGCAGAAAACAAAGTTGAATACTCATTTGACATATCCAAGCCTGATCAAATATTTGATTATCTCCTCAAGGACAAACAGATTAAGCTCCTTGATGGCCATAAGATTCCCCCTGAAGAAATAAAAGAGAAGAAGTATTGTAAGTGGCACAATTCATTCAGTCATGCCACTTCCAATTGTATTATCTTCCGCCAAGCCATTCAAGAGGCTATAAAGAAAGGGAGGTTCAAGATGGCCGACAAGGGAACGCAGGAGATAAGCATTGATACTGATCCTTTCCCCAGTATGAGCATTAATATGGTCTCCTTTTCAGAAAGTGACCGAGGGAAAGGGAAAAAGAAGTATGTATGGGTCCCCAAGCATGAGGCACCCCCGGATAAGAAAGTATTTGTCTTCGACCGCTTAGGGTCACCCCTCAAAGGTTCTGCAGTGGCAGACCGCATGGTGTTGTTGCAAGAAAGGTTACACCTGGGAGGGCTGAGCCATCCCCAATGGACCCAAAAGAAACACCCAAAGCAAGGGAAGCTTGTTAAAGACCTCAGAGATCTACACCTATCCAAGCTTAACTCTGGGAATAGTTCTAGGAGAAATGCACCTCGGGTTCAGGATGTGACAGAAAGACTGCGGTATGCTTCACCTGGGGGCACGGTAGGCCTGCCCGTGATTCATCTAGGCAAGCCACCGTGCCAGTCCCAGGCGGGGAACCTCATACCAAAGATGAAAGAAGGGTCGCACTGGTCATTGAAACCCAAGGGTCAACATCAGTAGATATTACCATACATAACGACCGTGAATTAAGGACTGTCAGAACAGTAAAGCCACCATCAGAAGTGCCACAAGGTCAATGGATGACACATGTAGCAGCAAAAGCGCCAGCGCCGGTGATTGTCCCCAAATCTCGTTCCCAAAAGAGAAGGCAACAGAGGGCGAGGGCCTACCATAGAATGAGGGAGACCCTCCAGATGCTCACCTCGGCCAGATAAGGGAACGCACAAACCATTCCCGTAGCCACAGTGGCTACGGCTTTGGAACGGGCCTTCCCAAAACCGGTCGAGGAAACAGCTCCGGAGCAGCCAAACCTCGACGCAGCTGATCTTAGTGCACTCGTTGAGACAACTGAGGGACTCAACGCCATGATAGGGATGATGGATACCCCTCATAGCCCACTGACTGAGGCAGTAATAGGATGCCTATATGGGCCTAATATCCCCAAGCCACCTCAGCTGGCCAATGTGCCTCACATTGAAGGGGCTATGACGGAGGAGGAACTGGCAGAGGACGACCTCCTGGGAGAAGATGAAGAGAACCCCTTTGTCCCTCTAAAATTTGACGAGGACTCCTTGACAGGGTCAATCTTAGACGATATCATGGACGAGGCCGATGGGGCGTATTATGCTGACATAGAGATTGTGGGCCTTCTTCCACCAGAATTCTGGGGTAATAAAGATCAACCAAGAGCTCTTGAGGGAGATGTCTTTGCTGAGGGGGCCGAATGGGCTGCCTTGATAGAGCTCGAGGGAGTGATTACAGAGGGAATGTTGTTTGAAAAACCCACAGTCGACATGACTAGACACTTGAAACCACTGTATATCAAAGCCCATTTGAATGGGAAACTGTTTAATCGTGTCTTCGTAGATGGTGGTGTTGTATTGAATATCATCCCATTAGCCACTATGAAAAAGTTGGGGAAGAATGCCGAGGACCTCATTCCAACCACCATGACCATGACTAGTTTCATGGGCCACCCATCCCACGCCTTGTGAGTGTTGGTTGCCGATGTGACAGTTGGGAGCAAGATGACTCGCTCGGCCTTCTTTGTCATAGAAGGAAAGCCTTCATATCCCGTAATTCAGAGGAGAGATTGGATTCACACCAGTGAATGCGTACCTTCCACCCTACATCAGAAGTTAATGATATGGATAGGGGATCAAGTGGAGATAATAGAAGCAGACCCTAATCCATTTCCTGCGGAAGTAAAGATGTTCGAAGCTGTTTTCTATTCTCCCCATTTACACCCTATCTCCATCCCAGGGAATTATGAAGAAGGTGGCGTTAAATCTTGTGACTAGATCAAAAGAGGTTTTGAATTCCAAATGTTGGCCAACCCACGGCCTAGCAACGAGGATAATGATTAATCTCCCACCAGAAGTACAGAGCCTGCTGGATCGATTGCACCTGTTCCAAATTGAATCCAGCATTGAAGAGGCTATGTTTGGTGCGATAGACGAAGAGCACGAGCTTGAGCAATACTCCTACCAAGGAGATTCGGATGACCCCTTTGACAGGACATTGGCCGAACCTCCTCAACTGGATCCCATCCAAAGGAGATGCCCACCTTTGAAGCGCAAGATCCTCTGTTGGAGGTGAACCTGGGGAGTGAAAAGAAGCCAAGGATAACAAAGGTCAGTGGTAAATTACAACCTCAACAGCGAGATCAGATGTTGGCGTTAATAAAGAGATACCGTGACTACTTTGCGTGGGATTACCATGACATGCCAAGCCTCGATAAAGCCTTGGTAGAGCATAGGTTACCCATCAAGGAAGGTTGCAAGCCTCGTAAACAGCCACCAAGGAGGTTCAATCCACAACTGATGCCACAAATCAAAGCCGAGGTGGAAAGACTGCTCAAAGCTGGGTTCATAAGAACTGCAAGGTATGTAGAATGGTTGCCTAACATTGTTCCTGTCATCAAAAAGAATGGCCAGGTCAGAGTTTGTATTGATTATAGGGATCTGAACTTGGCCACTCCCAAGGATGAGTATGGCATGCATGTGGTCGACATGCTTGTCGATGCCGCGGCCAACAATGCCATCTTAACTTTCATGGATGGTTATTCTGGGTATAACCAGATGTATGTGGCCGAGGCTGACACCCATAAGACTGCCTTCAGGTGCCCTGGGTATCTATGAGTGGCTGGTAATGCCTTTTGGTCTCAAAAACGCAGGTGCCACATACCAGAGGGCCATGAACACTATTTTTCATGACCTCATCGGCAAAAGCATGGAGGTATACATCGATGATGTGGTGATTAAGTCCAAGAGTTTCGAAGCCCACTTAGTGGAGCTTGAACAAGCTCTAAAATGGATGAGACTCCATAATCTACAAATGAACCCGGCTAAGTGTGCTTTTGGCGTGTCTGCAGACAACTTTTTGGGCTTTTTGGTACACAACCAAGGCATTGAAGTAGACAAGAACAAAGCCCGGGCTATCCTTGAGGCAAGACCTCCCAGGAACAAGAAGGAGCTGTAGAGCCTACTAGGCAAAATCAACTTCCTGAGAAGATTTATCTCCAACTCAGCCGGAAAGATGAAAGCTTTCTCACCTTTGTTGAGGATAAAGAATTTTGAGGAAATGATGTGGGGAGCGAGGCAACAGGAGGCCTTTGACCAGATCAAGGCTGCCTTGACTAACCCTCCTGTCCTAGTACCTCCGCAACCTGGGAAACCTTTGAAGCTTTATATTGCGGCCGAAGATCAAGCCATCGGCTGCCTATTAGTCCAAGATGATGATAATGGCGTCGAGCGTGCTATTTATTATCTCAGCAGGATCCTCAACGACGCTGAGACTAGATATTCTCCTATTGAGAAGCTTTGTTTGTCTTTATTTAATGCTTGTATTAAACTGGAATATTATTTATTACCGAAAGAGGTTCTAGTTGTGTGCAAAGTTGACATTATCAGGTATCTTCTTAATAGGTCCGTCTTGCAGGGAAGACTTGTCAAGTGGCCCATTAAGTTAAATGCGTTTGCCTTGACATACGTGCCATTGAGAGCTGTTAAAGGCAAGCCTTGACTGACTTCTTGGCTCAACACCCATGTGTAGAGATACACGATGCCTCGGCCGAATCCATTAACTATCTAGGCTTGAAGCCTTGGGTCCTCATGTTTGATGGCTCAAGTACCCAAACCAGGGCAGGCATCGGCGTAGTCCTCACCAGCCCATGTGGGCAGACATGGAGATTCATGTGCAGAATAAGGGACCAAGCCTCCAATAATCAGGTCGAATATGAAGCATTGATCATGTGACTTGATATCCTGGCCGCCATGAAAAAGAAATATGTGGAAATCAATGGGGATTCACAACTGGTGATCAAACAGATCACTGGGGAATACAAGTGTTATAATACAACACTCAAACAATTGCGAGCCTCGGCGCACAATTTGTTAAAATTGTTTGCCGATGCTGTCATCATGTATATCCCCAGAAACGAAAATCAAGAGGCAAACAATTTAGCCCAACAAGCCTCGGGTTAAAAGGAGTCAGTGGTCGAGGTATGGCAGCAAGATACCTCAATACAGGCCGAGGAGGACCCTGCCGATGCTTGGATTGGAGCATTGACGGAATACCTCCGCAATCCAACGGCTGACACCAATTTAAAGATTAAGCAAAGGGCGTTGAAGTACATTGTGATAGGGAACGACCTGTATAAAAGAAGCGCCAATGGGGTATTGTTACGATGTCTCATGAAAAAGGACGCGTATATGGTGATGGAACAAACCCATGCAGGAATTTGTGGTGCACACAGGTCTGGCCCCATCATGAAATGGCTAATATACAAACACGGATACTATTGGCCGACGATCACGGCCGATTGCTTCCAGTTTGCAAAAGGATGTGAGGCTTTCCAGCTGCATGGACAAATCCAGAGAGTGCCTGCGGATGAGCTCCATCCCGTTGTTAAACCTTGGCCATAACTTTATTATTGTGGCCACCGATTACTTCACTAAGTGGGTAGAAGTTGCGCCTCTAGCGAATGCCAGTCAGGCTGCGGTGATCAGGTTCATAGAAAACCAGATCATATACAGATTTGGCATTCCTGAAACCATCACGGCCGACCAAGGCACGATGTTCACCGGGGAACAAGTGGTGGCATTTGCCCAAGAATACGGCGTCAAGATGAGACACTCGTCTCCCTATTATGCTCAAGCTAACGGACAGGCAGAGGCTACTAATAAAATCATCATTGAGCTCATCAAGAAGAACATAGAGGATAAGCCTCGGCGGTGGCACGAGACCCTAAATGAGGCCTTATGGGCAATGAGGAACTCCAAGTCCACAGCCACCAGGGTGGCTCCCTATCGTCTAGTGTATGGGCAGGATGCCGTACTACCATTGGAGATCAGAATGGCATCATTGAAGGTGGCTCGGCAGCATGCCCTCGGTAGGGATGAATATCAACAAGCCATGTTAATGGAATTGGACTCGTTGGACCACGACAGGCTGGCGGCCCTGAGCAAGATTGAGATGAACAAGGCTAAAACGGCCCGAGCCTACAACAAACATGTCAAGCCTAAGAAGTTTGTTGAGGGAGATCTAGTATGGAAAGCTATTCTTCCGCTTGGGAGGAAAGACCCCCGGTTGGGCAAGTGGTCCCCAAATTGGGACGAGCCTTACATCGTAAGTAAAATGTACGACGGTGGCGCATATCGTTTAATTACGTTCGATGGCGAAGAGTTCGAAACAAAAATAAATGGCAAATATCTCAAGGTGTATTATCCCACTCTATGGGAGAATATGCAAAGGAAAGAGAATTAGCGGATACGAAAGAAATCATTGTCTTGATGGCCCGCCACACACCGGCGGCCTAGTGAAAACAAGTTAAATGCTAGGATGGGCTACCTCTTCGCTGCAGCAAAGCTTGACCCCTCCACGAATTCGGACGCCTCCTGACTAGAGGGGAGGACAGCTAAAGCAGGTGCAGCAGCGGACGAGTTTGTCAAGCGGATTCGAAGCTTTTCCCAGAAAGCTATAGCAGATAATACCTCACATTGGTCGCGCTCCTTGTCATAGAAAAAGACCATTTTTTGGGATTCTAGCTCCCTGATGAGTTGATCTAAGGGTTTGCTCTGGTTATACAGGCGAGCCTGTTCTGCTGTGGCCAGGGCCATATTTTTGGCCGCCTTCTCCTGTTTGGGGTGTAAAGCCCGCAGCTCTAATTGGAGCCCTCATAAGAGATTCAATTTCTTCAATTCAGCGCCTGGTAGTCTCCTCTTCAGCTAACACCGATCGGCGTTTCGCTTCCTTCTCACCATAAGCTGAGAGATACATCTTCTTTTCTGCCTGTAGGGAATTCAGGCGATCCAGTGCTTGTTGGGCAGCGTCCTGAGCAGCGTGGGATGCCGAATAAGCCCGAGAGATCTCCAGAAGCTGATAGGCTATGTCCCCGAGGGTTTCCTTCCTTTGCATCGACATACCATCTGAAGAAGACAGCCTGAACGCCAGAGACCGCAGGTCTGAAAGCTGGGTAGGATCAGTAACAATTCTTCCTCGGAGGGCATCCTCTAATCTTTGTAGTTCTTCTCCCAAAGGGGGAACTATCTGAGGATGACTCTGGGAAGCAAAGTATTGGGACACTTCCGCTTCAGTCACTGACCTAGACTCTGGTTGAGGACGAAGAGGAGGAGAGTGATGAGTTGCAATCAAAGGTGCATCCAGAACTAATGGATTGACTGCCTGCAAGCAAAATAACCATGAGAAAAACCAAAGCGTCAGCTAAAAAGAAGAAGTAAAACGAGAGAAACACCGTACCTTGGATTTCTTGGAAGGGCGAGGAGTGTCTTCTGCCACCACAGCAGCCCTCACTGCCGCTGGGTGCGAAGGGGTATCCATTGGAGCACGACGAACAGATGGTCGCCTGAAGGTAATAGGAGCATCATCTTCGTCTTCTGCCGCATTACGATCATCGGAGGGCCCTGCAATCAGAAAGGATACAGGAATGAGGAGTAGGGGAATAAACAATAAATGAGCCACAAAGAATGAAAAGACATACTCGTGGTTTGTTGAGATCGAGTGGATGGCCGCTAAGAGGAAGTTGGAGGCCTGGTTGCTTTATCAACAGGAGAGGGAACGGCGCTGGTACCAGCCGGTGCTAAAGAAAGGGTTGGAGTCGTGCGATGGTGGCCGAGGTACTTGGAAAGATAATCCCCAAGAGCCCGAGGGAAGACTAGGTCCTTAACACCAACCCACCAATTGGTAAAGGCACTGGTCTCCCCCGAAAATACCTCATAGTGCACCCACACGCTATCAGTAACTTTGAGATAATTGTTGACTACCATCTTGCACACCTGACCATCTGTCAGGCCTTCCCTACGGCGAGGGTCATCCAAAGATCGGTAAGGTAGAGAAACATGCTGTCTCAGCCCAAATTGCTTGTAGACGAAATTGGGATAGTCATACTCTACCAGAGCCTTGCTATAACGAGAAGAGGCTAGATAACCAATTGGCAAGTCCCTGACCGCCAGAGCAAACCGCCAATAATCACGAGCAGTACCGCGCTCTGATAAAGGAAGCTGGTCTTCTTTTCGTTGAGGAGTAAAGATCCAGGTAGGACCATACCTCCTGTCCAACACAGGACACCACGTCATCTCAGTAATGTTGGTCTTCAGAAACTCGTTCATGACTTGAGCCGCTGTCAGTCGATGGCAAGGGGTGGCCGAGAGCTGAGCGTCTAAGCATCTGTTGGTCAGTGGCCCGGGGATAGTCAAGCCAGTAAAAAGAATATGAGGGAAATAGAGGGTAGCCCACAACTGGAGAAACCACATAGGACCCTGACTCTTGGAGACTCGATCGTAGTCCTTGATCTGGTCGAGCATGACTTGGATCCCTCGGTAGAACTCACCAAGAAAGTAACGATACCAGGCGTAAACCTCCCCACTAGTCATCATGGCAACAAAGGGCTGCAGCTCTTGGACGACGCCAGCCGAGGCAGTGTCGTAGAAGAATCTGCTGAAGAAGTACATAAGGAAAGCGGTGTGTTCTTCACCGGTGATGGTGGCATCGGACTTCGAGTTGGCAATCAAAAACTTTGAATAGACCCCTCCAGCATGGATATGGCCCAAGTTCACCTTCTTGGGAAGTCTTGCAGGATTGATGCAACGATCGAACGCGGGAAAACAAGTAATAGCGGCCACATTCAGGATGGTGGGGTGACCATGCCCCAGAGAAATATGAAAGCGTTGAAGGTAGAAGACCAAAAACCCAAGAGGGGTAAAAGAACGTCAAAGTTAAGAGGGATGGGGAAGGTAGAGAGGGCGATCCGTAGACCCCAAGCCTTCCAAGAATCTTTCTTGATAGGATGAATCCTATCAAACCAGGCGTGATTGTCGTCGGTGGGTCTGGCCCAACCTCTGGTCTCCGACACCTTGGCGTCAACGGTGAACCAATCTTGGGGGAGTGGTATACCGGGACAAGCCGAAGTGTTGAAGGTTTGTTTGAAGGCATTGAAGCCTTCACCAACGGAAGAGGTGGTAGGCCGCACTGTGACTCCGCCTGGGACGGCAACGAGGATACCCTGTGGGGAAACTTCAGGGGAAGCGATTGCTGAAGAAAGACCAGAAGAAGAAGAACTTGGTTGGCTACTATTTCCGCCATAACTATGGTCACGGTTCTGAGAGTCGGAGTTTGAGGACATGATGGAAAGCAGTGGTAATGACAATGGAGAGAAAGGGTTCTGTTTTGCAAAGCGAGACACGAAAGAGGAGCGAAGCGTTTCCAAAGAAAGCGAACAGTCTCGCGTGATCGTAACCACTTATGGCTTTCGCAAACTTTGGGAACCGTTGCGCCGCCCTAGTATCCAGCGCAAAGCGAAACTGCCAAGTGTCACGAAACGGCAAGATAGTCACTTCAAAATGGTCACAACAAATCATCTCAAAGGGTTCTTTTTGCACTATCAATCACGTCCTCGCGGCCACACGACAGCACAAAAAGGGGGGCAACTGTTAACACCCAAAAATAATTAGGTCGTAGGCCGAGGACTGAATAAAGAAGGCAGTGGAGCTGGACTATTGAGGCAGGTCACTAGACAAGGATTTTAAGAGATATTTTCCTGAGAAAATGATCAAGGGAAGCCCTCGGGGCATATCACTAGACAACTCCCCAAGGAAGGGGTTAGCCCGAGGAGCAATAAGCAAGACCTAAGGAGTGTACAGCCTCAGCCTATAGAGTGCCACGGCCAGGGTAGGCTCAGCTGTTTGAGGGCGAAGGTTAGCTGAGTGAACCAAGTGGCCGATGTAAGGCAGTTTTACTTGAAAGGCACGTAAGAGACATGCACGAAGATGGAACGTGAGAGCAGTTGAAGATCAAGGGATGGAGCGAAGTCTTGAAGAGTGGAGTGAGGGAGTTCACCCCACTTACCGTGCTAGTGAGATCGTGGGTGGTTACTCCGCCTCCTTAAGGCTTAGGAACAATGATAGTCGTTGATCTTAGACTGATCCAACGGTAGGCAAATGTTGGTTGTGTTAGTGGCCGACGAGGGCCTATGTATATAAATAGGAGAGTAATTGTACAGAAAAGGGACACATCAATCAATCAAAAACTCTACGTTTATTTCATCTACCTTCTTTTATCGCACTTTATCTTTATTTTTAGGTTTAAATACGTTTTTACCCCCTGCAAATAGGGGGTGTTTTGCTTTTACCCCCTGCAAATTTTTTTTTTTTTTAAAAAACCCCTTGCAAATGTCAACAATTTGGCGTTAGCCCTTCTGTTAGGATGTCTGTTAACACTCTGTCTACGTGTCAGTCAAGTATCTATGTGGCATTTTTAATTGCCAAATAGATTGCCACGTGTTAAAAAACCCTAGACGGTCATCTTCTTCTTCTTCCCATTCCTTTCTCTTCTTCCCTTCGTTGCTGTGAACCATTTCTTTCTCAAGCACACCCAAGTTACTTCTTCTTCTTCCCTTCGTTTCTCTTCTTCCTTTCGTTTCTCTGAACCATTCGTTTCACTTCTTCCCAAGTTACTTCTTCTTCTTCCCTTCGTTTCTCTGAACCATTCATTTCTGTTCATCTCTTCTCTTCTTTTCTCCATGAATGCGCACAGTGAAGGTTCTTCATCAAATGCACACATACCCAGAAGACAATTTCCAGTTTGTCCATGTGGGAATACGATGAAGTTTTACATTTCTGGATCTACACAAAACCCAGGACGCCCCTATTGGAAGTGCCTCCACTGGGTATGTTGTTAACTAATTGTAATATTCATTGTTGTTCCTCTCACTGTAAAACTGTAACTGTGTATTTTGCATTGTAGAAGTTAAAAGACAGCTGCAAATTATTTGTGTGGGATGATGAACTAAGTGAAGCACGTTTTACAACTCTCATGGATTCTCCTTCAACGGAAGCAAGCTCCCATGAAATTCAAAGCTGCAAAGCTTGTCATTATGCTGAGAAGTTAATTGAAGCAAGCACCAAAGAGAAAGAAAAGCTGAAGACAAAATTAGCAAATGAGAGGGAAAGGGTTAGGGGGCTTACATCTAGGTTTCAAGGGGTTCAATTTGTCTTGATTGTATCATGGACTGTGTTTGCTGTTTATGTTGTTTGGGTTAAGGGAAATTAGTGTCCTAGGATTTGTTGTTGGTCAAGTTTTCTATTGATGATTAGTGTTTGTAATTTGAATCAAGTTATTAATGGAAATTAGTGTCCTAGGATTTGTTGTTGGTTAAGTTTTCTATTGATGATTAGTGTTTGTAATTTGAATCAAGTTATTAATGGAAGTTTGTTTGCTTTTTATTTGTTGTAGACATTCTTATCCATAGGTGCCTGTGAGTGTGGCATTGTACAACATTATGCTCCCAGCGCCCATGGCATGGGCGCCATGTTCCTTGGAGACAGCAAGGGCGCCATTATGGGCGCCATTTTCTTTGTTGTGATCATTCTTGTCCATAGGACCCCAGGTGCCTGTGAGTGTGGCATTCTGTAACATTATGCTCCCAGCGCCCATGGCATGGGCGCCATGTTCCTTGGAGACAGCAAGTTTACAAAATAGTCATTAAAATACCAGAATTGAACATCCATAAATGAACCAGAATCAAGTTTACAAAATAGTCATTAAAATACCAAAATACTGTCATTACTCATTACAATACGTGTGATACCAAAATACTTCAAACAAAATACAGTCATTACATTACAATAGAAATTACATTACAAGAGAAATTACTAAATCTCCTAGTTTTGGAACAACTTCACTCTAGTCTTGGTTAGTCTTGGAGATGTTCTTACTCTTCCTGACTCTTGGGTTAAATCACCTCCATAATCAGCAGCAGCATTTGAACTATGTGCAGTGCCAGCTTCATCAATCACTCCTGGTGCAGTGGCAGCTACTGCAGTAACTGTTGGTGCAGATCCTTTTTTGATTGGCAACTTCCGTCTAATTCCAAGTTGTTTACTCCTTCCTGTTACCTTTGCAGCAATATGGACTGGTGCAGTAGAATCAACAACTGGTGCAGCAGCAATATGGATTGATGCAGCAGAATCAACAACTGGTGCAGCAGAATCAACAACTGGTGCAGCAGCAATATGGACTGATGCAGCAGAATCAACAACTGGTGCAGCAGAATCAACAACTAGTGCAGCAGCAATATGGACTGATGCAGCAGAATCAACAACTTGTGCAGCATCATCAGGCACTTGTTCTGCAGCAGCATCAGGGACTGCATCTGTTCTCTGTTTCTTTGGCTTCCTCTAAAACACAACAAGTAATTAAACAGAAGTTTATTGAAGTTGCAGCATAAATCAGTTAAAACAGAAATTAAACCAACAATAATTAGTGTAAAGTTATACCTTCCTTGACTGAGCTTCTGCACTTACTTCAGTGCTCTTGCATCCCCTTGCATTATGTCCTAATTTGTTGCATTTGGTACACCTATATGTGTTATTTTGCCTCTTCAAATTGGTTGCATTAGGGTCTTCATCAAATTCCCTTCTTCTAAGCTTCTTGGGCCTCCTAGGACCTCTTTTATATTGTGGAGGCAACATTTCCTCCTCACAAATTGTAGGCCACATGTTTTGGCCATTAATGGGGCTTATACCATGATTGTAGCATTCCAAATATTTCTCTCTGCTGTAACAGTCATCAACATAGTCCATAGGTTTGTAACCCTTATAAGACATCCCAGCTATTGCATGTCTACATGGTATCCCTATCAACTGCCAGTAGTTACAACTACAGGTTCTTTTAACTAGGTCCACTACAAACCTATTTATAAATGCAGTGTGTTCTACTTCAAACTGTTCTTCAGCAGACCATGTTGGCAACCAATTGCCACTATGTTCTATCTCTCTATCTAATCTCTTCATGGGTTTAGGCATTATGGGAAACTACCATTTACCACCTTTCCTCCTTAAATCAGTTATCCTACCCATTAGATATGTTCTAATCCATTCACACATAGAAATAATTGGCCTATCTCTAGCAACCAGAATTGTACTATTAAAAGCTTCAGCTAAATTATTCATCAAAACATCACACTTGGGATAAAAACTAAAAGCATGCTTACACCATAACTTGGTAGGAACACCCATGAGCCACTCCCGTGCTTTAACATCCAGCTTCTTCATCTCTTTCATTTGTTCCTCCCATCCTTGATAGTAGGTAGCCTTTGCAGCCCCTATCATTAGGTCTCTCATTGCTGTACCTCCTCCAAATTTCCTCCATAAGCAAGGTCAAGAACCATCTCCATGATTCCTTTGTTTCATTCTCAACAACTCCAAATGCAAGTGGATAATATTGGTCATTTGGGTCTCTTCCAATAGCTATTAAGAGTTGTCCCCCATATTTTGTCTTCAAATGACATCCATCAACCCCAATAAAGGGCCTACATGCAGTCTTGAATCCTCTCTTTTGCCATTGAAACAGAAGTAAAAAGACCCAAATCTGGCTTGCAAACTGGGTGGAATTCTATCAACATTGATTTTGCAAGTGTTACCTTGGTGAGCCCGAACATGCTCTCCAGCATAATTCCAAAGCTGGGAGTATTGCTTATCTGCATCACCTTCAACAAGATCTCTTGCAATCTTGATTCCCTTCCAAGCCCTATTGACAGTCACACCAGTAGCATACTTCCTTCTAATCTCCAACATGACTTCGGATATTTTAACCTTGTTTGTTGATTGAAGCTTTTCAGCCACAAGTCTACTTACCCACTTGGAGTTGGCATTTCTATTATTAAAAACCCTCCCACACGTGTGCTTACCCTTGTATGTTTTTAACCTATACGTGTGACTGGTACCCACTTGACTACAATAAGCCAGATACCCACATTCACTTTTACACACAAGCCTTGCCCTATTTTTTTCATTTTTTAAATACTTTAACTCCCTGCCAATTAATACAGCATGTTCCAAAATTGCCTCTTTAAATTGAGCAATAGAGTTAAACTCCAAACCAAGCTTGAATTTATAATCCCTATTTAATTCTTCTTTCTTGAAAACAGGGTACCTCATACCCATTTGCCCAATATCATCTTCCTCAGCTTCTGAACATGTGCTGAATAACTCCTCACTCTCATATGTGTCCTCCATCACTTGTTCCTCTTCATCACTTGATGTAGATAAGGTTATTCCTGCTGCAGCTCTTTTTGTAGGAGACATCATCTTACGATTAGACCACATCTTGGTTCTTCTTTTCTTGACAGAAACATTTTCTTCAGCAGCAGCAGGTACCTCAGGTTCAAATCCATCATCAACAGCATTTGCCCTTTCTTCTTCACTGTCATCAAAATGAATCCCTGTAGCATCATCTTCAGATTCAGCTTCAGTAGCTCCTTCAGTCTCCTCCTCTAAACCCTTGCCACTGGAATCTCCATCAATCTTCTCCCCAACCAGTGATTCAACATACATATGTATGTCACAGTTATGCTTGATTGCAAAATCAGAACATTGGAGTGCATCTCTGTCTACCTTAAGTGACTTATAACCACCTATGTAGTCTGGTGAATCAGACATCCACCATAGGAGAACCTCTTCTTTGTATCCTAAGTCTCTAACAATGTCAACAGCTTCAAAGAAACTCCATTTGTCAACATCATTGATGTTGGCAACAGCAATATCCCCACCATTGTAGCCAGTGTTTTCCCCAACTTCGAATTTACCCCCATGGTGAATAATGATGCTGAAACTCATGCCTACAAAAAACCAAACATTTTAAACTTTAAAAAAAGGTCCCTCAAATATATATTTTTTTGAAAAAGGTCCCTCAATTATCAATGAAAACTGCTCAGTCAAATAAAGCACAAAGGCCCCTCATTTAAATACACAACACAGGAACAGGGGTCAAAAACAACACAATCACAGCTGTGGTCCCAACAAACATGCATGAGAAGTAAAACAACACGCATCAAAATAATCACAGCAAGAGGAGTCAAAAACAAGACAATCACAGCAACAGTAGTAAAAACACATGCATGAGAATCAACATAACCTATTTTATTAACACAATCACAACAAACATCAACAGAATCAACAAAAACACGCATCAAAAGGTGTTTTGACCAATAGAGTGCAATAAACACTCTCTTTTTGCATTTCAAACTGATACACAGAAAAACTTACTACTAAGCTTCACAAACCCATCTTCAAATGAATTCACAAACCCTAAACTAAAACACATCAACGAACCAAGTAAAAGACAGAAAAACTTACTTTTGAGCTTCGTTTCACTTCGTCTTCATTGTTGCTTCGTCTTCGTCTTCTTCTCTCGCAAAACCCTTCGTCTTCTTCTCTCGCAAAACCCTTCGTCTTCTTCTTCTCAGTGTGTTACTGCATTCTCACTCTCACTCTCTACGCTCTACTCAGAAAGCTTTCCATTCTTCCTCTGTTTCTTCTTTCTTTTACTTTCAATTTTTTTAATTGATAATTTAACACGTGGCAAGCCATTTGGCAATTAAAAATGCCACATAGATACTTGACTGACACGTAGACAGAGTGTTAACAGACATCCTAACAGAAGGGCTTGTAGCGACCGAAAAATCCGGAGGAGGGATTCTTCGTTGCTTTTGAACAATGGAGCCGCCATCAATATTTATTTTTAGGAAAACATTGAAAAAACCTTTGTTTTTGGGTTCGGGGGTCGATTAAGTGCGAGGAAGGTACTAGCACCCCGCAACATCCTAAAAAGGTTACCTTTTAATTTAATGTGTAGAAAAAGTTAGTTTTAAAAGAAGATACTTTATTTACCCATTTTGATTGTTTGCGAAGAAGAAAAAAAAAGAAAGGAAGACTTAATAAAAATTTTAGTTTTTTGCGCTCGACGGGAGTGGGCCCCCGCTCCTACGTATCTCCGGGTGCGATGGAGAAATCAAAGCTACGTAGTTCTTGGGTAGAAAAAATTTGTGTGTTGGTATTTTTTATTTATTGAAAAGTTTTTGCGAAAACTAGAGGCCGTTCATGGTGACCAAACAGATAAATCCAGAGTGGTCACCACTGATGGCTTATTCGAAAAAAGAAGGTGTTTACCGCGTTCAAACGAGCGAGGCCCAGAGTGACCGCTATAGACAACCGGTTTGTGATTGAGCGTTTGTTTGTTTGAAAAAAAAGTTTATTGGGAAGCGTGATTTTTTAAAGAAAGGGGAGTTGAGATTACGTTTGTTTTTTTCTTTTATTAACTGAAAAATTCTAGAAGTTTAGGCGGTTGTTTGCGATGATCAAACGAATGAATTCAGAGTGATCACCGCTACTAATCCACTGTGATAAAAAGGAAGGTTAGTCCTAACGGTCAAACAAGCAAGGCTCAGAGTGACCACTAGTAACAACCTATTTTTTTACGCGAATTCGATTATTCGAGAGAAAGAAAAAAAAACGGTTTGGAAGCATCACGTTGTGAATAAAAGCGGAATAGGTGATAAAAGGGGGTGCAAATAATAGAGGAGTGTTGTATCAAAAATGGGGGTGTGCTTAACATCAGCCCACAATAATATTGTTTGGGTTTTTGGGCCTTTGCGTGAAAATTGGGCTGAAAGCGGGGAGAGCTGTATTACTAAAAGGTGGGGGTGAAAATAGCGTTTTGACGCCAAAACGAGTGCTGGGGGTGCAAATAGCGTTTTGACGCCAAAAAACGATTGCTTGATTTTCTTTGACTAATTGTGTTTGTTTATTTTAAAAAACGGTTTTGATTGACTTGATTCTCGCTTACGTTAGAAGAAAGCGTTTGGTGAGAAAAGATTTGTAAATTTGTAAGGAAATGTTTTCTTTTTTTTTTGAAACATTGTCATGGTTATGTTTTTTAAAAAAAAAAAGGGGTGCTTTTGTTTTTTTGGAAAATGATTGTTATTTTTATTGTTATTATCTTTTTTTTGAAAAGGGTAGTGGTATTAGTATTTATTTTAAAAAACATTTTTTTTTAGTGTTTTAAAAAAGGGGCTTTATTTAATCCGAAAATAAGCAATATTTAAATAAAAAAACAACAATTTTTTAATATGTACAAAAACAGCAATTTTTTATAAATAAAAAAAAACAGCAACTATTTTAATTAAAAACAGCAACAATTAATATCAAAAACAGTAATAAAAATATATAAAAACAGCAACAAATCAATATATAAAAGCAACAATAAAAACAGCAATAAAAATACATAAAAAACAGCAGCAAAAATATAAAAAAACAGCAACAAATATGAAAATAAAAACAACAACAAATATATAAAATAAACAAATAAATATATATGAAAAAAAAAACAGAATTACGAAAATAATAAAAAAAATAACAATATGAAATTACAAAAATTACATCACATAAAATGACTTGAACAATAATGGAAAAATACCAATGACTTTTCTGGAGAGTGAATCTTCCTCCTCCAATCCTCACATAATGAACAACAACAAAAATCTTAAAGAAGGTGTTTAAAATACAAAAACGAAGAGGAAGCAAGAAAAATGAAACTCTCAAGCTCTCACACTTCCATGACTTGTTCTACGAAATTTTTCCCCGCCGTTTTCTTTCATTTTTCCTCTTCGTTTCCCCCTAGCCCAAAAACCGTAGCCCCTTCTAAGGTAAGGACCCCTATTTATACAAAAAATTTGCTTCCTTCGTTTTCCTTCTTCATCAACTTGCACAGTAATTTTCTGACATGATATGGGGGTTTGGGGGTAGTTGTTGAAGGGGAAAATAAAAAATGAAAACATGTGAGATGAGGGGAAAGGAGAGTATGCGAAGGTATGGGCATGGAGAAGGTGAGAAATGATGGTTTGTGTTTGGTGAAAGAATGAGAGGTTGAGTGTGAGTTGTGTGTGATGGAGAAAGAAAGAGAAAATGAAGGTTGAGTGTGAGAGAAGGAGAGTGAGAGTCGTAGAAGGGAAGAGGAAGTGATGTGAGAGATGAAAGAAAGAGAAAGTGAAGTGAGTGGGTGTGAGAAAGAGAGAGTGAGCCGTAGGAAGAGAAGAGAGAGGGGAAAGGCGTGTATAGGGAAGAGAAATGTGGGGAAGTGGGAAAGGAAAAAAAATGCAATTTCCAAGGAGGAAAAAGGGGGAGTGGGGCGAATTTTTAGGAGGGGAAAGGTGAGTGAATGTGGATGATTTTTTAGGGAAAGGGGGGATTGAATGTGGATGGTTTTTAGGGTAAAGGGGGGGGTGGTCGAATTAGGGTTTTAGTGGAGGAGTGAATTGGGTCATGGGTTATGGGTTGGTTGGATGGGTTAGGGTTTTGGTGAAGGAGTGTTAGGGTCATGAGAATTGGGCTAGGGTTTTGGAATTGGATTGGGTTTTAGATGGCCCAATCCCGATTGCACCTCTAATCTTTTTTAACAAAACCCCCCTATTTCCTCCTTGGCTTATTTTTTGTTTCTTTACTTCTAAATAAAATATTTTTTGATGATTAAAACTCATAGCAATAAAAACAAGAAAATAATACATGACATAAAAAAGATTATTATTTTTAATAAATAAAATCTCTCAATTATGATCGGACAAAATTAGGGTATTACAGCTGCCCCTCTTTATTTATATTTTGCTAGGAAATCGGAGGGGTTCCGAGTTTCTCGAGGAAAATAGAAATAAAGATAACAAGACGCTAATTTTGTCCAGACTGAGACTTTTGGTTTTTTTTTGAAAATTATGAAAACTGGGTTGACTTGGAGAGAAAGTAAATAAGGATTGCTGGGGATCTGAAGGAGCACTGAGGCTCTGATGGTCTAATTCAGAATCAATGCTTGACGCATCGACTTGAGTTCGACTGAGGGACCGTCGGGGTCTGAAGGGCATGCCTAAGCCTGAGGGACCGATGGGTCCGAAGGAGCGCAACTAGCTTATGGTACTAGTAATACGGTCTGTTTGTGGGGTGGCCTTTTTTCGAGCGGCCGCGAAGGACATACACTGAGTCTTAGGCTGACACAGCTAGTCTGAAGGACCTGGGGTCGGGCGATCCGTCGCGCTCAGTGTCGACTTAGTGATCTGGTGGTATGGTTCGAAGTCGTTGCTTGGACGTGTTAATTCGAATTGACCTGAAGGACCTGGGGTCGGATGATCCGTCGTGCTCAGTGTCGACGTAGTGATCTGGTGGTAGAGTTTGAAGTCGTTGCTTGGACGTGTTGATTCAAACTGAACTGAAGGACCTGGGGTCGGTTGATTGGTCGGTTACTCGATAACGCGACATGCGATCTGGATTGAAGGACCGTTGTTGGTCTGAGGGATCTCTGCTAGACTTGGTGCTAACATTGTGATTTGGTTTGATGTAGGATCGATGCTCGTTAAAAACTGGAAGGACCGACACTTAAAGTTGAAAAACAGCAGATGCTATGCATATGACATGCATGTAATGTATGCATGTGTGATGATTGGTTTTGAGTGGAATGATGAATGAAATGTAATGGATGACTTTTGTTTTTTTCTTTTTTTTTTTGCTTTTGTTCCTTTTCTTTTTTTTTTGACTATTTTTGCTCTTTTGCTCTTGCTCTTTTGCTCTTTCTTGCCCCTTCTTGTTGATCAACTCGCAGGACTTTCGACGTAAGATACGGGAGTTGCCCAAAGTAGTGCTATCGAAGTGCGGCCTATTGTTATCATTCGCCTTTTTGAAGTGATCTTGCATGTATTTATCTTTTTTGCAATTTTATTTATGAGAGATCGCCTCATTTATGTGACCTTTAGAAATTTCGTAATAATCTGTAATGCTTGTAGTCATGCACATGTTTCACAATTCAATATCAACTACCATAAAATGTCATTTCAAAACAAGGGAAAATAAAGAAGAAGGGAAAGTGTTTGACATTAAGACTGGAGCCGAGTGTGCGAAAGGGACACTGGCTTGAGAGCATATTAAGAATTTTGAAAGAAACGAAAAGGCAAAAATACTAAGCAGATCTTTGGGTAGTTAGTGTCCTTGAAGTAACAACGTTGGCCGCCCATATTCATGACCTCGATCAATTCATTATCCGGCTTTTGTTGATTGCCTAAACATTTATTTAGTCCAACTTCCTGACCCTAATTTTTGCCTGGATTGCCCCTTTGGGTTTTCAATCCACCGGGTCGCTCTAATTTTTGCCTAGGCCGCCCTTTCGGGTTTTCAGCCTAGCGAGCTTGTTTTTCTTGGCTCATTTTTTTTTATCTTTATATGCATTTTTAGGCATAGTATTTGACCGCATCAGAATTCATCGGGAGTGGGACGTCTTCGCCCTCTATTTTCATGGGGGTTAGGGCCCCTCCAGAGAATGATTTCTTTACTGCATAAGGTCCTTCATAGCTCAGGGTCCATCTTCCACGGGGATCCTTTTGGATGGGTATGATTTTCTTGGGCACCAAGTCTCCTTGAAATTGTCGGGGACGAACCCTTTTCTGTTAATCTTCCTTTGCTCCTTTCTGATATGACACAAAACAACCATCCTTTTGCTTGATAAGGTTTAATGGAAGTGCTGCTTCCATCGCACGGGGTTGCCCCTGTTGAAGTGTGAAACAAGGTCTGATCTCCATGTAAGGTAAAAAGGAGCATTTGAAGGTTACTATCATCTCTGATATTCTTTTGTTTGTCGCTGCAACTGCCTCATTCATTTTTGGGTGGTACGGGGAGGGGTTATGATGTTCGACTTGGGGTCTCCACACAAACTTTTCCCCACTGTTCGCGATGATCTTACTTGGAAGGTTGTAACGACATACCAAATTCATTAATAATCACTGATTTTCTTACACCGGTGGGTATCTTGTGTCAGACAAGGTGATGCGAGCAAATTTTCTTGATTCGCTGCCCTTTTGGTGTGATGTTCATTCTAACACCTTTTGCCTTCTCTCGTTCCCAAGTTAATCATCTCACTTGATTCCACGCAAAGCTGGACCACTTCATCTTCTTGCTTCATTATTCTCGTTTCCTCTGGAGGAGTTTTATCTTCTACATCTTCCTTAGTTTGGGCTGATCGAAGTTATGATATGAGTCAACGATGTTGTTATTTTCAAAGACAAATTATTTAGATCTGCATTAGTAGAAATTGAAAGAGGATGGAGGAAGAAGCGAATCGAGCGAATGAGCGAAGAAGTTTATGGAAAAATTCAAAATGCTATTTTATTAATATTGATATTGAAAAGAAACATGTGTGCCCTTATTGAAATGTCCTAAGGCCTTGGGCAGAGCCATAGGATTGCATTACAAGAAAATTACTTTGAACTAAAAATCACAAGAAAATCGACGGTCCCCCAATTCATAAGTGCTTCAGATGCAGGATAACGGCGCACAAGGATGATGATGTCCTCTCTAGCATTTTGAACGCCTTCAATAGCATTGACAAATGACTCTTCATGCCCCTAGAAAGGGGTTATTGCCTTCATTGAAGCTCAACCATTTGGATTCGATCAGATCCTGAATCACATGTCTCAGCGCCTTGCAGTTTTCCACTGAATGCCCAATTGCGCCTGCGTGAAAATCGCATGTGGCATTTGGGTCGTAGCCCCTCGGGAAAGGAGGTTCAATAGGTCTCATCGGGCGGGGGGAGATTAAGTTGTGACTGGTGAGGTGGTTGAACATGTCTGAGTAGGATACGGGAATTGGATCAAACGGTACATGTTTCCTTTCTGGATAGTTTGGTGGCCCGTGGATTCTACTTGTTTGGGTAGAGAAGCGCAGGGCTTGGGGACGGTTTTTGGAAGCGTAAGAGGCTTTCCCTGGTCCTGTTATGGAATTGGTTTCTCCTTCATCGTTTTCGGTTGAACCGTGAGTAATTTTCCCATTTCTCATTCCGCTTTCTAACCTTTCCCCTATGGTGACCATGTCTGAGAAGTTAGAGGATACGCTCCCAATCAACCTGTCATAGAAGGGTGACTGCAAAGTGTCCCTGAACATAGATACCATCTCCTTTTCCAGTAAAGGTGGTGCCACCTGTGCTGCTAGTCCTCTCCAACGTTGGGCGTACTCCCTGAATGATTCATGGTTTCTTTTCACCATATTCTGCAACTGTGCTCTATCAGGAGCTATGTCGATGTTGTATTTATATTGCTTGAGGAAAGCATCGGCCAGGTCTTTCCAACATCGAATGTGGTTGCGTTCCAACTGCATGTACCATCTTGAGACTGCCCCAGCTAGACTGTCCTGGAAGTAGTGAATGAGCAGTTTATCATCATGTGCAAAGGCAGCCATTTTTCTACAATACATGGTCAGATGGCTAGCAGGACAGGTTACACCCATGTATTTATCAAAATCTGGCACCCTGAATTTGGGAGGAATGACTACATTAGGGACGAGACACAAGTCATAAGCGCCGGTTGCCCCAATATTGGATCCTTCAACTGCTCTCAACCTTTCCTCAAGTATTTGTAGTTTGTCTTTGGCTTGAGGGTTCTCCATAGAGTAATTGTGAGGACGTCCACTCATACCATAGTAAGGATGAATCATCGGTACCATGGCTGGGTTCACATTTGGGGTATGTGAATGAGTGGGGTTCCTGAGAGTGGGACTCTGAGCTTGAGTGTTATCTACCAGCAGTGGAGGGCAGCTAAGTGGGAGTCCTTGTGGTGCGATGACGGGGTTCGGGTTTTGAACTTGTGGTGCCCCCGAATTACCATCGTGACCCGTCGGTGTAAGCTGTTGTCGGCCCACAACTCCTGAGGGACCGTCTTCTGGATTAGCATCGACTGTCGGAGGTGCGTAACCTTGTGGAAGTCCGTAAGGAGGCCATATGTAACCCTGGTCATTAGGCCCAGTATGGTGCACTGTATGCGGGATCCCGAGTCCATTGGGAGAAGGAGGGTTGGTAACTTGATTTTCCGTGTTCCCAGCGGAGACATCTTCACTTGTGTCTTTGCCCCTCAAAGCTTGTAAAACCTTTAAGATTTCAACCATCTGTTCTTTCATCCCATCTATTTCTGCCCTAAGCTCTTGATTGCCTAGGTTCTGATGTGGATTGCCTTGATCTGGGTTATCTTGAGGCGGATTGTCCTGATTTTCTTCCATGTTTCTAGCCTGAGAACGAGCCCAATAGCGATGTTGACGCACCAGCTTGCTTTCTTTTTTTTTTTTACTCTCTGTTGATAGGGTACATGATATGAGTATATGGATGGATGAAAATATGAGTGATGCATGGACAAGTGAATGAATGGGAACATACAATGTATGTGTATGGGTTTTATGCTTAATGAAATGAATGCATGTAAGGACCCTTTTTTTTTTTGAACTAATGATTTTGTATGATGGATGAAAGAAAAATGATGTTACACGTGTTAAAAATAAAAGAAGATTTTTTTTTTTTGGGTGATTCAACTTTGAGAAAGCAATAACTATATGTAAAAAAGGAGAAGGAAACAAATGGGTTTGATGATTTGATTTTTTTTAAAAAATATCTACGATGATGCAGCGGGTAGGTGAATTGCCCTTGTGTCCTAAACAGGTTTAGGTCTTACATAAAGGTCACGGTCTAGGGCTACTTGTGTGATCAATCTCTCAAGTGGCTCTAATCACTTCCTCACAAAGGTCTCCAGAGCTGATATCTCCTTCGTGATATGACCCACAACGATAGCGAGCTACCTGGTGTGGGATACCACGAAAGAGCGTACTCTGGCTGAGACTTTCATGCGAGTCAGACAGATAAAATCCAGAATGACTGACACTAATCGTCTCCACTCGTCCTAGGTTTTTTTTAGACCCGGGTATAGGGCCCCGCTCAATAGTGTGTGCAATAAACAAGTGTAAGTGATGTGTGTGATGTAAGCAACCTAAACTACCCATGCTGCAAAGAAATACTGATAATAGTACAAATGTTTTCTATCCTAAGGTTCAATAAAGCAAATAAACAGATAAATGAAATAGACACGCTAATAGAAGGACTAAAGGTGAACAAAGCACTAAACTAACAATAACCTACACATTTAACTAAATTAGGCTTGACCCTCTTAAATAGTCCCCAGTGGAGTCGCCAGCTGTAGCGACCGAAAAATCCGGAGGAGGGATTCTTCGTTGCTTTTGAACAATGGAGCCGCCATCAATATTTATTTTTAGGAAAACATTGAAAAAACCTTTGTTTTTGGGTTCGGGGGTCGATTAAGTGCGAGGAAGGTACTAGCACCCCGCAACATCCTAAAAAGGTTACCTTTTAATTTAATGTGTAGAAAAAGTTAGTTTTAAAAGAAGATACTTTATTTACCCATTTTGATTGTTTGCGAAGAAGAAAAAAAAAGAAAGGAAGACTTAATAAAAATTTTAGTTTTTTGCGCTCGACGGGAGTGGGCCCCCGCTCCTACGTATCTCCGGGTGCGATGGAGAAATCAAAGCTACGTAGTTCTTGGGTAGAAAAAATTTGTGTGTTGGTATTTTTTATTTATTGAAAAGTTTTTGCGAAAACTAGAGGCCGTTCATGGTGACCAAACAGATAAATCCAGAGTGGTCACCACTGATGGCTTATTCGAAAAAAGAAGGTGTTTACCGCGTTCAAACGAGCGAGGCCCAGAGTGACCGCTATAGACAACCGGTTTGTGATTGAGCGTTTGTTTGTTTGAAAAAAAAGTTTACTGGGAAGCGTGATTTTTTAAAGAAAGGGGAGTTGAGATTACGTTTGTTTTTTTTCTTTTATTAACTGAAAAATTCTAGAAGTTTAGGCGGTTGTTTGCGATGATCAAACGAATGAATTCAGAGTGATCACCGCTACTAATCCACTGTGATAAAAAGGAAGGTTAGTCCTAACGGTCAAACAAGCAAGGCTCAGAGTGACCACTAGTAACAACCTATTTTTTTACGCGAATTCGATTATTCGAGAGAAAGAAAAAAAACGGTTTGGAAGCATCACGTTGTGAATAAAAGCGGAATAGGTGATAAAAGGGGGTGCAAATAATAGAGGAGTGTTGTATCAAAAATGGGGGTGTGCTTAACATCAGCCCACAATAATATTGTTTGGGTTTTTGGGCCTTTGCGTGAAAATTGGGCTGAAAGCGGGGAGAGCTGTATTACTAAAAGGTGGGGGTGAAAATAGCGTTTTGACGCCAAAACGAGTGCTGGGGGTGCAAATAGCGTTTTGACGCCAAAAAACGATTGCTTGATTTTCTTTGACTAATTGTGTTTGTTTATTTTAAAAAACGGTTTTGATTGACTTGATTCTCGCCTACGTTAGAAGAAAGCGTTTGGTGAGAAAAGATTTGTAAATTTGTAAGGAAATGTTTTCTTTTTTTTTTGCAACATTGTCATGGTTATGTTTTTTAAAAAAAAAAGGGGTGCTTTTGTTTTTTTGGAAAATGATTGTTATTTTTATTGTTATTATCTTTTTTTGAAAAGGGTAGTGGTATTAGTATTTATTTTAAAAAACATTTTTTTTTAGTGTTTTAAAAAAGGGGCTTTATTTAATCCGAAAATAAGCAATATTTAAATAAAAAAACAACAATTTTTTAATATGTACAAAAACGGCAATTTTTTATAAATAAAAAAAAAACAGCAACTATTTTAATTAAAAACAGCAACAATTAATATCAAAAACAGCAATAAAAATATATAAAAACAGCAACAAATCAATATATAAAAGCAACAATAAAAACAGCAATAAAAATACATAAAAAACAGCAGCAAAAATATAAAAAAACAGCAACAAATATGAAAATAAAAACAACAACAAATATATAAAATAAACAAATAAATATATATGAAAAAAAAAACAGAATTACGAAAATAATAAAAAAAATAACAATATGAAATTACAAAAATTACATCACATAAAATGACTTGAACAATAATGGAAAAATACCAATGACTTTTCTGGAGAGTGAATCTTCCTCCTCCAATCCTCACATAATGAACAACAACAAAAATCTTAAAGAAGGTGTTTAAAATACAAAAACGAAGAGGAAGCAAGAAAAATGAAACTCTCAAGCTCTCACACTTCCATGACTTGTTCTACGAAATTTTTCCCCGCCGTTTTCTTTCATTTTTCCTCTTCGTTTCCCCCTAGCCCAAAAACCGTAGCCCCTTCTAAGGTAAGGACCCCTATTTATACAAAAAATTTGCTTCCTTCGTTTTCCTTCTTCATCAACTTGCACAGTAATTTTCTGACATGATATGGGGGTTTGGGGGTAGTTGTTGAAGGGGAAAATAAAAAATGAAAACATGTGAGATGAGGGGAGAGGAGAGTATGCGAAGGTATGGGCATGGAGAAGGTGAGAAATGATGGTTTGTGTTTGGTGAAAGAATGAGAGGTTGAGTGTGAGTTGTGTGTGATGGAGAAAGAAAGAGAAAATGAAGGTTGAGTGTGAGAGAAGGAGAGTGAGAGTCGTAGAAGGGAAGAGGAAGTGATGTGAGAGATGAAAGAAAGAGAAAGTGAAGTGAGTGGGTGTGAGAAAGAGAGAGTGAGCCGTAGGAAGAGAAGAGAGAGGGGAAAGGCGTGTATAGGGAAGAGAAATGTGGGGAAGTGGGAAAGGAAAAAAAAATGCAATTTCCAAGGAGGAAAAAGGGGGAGTGGGGCGAATTTTTAGGAGGGGAAAGGTGAGTGAATGTGGATGATTTTTTAGGGAAAGGGGGGATTGAATGTGGATGGTTTTTAGGGTAAAGGGGGGGGGGTGGTCGAATTAGGGTTTTAGTGGAGGAGTGAATTGGGTCATGGGTTATGGGTTGGTTGGATGGGTTAGGGTTTTGGTGAAGGAGTGTTAGGGTCATGAGAATTGGGCTAGGGTTTTGGAATTGGATTGGGTTTTAGATGGCCCAATCCCGATTGCACCTCTAATCTTTTTTAACAAACCCCCCTATTTCCTCCTTGACTTATTTTTTGTTTCTTTACTTCTAAATAAAATATTTTTTGATGATTAAAACTCATAGCAATAAAAACAAGAAAATAATACATGACATAAAAAAGATTATTATTTTTAATAAATAAAATCTCTCAATTATGATCGGACAAAATTAGGGTATTACAGGGCTAACGCCAAATTGTTGACATTTGCAAGGGGTTTTTTAAAAAAAAAAAATTTTGCAGGGGGTAAAAGCAAAACACCCCCTATTTGCAGGGGGTAAAAACGTATTTAAACCTTATTTTTATGCATTAGCCAGTAGTATAATCCAACTATCGCAATCCCCTCTCACCTAACCTGACTATTTCTAGAGGAGTCAGAATACCCACCGTATTATGTCACACGCACATAATTGAGTGGAGATATTTTACGCGTCTTTTGGGTCCCAATCCCCGAATTATAGCAGTGAGAGATTGCGTAATGATCAGACTATTCTTCCGCGAATGAGTGCGCTGAATCTTCACGTGAATGTAAAGTTGTAACCAGCCACCACCACAAGCCAGCAGCAGGTCAGCTACATTATTTGTCGCTCTCCTTCTTTATCGCACTTTCATTTTTTTAAAAAAATAAAGAAAAAACAAAGTAAGAATCTTCACCCACGTTTTAATCGCATAAACATTCATTCCTCCTCGAATTAAAAAACATTAACTAAAATAATAATAATAATAATAATATTTTGATGTGTCCACGACTGATCAATAATATAACAAAATAAGATTTCAGAACACGATATCAGAACATCAAACAAAAAAAGGAAAAGAAATTAAATGGAGCTAATCGGAAACGAAACGAAACATCTTCGCCATCATCATCAATCTATCAGAAATCCTTAAGCAACTTCCGAACTTGTTCAAGAGTAACAAAAAGCACAACAGTGAACGGTCCCTGCCTCGAAATCGTAGGAATAAACCCTTTATAAAGAGCCATAGGACCTTCAGCACGCACCGTTTTGAGAGCACAATCCAAAGCACCTGCATAAGGTGGTTCCATTCCAGGTTCAACCTTCATATTCATAACCCTAGTTTTAATAACATCAACAGGATTCGACGCAACCGCCGCCACAAATCCCGCCGCAAAACTCGCCGTCACGTGAGTCCCAAGCCCATCACGCATAACTCCCTTCTCAAGAATCATTTCCTTAAACTGATCATAGGAAGCCAACTGCGACGCTGTGACCAACATAGCACGGTTCACCGTAAGCGATGAACCACGCCACAGGCTAGTAACGCCTTCTTGCTTCGCCATTCTTGTTATGGCGTCAACAACTGATGTGTAGTTTCGACGCTGTGCCGCCGGGAGTCTCCCATCGGCTTGCATTCGAACCATGGCGACGTCAGCGGGGTTTCCGATCGCGGCGCCGATTCCACCGGCGATTAATCCGGCTTCGATCTTGCGCATCAGCGGCATGGTACCGGAGTTGGGATCGGACCAGTTGTTTTTGAGGATGTCGTAGAGGCCCATACGAGTGGTGGAGTAGAGAGTTTGGCGGAGGACGGTGGCGGAGACACCGGAGAAAAGTGCAGCGACGCCTTCTTGTTGGACGAGACGGACTCCAACCGCGATGGGTCCCACGCGAGGTTGGGGAAGTGGAGGAGATGCCACATGGATGGTTGAGGATCCGGTTCGGAAAGCGAGTGCGGGTCGAAGGTTATGAACCGGGTTTGGTTTAACAGCGTTGGGTTCGCCTTGGAGTTGCATGCGTACTTTGATGAGATCTAGAGGATGAGTTGAACATCCTGCGATGATTGAAGCGATGCCTCCTTCTACGAAACCTTTGACTCCCATGATGTTGTTAGTACAGAAAGAATGAATTGAATTTTTTTAGGGGGTGTGGGAGGAAAAGAAGGGGGTGTAGAAGTAACTAACTAGAAATCAATGAGTTAGGAATAATGATTAAAGGGTAATGAAAGAGGACCAGTTGGAGTTAGAGCTCATCTCACTGGAGACCAGGAGATGGGAATGGAGGCCACAAGCTATGGAAGAAGAGTGAGGAACCGTAGGCCTTTGAGACATATGCTATGGATTTTGGTTTTGGTGTGTGAAGAAAAAGAAGAGAAGGGGAGGGGAATTTATAGTTGGAGGGTTTTTTGGAAGCTAGTATTATTACTTGCTTCTAGGATCCTACGATTTTAACGCGATTACAGGAGCCGCGCAGATTGGAAAAGTTCGCCAGTAGTATGTCCAAATCCCTCAATTAATTGACGCGGTAGTAGTCTTCCTTCTTTCTTCTAACCAATCCTAGATCATTTCTTTATTTAATTGATATACATTCCAATTATTATTCAATTTTTAAGATTTTTTTTTTGACCAAAATTTTTTAAGATTTTTAAATAATGACTTTTGAACTTTTAAGATAATAATAAATATTTACTGTCAGAACAAAAGGATATCAATAAATATTTGTCAACAAAAAATATATCAATAAATTTTTCAATATTTCTGAAATAAATAAGTATTCCAGTAAATAAGGATATCAATAAATATTATTGATCAATAATTGTCTGAAAAATATAAAAATTTATATATTATTTTTAAACAATATTAAAGTAATTAAAAGTATTTAATTAATGTTTTCTAAAATATTTGTTAGTCATAATTTATTTCTACTCAATTTTTTTGACTGGACTTTTAATCAAATTTTAGAATTTTAAGATAATAACTTCTGAACAATTAAAATATCAATCAATATCCAATCAAAGAATATATATCAATAAAAATTTAAATTTTAAAGTGAAAATTCACATAATTACAGGAGAAATTTTGACAGAAATTCTTTAAATGTCTATCTAAATAACAGAAAGAACCCCTCTAGGTTTCAGATGAGCACAAACTTCCATTGATACATCGTAGTCACCCAATTGTGTCCATAATTCTAATACAAAATATGGAGCCCGTGGAGAAGGCCAACTGGACTCATAAAAAATAAAATAAAAAAGTAATATAAATTGTAAAGTTTTAATGATAAGGTTTGCTAAAAAAAGATTAAAATATAACGAAAAGGTAATATGAACTTGTTTAAAGACCAGATCAACGAGATGACTGGGTTGATTAAACCAGGACCCGTACTCTTGATCGATCTAAGCATAGAGTTCGATCATGACTGTCCATAAACTGTCTATGACCCAGTTGAACCTAGAGCTGGCAAAACGGGCTACCGGGCCCATATTGGGCCGGCCCACATTGGGCTCGGACTTTTACGGTCTGGGCCAAAAGCCCAGAATGATATTCGGGCTCAACATGTGTGGCCCAAGCCCAGCCCTATTCGGGCTGCGGGCTTTTCGGGCTAACCCGCATTTTACGCAATGCTAAATGAAAAAATTAAAAGTAATAAAATACAAATATGCCGTTTAAGTTTAATAACACTGTGTGCCCAAAAAAAATTGATACCATTGTGTGTCCAAAAAAAATTAACGCTCCGCAATAGAATTGAAAGAAGAAATCAACATGTATGCTTTCATGAAATATAATCAACAAGGTAGAATTTAATCATCTCTTCAAATAACAAGACTCTTCAAATATAATATGCTGCATTCACGTGGTTGTCGACAGAACAGACACGAGAACACAAATGGCTTGCAGGCAATTATGGGCTTCATGAGTGGGTGAAAGTTGATGGAAATTCTGCAACCGATCATGCCTAGATCATTTGGGTGATATTGTCTATGTTGAGCTACCTGAAAGTGAGAGCTGCGGTGACACAAGGAGATGATTTTGGTGTTGTTGAAAGTGTAGTGTGTAATTTTTTTTGTTTTGTTTTGATAGGCGGTGTGTAGTGTGTAATTAATTGTGTATTGTTAAACAAGTTTTCCGCCACCGAAGCTAACTAAAGAAAATCAACAAAAAGTTTAATGGCACTGATGTTACTTGGGTTACTAATTGTAGGCTTTTGGCAACAATCCATCCTATTTTTTATAATATGGGGCTTGCGGGCTACCCATGGTCCGGCCGGGCTAGCCCGGTACGGGCTCGGGCTTTCTTGTGTCGGGCTAAAAAGCCCAAATATAAAAATAGGCTCAAGTTTTTCGGCCCAAGCCCTACACTTTTTCGGGCTAGCCCAGACCGGCCCGGCGGGCCTGGCCCATATTGCCAGCTCTAGTTGAACCATGGTTAACTCCTTAAACTTGGTGAAAATTGCTTGGTTGAACCGGTGTGGACTGATCAGTTACAACTAGAAATTTCACTTGGTACATTTTAGAGTGGGATGACAAAACAAGCTCGACGCACCTTATAAAATTTGCAAGTTGGGTTAGTTTTTTTGGCTCACCAACCGATCACGACATGCCAACTAGACGGGCCACAAACTGACCGTGACGGGTCTGCTCGCCAAGTTTGTTTTTTATTTCCCCCTGTTTTAAATCATTTTAAAAAAGTTAAAAAAATCATTTCCTACTTATCTATTACTTTTTTATTTTATTTATTTTTGACGGTCGAATCAAAGATCATTTATTTATTTAATTGATACATTCCAATTTTTGTTTGATTTTCAAGATTTTTAAATAATGACTTTTGAACTTTTAAGATAATAATAAATATTTACAGTCAGAAAAAAAGATATCAATAGATATTTGTCAAGAAAAAATATATCAATAAATATTTCAGTGTTTGTCAAACAAATAAGTATTCCAGTAAAAATTATATCGGTAACATTATTTATGATCACGTATTTGTCTAAGAAATATAAATTTTCATGTATTATTTTTAAAAATTCAAATCTCTAAGTAATTAAAAGTATTTAATACAAAATTATTTAATTCAAGTTTCCTCAAATATCTTTTCGTAATATTTTATTTTATTCAGTTTTTTGACTGGATTTTTAGTCAACCTCTAGAATTTTAAGACAGTAATAAGATATCAAAAAAGGGCTATACTATTTGGTACGAGAGTTTTCATGTAAGAAATGTCAGAATTACATACGTGGCGAGTATATAAATAGTTTTCAGGAATAAGAAGTGGCAAACTCACAACACTATCAGTGCCACACATTTTGTATTCGTAACTATGATCATTTCTCAACAAAAAATAATATCAATTGTTAAGTTTTAATTATAAAGACAAAATAATGTGAATTTGTTTAATAACCCAAATGGCAAGACCGACTGGGTCGATTTAAACCAAAACCCAAACTCTTGATTGGTCCAAGCATAGAGTTCAACATGATTGCTCCTAAACTCACCACAAGCATAGATATCAAAATTTCGACTTATCCTTTAGACATAACAAAGACCAATTTAAAATAAATAAAAATAATACAAACGACTTATCCTTTTTTTTTGACAATACAAACGACTTATCCTTTAGCCATAACAAAGACCAATTTAAAATAAATAAAAATAATACAACATTTTTTAAACTATTACTCTTTTTACTATCTTATGGTTTTGTAATATTGCATTGACCTTATATGTTTATTTATTTGTTTGTTTATTTATTTATTTATGATGTCAAAAAAGTGAGTAATTTATTTTAAATACTGAAGTGAATAAACATATTAGCTAACAATAAACTCTCTTTTTTTTGTCAAAAAACAATAAACTCTTTTTTAATGGTCGGCTTACAATAAACTTATGTATAATATATAATGATAGTATTTTTTGAGGATATATATATATATATATATATATATATATATATATATATATATATAAGATCAAAAAGCATACTTTTGAACATATTAGGCCTGAGGTAAGTTTGGAACACTGTTAGACTTTTTGTATCTTAGAAAGAAAAAAACCTTGACTTCGCATATAAACTTGATTTTTATTATATCAAGACACTAGTTTTGCTATAATTTTATAGTAATTATTAGTACATTACATTTGTATGCTTGTCACTTCGTGTTTTTTATTGTCCTTAGTACATATGGTCTATAACCATTTGTCAAAAAGTAAAGTAAACAATTTGTCAAAAAAAAAGTAAACAAGAAATCACATAAATACTATAACCATTTTTAAAAGTCTACTAAAGCAAGTTGATCACTTTTGAAATACTCTTTTCTAGTAGTTGCTTCGTCTCATTTTGAATTTTAAGTTTTTGGGATACCTTTAAGAAAAATAATTAGAAGTTTAGATTTTTGAAAAGGTTTTATCTGATTTATCATTTAACCATTTAACCATTTATCTTTCTGCATAGAAAAATGTGAATTATTTATTGGATGTAAAAAGTTGTCATAATTAATAGGGGTATTAGTGAAAAAGAATATTTAAAGTTTAATTGAAAACGTAAAACAACAATCAATTTGAGACAAATTGATTTTGCTAAAACAACAAACAAAATGTGATGGGAAGAGTAATTTTTTTAGTATAAACCAGGTATCCTCTGCGCGCAACTGCAGAGACTAATCACTCAAACCGGATAGAACCACAATTGACAGCATAGCCAAGCCTGGATTCAAACCCAGAATCTTAGTTAAGCTGAAAGTACCATCTCATCCAAATACTTTTGGGTTGATGGGTCGAGGAGGAGTGAGTATCTAATATAGAAAACTTGGCAATAAATATAAATATTCATAATTCATCATAATGTTCGGGGGTAGAAATTCACAATGATTGACTTTAGAAACCATCTAAATTCAACTTGATCTGAAAGAGAGAGACACAATGAAAAATTGGAAAATCATTGACCATCCAACACAAATCCAACCAACTAACGGTTCCCACTTGCACAAGGAATTGGTCAGGTGAATTGAAAAGGGAGAACACCGTTAGGAATAGTCCAATGGTTAAAATTAAAAGCGTCCATTGGGAAGCATCGAATGCTATTCTGTCTTGTATTCTTCTTGACTTAATTAGCCAATTGCTCTCTCTCTTCAAATGTGAACCAAAAACCTCTCTAGAAACATGCCACGTGTAAAATGATTTGTGCAAAAAGAATGAATTGAACTTCTCAACTTTCTCGATTGATTGAAGAGGGTTTATATATTGTTACATCAGTAACTAATCCCTAAACATTAGCAACTTATCTCTAACAAAATAACAAATTTGTAACTAATTATAACTATTAACCAATATGGCTAATCTAACTCTAGCTAACATAACTATAGTTAAATATTGATTAAATATTCTACTCTAATACCCCCCTCAAGCTGGAGGGAGTATGTTGTGCACTCCAAGCTTGGATAGAAGATTGGAGAATGGTTGAGGATCGAATGGCTTGGTCAAACACATATAGTGAATGGAATGCTCTAGCGTGCCCAATCGTCCTCAATGAAGGTTTTTTAGAGGAGTATTCTATTGCATTGGATGCTATTACATGGTTTACTTGGCTATTTCCTCCTTCACCAGTCTTGTTCGGCAATGCCATGAGTTTCTGATACATTTTAGGTGTGATGCTCACCGAGGATTCGCTTTGTTGTGGTGTCATATTCTCATTCTGAGAATTGTTTGCTTCAGTTGATGTGCTGTTAGCAAGACCCTTTTTGTCACAGAATTTGAATCCTGGTGGAAATCCATGCTTGAAATAGCATATCTCAACAGTGTGTCTTTGCTTCCCACAATTGGCGCAAATTTTGTTAGAATTATTGTTGTAGCCTCTACTAGGAGAATGTCCACGTCCCCTGCCTTGTGAATTGTTATTTCATCTTATGAGAATGTGATGATTTTGATTGACGGGTTCCGCCATGTTAGAATTATTGTTGTAGCCTCTACCAGGAGAACGTCCACGTCCCCTGCCTTGTGAATTGTTGTTTCCTCTTATGAGAATGTGATGATTTTGATTGACGGGTTCCGCCATGTTAGAATTATTGTTGTAGCCTCTACCAGGAGAACGTCTGCGTCCCCTGCCTTGTGAATTTTTGCTTCCTCTTACGAGAATGTGATGATTTTGATTGACAGGCTCCGCCATGTTAGAATTATTGTTGTAACCTCTACCAGGAGAACGTCCACGTCCCCTGCCTTGTGAATTGTTGCTTCCTCTTATGAGAATGTGATGATTTTGATTGACGGGTTCCACTATGTTAGAATTATTGTTGTAGCCTCCATTCATTGGAGGAGACACAAGAATCGCGCCTGGATTCTCGGCTGGATGAAGATAATAGGGACTCGTTAGCGAAAGCGCATGGTGTTTGGATTGTCCTTCATCGTTATGTGGTTGTTCCGTTTGATTTTGATTGACGGGTTCCGCCATTGTTGAAGTTTCAAGCTTTGTGTGAGGAGAAGAATCGATAAAGGGATTTTTAGGGCACGCAGAGCAGATTTCTCTGCTCTGATACCATAAAATGATTTGTGCAAAAGAATGAATTGAACTTCTCAACTTTCTCAATTGATTGAAGAGGGTTTATATATTGTTACATAAGTAACTAATCCCTAAACATTAGCAACTTATCTCTAACAAAATAACAAATCTATAACTAATTATAACTATTAACCAACATGGCTAATCTAACTCTAGCTAACATAACTATAGTTAAATATTGATTAAATATTCTACTCTAATAACGTGTACGTTCCTTGATGCTGGGAAGGACAGACTCGAATACATGCATGAGGATCAAGTGACTTTTGTCTTAGATAATGATACTTTTGATTAAAATAATTCAAAAGAAATTGATAGTGGTTATAAGAAAGAGTAATGTTATTCAGCCAAAGTTTTTCAGTTAAAAATAGCCAAAAACCACATTACAATACCAATTAATCAAGTTTTTTAAGCCATTAACCAACCTACTTTTTTACAGTTTTTTAGGCCATTGACTAAAAACTGTGAAAAAATTAGTTAATTGGTGTTGTAATGTGGTTTTTGGTGATTTCTAGCTGAAAAATTTTAGCCGAATATCATTACTCTATAAGAAATTTGTTAAAATGAAGCTATCGAATTCAATACAGAAAAGTGCTTAAACCTACTTTTAAAAATCTCAATCAATGAATACATATGGTTCTTACGTAAGCCTGCTATCAACTATCAGGGCCGCGCGATCTTTTCATGTAAAAACAAACTTGACTAAATACCTAAATTGGATTTTGACAATTTCTTCGTAGGAGAAATTCGTTTTTGACAATTTTTTCGGTACATATTAGTTGCTAACATTTTTAATTAGGTGTTAGACACCTCATCTAATGCTTCCTACGTGACACGTTATGTGTCAACGTATCACATTAACTGATTATTTTGGCCCAAATTGGTCTCTGGCTTGACAGACTCTGAAATTTTAAAAAAAGTGACATTCTGGTCCCTACATATTTTGGAACAAAATAAAGTATTACGTGTCGGTTAACGTGACACATTGGCACATAACATGTCTCGTAGGAGGCGTTAGACGAGGTGTCTAACACTTGATGGACGGAGGGACTAACTTGTCTCATTTTAAAAATGTCAGGGACTAATGTGTTCTGAAAAAATTGTCAATAATAATTTTGCCTCGCGAGAAAATCGTCGGGACCAATTTAGGTCTTTAGTCAAATAACTATTAGAAGTGATTGTGGTGGCTCGGAGCACTAGTGGGATGAGGGACCACCCAGGGTCTCATACTTATAGGGCACTAAATTTACTATTTTTTAGTACTATATAAATGTTTAGTGGGCACAAACTATATTTGTGCTCACTGGGTTGGATCACTATAATCCAGAAAAGTCTCACAATGGAATCGATCTAGTTTTTTCATTCACTTGTCTCACTCTATTGATATATAGAAGTTTTTCTAAATTGAAATTGTTAAAATCTTATTCACGATCTACTACGATATAGATTAAATATTCTTACTTTGATTTCTATCGAAGAATAACTTTTTAAAGAACCATGATTATGAGGGCACCATTTTCGTAGTTTCTCGGGCCACCAAAAATATCAGGATCGGCTCTGGATCGACTAAATGTATATGTTTGGATATACAGCTTAATTAACATTTATAGCATAAACACATATCATTTAAGAGCTTATACATAAACTGTTTTTATAGTAAAAGATAAAATAATGTTAATAAGCTATAAGTTGTTTTCATAAAAACTAGGCTAAATTGTTGTTTTGGCCCTTTATCTTTGGGGTTGCTGTCACTTTGGCCCTTTATCTTTTTTTTTCTCGTTTTAGCCCCTCATGTTTTTTGTGTGTCATTTTGGTCTCTGCCGTTAGTTTTTTCTAACGGACGCCACGCTGGCAGTTAACTGCTGACGTGGCGTCCTAATTGTCAAATCTGACATGTCTTCATTAAATGACATGACCAATGAGGGACCAAATTGAAACAAATTAAAAACATAGGGGACCAAATTGACACAAACACAAAACATAATCAATCACTATTCATCTTCTTCCTCCATCTTCATCTCTTCTTCTCCGGCGAGCCACCACCACCAGAAGCGGCGGAGATGACCTCCGGCACGGTGGTCGCCGGTGGAAGGTACTCCAGTGACAAAAAAATTAGGGCTTTTTGAGAGGATGACGCGACGATTCTGAATATCAAACTCGTTTTTTGATTGAAGGTCCATGGAAACACAGATCTGTCAAAAACGAAAAGGAACGAATTGCAAAAAAGGAACGAAGGAACGAAAATGAACGAATTGGTGGAGAGATTGCAACAAAGAAACGAAAACGAAAAAGAGCGAATTGCAACAAAGGAACGAAAACGAAAAGGAACGAATTGCAACACAGATCTGAAACTTATTCTTCCAGATCTGTTTCTTTGGTGGAGAGATGCGCATAAAGAAGGAGATGAAAAGAAGGAAAAATGTGAGAGGGAGAGTGAGAGAGATGCGACGGTAATGGTGAGATGGTGGTCGTTTGGGGTTTTGGGGGTGGTCGCCGTTTTGTAGGAGGGTGGTGACGGTGGTGATGTGGGGGGTTACGGTGGTGCTAGTGAAGAAGAAGAAAGATCTGTTTTTTTTTATTTTGATGTTTTTAAGTTTTTGTGTCAGTTTGGACCCCTATGTTTTTAATTTGTTTCAATTTGGTCCCTCAAAGACACGTCAGATTGGACAATTTGGACGCCACGTCAGCAGTTAACTGCCAGCATGGAGTCCGTTAGAAAAATCTAACGGCAGGGGCCAAAATGACACACACAAAAAAACATGAGGGTCTAAAACGAGAAAAAAAAGATAAATGGCCAAAGTGACAGCAACCCCAAAGATAAATGGCCAAAACAGCAATTTAGCCTAAAAACTATCTTATACATAAGTTGTTACTGTAGAGCTGTTGTGATGACTGGTTTTGGGGGCCGTAAGTTTGTTGACCTTCCTATTCATTTTCTCATCATTGAATCAGACTCATTAGCAATTATCAATATGAGACAATCGTATGAGACAATATCATAGCCCACAGTTGAAGCCTTTGCTAGATAAGGCTTTGAAGATTTTCGATGCGCACAATTGGTTCGGTCAATTCCTCACATTTATAGAGAAGCTGAAGTTGTTTTTGAGTTTCACGAAATTGGTTTTTCGAAAATCAATCACCAAAGACATTACTTAGTTGAGTTACAATTGTTTCGAAATTCCACTGCAGTGTAGAATTTCGTTCGAGAAATACATTCTCTTATGGTTCTATGACCACTTGAATATGGCTTGAAAACCACTCCTAATTTGAGATGAGAAAAACGAATTTGAGAAATAGGAGAGATAAAAACTCGGTAATACTTCAAGTTTTCGGTGTAAATTGTATTCTGAAAGAAACTGTCTATTTATATGAGAAGGTCATGTTTATAATGTGTGAGGCAAGTTAGGGATATAATCGTTGGCAGCTTGGTGATTAAGTTACATAATAAACATGTTATTTAATAGAGAATACACACAAACAATACAGTAAAATAGTTTTTTTAGATATAAAAATAAATACACCACTTATACCAAGCGAAGCTAAGCGTGCATATAGTGGTCAGTTTTGTGTGCGTTATCTCCCTTTCACAAAATTGGTACCCCTTGGGGCTCAATCCAATGTGTCAATTTTCACACTTATAAGCACTCTAATTTTTCAATTCACCAACCTTAGTCAATAGTTCCAATAGCTAATATAGATGCTAATCGTATGCTTGATCCAGGTATGGAAGACTTGTTCTATTCATTTGTCTCCTATCCATTGTCTAGCCCTGATCTGTACCTTGCCTTTACTCGGGTAGGTCCGAGACTGCAGTTTGTAGGGCTTCTACTATCTAGGTCGGATCACAGAGCCAACCTCGGGTGGGGTACTTGCAAAGCCACTCTGACGCTCAAGTCAGTGTGAGAATTTCAGAGTAAAGCAAGAATGCGAGTGTAGCTTTTTCAGCTAGGTGATGTCCGTATTTATAGGTATTGTGCCAACTCTGGTCCGTCGGATCAATTGGACAGATCTAAGCCGTTGATGTATGATAGTCATAGATGAGTTGAACAAGCTCTAATTTTAGGTGATGGTAAAGGGGTTCGTTTCTCTCACATGGCTAGGTATCCACAGTTTTTTTCATTTTCCTTCTTATAAAAAAACAAGTTAATGAATATACTTGAAATGGAAGAAGTCCTCATGCAATGAAATATTGAAATATACGAGGCATTTATGTTAGAAAAGTAACAAATATGAACATAATTGAAGAAGTCCTCATGCAATGAAAAATAGGAGGCATTTATGTGAGAGGTGCTATCTGGTGCAGGCAGAAGGCAACAGCCGCAACTAAACCTTCCCCAGTTACCACCTTTGTGTTGTGGTCCCTACTTCGGAATTTTGTCCAAAAAAGAGCAGCAAAAAGGATCAAAACGTCGCCTGAGAGATTCGAACTATCGCGGGGAAACCCCATGTACTTAGCAGGCACACGCCTTAACCACTCGGCCAAAGCGACGTTTTTGATGGAATATTAATTGATACGAATATGTTCATTTGTGAGGTTGTGCTTTCCTACTAAATTGTTTTTACATTTTATAATTTCCTTATGGATGTTTTGCCGAATTTCAATATTGCTCTTTTAGATGATAAGAAAATTAATTTTATCTAAATAAGATTTTGTATTTGAGTTTTGTTAATAAAAAACATCAACATTAGGAGAACTAGTCCTAACACCCGTGCTCCGCACGGGGTTGCCTTCTTTCAATTCCTTTATGGAATTTGCACCTGATGTGCGATGAACGTTCAACAATGCGCTGACATATAACCCTAAGGGTCACGAATAAACTCATTGTAATACCAAGATTGGCTTAGACACGAACGCGATAACCATGAGGAGTTGCAGGAAATGGATGATCAGAAGGGATCATTTGGAAATTTCAAAAAACATTATCATAATTTTATACGTATTATAATTTTGAAAACAGTTTTCCATTAAAACAAAAACAGTTTTTTTCTTGTTTATGTAAATTAATGCAGAGGATATAATTTTTTTACTAAATAATTTATTTAGTTTTTGTTTGAAGTTGAAGAATAGCTTTATAAACTTTTAATATATTTTCCCTATTTTTTATCTCATATTATTGTTAAACAAAACACTTAAAAGTATTATGTGTATCAAGTATTTTATTTTAAATATTTGGATTAATCAGTTTAATAGAAATAGTAATACATGACTAACAGGGTTGATTTTAATGGTAATTAGACTCGGATCCCACCCCGAAGTATCGGGTTCAATTGTTCAAACCTTGGGTGTAGCAAAAACTTTGTTAGGAGGCACTGGCGGTTATAATAGGTAAAAAGTATTTATCAGTGTAAATTTATACTCGACTAAAAAGTCCAAACTTATCAGAAAATTTTGAAATTTAGATCATTTAGTTCTATACAATATAAAGATCGAAATGATATCTGCAAAATTTTTTTTACCTGAAAATATGTCTTTTTTTTGTTATCGGTAATACATGACTAACAGGGTTGATTGTAATGGTAATTACTAATTAGACTCGGATCCCACCACAAAGTATCGGGTTCGAACCTTGGGTGTAGCAAAAACTTTGTTAGGAGGCACCGGTTTTAATAGCTAAAAAGTATTTGTCCGGGTAAATTTGTACTGCACTAAAAAGTCCGAACTTATCAGAAAATTTTGAAAATTTAATCATTGAGTTCTATAAAATATAAAGATCGAAATGATATCTGTAGACTTTTTTTTACCTCATATTATTGTTAAACAAAACACTTAAAAGTATTATGTGTATCAAATATTTTATTTTAAATAATTGGATTAATCATTCTAATAGAAATAGTAATACATGACTAACAAGGTTGATTTTAATGGTAATTAGACTCGGATCCCGTATCGGGTTTAAACCTTGGGTGTAACAAAAACTTTGTTAGGAGGCACTGGCGGTCATAATAGCTAAAAAGTATTTGTCAGTGTAAATTTATACTCCCCTAAAAAGTCCAAACTTATCAGAAAATTTTGAAATTTAGATCATTTAGTTCTATAAAATATAAATATCGAAATGATACCTGCCGAATTTTTTTAACTGAAAATATGTCTTCTATTATTATCGGTAATACATGACTAATAGGGTTGATTTTAATGGTAATTACTAATTAGACTCGGATCCCACCCCAAAGTATCGGGTTCAAACATTGGGTGTAGCAAAAACTTTGTTAGGAGACACTTGTGGTTATAATAGCTAAAAAGTATTTGTCAGCATAAATTTGTACTGTACTAAAAAGTTCAAATTTATCAGAAAATTTTGAAATTTTGATCATCTAGTTCTATAAAATATAAAGATCGAAATGATATCTGCAGATTTTTTTTTACCCAAAAATATGTCTTTTATTATTACCCGTATAACAAATATTGACTTAATAAAATAAAAAATTGCAACTTATATTGTATTGAGAGTAACACACGCGTGATTGAAGTATTATATACTATAAACAGTTGCAGAATAAATATAAAGCCAACTTATGGGTGTTCGTGGGTCGGTTTGGATCGGATTTGACCAAATCTGTTGCCCGAACTAATGATAATTATTCGGTTTGGGTTGGTTCGGATTTTACATTTTTTCCTCCAAAATCCGAACCAAACCGAACCGATATTGGACGGGTTGGTTTGGATTGGGCTCACGGGTCATTCACTAAAATATTAATTTTCTAAAATATAAAAAAAACATTTTTTTATGATATTCTAACACTTTAAATAGCTAAAAAAATTGAAAATCACACGAAATGAAACTCAAATCCACTAATAGTCTTTCCATTCATAGTATTAAAATTTTACAACTTAATCATAAATTATTAAGGTAAAAATTCTAAGCAAATAAAATCGTGTGCATCTAAAATTACAAAATTGTTATGACGTGATATGGGTTGGTTCGGGTTCGCGGATTTGATTTTTAAAGTCTGTTGCCCGATCCAAACAACTACGAGTTGGTTTGGATTTGTTCGATTTTGATCCGAACACGAAAAATATCCGAACCAAACATATCAGTTTGGATTGGATTGTGGGTTGGTTTGGATTTACCCGAACCACTGAACACCCCTGAGCCAACTGCAGGACTATACAGCATTTTGATATAAGATAAAATTAAAAGAAAGCTGTAGTAAAATTGAAACAAAAAATTATATAATAATAATGAACTTATAATATAATAATAGGGAACAATGAAAGAAAACAAAACGGTGGGCCAGGAAGTAGAATTATATGAAGGAAATTGGATTGCAAGTATGTGGGAACTATTGAATAAATCAACAGATAACAAATAATAATGGGTTGCAACACGTGAAGTAATATTATAGTAATAGATAGCAATATTATATGATACAACCAATCCCAGACCAACCGCATTCCAACTGCAGGCCAGTACTGGAATTTGATATAAGATTTTGTTCTAAATTTTTTTCCTAAAACAAAACTTCATTACAATCTCGATAAAATTTGCATTGTGAATTGGAATAACATAAAGGGTTTAGTAGGTATATACCAATGGAGTAAAGGTTTTGTACACTAACAAATAGACACCACTTAAAAATCGATACATCATTGAAATGATTGTCTTTTATTATGGTCATTTTCAAAGTCGCAATCGTGACTTTCAATTTATTAGTCAGCAATTTAAAAAGTCTGTATACCGACAATGCATACCAATTAAACTCTAACATAAATACTTGAGAGCTAATTTGAGATGGGGTACAAATGACCTATCTTTTTCTCTCTTATCTGCCATTTCATATTTCTCGAATAAAAAATGTGTCAATATAAATCCTTCTATTCTTATCGATGAAAACGGTGTAGCACAGAGGGTGGCCCAATTCTACCTAAATTTGGGCTTGGGTTCAGGTGAGTGAAGGTAGTATCGGACTTGGTTACTTGTTTTTTTATCCACGAACTTCAGATGGGTTGATTTGGTTTGGGCTTGGTTGCTTCGGGATGGGTTGATTTGGTTTGGGCTTATTTGGCCCAATGTTATTTAGCTTTTCGTTGGGGCCATATTTATAAGCCAATTGTTTATTGGACCAAAAAAAAGCCAATTGTTTGTATTTTTTTGCCTTCTGTTGAAGCCAAATTTATTTTGGCTTATATTTGTTGGACCGCCACCTATGGACACTATACCCCCAACAATTTCAAATATCCTCATATTACCCCTCTCATTTATTGCGCATTTTCTGTTGGTGGTGAAAAAATTTCATTCGTCAGATTTATCCCCATATAGGTAATTCCGGTATGCATTTAATTGACATTTATGCAGATTTATCTTTTAAAATTGATAAATCCGTTGGCAACTATTTGAACTCAAACGGATTTACATATTTAAAACATAGATCCTTTATGTTAGTATTGCACAACAGATTTATGTTTTAAAAAGATAAATCCGTTTGTACACAAATAGTTGCCAACGGATTTATCGTTTTTAAGAGATAAATTCATTGTGCAAATTTCAATCACGGATTTATGTTTTAAATAGATAAATCTGTTGTTGATTACGCAAAAACGAATTTATCTATTTAAAACATTAATCTGTTACGTATTTTTGTGATTCATCATTTTACTTAATTTTTTTTAAAATAAACATATATGGATACAGATGAGCAGTTGGTTCTGTTCTCGGTTGATACATCACAGGTATTTACGACGACAGAGGTATATTTAATTACTTATTTTATGAGTCTTTATTATATTATTTGTCACAATAACTAACTAACTAACTAACTAACTAACTAACTAACAATTGTTTATTTTGTAGATATTTCTAACACAAGATGATGTTGTACGTTGGGTCAGAGAGGTTGGGAAAGACAACGGAGTGGTCGTAATCATCCGTAGATCTTGCAGAGCAATTGTAAAAGGGTGGCGAAAGATAAATTTGTTTTTGGTTGCGAAAAGCACGGGGATGGAAATTGTGGCTACAGAGCTGTTGCTGTTGGACTTGAGTTTGGACAGAATAGTTGGCATTTAGTTCGCCAAGACCTACTTCAAGAATTAAACTCACATATTGGTCTATATGGTGAATTATTTGGGAACTGACTTGCAACTATTAGAGAGTCATTATATGTTACTGGTATGGGACCCCGGGATGAGGACAAGTGGATGTCAATGCCTGAAATGGGGTACATTATAGCTACCAAAGATAATGTCGCCTTAGTTTCATTAGCGTTGACAGACTCATATACTTTTTCCCGCTGAGAGGTTCATATTCGACGACCAAAAGTATCTGTATTGCGTTCATGAACTGTCACTGGGTGCAGGTTAATTTGATACCTGAGTGTCCATTGCCTCCAATTGCTATTCAGTGGCAGCGTTTTGCATCTGACGAGACTAATACAAGGTTGGGACCTTATATAGGGCGTATCCAAATATCTTTAGCTCCGGTGCCCAAACCACCAACTAATCCACCAGTAATTATAGACTTAGCAGCTGACTGAGATTCTGATTGATGTAAATATTTAACGCTTAAAATTATATATAATATGATATATTTTGGATTTATATGTCTAATAGTTGTAATTAAATACTGAATTTTTAAATATTGAAAAACGAATTTATCTAATTAGAAGATAAATTCGTTATTGTATATAACAACAGATTTATCTCTTAATTAGATAAATTTGTACTGGAAAAATAAACTACGGATTTATCTAATTAAGAGATAAATTTGTCGTAACAGATTTATCTCTTAACTAGATAAATCGGTTTTTCAATTTTAAGATAAACGGATTTATCTAAATAAGAGATAAATTTGTTTTGAATTTTTCTTAACTACAGATTTATCTCGTAATTAGATAAATCCGTTTATCAAAAGTCAAAGGGGTAAAATGGTAATGGTGGGTGTTCTGGAGTGGGCTCGAAGCCCAATTTTGGTCAGTAGGCCCAGCGCGGCCCATTATCTGCCTTGCTCCGCAAGATGCGGCCGGCCCCGTAAATTGCACAACGGCTAGAGCGCGCAGCGTTATATATACCACACCAGCATGTGGCTTCAGGTATGTTTTACTCACCTTGTGACCCTTCCCGTTGAAGCACCTCTGACTTGAGCGTTGGAGTGCCTTTGCAGGTACCACCCGCGTGCGGCTTACAACTCGGTCCCTCATCACAGCGACCGATCAACGTCATCAACAACAACCCATCGTATTGATCAGGTACGATCAATTGGCGACCACAGTGGGAGGCCCGAGCGCTATTCCACATCGAACCATGCCGCCACGCCAGAAACGCACTTCTTCCAGGCTCAACACCTCTGGGCAGAACCGACCTCAACGGACCCCAGAGGGCATGCCTGTGACCGTTCATGAATCACAAGATGAGCCTCGCCAAGAACCCTCAGTACAGGGCGGCCGCGGGCCAGTTACCCAACCAGCCCCGCAACTACCGGCCGAGCTGGCCGAAGCGGGAATTCCAGAAGCGTTGCCGGAGCACGTGACCCAAGCGCTCATACAAATTCTGGAGCAAAAGAATCAGGTGATTGCTGATCGAGACGAACTGATCGAACGCTATGAGAGAGGCTCGATCTCAATCCGCCCGCGTGCGGACAGCGGTCACCGAGGCCAACCATCTCGGCCCCATCGATCACCACCACGAAGAGAAGCTCCTCCTCGTCGAGGCGTATCCCGATGCAATCCTTCAAGAAGGGCGATCGTTCACAGGTCGCCTCCTCGTCGAAGAAGTCGCCACCGTCGCTCCCCCGAAGAAGATTACGACTACGCTGACTCAAGCTACCGACCAGAGTCAGAAGGGTCGCCAACAAGATACTCGTCCAACGAGTCCTCAGGATCCCGCCGATCAAGAAGCAGGTCGTGGGACTCGTATGAGGAGTTTGCCGACTACAGTAACGGGGAGATTAGAGATGTCTCCCATGCCATCAGCCGACCGAGAAGGAACAATTCAGAGCGGCCTAGAAGACGGTCGTCGCCACATGCTCCACAATACCATGGACGCCCTCCAATTGCTGACAGACTCCTTGGTCAGCCGGTCGGCCTTTACGGTTTGCCCGTCGACCAAGCTTATGCCGCCATGCAGCCTTACGGGCAGAATCCCATCCCGACCGGACAGGGGCCTTTCACCAGCGAAATTAGGCGCTATCGCATCCCAAGGGACCTGAGGAAGCCCCCAAACCTGAACAAGTTCAACGGTCGCGGGGATCCAGATAAACACCTGATGTACTTCAACAACTACTGTAGCTACAGGGAGCTGGGACGGACGATGAAGTGCAGACTTTTCCCTCAGTCGCTCGAAGGTCGGGCGTTAGAATGGTGGGAATCTCTGCGTCCCAACTCAGTCTCTTCTTGGGAAGGTCTTGTGGCAATGTTCTTGGCCAATTACACGGCCAACCGTTGTCAGTATCGTTACGAAGAACACTTGGATTCGGTCGTCCAAGGAGAAAATGAACCATTGAGGGAGTTTATCGACCGGTTCATGACAGAGGCCGACACAGTCCGCAACCTATCAGACACGGACAAGCTGAAGTACCTCAAGCGTGGTATAAGAAAGAACCACAGATTTGCCGAAGAGTTCTCTCTGAGCCGCTACTACGACCTCGGCCTGTTCCTTAGAAGGGCCAACGACCATATGGGCTATGAAGAGCAATTGGCGGCCGACAAGGGCGCCCGCGCGCGTCCCAAGGAAGAAACCGGCAGGTCGGTCAAGGGGCAAGACCGTGACAGTAAGCCCGAGTACCGGCCCAAGAGGTACGAACAGCGTACAAAATTGAACACTCCGATCGCGCAGATCTTCACGGAGTGCCAGAACAATGAATTCACTGGTGTGAGGCGACCTGATCCTTTAGTATTGAAGAAAGGAGGTCGGCCTACCAAGAAATACTGCAGATATCACAAGAGTAAGGGGTATGACACCAATGACTGCATGGCCCTAAAAGATGACATAGAAGATCTCATACAGAAGGGCAAGTTGAGGCAATATGTCAAAGATGAAGGCAACGATCGCCCTGATCAAAGAGCCGTTGGCCAACCCGCCAATGACAAAGGTAAGGCGATCGTTAACTCAACGATCGAGCAAGCGCGTAACAGTTCAGAGGAAGAGCGCGACCCCAGACAATCGAAGGGCCGCAACGTAGCCATGGTCATCCATGGAGGTAATCCGTTGGACATCAGAGAGTCCAACAAGGCGATGAAGAGGAAGTGGAACGAACTCATGATGGTCGGTTCAACTTCAACTCCACGGCCGGCCTCTAATAGGCCGCCCATTTCCTTTGGGGACGAAGACTTGCTTGATGGGAAAGTTAATAATTATGTCCCTTTGGTAGTATCGGCCGTAATGGCCAACACTGAGGTCAGAAGAATACTGGTCGACCAAGGGAGCTCGACCGACATCATGTTCGAAGAATTGATTGACAAGTTAAATGTGGATAGGAGCGAAATTATTCCCCAAGCAGTACCCACCCCACTGACCGGGTTCAATGGGGCGACCACCTACTCACTGGGGACGATAGAATTACTTGTCACTTTTGGAGATGACACGAGCGGCAGCACGTCGTACAGGACGGTCAGAACGACGTTCTTAGTTCTGCCAATCAAATCGTGTTACCACTGCATCATTGGCCGCCCATCTCTGGGAAAATTGGAGGCCGTAGCCTCAACTGTACATCTGAAGATGAAGTTTTACAGTAAAAACGTCCAAGTTGTGACAGTGATGGCCGACATGGAGGCGGCCATGAGGAGCCATTTCCTCTATCAAGAAATTTGTGACATGGAGGTGACGAATGCTAAACCTCAGAATCTTGGAGAGGGGCATCAGGTCAATGTGGCCGACCTGGATGCTCGATACGACCCTGATAGCGACCCTGAGGACGACGACGACGATTTAGCCCGCGAGCTAAAGAATAAACTCAAGAGGCCTGAGCCCCACGGGGAATTGATCGATGTTCAGTTAATGGACGACCCAACTAAGACAGTTAAGTTGGGGAGCGACCTACCTGAAGAAGACAAGCAAGAGCTCATCACCTGCCTCAGGGATTACGCAGACCTTTTTGCATGGCAGGCATCAGACATGCCCGGGATCCCAATTGAAATTGCCTGCCACCAACTGTCCGTTGATGAGACAGCAAGGCCGGTCGCACAAAAGAGGCGAATTCAGAGCGAAGAGAAAGCATTGGCGGCCGCCCAGGCAGTTGACGACCTCATCAAGGCCAATTTCATTGAGGAAATTAAGTATACAACATGGCTTTCCAACGTCGTGTTGGTAAAAAAGAAAAATGGTAAGTGGCGCATGTGCGTCGACTATACCGACCTGAATAAGGCATGCCCGAAGGACGCCTTTCCACTGCCAAGCATTGACAAATTGGTCGACGGGGCGGCGGGCTATAAACTTTTGTCTTTTCTAGACGCCTATTCAGGATACAATCAGATCACCATGTACCCACCCGATCGGCATAAGACCGCGTTCATGACCGATCGGGGAAATTTCCAGTACAAGGTAATGCCCTTTGGTCTGAAGAACGCCGGAGCGACCTATCAGAGAATGATGAGCAAGGTTTTCAGGCGGCAGATCGGTCGAATATCAGAGGTCTACTTGGATGACATGATCATTAAGAGCAAGACCGACCAAGACCATATCAACGACCTAAGGGAAATTTTTGAGGAAGCAAGGAAGAATTCTTTAAGGTTGAATCCAGAGAAGTGCACCTTCGGAGTAAGGGCGGGCAAGTTCCTGGGCTTCCACTTAACAGAGCGAGGGATTGAAGCGAACCGTGATAAGTGTAGGGCGGTCGCCGACATGAGGCCGCCCACTACGAAAAAAGAGATCCAGCAATTGAATGGCATGGTTGCTGCCCTGTCACGATTTATACCTAATTCAGCGTGCAAATCTCTTCCACTGTTCAAGCTTTTGAAGAAAGAGGTCGAATTTGAATGGACCGATCAATGCCAGCGAGCATTGGACGAGCTGAAGGCGGCACTAACCAACCCGCCCATCATGACCAAGCCGCAACCGGGGGAGACACTTTACTTGTACTTGGCCATAACAGACGAAGCCATGAGCGCCGTTCTGGTCAGGGAATGCGACCTAAAGCAAAACCCGGTCTATTTCATCAGCAAGGTGTTTCAAGGCCCAGAAATCAGATACCAGAAGATCGAGAAACTAGCCTTGGCGTTACTTGTGGCCACTCGCAGATTACGTCCTTATTTCGTGGCCCATCAGGTCGTGGTTAGGACCGACCAGCCTATTAGGCAAATCCTTCACCGACCTGACCTTGCAGGGCGTATGATCAAGTGGGCTGTGGAACTCAGTGAGTTTGGAATCAAGTTTGAGGCCAGATCGGCCGCTAAGGCACAAGTGTTGGCCGACTTCATCGCTGAGATGACCCCAATACCAGACGATCAGGCCGTCACTACCTGGACTTTGCACGTAGACGGGTCCTCCAACAGCAAAGGAAGTGGGGCCGGCTTGATACTTGAGAACTCAGAAGGACTTACTGTTGAAGTGTCATTAACTTTTGCATTTCACACTTCAAACAATCAGGCCGAGTATGAAGCGTGCATTGCCGGGCTGCAGCTAGCCAAAGAGTTCAATGTCGACCGTGTCGAACTTCACTCCGACTCTCTACTGGTAGTATCCCAAATTCAGGACCTATACGACGCAAAGGACGACGTCCTGAAGAATTATTTGGCCAAGGTAAGGGATCTGCTCAGGCAATTCGACCAAGCAGAAGTTAAGCACGTCCCCAGGACAGAGAACGTGAGGGCTGACATCCTATCAAAGTTAGCCAGTACAAAGGCTCCTGGGAATCACAGAAGTCTAATTCAGGAAACATTAACGCGGCCGAGCGTGTCTACTAAGCCCGCCCAACCATTAGCCATTCTAGCGGTCGACTCAGATAAAGACTGGATCACTCCTATTTTGCAATATATTCTCAGCGGGGTAGAACCTTGCGACCAGAAGGCAGCAAAACTCCTGAGGTTGCGGGCGACCAAATATTCAGTAATTGAAGGAAGACTGTATAGAAGGGGCTTTTCATCCCCACTGCTGAGATGCCTTACGTCGGTCGAGGCCGACCATGTACTAAGAGACATACATGAGGGAGATTGTGGTAGCCACCAAGGTGGTCGGTCGATTGCTAAGAAGGCACTCAGGGCCGGATATTATTGGCCGACCATGGATGAAGACGCTAAGTTACTAGTTCAGAAGTGCAAGAAATGCCAAATCCATGCCGACGTGCACATAGCGCCCTCATCAGAACTACACAGCTTGACCCCACCCTGGCCGTTCGCTTGGTGGGGCATGGACCTGCTCGGCCCTTTTCCACCTGCACCAGGTCAGCTGAAATTCCTCATCGTCGCGATCGACTACTTCACCAAGTGGATAGAAGCAGAGCCACTTGCCACCATTACCTCAGCGAAGGTATCCAAGTTTTTTGGTCGAAATGTGCTCGCCCGCTTTGGAGTGCCCCAACAACTGGTGACCGACAATGGAACTCAGTTCGCTGACAGAAAATTCAGAGAAATGCTGGCCGGCCTTGGCGTGAAACAGCGTCTCACCTCCGTCGAGCACCCACAAACCAATGGCCAGGCAGAAGCGGCCAACAGGGTAGTACTACGCGGGCTGAAAAGAAGGTTAGATGAAGCCAAAGGCAATTGGGCAGAAGAGCTACAGTCGGTCCTTTGGGCCTACAGAACGACCCCCCACTCATCGACCGGGGAGTCACCATTTAGACTCGTCTATGGTACCGACGCTGTCATCCCGATTGAGATGGGAGAGCTAAGTTGGAGGACGACCAACCCACCAACCCCGGCCGCAAATGAGCAAGCAACAAGAGAAGAACTCGACCTGGTTGATGAGCTGCAAACCAAGGCGTCACTTAGGGAGCAACTCATCAAACAGAAGGTCGCTGCAAGGTACAACGCCCGCGTCCAGAAGAGGGAATTCATCATTGGACAGCTAGTCCTTAGGAGGGCCGACGTAGGAAACAAGAACGCCCGCCAGGGAAAGCTCGCCCCTAATTGGGAAGGACCATACCGTGTTATCAGCAAGACTGGAAAGGGAGCTTACGAGTTGGAAACCATGGAAGGGGCGACCATCCCCAGAACATGGAATGCTGACAAGTTGAGAAGATATTATGTCTAAGTTGTAAACAATTATTGATCAATAAAGAATAAGCGGTCGCTCTTTTTCCCCAAAGGGGTTTTTTACCGAGGACCGACCTTAAAATTTGACTTGTGTATTTTATTTTCATGCAAATTGAATGCACGGTCGCTCACCACGCGAGTAGCAGTCGAGCGACCAGAAGAGTGCCATCGAATGGCCCAAATGAGAGCCCCCGAGCGGCCTAAAAAGAATGCCATCGAATGGCCCAAACGATAGCCGCCGAGCGGCCTAAAAAGAGTGTCATCGAATGGCCCAAACGAGAGCCCCCGAGCGGCCTAAAAAGAGTGCCATCGAATGGCCCAAACGAGAGCCGCCGAGCGGCCTAAAAAGAGTGTCATCGAATGGCCCAAACGATAGCCGCCGAGCGGCCTAAAAAGAGTGCCATCGAATGGCCCAAACGATAGCCCCCGAGCGGCCTAAAAAGAGTGCCATCGAATGACCCAAACGAGAGCCGCCGAGCGGCCTAAAAAGAGTTCCATCGAATGGCCCAAACGAGAGCCGCCGAGCGGCCTAAAAAGAGTGCCATCGAATGGCCCAAACGATATTTTTTGGTCGCGACCGACCATATCAAAAAAGAATCAAGTCAAGTATAAAGCAATTAAACGGGCTGGAATTCATGCAAAATTGTCATTAATTACAAACGAAGACGCCTTGGTCGAAACCAGGGCGCCCATTTAAAAACCGCTCGCAGGCGGGGCAAGATTACAATTCAGAAAAAGATTACATTTCAACAAATGACAAGTTAAGAGTCGCGGGGGGCCTGATAGATAACTGTCTCTTCTTGAATAACCTTCCCCTTCGACATCTTCACGGGGCGGATGATCTGCTGCTCGGTCACACGATGCATGCTTTGAACGATCTCGCGATCGACCTCCAAATCAGGATAGAGGATCTTGATCTGGCCGACCGCATTTTCGAACTGACCCTCCGCAGCTCCCTTCGCCTTGTCAAGAACGGCCTTGTAGCGACCTCTTAAATTGTTCTTTTCCGCCTCCACTGCCTCCAGCTCAGTTTTCAGCCCAGCGACCTGGCTCGACAGCTCTTTATTCTTGGAAGAGAGGCGTTCGACCTCTTTCTCAGCTTTTTCCTTGTCAGCGACCGCCTTGTCCATAGAAGACTCGGCCAGTGTTTGAGCAGAGACGGCAGCCACAAGCTGGCGTTCTGCTTCGACAAGCTTCCTCTCATTGTCAGCGGCCGCTTCGATTCTCGGTTCGAGCTCCTTCATTTTCTTGAGCAGGCCGTCTCGCTCACCCCTCATTTCTGCGAGCAATGACAAGGCAGAATTCAATTTAAAATTTTTATCGACTAGGTCGTCTTCAAGCAATGAATATCTATGGGCGAGGCGCCTACCTTCCAAGCGATCTGATTCTTCATCTCGGTACTTCTTGAACAGAACACCAGCGGCCTTCATTGCCTCGGCCATCACCTCGAAAGGTTCCTCCTTGAAGCGGGCACAGTCTTCATCACCCAACTCAAGCAGGTCGATGTTGGGCCCGTGGCTTTTTCCACTCTTATGCTTCTTCTTCTCGCCCCCATCATCGACCGACCTGTTCCTTTTGGATTTTCCTTGATTTTTGGGTGGGCTGCTCAGGTCGGTGGCTTGTGCTGGTGTGCCCGCCCGAGGAGCCTGACGATCAGGCTGAGATCCGGTTACAGCAGTTTGAGGCGTACCTCCAGATTGAGCCGCAGGTATGACGCGGGCGGGCGAAGTATCGCCGTCCTCGGCCGCCCATTGCTCCAACAGGTCAAAGTCATTCATGTTGGCCATCTTAACTGCAACGGTAAAAGCAGATGGTTAGAAACAGTTAACAAAACAAAGTGACAGAAAATAAAAGATGTGAGCGACCACCGACCAATAGCGGCCTTGACATTCTTCTTGGTACGAGCATCCACAACGTTTTTAACTTTGATGCGACCCTCAGGGACTAGGGACGCAATCCTTCTCAATCTATGGATCGTCCCCCTGTCCAGGTCGTCAAGGTCAGCGTCCTTGAAAGCGTACTGGCCTGGCTTTTTGGAGAAGTGGTTAAAACTCCACACCGTAGGAAACAGGGGGGTTCCTTCTTGATCGTTGGTCATTTGGGCGATACCTCTATGGGCCTCGGCCGACTCAGGAACGACCCAAAAGAATTCCTTTTTCCACCCGGTCGTCAACGATTCCAGATATGGCTTGAAGAAGTTGTATGTCGACCGGTTTTTGAATGAGACCGCTTCTTTGCGGGCGCCCTTGGAGCCTTTTTCATAAATATAGCTCATCTCAAACAAAGTGAAGAACAATCGGATGGAGACCGGTCGTCTCAGAACCGCAAGGACATCTTTATACGCCTGCAGGAACGCCCAAGCGTTCGGGTTCAGCTGAGAAGGGGCGACCTGAAGATACCGTAGAACCTGGCGTTGGAACCTAGTGAATGGTGGAATTATACCCATGCGTTCGAAAACGATGCGGTACATGGTGAATTTTAACACATCAGTCCAGGCCGCAATATCTTCCCCCTTGGCCATACCATCTACCCTCCAACCTTCATTCAGCTCGGCCACAAGAAACTCCAGGTCTTGGCTTCCCCGTTGAATCTTGCTGCGCTGACCTCTCAGGTTGAGAGAAACCCAGGACATATCCTTTGCAGCAGCAACCTCAGGATCTTCTCCATGGTCGCCCTGTTGATCTCTTTCGGCCGTCTCGGTTACGTCGGTCGCAGCATGGTCAACACCTTCTTCACAGTCAACCCGTGCGTTGCTCTCAGCATTATCTGCAACCACGACCTCGGAGTACGGGACCCCACTTCTGTCCGGCCGCGTTCCGGATCTGCTAGATGAAGTCGAGTTCTGGGTCGAAGACGAAGACCCAGAAGAAGATTCGTCACTAGAAGAAGACGACCGGGCGGGCGCAGGACTCTGTTCCACTGGTCGTGTCATATTTTGCGCAAGAGAAATGGCCGGGACTCCAAATATACGACGGGTTTGTTTAGTCCGCGCCAGAATGAACCTGTGGAGGGGAATAACAGTCAGGGTCTTGCTCGCGCGTGGGAAGGGGCGACGTGGTCGTCCCCAGACCTGACACCCCCTCCATCAGGTGGAACATAAAAACTCAAATAAAGTAAGAGAGGTCGCAGTTACCTGGAATTAGAGCAAGGTGATTACGAGCGAGCTTTAGAGAGAACGAGCGAGCTTCGACGATAGCGAGCGAGCTTTGGCAGAAGCGAGCGAGCTTGAGCAGAAGCGAGCGATCAGCGAGAGCAGAGGAATTCGGAGAAACGTGTAAATGATGTGCCCTATGAACCCTTTATATAATGGGCCAACCATCACCATGGGCCGGAAGTGAAGAGGCGCGACTCTTCATGTACCATCATTGCTTAAGCTCCTCGAGTCTCTAAACGTCACCTCATTAAAGCAGCTGTCGCCTCAGCACTCATGACGATTGATTGTCAGGCATCACCCCCAAGATGGCACCTGGCCCCGTGTGACCAGGCCGCGTGGCAGCGACCACGCAATCAACTAATTAGCGATCGACCAAGTTACGTTCGACCACGCTGGGGGGCAAGAAATCAAGCCTTAGCCCGCCCCCAGGCGACCCAGGCTTGGGGGGCAACTGTTCTGGAGTGGGCTCGAAGCCCAATTTTGGTCAGTAGGCCCAGCGCGGCCCATTATCTGCCTTGCTCCGCAAGATGCGGCCGGCCCCGTAAATTGCGCAACGGCTAGAGCGCACAGCGTTATATATACCACACCAGCATGTGGCTTTAGGTATGTTTTACTCACCTTGTGACCCTGCCCGTTGAAGCACCTCTGACTTGAGCGTTGGAGTGCCTTTGCAGGTACCACCCGCGTGCGGCTTACAACTCGGTCCCTCATCACAGCGACCGATCAACGTCATCAACAACAACCCATCGTATTGATCAGGTACGATCAGTGGGGGTATAAGGGCTAAGGGTGGGGGTACAAAAAATATTACCCATTTATGTTTTTTGCTTTCTGTTGAAGCCGAATATAATTTATGAGCCAATTGTTTGTATTTTTTTGCAATGAAAATCAAACATATTTGGAAAAAAAAAGCCAAATTTTTGGGCCAAAACTTTATTTTTCAAACAGTTGGGACCAAAATTATGGGCATGATGTTCAAAAAATTTATAAAATCGATGCTTGCAAATCTAGTGGGGTTCCTAGGGATTGTTCCGCTAGGGTTTCGGTTTTTGAGGCGCTCTTGTAGTGTTTCCAAACTCTAGCCAATGATAATCTACATTTTCCCTGGTGCTATTAGCTCAGTGTTCATCTAGGCGCTCTTGTAGTGTTTCCAAAATATTGTATTAGGTTAGCCTTTCGTTTGATCAGTTTTTTCTCTATGATATTAGCGTATTCACATGTCTGTTCACAAATCAAAACTGTTACACGGTACATCATAGTCTAATATCTATCCAGATCTCAAATACTTCTTCTTATGTTTACGGTTGTCCCTTAGCTTAGTTTCCTTGCTATCTATCTGATGGCTTAGTGTAATCGTCTTTTTGTCTGTTAGTCTTGGTTTGTGTCTTTGTCTTCTTTCAGTGTCTTAGGCCTTCTCCTGTAGGTCCTGGTTGTTGTTCATAAAGCGAAATGGCTGCTTTGTTGGAAGATAACCCGGAAGTTTTGTGTGAAAACCTGCAAACAGAATCACAGAACAGTGATGTATTAGTGAGTAAAGCTCTTGTTGGAAAGATCAGATCTAACAAAGTTCTAAATGTTAAAGCTGCGACAGATATTATTGCAAATGCTTGGTCTAACTACCAAGGTCTTAAGATTACGGAACTGGGTAAGAATCTATTCTTATTCAGCTTTGCAAGAGAAGAAGATAAAGTGGAAGTGCTAAAGAGAGCTCCTTGGGTCATTATGAACCAACTTTTCTGCCTTGAAACCTGCTCCCACAAGTTGCTTATCACCAGATAGAGTTTAATAGCTCTCCCTTTTAGATTCAGGTTCATAATCTACCCCTTGAGCACATGAATGTTTCTAATGCTAGAAAGTTGCTCCAAAAAGTGGGAGAAGTGTTCGAGATTGAAAACCCTATTGTTGAAGGGATCCTCCTTCGAACATTTATAAGAGGTAGGGTTAAGATTGACTTAAATAAACCACTACCCATAGGTTGCTGGGCTCAAAGAAGCAACCTCCCAAACCTGTGGATTGTGTATAAGTATGAAAGGCTCCAGTCTTTGTGTTAGAAGTGTGGCATTATTGGCCATGATCAGAATTCTTGCCCTAAACCCACTGTCATGTCCCCATTTGACCTAGAAAAACCTAAGTTTGGCCCTGAGCTAAGTGTTAATTCCCCTAGATCCATGCATTACCTTGGTAGAAACCAAATGAAAAAAGATCCTAGCCCAAACAATAACCCTCAGAACTATCCCTCTCCTACCCCAGAAAATAACCCTCCCCAAGCCTCTAGTGTAACACCCTAAAATTATTTAATTAATTTATTTAATTAAATAATTGGGGATTTAAATTTAATTATTTGATGTAATTCGATTAATTAGAATTTTATGTATTTTTGGTGGTATTAGGAAGGAGTGGAGGCGCCACTTGCATGACTTGGGCTTAAGTGAAAAAGCCCAAGCCCATGATCTCCAAAGTGTGCGAAGGGGGTTATGTTGTTAGGGGCTAGGTTTTGTGGCCATTCGCAAAAATCAAGAGAGAAAACGCAAGAAAGAAAGAAAATAGCGTGAGATAGAGAGAGAGAGCAAGGAAGGGCGCCGTAGGAGAGAAGAGGAAGAGGAGGGAAGTTGCAACCAAGAAAGAGCAAGAACGTGATCTTGTTGCTGTGATCCTGTACGTGACTACCTCCGGAGCCTCCGTTCTTCAATCTCGAGGTTAGGGGAGCTCTATCACTCTATTTAATAGTTCATATGATGAGTCCTAGATCTAGGGTTAGAATAGAGTTCTTGATGCATGGTTGATGTTGGATTTCGTATTTAGATGTATGCGAATTGATGTATGCATGATTCTTGATGCTTTCTTGATGTTTTGTTGATATTGACCATCATATGTATGTGTGTATGCGAAGTGGGATTGATCATGAGACTGGAATTCTTGATAGGTATGCGTTGTGTTGGTAAATTGTGACATTCGATTTGATCATGAAACTAAAATTTGTGTTGGATGTTGCTTGTGTTGTTCGCGAAGTGGGATGGACGGTGTATAGGCGCCTAGGGCGCCAAGGGGATAGGGAAGACATTGATCAATTGAATTTTTGGAGAAATAAATTAAATTAAGTGTATTTTTGGTGGCTGGAAAATGTTGAGTAAATGCTGAGTTTTCATGATTTGGAATTTCGAAGAAAACAATTTTTAGTGTTGAAAAGTGTTTTGGTAAAATTCTGGGCGTTGTTGCTGGTTTCTGGGCGCTGGGCGCCTATGCTGGGCGCTGGCGCCTGTGCTGTGTTGTTGTTGCGCGTGGGGGCGCGCCTGGGCGCTAGGCGCCCGTGTCTGTGTGTGTTGCGCGCTGTGCGCGCCTGGGCGCTGGCGCCCGTGTCCGTGTCTTGTTTTATGTTGCGCTGCGTTGCGCGTGTTCCCCTGGGCGCTAGGCGCCCGTGCTGCGTTGCGCTGCGCTGTGCGCGCGCGTTGTTGCTCCTGGGCGCTGGGCGCCCGTGCTGTGTTGTGTGCGTTGTTGTTGTTGCCTGGGCGCTGGGCGCCTGTGCACTTGTTGCCTGGTTGCCTGGGCGCCTAAGGCGCCTGTTCCCAGGATGTTGCATAATTTTTCCAAAATTGTTTTTATCATAACTTTTGACTTAGACGTCCGTTTTGAACGATTCGAAAAGTGTCATGAAGCTTTTTACGTTGTCTATTTGTGGGTTCAATTTTTAAAATGAAAAATTGTTATTTTCTGACTGTTTGTGGGCGCCCAAGTGGCTGTCCCCGGTGATCGTCCTAGTGACATTGAAAAATGACGTGGAACTCTTTAAAAATCCCATTTGGTGTATAAACAACAGTTTTAACATGGTAGTGTCAAAATGACTGTTTTGCCCCTAATGGCCAAAGTTAATGATAATGATGTGTAAATGACGAGGATGCCCTTGGTGGCTAGTCAAATGACTGTTTTGCCCCTAGTGGCCAAAGTTAATGATAATGATATGAAAATGACGAGGATGCCCTTGGTGGCTAGTCAAATGACTGTTTTGCCCTCAGTGGCTAATGTTTGAGTTAAACGATGTTTATGTGTAAGTGACATTTAGGGCCTGAGTGGCTAAGTGATGTTAAGGTCTAAGTGGCCTAGTGATGCTGTGTGATGTTTACGAATTTGACAAGTGCTGTGCTCCGTGCGAGCAAACAGGTAAGTGACGGGTCACATAGTTGACTATGAATTGAGTGATTGTGTATTTGTGTATTGTGAGTGGTGCATATCATAGTGTCTCATGCCCATATGCATAAAACCAGTGATGTTTTGAGGCCTGAGTGGCTAAGTGGTGATGAGGCCTGAGTGGCCAAGCGACGTTTTGTGAAAAGGTACCTTCATGCATATACCCGCGAGTGGGTTGCATTTCATAAATCTATATGACATGAGATGAGTTTTTGTACATGATGTGAATGATGACTGTGATGTGGATGTTTGTGCATTGGATGTTGATTGTTCTAGTGCGTAGCCTATGATTAGTGCTTATCATATTTTCTATTATATAGACTGAAATGATGCTCACCCTTTCCTGTTTGAATGTTGCCCTCGTGTTGGTAACGTGCAGGTGATTCCCAGTGAAGGTATTAGCTTCACTTTTTGAGTCGAGTCGTCATGCTCTGATACGTAGCACTCAGGGGGGAAAACGAACTCGGCCTTTATTAATGATGTTTGATTATTATGTCCATGTGGACTATTTGGTTATGTTTTACTAATTTCCGCTGCGTAGTTGATTGTGTTATGAGGAGTGTTATAAGTGACGTTAACCATGAGGCTTGAGTTTTTGATATTGTGATGTGCTACGTGGACGTTTGAATTTGAGTTAAACTGTCTTTTGAAGTTTGATAAGCGACGTTTGATTTGAGTATGTGTAACATTTCCTATGAACGAGATTTTTCGAACTCTGATTTTATAAACAAAGTGACGGGTAGAAAGGGGTGTTACATTAGTGGTATCAGAGCAGTTCGGTCTGTCCGGCCAATGTTGTCCTGTCATAGTGTCTTATGACAATAGATTAGTTCTAAATCTTTAGTTTGTGCTGCAGTGATAGTTCGTAATGGCTGGAAGGAACGACGCTGCTCTTGCTGCTGCATTGCAAGCTATGGCTCAGGCTGTGCAGGGTCAGCAAAATGTTGGAGATAATGCTGGTTTTAGGAGTCTGACAACCTTTCAGAGGGAGAATCCGCCCACCTTTAAGGGCAAATATGATCCGGATGGTGCTATGGCTTGGCTGAAGGAGATTGAGAGGATTTTCAGGGTGATGGACTGTACTGTTGAGCAGAAGGTCCGCTTTGGTACCCACATGTTAGCCGAGGAGGCCGACGACTGGTGGTTAGCTACTAGGCAGAGGTTAGAGGCTGTGCAGGAAGAGATTACTTGGGAGGTTTTCAGCAGGGAATTTCTGAGAAAGTATTTTCCTGAAGACGTCCGCGGGAAGAAAGAGATAGAGTTCTTAGAGCTGAAGCAGGGTGGTATGTCTGTGACTGCCTATGCGGCAAAATTTGTGGAGCTAGCAAAATTTTATCCACATTACAGTGAGGCTACAGCTGAATTTTCTAAATGCATCAAATTTGAGAATGGGTTAAGGCCTGATATTAAACAGGCCATTGGTTATCAGAAGATTCGTGTGTTCGTAGATCTGGTTGACAGTTGCAGAATTTTCGAGGAAGACAGTACTGCTCGCTACAAAGCTACTTCTGAGAGAAAGGGCAAGTTTCAGAGTCGAAGCAAGCCGTATGAGGTTCCTGCGGGTAAGAGTTATCAGAAGGCTGCTGGAGGTAAGGGTCCTAGTGGGGGAGATGCCCCTGCTAGCATTGTCTGTTATAAGTGTGGCAAGCCTGGCCACAAGAGTACTACGTGCAGGTCGGATGATAGGAATTGCTACCGTTGCGGTAAAAAGGGTCATATGGCAGCCGATTGTAAGGTCAAGGATGTGGTGTGTTTCAACTGTGGTGAGTCTGGGCATATCAGTACGAAGTGTACAAAGCCGAAAAAGGAAAGGTCTACTGGGAAGGTATTTGCATTGGCAGGAGAGGAGCCTGAGGATGATGATGGTCTGATTAGAGGTACGTGTTTTATTAATGGTACTTCTCTGAAATCTCTTATTGATACTGGTGCTACCCATTGTTTTATTTCTGTTGATTGCTGTAAAAGATTGGGTCTTGTTTTATCTGCTATGTGTGGGGATATGGTTGTCGATACTCCTGCGAAGGGGTCGGTGATTACGTCCCAGGTGTGTTCTCAGTGTCCCGTGTCGATCTTCGGCAGGGACTTTATTGTGAATTTTGTCTGTTTGCCGTTGAGAGGTCTGGATGTAATCTTAGGCATGGACTGGTTAGAGAATAATCACGTTCATATCAACTGTCGTAACAAGTCGGTTAGTTTCGGTGAAGAAAGTTCGGTTTTGGTGTCTGCTGACCAGTTGAAGAAATTGAAGAAAGAAGGAGTTCAGTTATTTGCGTTGATGGCTTCGTTGTCTGTTGAGAGTCAGGCTGTTATTGAAGAGCTGAAGGTAGTACGCGAATTTCCTGAAGTATTTCCTGATGAAATCCCGGGTGTGCCACCGGAAAGAGAAGTTGAGTTTTCGATTGATCTTGTACCTGGTACGAGGCCTGTGTCTATGGCACCGTACAGAATGTCGGCGTCGGAATTGTCTGAGTTGAAGACGCAACTTGAAGAATTGCTTGAGAAAAAGTTTGTGAGACCAAGTGTATCACCGTGGGGAGCTCCGGTATTGTTAGTAAAGAAGAAAGATGGGAACATGAGGTTATGTGTGGACTATCGTCAGTTAAATAAGGTAACTATCAAGAATAAGTATCCGCTTCCGAGGATCGACGATCTGATGGATCAGTTAGTGGGTGCTCGTGTTTTCAGCAAAATTGATTTGAGGTCCGGATATCATCAGATTAAAGTAAAGGATGAGGATGTTCAGAAAACGGCGTTCAGAACAAGGTATGGGCATTATGAGTATTCAGTGATGCCGTTCGGTGTGACCAATGCTCCTGGTGTATTTATGGAATATATGAACCGTATTTTCCATAACTACCTAGATCGGTTTGTGGTAATCTTCATAGATGATATTCTAATTTATTCTAAGTCAGATGAAGAGCATGCTGAGCACCTGAAGTCAGTGTTGGAAGTTTTAAAAGAGAAAAATTTGTACGCCAAGTTATCGAAGTGTGAGTTCTGGCTGAAAGAGGTGAGTTTCCTTGGGCACGTGATTTCTGGTAATGGTATTGCGGTTGATCCGGCAAAAGTAGAAGCAGTGTTGGAGTGGGAGTCTCCGAAGTCCGTAACAGAGATTAGAAGCTTTTTGGGTTTGGCTGGGTACTACAGGAGGTTCATCGAGGGTTTTTCCAAGTTGGCCCTCCCATTGACTCAGTTGACTTGCAAGGGTAAAGTTTTTGTTTGGGATGCTCGATGCGAGGAAAGTTTTATGGAGCTGAAAAAGAGATTGACGACGTCGCCTGTTTTGACGTTGCCTAATCCAGAGGAACCGTTCGTTGTGTATTGTGACGCTTCGAAGATGGGTCTCGGTGGTGTGTTGATGCAGGATGGGAAGGTCGTTGCGTATGCGTCGAGGCAATTGCGGATTCATGAGAAAAATTACCCTACGCATGATTTGGAATTGGCTGCTGTGGTTTTTGTGCTCAAGATCTGGAGGCACTACCTTTATGGTTCAAGGTTCGAAGTGTTCAGTGATCATAAGAGTCTAAAGTATCTGTTCGATCAAAAAGAGTTGAATATGAGACAGCGTCGGTGGTTGGAACTCTTGAAGGATTATGACTTTGGTTTGAATTATCATCCCGGCAAAGCTAATGTCGTGGCCGATGCTTTAAGCAGAAAGTCCTTGCATATGTCGGCAATGATGGTGAAAGAATTAGGGTTAATTGAGGAATTCAGAGATTTGAGTTTGGTTTGTAAAATGACGCCTCGCAGTGTCAAGCTGGGAATGTTAAAGATCGATAATGATTTCCTGGGCAGCATCAGAGAGGCTCAGAAGTCAGATGTTAAGTTAGTGGATTTAATTAATGGGGTTGGTCAATCTGAAGATGAAGATTTCAAATTAGATTCCAGTGGTGTGTTGAGGTTCCGGGGTAGGATCTGTGTGCCTGACGATGAAGAGATGAGAAAGGCAATTTTAGAGGAAGGTCATCGTAGCAAGTTGAGTATCCATCCTGGAGCGACGAAGATGTATCAAGATCTGAAAAAGATGTTTTGGTGGTATGGTATGAAGAGGGATGTAGCGCAATTTGTGTATGCCTGTTTGACCTGTCAGAAATCTAAGGTAGAGCATCAGAAGCCTGCAGGGCTAATGCAACCGCTGGAAATTCCAGAGTGGAAATGGGATAGCATAGCAATGGATTTTGTGACGGGGTTACCGAATACAGCTAAGAGTCATGACGCTATTTGGGTGATCATTGATAGGTTAACGAAGTCTGCTCATTTTATTCCTATTAATATCACTTATCCAGTGTCGAGGTTGGCAGAGGTATATGTCAAGGAGATTGTGAGACTGCACGGTGTTCCGAAGAGTATTGTGTCAGATAGGGATCCGAGGTTCACTTCCGAGTTTTGGAAGAGTTTGCAGAAAGAATTGGGTTCTAAGTTAAAAATGAGTTCGGCGTATCATCCCCAGACCGATGGTCAGTCCGAGAGAACAATTCAGTCGTTAGAGGATCTGTTGAGGGCTTGTGTATTGGAACAGCGGGGTTCATGGGATTCATACCTTGCGTTGATTGAGTTTACTTATAACAACAGTCACCATTCCAGCATTGGGATGGCACCGTTTGAAGCATTGTATGGTCGGAAGTGTAGAACGCCGTTGTGTTGGTATGATTCGGGGGAGAGTGTAGTGTTGGGTCCGGAGATTGTCCGGGAGACTACAGAGAAGATCAAGATGATCCGTGAGAAGATGAAGGCTTCGCAGAGTCGTCAGAAGAGTTATCATGACAAGCGGAGGAAGGATTTAGAGTTTCAGGAGGGTGAGCATGTGTTCTTGAGGGTTTCTCCTATTACCGGTGTTGGTCGGGCGTTGAAATCGAAGAAGCTCACTCCTCGATTTGTGGGTCCTTATCAGATATCCGAGAGAATTGGAAATGTGGCTTATAGAGTGGCTTTACCGCCAAATCTTTCGAACTTGCACGACGTGTTTCACGTGTCGCAACTTCGGAAGTATGTTTCGGATCCATCTCATGTGATCCAAGTGGACGATGTAGAGGTGCGGGATAATCTCACTGTGGAGACGATGCCCGTAAGGATTGAGGATCGTGAAGTGAAGGCGCTTAGAGGCAAAGAGATTGCATTAGTGAAAGTGGTCTGGCTAGGAGCTGCCGGCGAGAGTATGACTTGGGAGCTAGAGAGCAAGATGCGAGAGTCCTACCCAGAGTTGTTTGACCAGGTAAATTTCGAGGACGAAATATTCTAAGTGGGGGAGAGTTGTAACACCCTAAAATTATTTAATTAATTTATTTAATTAAATAATTGGGGATTTAAATTTAATTATTTGATGTAATTCGATTAATTAGAATTTTATGTATTTTTGGTGGTATTAGGAAGGAGTGGAGGCGCCACTTGCATGACTTGGGCTTAAGTGAAAAAGCCCAAGCCCATGATCTCCAAAGTGTGCGAAGGGGGTTATGTTGTTAGGGGCTAGGTTTTGTGGCCATTCGCAAAAATCAAGAGAGAAAACGCAAGAAAGAAAGAAAATAGCGTGAGATAGAGAGAGAGAGCAAGGAAGGGCGCCGTAGGAGAGAAGAGGAAGAGGAGGGAAGTTGCAACCAAGAAAGAGCAAGAACGTGATCTTGTTGCTGTGATCCTGTACGTGACTACCTCCGGAGCCTCCGTTCTTCAATCTCGAGGTTAGGGGAGCTCTATCACTCTATTTAATAGTTCATATGATGAGTCCTAGATCTAGGGTTAGAATAGAGTTCTTGATGCATGGTTGATGTTGGATTTCGTATTTAGATGTATGCGAATTGATGTATGCATGATTCTTGATGCTTTCTTGATGTTTTGTTGATATTGACCATCATATGTATGTGTGTATGCGAAGTGGGATTGATCATGAGACTGGAATTCTTGATAGGTATGCGTTGTGTTGGTAAATTGTGACATTCGATTTGATCATGAAACTAAAATTTGTGTTGGATGTTGCTTGTGTTGTTCGCGAAGTGGGATGGACGGTGTATAGGCGCCTAGGGCGCCAAGGGGATAGGGAAGACATTGATCAATTGAATTTTTGGAGAAATAAATTAAATTAAGTGTATTTTTGGTGGCTGGAAAATGTTGAGTAAATGCTGAGTTTTCATGATTTGGAATTTCGAAGAAAACAATTTTTAGTGTTGAAAAGTGTTTTGGTAAAATTCTGGGCGTTGTTGCTGGTTTCTGGGCGCTGGGCGCCTATGCTGGGCGCTGGCGCCTGTGCTGTGTTGTTGTTGCGCGTGGGGGCGCGCCTGGGCGCTAGGCGCCCGTGTCTGTGTGTGTTGCGCGCTGTGCGCGCCTGGGCGCTGGCGCCCGTGTCCGTGTCTTGTTTTATGTTGCGCTGCGTTGCGCGTGTTCCCCTGGGCGCTAGGCGCCCGTGCTGCGTTGCGCTGCGCTGTGCGCGCGCGTTGTTGCTCCTGGGCGCTGGGCGCCCGTGCTGTGTTGTGTGCGTTGTTGTTGTTGCCTGGGCGCTGGGCGCCTGTGCACTTGTTGCCTGGTTGCCTGGGCGCCTAAGGCGCCTGTTCCCAGGATGTTGCATAATTTTTCCAAAATTGTTTTTATCATAACTTTTGACTTAGACGTCCGTTTTGAACGATTCGAAAAGTGTCATGAAGCTTTTTACGTTGTCTATTTGTGGGTTCAATTTTTAAAATGAAAAATTGTTATTTTCTGACTGTTTGTGGGCGCCCAAGTGGCTGTCCCCGGTGATCGTCCTAGTGACATTGAAAAATGACGTGGAACTCTTTAAAAATCCCATTTGGTGTATAAACAACAGTTTTAACATGGTAGTGTCAAAATGACTGTTTTGCCCCTAATGGCCAAAGTTAATGATAATGATGTGTAAATGACGAGGATGCCCTTGGTGGCTAGTCAAATGACTGTTTTGCCCCTAGTGGCCAAAGTTAATGATAATGATATGAAAATGACGAGGATGCCCTTGGTGGCTAGTCAAATGACTGTTTTGCCCTCAGTGGCTAATGTTTGAGTTAAACGATGTTTATGTGTAAGTGACATTTAGGGCCTGAGTGGCTAAGTGATGTTAAGGTCTAAGTGGCCTAGTGATGCTGTGTGATGTTTACGAATTTGACAAGTGCTGTGCTCCGTGCGAGCAAACAGGTAAGTGACGGGTCACATAGTTGACTATGAATTGAGTGATTGTGTATTTGTGTATTGTGAGTGGTGCATATCATAGTGTCTCATGCCCATATGCATAAAACCAGTGATGTTTTGAGGCCTGAGTGGCTAAGTGGTGATGAGGCCTGAGTGGCCAAGCGACGTTTTGTGAAAAGGTACCTTCATGCATATACCCGCGAGTGGGTTGCATTTCATAAATCTATATGACATGAGATGAGTTTTTGTACATGATGTGAATGATGACTGTGATGTGGATGTTTGTGCATTGGATGTTGATTGTTCTAGTGCGTAGCCTATGATTAGTGCTTATCATATTTTCTATTATATAGACTGAAATGATGCTCACCCTTTCCTGTTTGAATGTTGCCCTCGTGTTGGTAACGTGCAGGTGATTCCCAGTGAAGGTATTAGCTTCACTTTTTGAGTCGAGTCGTCATGCTCTGATACGTAGCACTCAGGGGGGAAAACGAACTCGGCCTTTATTAATGATGTTTGATTATTATGTCCATGTGGACTATTTGGTTATGTTTTACTAATTTCCGCTGCGTAGTTGATTGTGTTATGAGGAGTGTTATAAGTGACGTTAACCATGAGGCTTGAGTTTTTGATATTGTGATGTGCTACGTGGACGTTTGAATTTGAGTTAAACTGTCTTTTGAAGTTTGATAAGCGACGTTTGATTTGAGTATGTGTAACATTTCCTATGAACGAGATTTTTCGAACTCTGATTTTATAAACAAAGTGACGGGTAGAAAGGGGTGTTACATCTAGCCTACAACACACAACTTCCCCCCAAGAGAAAGTTTATGAGAAATCTCTTAGGAAGCACTCCCTGGACATTGCTCTAAAACTCCACAATACACCTTTGACCAAACCTATACAACCAAATCTCCACATACCAGACCTAAACTTTAGTGCTATTCCTTGGGAAATTCAAAATGAAATTGTTGTTCCCCTATTCAAAGGCCCTATCAAAACAATCACCCTTGAAAGCCCTAACCAAAAAGGAAATGTGTATAATCCCCACCTACCTAAAGTCTACCTATCAACCAGCTCTCCTAAACCAAATAATGAGGTCAGCCCTAATAGAAACCTAGACAAGGATAGTATCCAAACCAGAATGCCTAACAGTGGGGAAAATGAAGCGACTCAGGTATCTGAACAATGCTTGAATCAAAGGAGCAGCGGCTCTAAACTCACTATTGATCTGAGAGAACAATGGAAAGATCACACTGTAAATGAATATACAATGGAATTCCCATAGGAGGAGGAAGATGAGAATGTTACTAGCCAAGTTCATCTTGATGATATAGAAGAAAATTCTCCGGCCCTTAGCATGAACACTGGTATTAGCTTAAAAAAAGAAAAGCAGATGATAGCAGCTCAGATCATGATAAGGGTAGGGGTGACTATAGTGGCAAGAAATATAAGGGGGCCTTGAATGAGGGCAGTGCTAGTAACGTTAATCACTTAGAGGGTGTGATAAGTTGTTTGGACAGTTTTGCATTGGATATCATACTAATAAGGATGAAGAGGCGAGCCTAAGCAAGCCCCTAAAGCTAAAATGACTGTTATAAGTTGGAACTGTCGTGGTTTGGCAGCGGCCAGGACTAGTAGGGAGCTACATGACCTTGTAAAAGGTCATAAGCTGGCCATTTTGTTCCTTATGGAAACCAGAGCCTAAAAGGAAAGACTTTATCGTGTTAAGAGGAAGTTTAAATTTCAGAATTCTTTTTGTGTACCAGCTCTTGGTACAGCAGGTGGTTTGGGTCTTTTGTGGAATAATGCTTTTGATTTCCAAGTGTTACAGTCATGTAGAAACTATATTCACACTGTGGTGAAGGAAAAGAAATCTAGTACCTTGTTTGAGGTTACATTTGTATATGGTAATCCTTTATTTAGCCAAAGGAGATATCTTTGGTAGAAGCTTCTTCAATTAAAGCCTAGGCATGGGGGCCACTGGTGCTTAATGGGTGATTTTAATGAAATGCTGGCCATCTCAGATAAGGAAGGTATGAGACCTATTGCCCATATTCGTATGAACCTATTTAGGTAATTTCTTAATGATGCTGACCTAATGGACCTTCAGCTAAAGGGGAGTAAGTACACTTGGATAAGTAACCCTAGAGATGGGGTTATAACTAGGCAGAAGATTGATAGAATTCTCATTAACCGGGAGTGGAGGGATCTGTACCAACATCCAGTAGGCTTGGCTCTTCTTATTGTTAATTATGATCACTCACCTCTTGTTCTAATCCCTAACCCTCCTGCTAGATGTGCGAGATACTTAAAATATGAATCCTACTGGGAGGAAAACTCTCAATGTAGGGAGGTGGTGGCTGATGGATGGAAGTCTAGGGCTTGTCTCACTGATGAATGGGAAAACTTAGATGACAAGTTCAAGAATTGCAAAAGTAACCTATTGTCTTGGAATAAAAGGACTTTTAAGAATGCTGCTGTGGAGATTAGTAAGTTGAAAATTAAGTTACAAGCTCTGCTGAATAACAGTGGAAACTCTGGTCACTGTGAGGAAATAAAAAGGATAAGATTGGAGATTGATTGCTTATGGAGACAGAAGGAAATGTACTGGGGTCAGCGCTCTAGACTTAAATGGCTTGAATATGGTGATAGAAACTCAAAATTCTTTCACATTACCACTGTGAAGAGGAGAGACAAGAACAGACTTAGCAAACTTAAAAAACAAAGATGATGTGTGGGTGGAAGGTCAAAAGGGGATCATTCTAGCAATTGAAGACTACTTCAAAGTCATCTACTCTCAATCTATTCCTAGTCCAGATTATGAATGCCTTCAAGTCCTTTCCCCTTGGGTCTCTCAAGCTATGAATGATACCCTAACTGCTCCTATTCTCATAGGGGAAGTTAAACAAACTGTCTTCTCTCTTGGTGCTCATAAGGTTCCAGGCCCAGATGGTTTGAATGGAGAGTTTTTCCAGAAGAATTGGGAGATTATTCAGGAAGATGTGTATAATGCAGTGGCTAGATTCTTTACCTCTGGTGCTATTGGTGACAGTGTTAATGATTCTTTGGTGGCTCTCACTCCCAAAATCCCTGATCCTGAATCTATTTGTCAACTGAGGCCTATAAGTTGTTGCAATTTCATATACAAAATCATCTCCAAGATCATGGTCCATAGACTCAAACCTTTCCTTAATGATCTTGTGTCCCCCCAACAAAGTGCCTTTGGGGGGGGGGGGGGTAGACTGATTCAGGGTAACTTAGTTGTGGCTCAGGAGGCTTTTCACTTCCTCAAGAAGAAAAAGGGTGTCTCTAAACAAGGTTTTGTCATTAAGCTTGACATGAACGAAGCCTATGACCGTGTAGATTGGTTTTTCCTTAGAAGAGTTCTTGAGTCTTTTGGTTTTTGCCCTTCTTGGGTCTCCCTTGTCATGTTGTTGGTCTCTTCAGTCAAATACTACTACCAAGTCAATGGGTCTAGAAGTCATATAGTTGTTCCTGGTAGGGGTTTGAGGCAAGGAGATCCCCTCTCCCCTACCTATTTATTCTCATTTTTGATGTGCTATCTAGGATGATCTCTAGATCTAATTCCTTGGGTTTAATCAATGGTTTGAGTTTGGCTAACAGTGCTCCTACACTAACTCATCTATTTTTTGCAGATGATGTTATCATTTTTGGGCAGGCTAATAGTGAGGAAATGTACCAACCGGTACATATTCTCAATGATTTTACTGCTGCATCAGGCCAGAGAATCAATCTTCAGAAATCTAGGCTAATCTTTGACAGAGGGCTATCTCCTATGTTAAAAGTGGAATTGGCTAATATTTTTAATATTCCAATTTGGGATTCTCCTGGGAAATATTTGGGCATCCCAGCTAAATGGGGGAATTCTAAGACCCAAGCTCTGCAATGGATCAAAAAGAGGGTATTCTCAAAACTTGAAGGCTGGAAGGAGTAGTATTTGTCTCAGGCAGGCAAAGAGGTACTGGTTAAAGCTATTATACAGGCCATCCCATCCTATGTGATGTCAATTGTAAAATTGCCAAAAAAATTCTGCCAGTCTTTATGCTCTGCTATTGCTAAATTCTGATGGAACTCTAAAGTCAGAAACAGAGGCATCCATTGAAAAAATTGGCAATTTATGTGTTTGAATAAAAGTAAAGGAGGTATGGGTTTTAGGGACTTCTCTATCCAAAATTCTTCTCTTCTTTCTAAGCAGACCTGGGGGTGTATTCAATTTCCTAATGAATTCTGGGAAAGAATCCTTTGAGGCATTTATTGTGCTTGAGAAAGTATTTGGACTGTTAAGCCTAAAGAAGGTATCTCCTGGGTTTGGAGAAGTCTTCTTCATGGTAGGGAATTACTAAAGGAGAAGGGTAGGTGAGCTATTGGCAGTGGGTTAACTATAAATGTTGCAGGAGACTACTGGCTTGCCTCTGGTAAATTAGCTACTGTTAGGGATTCTGCTAATGTGGTATATGTTAATGAGCTAATTGATCCTATTTCTCACAAGTGGAACATTGATAAGCTTAGGGCTTCTCTTGATCCTATATCTGCAATTGAGGCTTTGAAAACTCTTATTGGTTGGTCTAACCCTGAGGATCAACTATTCTAGACAATGGAAAGAGATGGCATCTACTTTGCTAGAACTGGTTACTCTAGTCTTATGGAGGAATCCTATGCCGCAAATGGTAAACCTTCCTCATCTTTCAACCACTATGCTACAAGCTGGAAGGGTATTTGGGAAGCTGTGGTCCCTGAAAGAATTAAGCACTTTATCTGGAAAATTAAGCATAATGATATAGCCACTAAACTCAACCTATCCCTTAAGCACATTGCTAGAGGCACTATCTGCCCTATCTGCAAGAATTCAGAAGAATCAACTGAACATTTATTTCTCCTATGCCCTTGGACCACCCCTATTTGGCATGGCCTACAAATTTGCTCTGTTCCTGTAGGTACTAACACTGCAAATATTTGTGTCTGGCTAGAAAACATCATTGAGAACAATAGGCTCACTAAAGTGGAGAATAATTTTCCAATTGCAACTGCTTTCTTTGCCCTATGGTATATTTGGAAAACTAAGATTCTGAAGGTGTTTGAGGACACTAACCCTAACCCTAATCTAGTGCTTCACCAGATCAAGGCTGCAACTTTTGAATTTTTCAACCACAAAGCAGTGACTGACCCAAGCAACAGAATTTCAGCTGGCTCATCAAGGAGCTCAACTAGATGGAGACCACCTCATGCCAATTTCATCAAAATCAACATGGATGCTCAGTTTGACCTAGCTACGGGTGTTGGTATGAGTGGTATTGTGTGTCGTGATGCTAGTGGAAGGGTTTTAGCAGGTATTACCTCTCTCGCATTTATGCAACTTCAACCCTGGTTGCTGAATCTTTGGCGTTGAGGGAAGCGGTTTCGCTTGCTGTGAACTTGGGTTTCTCCTCTGTTGTGGTGGAATCAGATTGGCAGGACCTCGTTGAGATGTGTAGAGGAAACGTTAGAAGATTGGAGATAGATCAGATCGTCAAAGACATTCACAAGTTGAAAGAAAATTTTACCTGGCTTGGATTTTTGTGGACTCATCGTTCTGGAAATGGTGTGGCTGATCTTCTTGCGAAGCTGGCTTCGACGAATCTTCTGCCGGTGAACTGGGTTACAACTCCTCCAAGTGCTCTTGCTGCGTTGATCCGATTTGAATTGATGGTGGAATGATAGTTGGGTGAAGTCTTTGATGTCGTTTCTCAATTAGGGTTGTGGTTGGTGTTTTCGTGTGTTTGAGACTTCTCTCTGATGCCAAATTGGTGAAAGTAGGTTCTTTGCCTCTTTCTTCAATTATTTTGGCTCCAAACCCAGTTTGTGTTGTGCTTTTGGGCTCCGGGTTATGTCTAGTAGTGTTATTTGTTCTTCTAGTTTGTGGCCCAACATGGGTTTGTATGCTTTTATTTCATGTCTGTTAGGTTTTTGGGCTTTTCATCTGTGGCCCAATGCCTTCTCCTATCCTTGTTGTATTTGTTTTGAGGCTTTAACCAAGTAATGAAAACCTGTCGAGTTGATAAAAAAAATCATAAAATCCACCAAATAACATATCATCTACAATCATAAAATTCATAAAATCCACCAAATAATTAAAATTTATAAAATCCATAGTTCATGAAGTTCAAGAAATCCAAAAATTATTGTCAAAAGAATTAAAATCCAGAATTTATTAGTCTAAAATTCAAAATTCATAATTACTAGTCCAAAATTCAAAAAATACACTAAATATTAGTCCAGATAACTAGTCCATTGTCCAAAATTAAGAAATACTTATCTAGGATTCATAAAATCCATAAAATTCTAGTCCACAATTCATAAAATCCATAAAACACACTAAATCCATACTATTCAAAATAGACAAGTCCATGAATTTTCAGCATCAGAGCAACAAAGCAAGCCCATAGCTGATAGCTTTAACATTCACTTTCAAAGATTGGATGTTTCTGTTGGGGAGTTCGGGGGAGCACCGGGAGCAACAACGAGCTAGCCAATGAACCGGAACACCAAGGGGTGGAGATGTGGTGTCCAAGTCACTTGGTGGTCCGGTTCATTGGTTAGCTCGTTGTTGCTCCCGGTGCTCCCCCGGACTCCCCAACAAGTGGTATCAGAGCCATGGTTCAGCTTGGTGGGGGAGTGGGTAGTGGATCTTGGTTTGGATCAAGAATAGTGAGGTGAGTGACTCATATTTGGGGGGAGATGTTGGGAATTCAAGTGTGAGTGGTTATAAGTCCCACATCGGCTATGAATGAGCTATATGAAGGACATATAAGAGAGGGAACCCATATACCCAACGCCTTAAGGTTTTGGGTGAATATGTGGTGTTCAAGTCTCTTGGTGGTCTGGTTCATTGGTTAGCTCATTGTTGCTCCCGGTGCTCCCCCGGACTCCCCAACAAGTGGTATCAAAGCCATGGTTCGGCTTGGTGGGGGAGTGGGTAGTGGATCCTGGTTTGGATCAAGTATAGTGATGTGGGTGACTCACACTTGGGGGGAGATGTTGGAAATTCAAGTGTGAGTGGTTATAAGTCCCACATCGGCTATGAATGAGCTATATGAATGACATATAAGAGAGGGGACCCATATACCTAACACCTTAAGGTTTTGGGTGGAGATGTGGTGTCCAAATTTCTTACTGGTCCAGTTCATTGGTTAGCTCATTGTTGCTCTCAGTGTTCCCCCGAGACTCCTCAACAGTTTCTTTGAAGTGGCCTACCTTCAAGAAATAAAACATGCATTAATAGATGTCAGATATCAAATGTAGTAGCCTACATTTAGGTACACAAAATAGATGTTATTAAGGCCTATGCAACAAACACTCACCTATAAGGAAATTGAGAAAACTCAAGCCTCAAGCTATTCAAACATTGCAAGCAGTATCCTACCATAAGTTCGTAACCCAAATTTAAAACATCCTTGCGTTGAAACTTGAAACAAAATAAGCAGCAGTATATTCAAAACAGATCTAGCCTTGTGCTGAAACCAATTCAAAAAAACAGTAATACAAACTAAGACAAAGATATTCAAAACAGTACAAAACTTCAAATGAAGTATCAAACAGCACAACAGACAATTGATTTTATTTTTTTTTACCGTGTTTTTGTTGCGCAGTTTCACCGACTTTGTCAGTGACTAATCTACGTTGGGGGAACCTGGCTGACCACGTGTAAACCCGGCTTTGCCGGTCCGTGTGGTTCTCCCCTCCCAACAGAGTTTTTGCCACACCCAAGATTCGAACTCGAGACCTTAGAGTAGGATCTAAGCCCAATTACCACTCGAACCAACCCGTGTTGGTAACTGACAATTGATTTTACCAATAAAACAGACAATTGATTTTACCAATAAAATAGACAATGAAAAGGGTGGCAGGCCGACAGCACTCCTCTAAAAAACATATGTCCTCATTCGGACATGAGTTATGCTTTAGCAATGACTCCAAAATAGAATAAAAGTATGATTACCTGTTATGAAACAAAATAATGTAAAATCAGTAACATAATTCAATAAATACGATAAATGAACAGTACATTGGCAAGAAAACTTACGCTAACTTCTCAATCACAATCATTATTTGGCTGTAATTGAGATGATAACTAGCTTGAGTAGCTTCTATCGTAGATCCTTCAACTCTTCCAGAATTGATTGAGGCTTGAGCAAATTTTTGGTATAATTGAAAAAAGAAAACTGAAACAATAAGATAAAATAGTGTTAATTAGATGTGGAAGATTCAACAAAATGCTTTTTAAAGGCATCATCAGCCTTTCTCATGTTCTCGATTGAATTAGATGTGGAAGATTCAAAAGCCCCCACAATTGGACTAGGTGTTGTTTGGGTAGTATTAATTTCTTGCTCATATGATTTAGCATACCAATCATACATGCTAGAAGTTGTCGATTCAATTAGAAAATTTAGGTCATCTTTATACATGTAATCAAAAGATCCCAGCATAACTCAACTAGTAGTTGGGGTCAAAAATGACACCAAAATAAATTAGTGGGTTCAAATTACGGATATTATCCCAATACTTGTCATATTCTAACTTCATTTCCCTCCCCATGTTACTCAAAACAGAATTGATGTCATTGATGCTTTCTTAAGTTCGGAAGGTATTGAGACTAACTAGTAAAATTCAATGTGGATGCTTACATGCAACGACACCAAAAATACCTTAGTGGCCTCATAAAAAATCTTAAGAAACCTTATAAAAGTCTGAGCAACCTGCCAATCTAAACCATTAGGGGTACCGAAAGTCCCAAAGTATTCAATAAAGCTCACATCCTCAAATTCCAACTTTTCAAATGCAACTTGGAACTTCTCTACGGTCTCCATCATCAAATATGTCAATTTCCATCTAATAGAAACATCAAGACATACAAGTTTTTGGGAAGAAATCCCAACAAGCTCTACAATCTTTTTAAACTTGTCAAGTCTTTGCAAGGAGGACTTCACAAAACTAATATCATGCCTAATTTTAGCAATTGAAAAGCTCACATCCTTTAAACCATCATTGACTACAAGGTTTAAAATGTGAGCACAACACCTCACATGAAAGAAAAATCCCCATCTAGCACTACCATGTTCATTAACTTAAACCTCCTTTTCAAAATCTCAGCAGCCACATCGTTTGAGGAGGTTTTGTGGACAAATGTCCAATGATCTATTGTGAGAGCAACCCAAGAACAATCAAACCTAAAGAAGGATGTTAACTTGGTTTTTTCTTCCAAATACAGCTGGAAACAGTCTCTAGCTCCCATGTGTCTTGAAGAAACTGTGAATTGGGGATGTAGCGCCTTACAAAAATACTTGGAACCATCACCCCCAACTTCCCTAAAGGGTTTTTCATCCACAATGAGGTAAGTAGCCAAAGCTCTTCTACAATACTCAACATTAAACCTTAAACTAGTGGTTGTCAATTCACTACTACTTTGGATAAAAGTAAGCACTGTTTGGGTGGGGCCGTGGCTAACTGCATAGGCATATTCTTTACAAAATTTTATGTGACTTTTCCACCATTCTCGCATAGTAAGATGCTAGCTCGTCCCCAGGGCGGATGAGTGAGGGAACTTTATTCCGCACATCCTCAGCGACCCAAGAAACGTCGTTGACAATCGCTCCTCCCCAGTTTAGTTCGTTGACCTCTTCAATTACATCTTGCTCAGCACGACAATTCTCAACAACCTCCCCTTCATGGTCCAGAGCCGACATCCTTTCAAATCTTTCCAGCACAAAGAATCCTGGAAATCATCGAAGTGTGATCCAGAAAGTACTACCTCGTCCCGGCGTTCAGTTGGAAGTCGCTTTAACCTCAGATGTTTGTATGATCAATCCAGAAGAAAGCTGGATCGATCCCATCCTTAGATACATTCAGGATGGCGAAGAACCTGACGATCCCAAGAAAGCGGCTCTGGTAAGAAGACGGGGTTCGTCATATTCGATCATTGAAGGGAAACTTTTTCGAATAGGGTTCTCGATGCCGCTCCTGAAATGTCTCCCACCAGAAGAGGCCGATTATGTCTTGAGAGAAATACATGAAGGAATATGTGGAAATCATCTTGGAGCACGAGCACTAGCCAAGAAAGCATTAAGGGCGGGATATTACTGGCCCACGATGGATGAAGATGCAAAGAAACTAGTCAGAAAGTGTGACAAATGCCAGCGGTGTAACACCCCATTTCTACCCGGCAATTTAAATCATAAATATCAGAGTTTAACAATTATTTTTCGATTCATCCAAACAGGATGCTACATTCACTTCATTTAAACATCGACAATATATTAACAAATTCTCTTATAAATCAGTATAATACGTAACACATGGCAAGTGGGATGGAATCCTCAAAAATACATTAATTCAGTTCTCATAACAGAAACTTCAATATCTCGCAGCGGAATAGAATAAAATCTCATAAAACAAATCATAGTCTCAACAATAACATAATATCCTCAGTAAAAATTATTCAACAACCAAATAAACAAAACAAATAAAATCTAGCACCCATCCCCTGAGTGTTACGTATCAGAGCATAAGACCGACTCAGAAATGAAGGAAGACAAGCCTTCACTCACGGTTACTTGTAGTAATGAACAACAAAGGGGTGAGTCTAAACCGTATAATAAAGTTTATGATAAGCAGTATGCCAGAGTAAAGAACTACATCAACCACAACAATATATATACCTAACAGCTATTTAATATATACATATGTATAACAACTAAGATAGTATCACAAAATGGTATGGAGAATGCATGAAGTGCAACCCACAACGACGGGCATATGCATGTGGTACCAATCAACGTAAATTTGCCATTCGGGCGACCCACAACAACGGGTATATCAAAAACAACAATTTGCCACAAGGGTACCCACAACGCGGGCATATGCATATGAGAGCATGAGACACCATGAACGATGCACCACAACACAATCAACACACAACACATTTATTTAGCATATCAACAACGTCATTATCAACCTTTGGCCATTAGACCCAACATATTTAACAACATCGAATCATTTGGTCATTAGACCCATCGTCATTAACATCCACATAATTTTACAACATCGACAACCACAACCACCGGGGACAGCCATTTGAGGTGCCCAGAGACCATCAGAAAATTAATAATTTTTATCTTAAAACAGACAGTAATTGTGGGCAACTGAATAAGCTTCACAACGCACTTTGAACCACTTAAAACAGACACCCGAGTCAAAAGTTATGACAAAAACAAACTAGGAACAAAACTGAGACACATGCTGAAAATGGCGCCCAGGCACTGGGCACCTAGCAGGGAACAGCAACACACAAAACTGGCGCAGGAGAACTGGCGCAGGAAAACTGGCGCAGGAAAACTGGCACAACTTAGACATAACCAGCAACACAGAAACTGGCGCAACTTAGACACAGCCAGCAACACAAACTGACATAGCTTAGACAGAAACAGCAACACAGCAACATAAAAACTGGCGCAACTTAGACACATCCAGCAACACAGAAACTGGCGCAACTTAGACACAGCCAGCAACACAAACTGGCACAGCTTAGACAGAAACAGCAACATAAAAACTGGTGCAACTTAGACACAACCAGCAACATTGGCGCCCATAGGGGATCCTAGTGACATTTCAGAATACGCAATCTAGCAACCAAAATTCAGCACCAATAACATCCAGACAACATAACTACATGGAAACGCAACTTAGAAACGCAACACGGGCAGCCAAAATTAGGCGCCCTTGGCGCCCAGGCACAGGGAACTTGCGCCCATGGCGCCTCTGCGCTAGGACAGCAACACAGAAATGCATCATGCGCCCAGGAGGGCGCCCGGACAGCATCAAAACGCATGGCAATGGCAACAACAATGGCGCCTAAGACTTGAATAACGACGCAACCAATTTATCAAACACCTCATATACGACTATGGCAACATCAAAACATCACTTTATTAATAACCACCATCAAAACACCCAACCTCTACAAGTCATCATCAATCAAAGTTTTCAATCAACATGGTTATATCTCAATTATCACTAATCAGACACTAAACAACATCCTAATGCGACGTAGATCCTACCCCACATACATCCCATCATATCCTTTATTATAAAGCAAGACCCGCCCTTACCTTGGTTATGCCGAAGACGATGAGACCTCTACGAAGCACCGAAGTAACCACAACAACAGCTCCTTGCTCCTCTTCTCTCTTGCGCCGTACGCCCTTCTTCTCTCTTCTCACTCTCTTCGCAACTTTCTTCTCTCCCTTCTCTCTTCTCTCTTTTGCGATTTCTTTCTTTCTTTCTCTCCTCTCTATTTCACGATCCCTTCCTTTCTTTTCCTCTCCAATTTCGCGAATGATTCCCCCTTCCCTAACCCTTGCTACATGCGCCTAGGCCTAAGTCAATGGGCTTGGGCTTGGGCCAATCTTACCACCCCGGGATTACCAACACCACCCCCTTCAATTTGAATAAAAACAATATATTAATAATTTAATATAACAATAATAATGCAACACTTAAATAATTTAATTAAATAAATAATTAAATTATTTTGGGTGTTACAAGCGGCAAGCCGACGTCCACATCGCCCCTCCGGCTGAGTTAAATAGCATGACCGCACCCTGGCCGTTCTCCTGGTGGGGGATTGATATTCTTGGCCCGTTTCTGGTCGCCCCAGGACAATTGAAGTATCTAATAGTAGCGGTCGATTACTTCACTAAATGGATCGAAGCCGAGCCTCTAGCGACCATTACATCTAAGAATTGCATGAAGTTCTTTAAAACGAACATTCTGATCTAGTTTGGGATCCCAGAGGTGGTAATCTCAGACAATGGCATCCAGTTTACATACAAGGGCTTCCAAGGGATCATGACCGAGCTTGGGGTGAAGTAGTGCTTCACCTCAATAGAGCACCCTCAAACCAACGGCCAAGATGAACCCACAAACAAGGTAATTCTGCGAGGGTTAAAGAAGCGACTGGACGAGGCTAAAGGGAAGTGGGCTGAAGAGCTTCCGTACGTGCTATGGGCGTACAGAACAACTCCCCACTCGACCACTGGAGAAGCTCCTTTAAAATTGGTGTATGGCACGAACGCCCTGATCCCGGTTGAGATCGGAGAGTTACGCTGGCGAACGACCAACCCTAAGCCACCCCAATTGAATGACATAGCAATCAGAGAAGAGCTTGATCTAATCGAAGAGCTCTGCATGCATGCCGCCCTCAGAGAAGCATTGATCAAACAAGGGATGGCAACTCGGCATAACGCCAAAGTCGTCCCAAGAGACTTTGCCGTGGGACAGCTCGTTCTTCGAAAGGCAGATGTCGGTCGGAAGAATGCCTCACAAGGGAAGCTCGCCCCCAATTGGGAGGGCCCTTATAGGGTCGTCTCTAAGACGGGGAAGGGTGCTTACTAGCTTCAAACGATGAGTGGAGGACCGATCCCAAGAACTTGGAACGCAATGAATTTAAGAAGATATTTCATTTGATTGTAAACAATGAACGAATGTCATGAAAATGACCGAATTGTAAAAACCGGGCGGGACGCTCTTTTTCCCACAGGTTTTTTATCGAGGCCCGCCCGTCCGTCAGCAATAAGACGAGGCATTTTTATTATTCTGTGTTCAAGTTTATTTTCCCGCTCTAAGGATCATTTAACCAAACGATACGAGCAGGCTAAAGCTTAGCCCCACAAAAGTCATTAACCTACGTGGCGAGTTAAAACTGAACCGAGCTTCGGTAAACTGCCTGTTAGGTCTACAAACGATGCGGCCTAAAAGATGGCCGCCACCCCATGGGCGAGTTCAATCTGGACCAAGATCCGGTAAACTACCCGCAGACGATCATACGTACTTGCGAAGAGAACGGTCGCAAAGAATTAACAAAAGAAACGAACATAATACATCGAAAATAAACTTGCCTGCGAAAGGCCAGGCTCAATAGTACATATTACAACAAAAGGGCGACCTAGAGGCCGCCTGAATACAAACCCAAAGATGGGCCATAGCAAGAAAATAAAAATTACAATTCATCCAGATCGTTCAAAAATGACAGCTTCAAGCTTCGTAACGTTCCCTACCTCGTTTCTCCCTTTAGGATTGACGATCCTACCATCTTTAAAGGAATAGTCGTCGTTCACGATCGTAGTGTCGATGACGAGTTCTGGATCAACACATTTCACCTGGTTCAGAGCGTCATTAAATCGCTCTTTGCAAAGGGCCACGGCGGACTCAACTACTTGGTCCCGCTCCTCATCAACGACCTTCTTCCCCTCCTTCAAGGTTTCAACATCCTTCTTCAATCTGACCGCCTCCTCTTCCAAGTTCTTAACTTGGGCCTCCAGCTCGGTTACCTTGGTCGCATCCAACTTGACCTTCTCCTCCGCCTTTGCTTGGGGGGTCAGGGCATCATCCCGTTCTTTAGTAAGAGCAGTGATCGACTTCTTGGCCGCCTCTAGGGCATCGGCCGTGGGCTTCAGAGAACTCTCGAATTCTTTAAGTTTCCTCTTAGCATCATCCAATTGCTTCCTCAACTCTGATAAATATTTATAACAACTATTTAGTTTCTCGGATTTGTGGAGCAAATCGCCCTCTAACCATAAATTATGGACGAGAAGAAGGTTACCTGCAGTCCGCTCCTCCTCCCCTTGTCGCAACTTGGTGATGAGGGTAGCAGCAGCCTTGCAGACATCGGCTGAAAAGAGAAGAGGGTCCTGCTTGAAGCGGTCGAAATCCGCTTCTGTAAGGTTATCCAAGTTCAGGCTAGAAGAGGACCTTCGCTGACCGTCCTTGGATGTTTTAGTTTTCTTGTGAGGAGGGTCAGATCCTCCCTCAGGAACCTCAATAACCTGGGTCGCTTCAGTACCAGCATCAAGGCGGGAACAATTTCGCTTCTTAGATGCGACCCCACAATGGTCGTCCCTATTCACGACATTTGAGGCAGGCCCATCCACGATCGGAGAAGCAGTACCAACATTCTGAGCCGGGCTAGAAGCAACGTCCAGCTTTCTGCCCTTCTTACTCCATCAATCCCATTAGCAACTCGAATATTTTTATGAACGCCCACCCGTTGGGGTGCAATTGAGACGGGGCAACGCACAGATAATGCAGGACACCCCGTTGGAACGGGGTGAAGGGCGGGCGGATCTTCATATCGCGAAGCACATTGGAATTCATCATAAATTTGAGCGTCTGAGGAACAGTTGCAACATGATCACCCGCCGGGCCACCCTCGACTCTCCATTGTTGACCTGCATGGCCCATCATTCTCGCATAGTAAGATGCTAACTCGTCCCCAGGGCGGATGAGTGTGGGAACTTTATTCGGCACATCCACAGCGACCCAAGAAACGTCGTTGACAATTGCTCCTACCCAGTTTGGTTCGTTGACCTCATCAATTACATCTTTCTTAGCACGATGATTCTCAACAACCTCCCTGTCTAACCGCCCGACCATGGCAACATCGTCATGAGTCCGCTCGTTCGTGGCATCGTCAGTGGAAAGGTCGACTTCATTCACTGGACCATGAAGAGACTCTTGTTCTGCAGAATGGGTAGAGCGCGAGTTCACTGATGAGGTAGGTTGAGAAGTCGCATTGGAGGAAGAAGAGCTCTCTGAAGAGAAGCTCGGGCTTGATGTATTGGTAGAAGAGTTGTTCGTCGCGTGATCTTTGGAGGAAGACTCACTCACGACACCGCTCGTCTCTAGGAGGGCCATTGTTTCAACCAATCGTACTGGAGGATCGCCGAGAAACAGACCGCTCACATTCCCGATGATCCTCCAGTGAAAATCTGATGGATGCGACGTTTCTTCTTCTAAAGCGACAGACATGACGTTTGAGCTTTTCGATGAGGGTAGGTCATGATACCGATTTGATTTTCGAGGGGTGTATTTAATGCTACCAGTAATGATACCGGTCGTAGTAGTTGGTTGGCTGAAATAAAATAGACCGCTCGCATTCCTGGCGATCCTCCAGTACGGTTGGCTGAAACAATGACTGAAACAATGGTCCAGTGAATGAAGTCGACCTTTCCACTGACAATGCCACGAACGAGCGGACTGATGACGATATTGCCATGGTCGGGCGGTTAGACAGGGAGGTTGTTGAGAATCGTTGTGCTGAGCAAGATGTAATTGAAGAGGTCAACGAACCAAACTGGGGAGGAGCGATTGTCAACGACGTTTCTTGGGTCGCTGAGGATGTGCGGAATAAAGTTCCCTCACTCACCCGCCCTGGGGACGAGCTAGCATCTTACTATGCGAGAATGGTGGGCCATGCAGGTCAACAATGGAGAGTCGAGGGTGTCCCGGCGGGTGATCATGTTGCAACTGTTCCTCAGACGCTCAAATTTATGATGTATTCCAACGTGCTTCGCGATATGAAGATTCTCCCGCCCTTCACCCCGTTCCAACGGGGGGTCCTGCGTTATCTGGGCGTTGCCCCGTCCCAATTGCACCCCAACGAGTGGGCGTTCATAAAAGTATTCGAGTTGCTGATGGGACTGATGGAGCGGGCCTATTTTCCGAAATTGTTCTTTACCATTTTTGAAGTGAGTCGACGAGGGGAACCCGGCTGCAATAAGACTCGGTGGGAGCATCTTAGTTTAAAGGGTCATCCCAATTACAAACTTTTTAAACCCTATTTGGACTCCCTGAAACCGTGGAAGTACGGGTTCATGTGAATCGTGCCAGTATGTGACGAAGCCTACAAGGAGGTGGGTTCCTTGGACGCTCGGGGTGCTGTGACTAGGGTTAAATTTCCCATAGCTTGGACAAAGTCTCACTATAACAGGAGTAGGGGCACCCATCGGACCAAAGAGAGTCAGCTTGGGGCGGTCGATAAGGAAACGATCACACTGCTTCAAAACATGGCTTCCTGGCTTTCAGAGGAAGTATTCAAGGTCTACCAGTTAACGCTGGTTACGAGTGAGGGGGAATTTATTACTGCTTTTGGTGTGTTTATTCGCGATATCACTCTTTTGATTTACATTTCTTTAAATTTTTCAAGTGTTTCTGACCGGCTCTTTTTCCTTTGTGCAGAAGAAATGGCGGGCATCCGTTACCAAGATCTGCCGAGAAAGATTAAGAAGGGCAGAAAGCCGGATGTTGCTTCCAGCCCGGCTCAGAATGTCGGCACTGCTTCTCCGATCGTGGATGGGCCTGCCTCAAATGTCGTGAGAGGAGACGACCATGGTGGGGTCGCATCTAAGAAGCGAAATCGATCCTGCCTTGATGCTGGTGATGAAGCGACTCAGGTTATTGAGGTGCCTGAGGGAGGATCTAACCCTCCTCACAAGAAAACTAAAACATCCAAGGACGGTCAACAGATCTTCTAGCTGAACTTAGATAACCTTACAGAGGTGGATTTCGACCGCTTCAAGCAAGACCCTCTTCTCTTTTCAGTCGATGTCTGCAAGGCCACTGCTAGCCTCATCACCAAGTTGCGACAAGGGGAGGAGGAGCGGACTGTAGGTAACCTTCTTCTAGCCCATAATTTATGGTTAGAGGGATACTTGCTCGACAAATCTGAGAAACTAAAAAGTTGTTTTAAATATTTATCAGAGTTGAGGAAGCAATTGGATGATGCTAAGAGGAAACTTAAAGAATCTGAGAGTTCTCTGAAGCCCACGGCCGATGCCCTAGAGGTGACCAAGAAGTCGATCACTGCTCTTACCAAAGAACGGGATGACGCCCTGACCCCCCAAGTGAAGGCGGAGGAGAAGGTCAAGTTGGATGCGACCAAGGTAACCGAGCTGGAGGCCAAAGTTAAGAACTTGGAGGAGGAGGCAGTCAGATTGAAGAAGGATGTTGAAACCTTGAAGGAGGGGAAGAAGGCCGTTGAGGAGGAACGAGCCCAAGTAGTTGAGTCCGTCGTGGCCCTTTGCAAAGAGCGGTTTAATGACGGTCTGAACTAGGTGAAATGTGTCTATCCAGAACTCGTCATCGACACTACAATCGTGAACGACGACCATTCCTTTAAAGATGGTAGGATCGTCAATCCTGACGAGAGAGACGAGGTAGGGAACGTTACGAAGCCTGAAGCTGTCATTTTCGAACGATCTGGATGAATTGTAATTTTTATTTTCTTGCTATGGCCCATCTTTGGGTTTGTATTCGGGCAGCCTCTAGGTCGCCCTTTTGTTGTAATATGTACTATTGGGCCCGACCTTTCACAGGCAAGTTTTTTTCGATGTATTATGTTCGTTTCTTTTGTTAATTCTTTGCGACCGTTCTCTTCGCAAGTACGTATGATCGTCTGCGGGTAGTTTACCGGATCTCGGTCCAGATTGAACTCGCCCATGGGGTGGCGGCCACCTTTTCGGCCGCATCGTTTGTAGACCTAACAGGCAGTTTACCGAAGCTCGGCTCAGTTTTAACTAGTCACGTAGGTTGATGACTTTTGTGGGGCTAAGCTTTAGCCTGCTCGTATCGTTTGGTTAAATGATCCTTAGAGCGGGAAAATAAACTTGAACACAAAATAATAAAAATGCCTCGTCTTATTGCTGACGGACGGACGGGCCTCGATAAAAAACCCTGTGGGAAAAAGAGCGTCCCGCCCGATTTTTACAATTCATTCCTTTTCATGACATTCGTTCATTGTTTACAATCAAATGAAATATCTTCTTAAATTCATTGCGTTCCAAGTTCTTGGGATCGGTCCTCCATTCATCGTTTGAAGCTGGTAAGCACCCATCCCCGTCTTAGAGACGACCCTATAAGGGCCCTCCCAATTGGGGGCGAGCTTCCCTTGTGAGGCATTCTTCCGACCGACATCTGCCTTTCGAAGAACGAGCTGTCCCACGCAAAGTCTCTTGGGACGACTTTGGCGTTATGCCGAGTTGCCATCCCATGTTTGATCAATGCTTCTCTGAGGGCGGCTTGGATGCGGAGCTCTTCGATCAGATCAAGCTCTTCTCTGATTGCTATGTCATTCTAATTGGGTGGCTTAGGGTTGGTCGTTCGCCAGTCGCTTTAGCCTCATCCAGTCGCTTCTTTAACCCTCGCATGAGGTGAAGTGCTGCTTCACCCCAAGCTCGGTCATGATCCCTTGGAAGCCCTTGTCTGTAAACTTGTAGCCATTGTTTGAGATTACTACCTCTGGGATCCCGAACCGGACGGAATGTTCTTTTTAAAGAACTTCATGCAGTTCTTAGATGTAGTGGTCGCTAGATTCTTGGCTTCGATCCATTTGGTGAAGTAATCGACCGCTACTATTAGATACTTCAATTGTCCTGGGGAAACCGGGAACAGGCCAAGAATATCAATCCCTCACCAGGCGAATGGCCAGGGTGCGGTCATGCTATTTAACTCAGCCGGAGGGGCGATGTGGACGTCGGCATGCTGCTGGCATTTGTCACACTTTCTGACTAGTTTCTTTGCATCTTCATCCATCGTGGGCCAGTAATATCCCGCCCTTAATGCCTTCTTGGCTAGTGCTTGTCCTTCAAGATGATTTCCACATATTCCTTCATGTATTTCTCTCAAGATATAATCGGCCTCTTCTGGTGGGAGACATTTCAGGAGCGGCATCGAGAACCCTCTTCGAAAAAGTTTCCCTTCAATGATCGAATATGACGAAGCCCGTCTTCTTACCAGAGCCGCTTTCTTGGGATCATCAGGTTCTTCACCATCCTGAATGTATCTGAGGATGGGATCGATCCAGCTTTCTTCTGGATTGATCATACAAACATCTGAGGTTAGAGCGACTTCCAATGGAACACTGGGACGAGGTAGTACTTTCTGGATCACACTTCGATGATTTCCAGGATTCTTTGTGCTGGCAAGCTTTGAAAGGATGTCGGCTCTAGTATTTTCCGCTCTCGGATCATGCTTTACTTCTGCATATTCAAATTGCCCGAGCAATTCCCTTATCCTTGCCAGGTATCTCTGTAAGATCACATCTTTTGCATCAAAAACCTCTTTGATTTGTAAAACTTCTAGGAGTGAATCTGAGTGTAGCTCCACCCTCTTGACATTGAATTCACGGGCGAGCATTAGTCCAGCTATACACGCTTCGTACTCGGCCTGATTGTTGGAAGTGGAAAAGGAGAAAGCCAAATACACTTTGATTGTCGTCCCTTCAGAGTTCTCAAGGATCAAACCCGCTCCACTGCCTTTGCTATTGGATGAGCCATCAGCATGGAGCGTCTAGGTTGGTTGTACCGTCTCTTCTAGAGTTGGAGTCATTTCAGCAAGGAAGTCGGCGAAAACTTGTGCTTTTGCGGCCGACCTGGCCTCGTATTTGATACCAAATTCTGATAATTCAATTGCCCATTTGATCATCCTTCTTGCTAAGTTTGGACGGTGAAGGATCTGTCGTATAGGCTGGTCAATTCTGAGGACAATTTGATGAGCCACAAAGTACAACCTCAGTCTTTGAGCGGCCACTACCAATGCTAAAGCGAGTTTCTCTATTTTCTGATATCTGAGCTCTGGCCGTTGGAGCGCCTTGTTGACGAAATAGATGGGGTTTTTCTTGGAGTCAACTTCTCGTACCAGAATTGCGGCCAGGGCCTCGTCAGTAATGGCTAAGTAGAGGTACAATGTCTCCCTGTGTTCCAGTGTTGTTAATATGGGCGGCTGCAGTAGGGCGATTTTAAGCTGGTCAAGTGCCTGCTCGCATTCAGGGGTCCATTCAAACTCGGCCTCCTTCTTTAGTAGCTTAAAGAGCGGAAGCGATTTGTTTGCCGCCTTTGCAATGAATCGTGACAGTGCTGCTACCATGCCATTTAACTTTTGGATTTCTTTATTGGTGGTGGGCGGCCTCATTTCGGTGACCGCCCTGCATTTGTCTGGGTTAGCTTCGATCCCTCTCTCTATCAGATAAAAACCCAAAAACTTCCCCGTCCTCACCCCAAATGTGCATTTTTCAGGGTTCAACCTGAGTGAGTTTTTACGAGCTTCCGACAATACTTCCCGTAAGTCGGCCATATGATCGGGGTCTGTCCTGCTTTTTACGATCATGTCGTCCAGATAGACTTCAACCACCCTTCCTATCTGGTTTTTGAAAACTTTGTTCATCATTCTTTGATAGGTCGCCCCTGCATTTTTCAAGCCAAAAGGCATTACTCGATAACAATAATTTCCTTTCTCGGTCATGAAAGCTGTCTTTTCTTGGTCAGGAGGATACATGGCGATCTGGTTATATCCTGAGTATGCATCTAGGAACGACAACAATCAGAACCCACTGGCGCTGTCAACTAGTCGGTTTACACTTGGTACTGGGAAAGCGTCTTTGGGGCAAGCTCGGTTAAGGTCAGTGTAATCGACGCACATGCGCCACTTACCGTTTGCCTTCTTAACCAGGACCACATTGGATAACCAAGTTGTGTACTTGATTTCCTTAATGAAGTCGGCCTTGATCAGAACATCGTCTGCCTTCACCGCTGCGAGCCCCTTTTCTTCTTTCTGAACCCGTCTTCTTTGAGCGACTGATAACTCTATTTTATATAGGTTATTTATGCTCTTAATACTTAAATCAACACAAGTTCTCAAGTAATATTTGTGCTATATTAGGTAAATATTAGTTATTTAGAGGAAAGAAGGGTTAGGAGCTTGTTTGTTATCATTTGGCACATTTGGTGCCTTTGTGAATATATTGATGTTTTGCTTGAGTGCTGCAGCGGTAAGCCAGCGGTAGACGCTACAGCGCCTATATGACGGTGGGACATTTGGATATTTATAAAGCCACTTGCTGAAATGATGAGTCATCATCCTTATCTCTTATCCTTAGCATGACATTTCAGCACCCAAGTGGATACTTCAAAGACACTTGGCGCCTCCTACATGTGTCTCATGTGATAGTTGGTGATTTTAATCATCACACCTTTTTGTAAAGTAGCTTTATGAATAATATCTAAGTTTTATGATCATGAATTATTATTATTATTTTATTAAGACTTGGTTAGATTAAATTAGAATAGAATGCTTCTTTAGGTAGGAACATAAGAAGTAACATACAGAGAGAGAGTTTTAACATAGAGTAAACTATCTTGACATTGTAGCTTTCCTCCATTGTTATTCCACTCTTAAGCTTTTATTTTTAGTATAGTTTCTAGATTTCATTCAAGGTTTGCTCACGCCATAGCTTCATCCTTCGTATGTGACTTGGGATCATTGGAGTGTATCTTTTGCAACCATTCTCCTCTTGTCTTCCTATGGTAATATGAGCTTTTTAGTTTGTATTATGTTGATGAAACTTGTTATGAGCTAATCTTGTTGTAGTTGGATTGTTCTTAGTGTGTAATGAACTTTGAGTAGCTTTTATGTAATATTATGATGTTGTTTGCATTTTATTCCTTGTGTCATAATGCTTTCAACTTTGTTTTGGGAATGGCCAACTAAAACAAGGGGGCTTTGTGGGTACAGACATGGTTCACAAAGAGAACTCAAGGAATGATATGAATGAAAACCCTTTAAAGACATTTAAAGGAAGTACTACTTAACTCTAGACATAGGGGAGTAATAGTTCATAAGGCAAATGTTGTATGAGCTTAATATACAGGGGTAAAACTTATTTAGAGCCTAGACATAGGAGTCTTGTAACATAACCCTGACGATAGTGACTGAAAGGCACGCCACCAAGGCGCTACAGCGTCTACGGATTCTGAAGCGCTACAGTGCTTAACGCTACAGCATCTAATATTATAGAACACTATTCTTGAGAATTTACATAACTACTGAGCTATCCAACTCACTCTTAAATACTTTCAATTCATTACTGTTTTCACATCTTTACTTGTTTATTTACATTCATGTTAATCACAATGACAATACTTGTTGACAACTTGTATTTGTTACTTGTTTTGCTCACTAGCTAAATTACTAATTTAAATATAGAAGTAAACTCAACAATCTCCGTGGGAACGATCTTTACTTATCATTATATTACTTGTAGCGATTGTGTATACTTGCACATCACCTTTTCGCACAACAAGTTTTTGGCGCCGTTGCCGGGGATTGTGAAAGTTAATTTCTATTGTTTAGTTAGTAAGTTTAGTTAGTTTAGATTCTTTTGCTTAGTGTGTTCTGTTTTTCCAGCAATATTTTTATTTTGTATTGTGTTTTGTGTTTGTAGTGTGTTTCTCTTTGTTGTTATTTGTGTTTAGTTGAAAAAAAAAATCCACTTTATGCCATGGACCATTTGAATTTTTACTCAATACAAGCAAGGAGTGCTCAACAACAATTTTTCAACTATGATTTCCATGAGATTGAATATGAAGGGGGCTGTTATGAGACAAACTTCATGCCCATGACAGCCCACAATATGGATTATGGCATGGGAAATGGTTTGTGTGAGCAAGATTCATATTCTCAAGCTCAAACCGAAGGAATACATGAGGGAAACTCTAATTTAAAAGAACACTTGGCTCAATTCCTTCAAGATATCAAAGTGGATAGTGGCAACTTTCAAGCTTCATGTAAGAATATAGAGGCTCACTTTAAGACTATAATGGAGCATCTAAAAGAAGAGAGTTGTGTTGAAGAAGTGGTTGAGCTAGAAGAAAAGAGTTGTGTTGAAGAGGTGGTTGAGCAAAAGAAAGAAAAAAGTGTAGAGTTTGAAGATGATTGTTATCATTTAGGCAACTCTGATTTTAAAGAAAATTTTACTCAATCCATTGAATCTACTGAATTGGTTGAGCAAGAGGAAGAAAAAGAGAATGTAGAGTATGAGCTTGAATATGGTCATGTGGAAATTGTGGAAGAAAAACAATTTTTTTTTGTAGTTGTAGAAAAAGAAAAATTCAAAAATAGTGACAAGGAAGAGAAACCAAGGTTGAGGAATGAAAAAAGTCATGTGACAAGTGAGACTCAACCCTTGGTACTTAAAGAAAATATCCCTCCGCAAGATGAGCTTCAATTTTTTCAAAAAAAAGGGGAATTCCTATCCCAAATGTTTATTGGTTGGGGCATGGGAACACTTGCTGCCCTATACCAAATACATGGGATTTCTGACCAAAAAGAGAAAGCGGAAGGATGATATTTTCTTCTTGTCCTATTATCCACCCTAACAAGGGTTTTGAATGTCAAGTCTAGCTAAGGACTCTTAAACAAAGCGCTACTGGGAGGCAACCCAGAATTTTAGGACTAATTATGTTTTCTATGTGTTTTTGTTTTTACTATTCCAGGTATGAATAAGAAGACTTGTGGTATGTATGTGCTGTCAATTTTGCGGAATACTGATGTTGTAGCACCATGTGCTATAGCAATCGTAGCTAAGGTGTTGAGAATGTGATTAAAATAATTAAAAAGAAGATGATGAGAAATATGAAGGAGAGCATAATAAGAAAGAATAGGGAAGTAAGGAAGTATCCCCCATTTTGCATCAAATCGCACCACCCACCCAAAACCTTTCCACCACACCTTCACCTAAACCATCACCAACCAAAGAACCATCCCCTCCACCTAGTAACACCTCCAAATTCTCACAGTTCCAGCCATTAATCTATCCTTACCTCAAGCCAAACCATCAAACCTTATTCAAATACCTTCCCCCTTTCCAAAACAACCCACTCCACACAAGTCCCCATCTCCTAAGAAACATCCCTCACCAAAACAAAAATCATCTCAGTCTCATAGAAGAAAAATCCACCAAAACTCAGCCTGCCACAAAGCAACCACCAATGGTATTGGAAACTAAAGTGCAGAGAATGAATGCTGTCAGAAGTGGCGCTACAGCATCAGTATCAGAAGGCAGTGCTGCAGCATCTGCTGTAGCACCAAAGAAAGTTGTAAGAACAAAAATGGTGGCCAAAAAGAGGCCAAGGGTGCCTAAATATGTTGTGGAGGAACCTCATTCTGTTGTAACAAATGATTGGGTCCCCTCTCCTACACGAGAGCCGCCATTAGCCAAAGATACCTACCACAAGACTTAGTCTGGCTGAGGACTCTTAAACAAAGCGCTCCTGGGAGGCAACCCAAGGTTCTTAAATTAACTTCTGTTGTGTTTTTAATTTTGATTTTGTGCAGGTATAAGTCTGAAGAATAAGGAAGATACAGTCTGGTGCTGGGTGATGCCAGTTAGCGCTGTAGCGGCTGATGCTACAGCGCCTAAAGCCAAGTCCCCGCAAAAAGCTGCATCTAAGGTGAATACTCCTGATCTTTCTGCAGAGAGGGACGCAGCAGAAAAGCTGGCTAAGATGAAAACTTACAAGGAAGTAGAGGATTCCCAGAATGAGTTAGCACTGTAGCGGCTGATGCTACAGCGCCTAGCGCTGTAGCGGCAGGAAAAAAAATCCAGTAGCAGAGCCACCACAGTGCCCACCAGAGTAAGCAATAGGCTCAAATCTGGGTTAGCAAACTGTACTCTAACCCTTCTTTAAAAAAAATGTTGTTTGTCTATTTTCAATAAACCTGTTAGGCGCTATAGCGTCTGTTCTTGCATCTAACAGTATGTTTAGAGTTTTATTGTTGTTGTTTTTAATTCTGTTGAGTTTTAGTCATAGGTCTCTCCCATTAGAAGTGCATGAGTAGTGGAAACACTGCTAGGTCTTAAATTGTGGGGAGGACCTTAAATGTGTTTAATGTTATATGTGAAATGTTAATATTAAGTGTTTAATGTTATGTTTGTTGAATAAAAAGCATGATCAGTTGCAATTCCTAGTTTTTCAATAATAGAATATGTTTCTTCCTGGGCTAAATTTAATGATGATTATGTGTTTTGAGTAGAGTAGCCTTGTTTGAACAATCACTAGTCTTATTGCTGCTTCTACACAAAACTCTAGGCTTAGCAAAGAACCTAGTTAGCTCTGAATGATAAGGTTTAGTCAAATTTTTACTAAAAATTGAGAGTAGCATTTGAAGCTAAGTTTGGGGGTGCATCGGTTATGTTAAGGCTAGGAACAAAGATGATAGTTTGGTCAATGCAAAACGAAACAAAAGTGTGCAAGTGGTCTTGAAAAAAGTTGCAAAATGTCTAAAATAATTTGCTGAGCTGTTCCAAGAATGCATGAAAAGAAAAAGAAAAAGAAATGCAAATAAGGAGCTCGGTAGTAAAGGCAGCAACTAGTTTTGTTCATCAAATTGCCAGCGCTGCAGCGTCTAAACGCTACAGCGTATGAGAAATCACCAAATCAAAATCTTTTTGCACTGACCAATGATCTAAATTGCCTAATCAAAGCCCTTTGTTGTGCTTTGAAGCCCCTCAAGTCTTTTGTGAAGTTGTTAGTCTACTCTCCTTTTTGAAAAATTCTTTGGCTAAACCAAAAGAAGGCCACTCTTTCCAAGGCTAGGAGAAATGTTGAAACTAGCTAGGAACTAAACTAAGCCTAGTAGTCACACACTCACAACTGAGCAGTAATAATTCTATGTGTTGTGAAAAGCAATGGCGTGTGTGTGTGTGTGTTGTATGTGTGAATCTGAAAATTTTAGCCCACTAAGAACATTTTTGAAAAATTGTTTGATTGAGGGATGCAACTGACCTTGTCTTTCTATGTTGTTGTTATTATATTTTAAGTTAGTTTGTTTATCTTTATAATGTGTTATTACTTGAGGACAAGCAATGGTTTAAGTTTGGGGGTGTGATAACTCTTATCTTTAAGAGTTATTTATGCTTTCTAGACTTAAACAAATGCGAGTTCTGAAGTAATAATAATTTTTTATTTTTTTATTTTCTAGAGAAAGATATTGTTGTTGTATTGTTTGTACAGTTAATCTATGTAATTGTTTCTTTGTTGTTGTGTTGTTTGTTCTTTGTCAAGCGTCATTACTTGAGGACAAGCAATGGTTTAAGTTTGGGGGTGTGATAACTCTATTTTATATAGGTTATTTATGCTCTTAATACTTAAATCAACACAAGTTCTCAAGTAATATTTGTGCTATATTAGGTAAATATTAGTTATTTAGAGGAAAGAAGGGTTAGGAGCTTGTTTGTTATCATTTGGCACATTTGGTGCCTTTGTGAATATATTGATGTTTTGCTTGAGTGCTGCAGCGGTAAGCCAGCGGTAGACGCTACAGCGCCTATATGACGGTGGGACATTTGGATATTTATAAAGCCACTTGCTGAAATGATGAGTCATCATCCTTATCTCTTATCCTTAGCATGACATTTCAGCACCCAAGTGGATACTTCAAAGACACTTGGCGCCTCCTACATGTGTCCCATGTGATAGTTGGTAATTTTAATCATCACACCTTTTTGTAAAGTAGCTTTATGAATAATATCTAAGTTTTATGATCATGAATTATTATTATTATTTTATTAAGACTTGGTTAGATTAAATTAGAATAGAATGCTTCTTTAGGTAGGAACATAAGAAGTAACATACAGAGAGAGAGTTTTAACATAGAGGAAACTATCTTGACATTGTAGCTTTCCTCCATTGTTATTCCACTCTTAAGCTTTTATTTTTAGTATAGTTTCTAGATTTCATTCAAGGTTTGCTCACGCCATAGCTTCATCCTTCGTATGTGACTTGGGATCATTGGAGTGTATCTTTTGCAACCATTCTCCTCTTGTCTTCCTATGGTAATATGAGCTTTTTAGTTTGTATTATGTTGATGAAACTTGTTATGAGCTAATCTTGTTGTAGTTGGATTGTTCTTAGTGTGTAATGAACTTTGAGTAGCTTTTATGTAATATTATGATGTTGTTTGCATTTTATTCCTTGTGTCATAATGCTTTCAACTTTGTTTTGGGAATGGCCAACTAAAACAAGGGGGCTTTGTGGGTACAGACATGGTTCACAAAGAGAACTCAAGGAATGATATGAATGAAAACCCTTTAAAGACATTTAAAGGAAGTACTACTTAACTCTAGACATAGGGGAGTAATAGTTCATAAGGCAAATGTTGTATGAGCTTAATATACAGGGGTAAAACTTATTTAGAGCCTAGACATAGGAGTCTTGTAACATAACCCTGACGATAGTGACTGAAAGGCACGCCACCAAGGCGCTACAGCGTCTACGGATTCTGAAGCGCTACAACGCTTAACGCTACAGCATCTAATATTATAGAACACTATTCTTGAGAATTTACATAACTACTGAGCTATCCAACTCACTCTTAAATACTTTCAATTCATTACTGTTTTCACATCTTTACTTGTTTATTTACATTCATGTTAATCACAATGACAATACTTGTTGACAACTTGTATTTGTTACTTGTTTTGCTCACTAGCTAAATTACTAATTTAAATATAGAAGTAAACTCAACAATCTCCGTGGGAACGATCTTTACTTATCATTATATTACTTGTTGCGATTGTGTATACTTGCACATCACCTTTTCGCACAACAGCGACCCACTTGGCTGATGGGTCAACAGCCAGATGATGGCATGCTACCTCAGGCAGGATTCCTGGCATAACAGCCGCGCTCCAAGCGAACAGATCAACATACTCTTTTAAGGGGGGAATCGCCGTTTCACAGCCGCTCCTCTACAACTAACTACCTTTCGCCCAACATGATCACGAACGAAGACAGAGAATTGCGTAGGTAGATAGAAGGACGAAACCAACCCACTTGTCCTGATCGGAACGATTGAAGAAAGAAAGAGAATGGTGGCCCGGGGGCATCGTCGGAGAACAATGCATCGGTTGTTTAAACAACCGATGTTAAATGCCTATTTTTAAAAAAAAATGGTTCTCAGTTCACATCTTACCACACACTACTATATGTGGTAAGATGTGAACTGAAAACCAGACCTCCCACTATTCCTTGACATCCCGGTATTCAGTTATACTCCAAATCTAACATCAAACAACTAAAATTGAACATAAAATTCATAAAAAGAGTCAAGTAATCATTCATTCAAACTCACATTTTGCATATAAGCATTCCATTATAATAATAAAATAGATACAACAATGGATAAAATCAACTTGAGAAAAATTGCCACATAATGTCAAATAAGTGGTAATCTCTCAATCAAATCAATCCTCCTTCACTCTTTAATCTTTAAAGTTCAATGCCATACTTAATGTCAAACTGCAAAGGCTTGGACCGTAAAATATGTAGGACCTATGATGCAGAACTTGCATTTAGTTCAAGTGGTAATCTCTCAATCAAATCAATTCTCCTTCACTCTTCGATTCTCTTAGATACTTCAAACTTTCATCACAGTCTTCATCCTATTGTTCTGCTATTCCCTTTCAACACGAACCCACTCGTCAAACAAATCACATCTGGAAAAATTAAAAAATGCATTTATCAGATGCAAGTATTCAATTACAGTACCTGTTATGTTTAAGGATTACTGGAAATTGCATATTGAAATGAGTGCAGGCACATATATCCATGAGTATCATGGTAAGAAGTGACCGAAAATTCAAAAGCGGGAATGAAACCAAGTAGAAAAGGGAACAAGGATGTTGATAACTCTATTTTATATAGAGTTATTTATATGTTTAAACTTAGTAAATTGCTCTCTTTCAAGCAAAGATAAAGAGTTTATATAGTATTTTATGTAATATGTGATAACTTGAGTATTTGACATGGTTATAGTTGATAATAGGCCATTTTGGATATATTGTGGTATGTTTGATAAGTTTGTTCAGTGCAGTCTAGATGCTCCTGCATCAAATGCTCCTGCATTGATCCTGCACTTATAACTGCGCTGGTTAGCACAATGCTACTGCATTGCAACCACTACGTCATTTTTGTTGAATCACGGCGGTCGTATTGCGGCGGTTCCCACTAACCGCCCTCGCTTGAAGACTCCGCGGCGGTTACTTTTACCCGCCGAGAACGTTTGATAGCTACGGCGGTTCACTTTTGCGATTGCGGCGGTTGTGAAAAAAACAATTTAGCGCCCTGGGATTCATTATGTACGCGCATTTTTTTGATTAACCCTCGAATCTTTTTCTGTTCATCGCACCTCTGATGAAGGAAATGGGAAAGGAACCCTAGAATATCAATCGCTGTCCGGGTGAGGTTTTTCCTTTCGATTTCATCATTTTCCTTTCGATTTCTTCATCACTTCTTCTGATTTCATCTCTTCTAATGATTTCTTCAGCTGGTTTCATCACCTCTTCTGGTGTTGATTTCTTCAATACTTCTTCTGGTTTCGATTTCTTCATCACTTCATCATATATGCAGTTGGTTTCATCTATTCTTCAGGTAACCTTCAATTTCTGAACGTTGAATAAACCCTAAGTATTTCTCTTCATCGTATCTTGTTCTTTGCTTCTGGTTTTGCTTTGCTTTGTTTGTATTGTTGATATGCTTTGTGAAGTTCAGAGTATTTGTTGAAGTGCATGATCCTTCTTAGAGATTCATACTTTGTGAGTTTAGAGTATTCATCGTATTTTAGATTAACTATTGAACTATTTGGAATTCAATTCATGCTTTGTGGACTTGTTTGCTGGATTTAAATTGTTCTAGTCTATGCAAATGTTGAAGTCTTTAGAGTTTAGAGGTGCATGTTGACTATTTTATGTCATTCTTGTTGTATAAGATGTCCATTTATTTGTTCATGTTTCTAAGCCGTTGATGAATCAAAATAACATATTAAGATAATAGTTTAATATAAATTGATAATGTGTTTATGATTTAGTAGTCTGCCCAACTTGTAACAGTGGAGTACACTTATTGGTTCTGCCCAACTTTATGTGATCTATAGTTTTTTCTTTGTCCGGAAGATCATTGCCCTTGTGGTCACATTTTCATTCTATTGTATCATTTTGCCTGCAACTGTTTTAGTTCCAGAGGTTGAAGTCCCCATGTGGGGTGCTGTCTATATACCTTTTATCATTACACTCCTTAATGCTGTTGGAACTCCAAGGTAATTAATTAGCCATTTTCCCTTTCTTACAGTTCTGTTCATTCTTGTTGCAACAGGTGAGGGTTTGGCAGTCTCAGCTATCTCAGTAACCTTACATCATCTCAGGTTGGTGATAGATACGTGCAATTTGTCAACTTATATTCATTCAAAAATCCATGAATCTATGTTTTGCACTATTAGTCTTATTCGCTTTTCTGTACTGTTGTAATTCTTATTGTTCTGTATTGTTTTGTAATTCTGGACTGATTTGAAAGTTGTAATTCTGGACTGATTTGTGATGATTCATTTCCCCTCTTTAATTCCCCCAATACAGAACTGCTTTCAATGCAACCATTTATTCATCAGTTATCATTTTTAAGATTATAACTAGCACCTCTTTTTATTATAGTAGATGTTTATTGAAAAGTAACAAGAATGACAATAGTTTCCTATACATTAGCTGTTTTTCAATATAAATTGTTACTCCGTTCGATCCGATTCTTTCCCGCTCAATCCTTTAATTTAACATACATCAATAACAGTATCATAAACCATCAAAACCACACTCAATCATCAATTCATTCATTCAATTCATTCTAGTTTATAGACCAAATAATTTAGCATTTGTTCTTCTTAACAAGGTATTTCATTTGTTGAGACACTCAACCTCCTTTAAAAGCACATTTGATTGGCTTTTTCAATTGGTTTATTGGTTGAATAATATCTCATTTTTTGTTGGCTTGAACTGATGGACGCTACTACACCTATGTACTCCAAGGCAGGAAGTTATAAAGGAAATTTCTTCTTATGTTCAAGGAGGTACATTTTGTATGACTTTGTACTCATCTATTATCTTGTTGTTCTAGTTTTTCAAGTGTTTCCTATTCGTAGTAGCTATTATTTTTGGTCCATGGCTCCAATATGTTGGAAATTTGCTGTGCAATGATCAAATTTTGGTTTTTCCTATTTCATGCAGAAGTTTAAATTTTATGATGAGTTATGGATTCTGTTAAGTGGCATGGATGTCATCAACATATTAGCAAAACTATCTTCTTGTTTTTCAATTTTTTTTTCTATTTTCCTTTTCACAATTTTTGCTGACAATGCAGTGTCTACTACCAATGAATCCAAAATTATCTGTTTTAATTTCCTGATCTACAGATTTAATTTCCACTTGCCTTTCTAAATTCAATTCCAGATTCTTGTTTTTGTGGAATTCAGTAGTTGCTTCAAGTGCATGTTCAGTACCACGCATCTGGTTATTGCATATTTTATGAAACATTATAGTATGTCCTGAACAGTTGACTTTATGAAACATACATTAGCTGTACAACTAATGTAGTTCCATTCATTAAAAGTGTTAAATACTGATTAACAGTTAGGGTAAACTGTGTTAGGGAAAACTGACTTTAAGTCAGTTAGTAGTTTGTTATAACAGTAGTGCTTATCCTGTGCACTGCTGAGTGTAGGTTAAGCAAATGTATAAATAGGCAAATGCTGTAACAGTTCAACATAAGTGAAATATACAAAGACTATTTTGTTTCACTCTCTTTACTCTTCTTTCCTATTTTGTTACAATTTACACATAACAAGAATATCAGTACTACATTATATAGTTATGCTTCTATCAGCTTGTATGGCATCAGACCCCAGAAAATCCAAAGCCTTAGCTTCTTTGAATAAGTTTTTTATCTATCTGTTTTGTTAATAATTTTTTGTCTCGTTAATGATTTTGCCGCTCTTTTATTGATTCTGATGTTTTAGCAATGGATAAGTCCTGGATTACAAAGCCGCGGAACACAGATGAGTATGTGAAAGGGGAAAAGGACTTCATTAATTTTGCCTTTAAACATCGTGCGGTAAATGGGAAAATATTATGTCCTTGTCAAGAATGTGGCTTCAAAAAAAGGAGGACTTAGGATATGGTATATGACCACTTAAGATGTACATCGTTTACAAAAGGATATACCTGTTGGTCCTATCATGGGGAGATAAAGTCAAACCATAACGCCTCATGCAGTAGCACTCTACATGCAGCTCAAAGCACAACTATTGAAAATCCCATCCAAAATATGATTAATGATGCTTTTGGTGTTGATGGGCACTGTGCAAATGAAGTGCCAGTTGCATCCAATGTAGAGTTTGAGAGAGATGAGGATGTGATGCAAAATACCACTCAAGAAGGGAATGAAGCCAAAGAATTTTATGAATTAGCAAGAGATGGAGAACAACCCTTGTATGAAGGGTGTACAAATTATTCAAGGTTATCTTTTTTGGTGAAGTTGTATCATATCAAATGCTTATGCGGAATGAGTGACAAGGCCATGACAATGATTTTAGAACTTCTCCAAGACGCATTTAAACATGCAAAGATCCCAAGTTCATTTTATGAGGCAAAGAAAACAATCACCAAACTTGGTTTGAACTATGAAAAGATACATGCATGTCCGAATAATTGTATGCTCTATTGGGGAAATAGGGAAGATGAAGTGAGGGAAAGTTGTAAAGTTTGTCACACTTCTAGATGGAAATCAAGGGAAAAGCCTAGGGGTACTCAGGTGAACATTGATGACAATAGTGTGAAGAAAGTGCCTGCAAAAGTTCTTCGTTACTTTCCTTTAAAGCCTCGATTACAAAGACTATTTTTATGTTCAAAGACAGCCGCAGACATGAGATGGCATGCTACTAATAATAACAATGATGGAATGATGCAGCATCCTAGAGATTCTGAAGCATGGAAACGATTTGACTCAACACACTCTTGGTTTGCATCTGATTCACGAAATGTTCGTCTTGGGTTAGCTACTGATGGCTTTAATCCCTTCGGTGTTATGAGTTCAAATTATAGTATTTGGCCGGTTATTCTCTTTCCATACAACACTCCTCCATGGGTGTGCATGAAACAAACATCTTTTATAATTTCAATGATAATTCCCGGAAAAAAAATGCCAGGCAATAATATAGATGTCTATCTGCAACCTCTTATCAAAGAGTTAAATGAATTATGGACAACAGGTGTGGATGCTTATGATTCTGTCAATCGTGAGATGTTTAAATTGCATGCAGCGTTAATGTGGGCAATAAGTGATTTTCCCGGCCTAGGAACACTTTCTGGGTGGAACACATACACCGGACTTGCTTGCCCATCGTGTAACTTTGACTCTATTCCTTGTCGTCTTCCTCATAGCAGAAAGTGGTGTTTCATGGGTCATCGTCGTTTTCTTGACAGGAGGCAAAAATTTAGATTGAACCGGATTCGCTTCAATGGTGAGCAAGATATGCGTAGTCCGCCAAAAAAGTTGTCTGGTTCTGATATTCTTAAGCAGGTTTCTAACATTGATGCAACATTTGGACTAAGACCAGAGAATGAGGGGACAAGAAAAAGAATAAGAGGTGGGCGACTTCCACAGAGTAGCACTCAACAATGGAAAAAGAAAAGTATATTCTTTGAACTTCCATATTGGAAAGATAACTGTTTGCGCCATAATCTTGATGTGATGCACATTGAAAAGAATGTATGTGATAATATCATACACACTTTGCTAAATGATAGTGCAAAGACAAAAGATCACATGAATGCTCGAAGAGATCTTAAAGATATGGGCATAAGACCCGACCTTTGGCCAGATGAAAATGGAAAATATTCTTTAGCTGTCTTTACAATGACTAAAATGGGCAAGAGAGCTTTTCTGGCAACTTTAAAGAACATGACCGTGCCCGATGGTTATTCGAGCAACATTTCTAGGTGCATTGACTTAGATAATCTCAAGTTGAATGGAATGTTAAAAAGTCATGATTGTCATATATTGATGGAGCAGTTGCTACCGTTAGCCATGCGAACATCATTGCCCAATGAGGTTTCAGCAGTGTTGAGTGAGTTATGCTCATTCTTTAGACAAATATGCAGTAAAGTATTGAAAATTGAAGATTTGGACAAATTGCATAAACAAATTGTTCTCACTTTATGCTACATGGAAATGTTGTTTCCTCCTTCATTTTTCACTGTTATGGTTCACCTGGTTGTTCACCTTGTCGAAGAAGCTAAGCTTGGAGGTCCTGTCCATTATCGCTGGATGTATCCAATAGAGAGGTAAAACACATGTGTTAACTTCTTTTTCATGTTTTCAATTTGAGAATGTAATTGTTATTGTAAATGACATTTGCATGGTTTATAAATAGGTATCTTGGACATTTAAAATCCTACGTTCGTAATAAGGCACGTCCGGAAGGGTCTATAGCAGAAGGTTACCTAATGGAAGAAATCCTTACCTTTTGTTCAAGGTATTTAGACAATATTGAAACAAGATGGAATAGAGGTCCTCGTGTAGACGATGAACCCGATGCCATGCAGGCTCAGTCACAAATAACTGAACTATTTCCTATAATTTGAAAGTCGGTTGGTGGTTCTTCATACTTTACCCTTACACCAAGAGAAAAGTTACAAGCTCATCGACACGTGTTAACAAATTGTCAAGTTGTTGATTATTATCTTCAGTAAGTGTTTCTTCACTTAGATTGATTGTTTATTTTATTTTTCAGCACATCTAATACTATCTAATTAAATAGGCAATATAGAAATATTGTGCGAAGGAAACTTAGGACAAAAAATGCTTCTGAGATAGACAAAAAGGTTCATAGAGAATTTGTTCGTTGGTTCGCCAATCATGTAAGTGTTTTTGCTATTTGTATGTCATTAATATTTTCACAGGAATGTGACTAACAATGTACATTATGACATCCAGATTGGGAATAATCTTGACACTCTTAGCATACAAGATAAAGATGTTCTTGTTAGTCTTGCACAAGGTCCTTTTAATCAAGCTAGAAGGTTCACCACATTTAATGTTAATGGATACAAATTTCGGACCTTAGAACGAGACAAGTTTTTAAAAACTCAGAATAGTGGAGTTTTTGGCATGTTTGGAACGAGAAGTTATTCAAGCAGTAGTGATGCCCAAATGAGGTTTGGAGGGGTGCCTTACTATGGACGATTAGTAAACATCATTGAGTTGAGCTATAGTGGCTTCACAGTAGTCATGTTTAAATGTGAATGGGCTAATACCACCAATCCAAGAGGTATGAAGATGGATAAGTTGGGCTTTACCTCTATCAACTTTGCACGACTTATACATAATTGAGAACATGAAGATGATGAACCATACATTAGAGCTTCCGAAGCTCAAATGGTCTATTATGTAGAGGATGAGAATGAACAAGATTGGAGAATACCAGTTCATTTGAAACCAAGAGACTTGTACGACATGGGTGAAGATGAGAATGAAATTGTGGCATCAAATGAGACATACCCATCACAAAATTTGGAACAATTTTTCTTGGATGATAATACACACATTCCTTTGGCAAGAGCAGTTTTAGATAATGAACCTGAAAGTTCAGCAGTTAATGAAAATATTGATGACGATGATCCAGATATGGTTTTATGAATGTGATTGTTAGTTCATTGAATGAACTATGACATAATCTGTTGTAGCAAATTTTCAATGTTAAAGATATGCCTGATTATTTCAGGTGACTCATGTGTGGTTGAAGCCAATAACTTATGTTTTATTTCTGGTCCTTAATCTTTTCATCATGGTTTATTTGTTCAATCATTTGATTGCTGATGATTGTACCTAACAAGTTTTTAACTTCCTAGTTTTGTTTTGAATGTCAGGTAGGTATGCCTCCCAAAAAAAGATACGATGGTCTCCGTAATTGTCAATCCGCACCAAATCAAGAACATGGATCTTCTGTGAGAACTCATAGGGTACTGTTACCCCAAAGGGTGTCTATGCCTAACACATCTTCATCTTTGGAAGATGACATTCCTGAGTTCGAGGATGTTCCAAATGAACCTGGTATCACAGAAGGTTCATCTACAAGTCAACCCAAGACTAATGCCAAATGGATAGTGGATGTTATTGGTATATCTACTATAATTAGGTAGTGAATTTTCCATTATTTATATTTTGGTGTACTAATATTTTGATTTATTTTGTGTTAGATGAGGAGGGTAATCGCAGCCAAAAAAGTCTGAAAGTGCGAGATTTGATTCCAAACAACTTAGGATTTAGGGTGGTGACCCAATGGAATGCAAGAAATCAACCAGTTGGAAACTCTGCTGGTTTATTAGCAGGGTTTTTGGGTTTTACTGCAAATAATTTTGACACATTCCCTATTTTGTACAAGAAGTGGCCTAAAGTTCCTGAGCGTTACAAAAATAATGTTTACAACAATATAAAGGTATGAAGCATAATTACCAAAATACATTTTATTGTTATTTATGTTTTGTTACTAATATCTTTTATTATATTTGTATTAAAGGAGAAATTTGTGGTACATGATGGAAGTCACAAGACATGGATCTTATCCAGCTTGGGAAAGAAATGGCGGGACAATCGTTGCAAGCTTTTTAAAGACTATTATAACTGGGAGCTTAGTCTTGAACAAAATCTTCGGAACCCACCGCCGGGCATTGATGAAGATCATTGGAGGCTGTTTTTGGAGTATAGGATGGAGTCTGAAACTATGGTAACAAGGAAAACTGTGAAATTGAATAGATTTGGTTTAATTATTTGAACATGTTTTCTAGTTCAATTATATTTCTATTTCTTTGGTGAAATATTATGGAGTAGAGTATATATAGCCTGGATCCTAAAATAATGACTTTGCTTATAGGCGATAGCTGATAAAAATGCTGAAAACCGCTCGAAGCAACAGGTTCCCCATACATTAGGGGCTAAGACACTTGCCAGAAAGCAACATGAGCTGGTGTCATATCTCATTTTTTATATTGTTTGAAATTTTGAGAAAATGGTTTAATTATATTTATATGGTGAAACGTTTTAGGAATTGCAAGATGGGCGACCTTATAGTAGAGGAGATATGTATGGAATTGCTCATAAAAAATCAAATGGTGATTTTGTTAATGATGAGGCAAGACAAAACCATGTAAGTCCAATATTATATATTTATTAATGTTACTGATTGGACTGAATGCAATTTATATTATCACCGCAAGTGGGAAAGTGCAAAATAGAATAGCAAGAGGGAATTAAGTAAGAAAATGGAAAGTAGGAAGAAATTAAGAATATTGTTGATGTAGGCAACTAATTGCACATGTCATATATATAAATTAATGTCACAAGTGATAGAGAAACAAACCCAGATCACAGCAGTTTAGGAGAACCTCTACACAAATCAGCTTCACATCATTTTGATAGCCATTTTGCCTATACTTTCCATCACATCACAGGTAATTAACAATCAGATAAAGTTTGTTGCCCTTTTTTTTGTAGAATCAGAACTGTTAGGCCAATTGTTAGAGTTGATCAACTTTCAAAATACTTGATGTCTGTTTGATTTTAATTCTGCATATATGATTTTAATTCTGCAAATGCAATTTGGCTTAAGGTTTGTGTCAACATCATTAATCTCATGCAATTTGGCTTAAGGTTTGATTTTAATTCTGCATATATGTTTTTGTAATCTGATGTGCAGTATATATGGGATATTAAACCAACATTGGTTTACTAATTTGCCCCTTGACTTTTGACTTGTACACTGAGATTTTGTTTCCTTCTAAAGCACATTGCTTATGATTTTATGATTGATTTATACATGTAGGAAAAATTGCAACAGGCAATTCTTGAGTCTTCTTCTGAGCATGAAGCCTTTATTCAAGTTTTTGGGAAAGAACATCCTGGGCATATTCGATGCTTGGGACTCGGCGTAACACCAACTCAAATCCTTGGAAACAATTCTCATTCTACAACAGGATCATATTCATCGGATGCTAATGAAAAGATGTCACAGATGCAAAATGAAATTGACGCTTTAAAAGCACAAGTTGCTGAAGTTGATAGTCTAAAGGCTCAAGCTCCTGAAGTTGATGCTCTAAAGGAACAAGTTGCTGAATTGCCTCTATTGAAGGAATGACTTGCTTATGTTATGCAAATTCTTAAGCAAAATCAGGTGATCACCGTATGAATTACCTATATTGCTTATGTTATACGTAGCATACTCAAATCTGATGCTGAATTACCTTCATGTATTGAACTATCCTTCTTTTCTCTAGAGCCTTCCACATGACTTCTCTAATTCTCTTGATATCTTATCATACTAGGTCAATGAATACCATGTGTGGATCTATTTGTTTACTTGGGTAACTCTTCATCTATTTGTGTTAGCAATCCTATTTTAGATTAACAAGGATGTTTTGGCCTGTTGTTTTTGGGGAGATGTTCCAATTTAGTTCAAATGACTCAGCTTCTTTACCAGTGGATTCTTATGCAATTATTTAAAATGTTCAAAATTTAATATAATGCCTTGCTGTTTGTGTTTTGATAGCATTGTAGTCTCTTTTCTATTCTCATTGTGTGCGGGGAACCTGCTTCTGTCGTCATGCTTTAAATGTGACCTTAGCAAATACCATGCATATTCGTAGTTGTATGTCAATATTCGTGCATTCCCTAGCTTCTCATACTTTTCAAGTTAGTCTTAACCAAAAACTCAGGCATTGTTGTATGTCAATATTCGTGCATTTGCGTATATTGAATTTTGATGCATAGGGACTAGACCGTCTCTGCAGATTGTTTTACGGGAAATTTATTCAGTTTTACATTTGATGCTGAATTACCTATATTGCTGAATTCCAATATCAGATTTGAGTACAAATTTATTGCTGAATTACCTATATTGCTGAATTCCAATATCAGTTGTACCTCTGATGCTAAATTACCTATATTGTTTGGCTTGTTTTGTAGTTCACGTTGTTGGGAATTTACTATATGCGAGATTGTTTAGATATTGGTTCTAATTTTATTTATGACTTATTTTTTCAGCCGGATAATTTGGAAACCCAACATGGTTTGAGACGCTCTTCTGAATCTAGTAACATAGGACAACATGAAGCAGCACCATCACGGAGGATATCTAGATAGATGATTTTATTTTATTGTTATGAACAACACAAACATGATGCTCATTGGTTGTATTTTGACTTTATTAACTAAGTTGACTGTATTTTGACTTCATTAACTAAGTTGGTTGTATTTTGACTTCATTAACTAGTTCTAGTTTGATGTTATGAATTTAGTTTGATTTATAAACTTTAGAACTTTTGTATGTGTTTTTAGCATAAATTTAGTTTCTTTTAATATTTGTATTACCAAATAATTAATAAGTACATTTATAAAATTCGTAAAAGTAAGATAGATATACGGAAACACAAAAAATCCTTATTTTAAAAAAAAAAAAAAACTGGCCTGTTGGCGGCGGTTCCAAACCTCCTCCATACTTAAATAAAAAAATAATTTTAATTTAGTTGCGGCGGTTCCAAACCGCCTCCATACTTAAATAAAAAATTAATTTTAATTTAGTTGCGGCAGTTTCCAACCGCCGCTAACCGTAACGTGGAAAATCAGTTAGCAAATTGGCGGCAGTTTACAACCGCCGATACATCCGCGGCGGTTTGTGCGACGATTTCTGAAACCGCCGCCAAAAACACCTCCCGACGCTGAAAACCACAGCGCTTCTGGAACCGCCGCCAGCCTTCATTAACGGCGGTTTAAACCGCCGCCGCTGGCCTTTTTAACGCCGCCGCTGACAGTTTTTTGGGTAGTGAACTGCATTGCCTGAAGGTTGGAGCCATCCACTTGCACATCCACTTGCCATCCACTTGCACTTGATGACCTCATGCTTGGTCTCCTAAAGCAAGAACACCTCATATTTCGTTGCCTACAATTCCCACATAGCTTTGAAGAGTCATCAACATAGGGACACGTGTTCTTATCTCATTTGACCTCCCTATACACTTGATTGAAGATTTCACATGGGAATCAACTGCTGTAAAGTAACCATGAATACAGCCACCAAAGTTACTTCAACATGAAGGAAGGAAGCACCTCTCTTGAAGACTATAAAAGGACCTCACTCCTTCACTTGAAGATAGATCACAATCCATAAGTTAGATTAAAATTTCACTCCACATAGATAAGTTCTATTTTGTAAGAAGGAAAGGAAGGAAGTGACAAATCCTCCTTACCTCGATTTCATAGTTTTACCAAAGTGCTAAGGAGCTAATGCAATTACATTGCTAGGAGAATTCATGCTAAGAGCTACAACTTGTGTAAACTCTATCTTGTTGTTTCTCTTTTGTGATTTCAATTATATAAACATGTTCTATTCTGTTTATATTTGCCTTGCAATGTCTATGTTGAGCTAAACCTCTCTTAGTTGGAATGTTCTAACCATTTAATGAGCTTTTAAGTAAGTTTAATACAAGTATATGATGTGTGCACTTTAGTTCTTGCTTGATAATACTTTCAACACTTATTTTGAGGTTGATCACTTAGAATATAAGTAGATTTGTAAAAGCAGACATGGTTTACAATTAAGAACTCAAGAACTAATATGGGTGAGTGTTTTACATAAAGGAAACTTTGTGAAAACCATACTAAGTCCTAGACATAGGATAGTATAGTCCATAGGGTGATACTGTGGGTACTTTAAAAGACAAGAGTGAACTTATTTAGCAAGCCTAGACATAGGAAGCTTGTAATGAAACTCTGAAGAAAGTGACTGAAAGGCACACAACTAATGCAACAACATTCAGTGCAACTGCATCATAACTGCATTAAACACTTATAAGTAAATTACTTGGGGAAGACATTCCAACTAGCTTTTCTCTATTGCATTACAACTACTTACAACTTGCTTTATTCTAACTTACTTGTGATACTCACCAATATCAACTATCTTGTTAAATTAGTTACTTTCCTCTAAATTACATAATATTGACTTTTGAAAGAGTTCATCAATCCCTGTGGGTTCGACCTGTTCTAAACACTATATTACTTGTTATGGACTGTGTATACTTGCACAAGTTTTCCACACACCAAGTTTTTGGCGCCGTTGCTGGGGATTGTAGTTAAATTCTTTTAAAAATCTGATATACTGTAATTTAGTGTATATTATTCTTGTATTTGCAAGTTTCTGTCATGCAGGAGCACATGGTGCTTTAGCATATGTACAGGACCAGAAACAGGACACCAGAATACAGCTTAGATCCAGAGATAGAAAGAAGATTTAGGAGATTGTTAAGACTCCAAAAGCAAAAGGAACAAGCCTGCAAGATGTCTCACAGTGAAGGACAAAGCTCAAGACCACACTCAGTAAGAGGAGGTCCTGGCTCTCATCAAGATACAGAAGAAAATCACAGAGAACGATTCATTCACATGGATCCCATAGGTATGATTAATGATAGAGATAGACCTATGAGGGACTATGCTCATTTGATCATCAAAACATGCAAACTAGCATATCTAGACCTCATATTGATGCTGTGCAATTTGAGTTTAAACCTATGATGTTTTAAATGCTTCAAACTATTGGGCAATTTGGAGGAACTCCTCTAGAGGATCCTCACTTACATTTAAAAGAGTTTTTAGAAGTATGTAGTAACTTTATCTTACCTGGTGTTAGTGAAGATGCTTTCAGATTAAGGTTGTTTCCTTATTCTTTGAAATATAGAGCTAAGGCTTGGCTAAACTCTTTAGAGCCTAACTCTATCCATTCATGGAATGAAATGGTTGAAAAAAATTTTGGAAAATATTTCCCACCTATCAAAAATGCCAGGATGAGAACTGATATTACATCTTTTAGACAAAAAGAGTTTGAATCATTATTTGAACTATGGGAAAGGTGGAAAGAACTTTTAAGAAAATGTCCTCATCATGGTTTACCTGTTATTATTCAAATGGAAACTTTTTATAATGGTTTAGAACCTCAAACCAAAATAATGCTTGATGCATTTTCTGGTGGAGTGTTATTAAATCTGTCATACAATGAAGCATGTGAGTTAATTGATAGAATAGCAGCTAATAGCTCTAGCTGGCCTACTGAGAGGGTGAGTGCCCAAAAGAAACCATCAGGGGTACATGAGGTTAGTAATGTAACAGCCTTATCTGCTCAAGTAGCCACTTTAGCCAACTTGATAAAGAACTTCACTTCAGTTAATGCAACTGCATCTAATGCAGCTGCATCAACAGACAGCACTGCAGCAGCAGTAGAACAAGCACCTCCAGGTACCACCAGTTGTGTATATTGTGGAGGAGGTCACTTGTATGAGGAATGTCCTAGCAACCCAATTTCTGTAAATTATGTAGGTTATAATAGAAATAACAACCCCTATTCTAACACTTACAATCCTAGGTGGAAAAATCATCCCAACTTTAGATGGGGCAATAACAATGCACCTGCATCTAATACTGCATCATCTACACCACCAGGATTCCCACCTCAAAAACAAGCCACCAATGAAAATTCTCTAGAAAATATGCTCAAAGCATTCATAGGAGAAGCAAGAACAGGTAGAGAAACTCAAGATGCTTCCATTAAGAATCTAGAGACCCAAGTAGGACAGTTAGCCACAGCTTTGTATCAAAGGCCACCAGGTGCCTTACCTTCCAATACAAAAGCTACTCCTTCCCAGAAACAAGGAAAAGAGCAGGTTAAAACTATTTCCTTAAGTAGTGGCAAGGATTTGATTGAATCAAATGAGAGGGAAAGTGTAGATAAGGGAGAAAAAGAAAAAGAAAAACAGAAAAATAGCAAAGAAAGAAATGTGGAAGCATCCAATGCTCCTGCATTAGAGGAAGAAGTTCAAATCCCTACACCTAAGATAGTACCTGAGTACCCTCCTCCTCCTTACCCACAAAGATTGAAAAAAGCACATGAGGAGAAACAATTTAGCAAATTCTTAGAGGTACTAAAACAGTTGCACATAAATGCTCCCTTAGTAGAAGAAGCGCTTCAACAAATGCCAAACTATGCAAAATTCATGAAAGATGTGCTTACCAAAAGAAAAAGATTAGGGGAATTTGAGACAGTTGCCATGACTAAAGAATGTAGTCAGATCATGCAAAGTAAAATTCATAGGAAATTGAAGGATCCAGGAAGTTTTACAATTCCATTTTCCATTGGAACCTCTTATACTGGTAAAACTTTATGTGATTTAGGGGCAAGTATTAACTTAATGCCTAAATCTATTTTTAACCAGTTGGGAATTGGAATTGTAAGACCAACCACTGTGACACTTCAATTAGCAGATAGGTCAATAGCCTATCCTGAAGGTATAATAGAAGACATCTTAGTTGAGGTAGACAAATTTGTGTTACCTGCAGATTTTGTCATTCTTGACTTTGAAGCAGATAAGGATGTACCTATTATCCTAGGAAGACCATTTCTAGCAACTGGCAAAACCTTAATAGATGTGCAGAGAGGTGAACTTACAATGAGACTGAATGATCAAGAGATAAAATTCAATGTGATGAGTGCTATGAAGTATCCCACAGAGGATACAGAAGAATGCTCATCCATTTTTTCTCTAGATAAATTGGTAGAAAAACAGTTTTACAAACAGTATGATCATTTGGCTAATGCAGATGCACTTGATGCACCTGCATTGTTAGATGAGGAATTACTATAAAAGGAAAACCTTCCAATAGGAAAATCTTGTAAGGAAGTCTGGGCCAAAACTTATGAACCTCTCAATCTTGAGGATCCAACCCTCAAAGAAAATTTACCCTCCATAAAAAAACCTCCCAAGCTAGAATTGAAGGAATTACCTAGACATCTTAAGTATGTCTTTCTAGGAAAAATGAGACCTTACCAGTTATTATTGCTTCTGATTTAACCTCAGAACAAGAAAATGATCTCAACAATACTCTAAAGAAACATACCAAAGCAATAGGTTGGCAAATGGCAGATATCAAGGGAATTAGTCATTCTATGTGTATGCATAGAATCATCTTAGAAGAAAATTCTAAGAATAGTATAGAAAGCCAAAGAAGACTAAACCCTATTATGAAGGAGGTTGTGAAAAAGGAAATCATTAAGTGGCTAGATGCTGGCATCATATACCCAATATCAGACAGTGCATGGGTAAGCCCTGTCCAATGTGTACCAAAGAAAGGGGGTGTGACAGTAATAGCCAATGAAAAGAATGAGTTGATACCTACTAGAACTGTAACAGGTTGGAGGATATGCATGGATTACAGAAAACTCAATAAGGCTACCAAAAAGGATCACTTTCCTTTACCATTCATAGACCAAATGCTAGATAGATTAACAGGGAAAGAGTTTTATTGTTTTCTAGATGGCTATTCAGGATACAATCAGATAACCATTGAGCCTAAATATCAAAATAAAACCACTTTTACATGCCCTTATGGAACCTTTGCCTTTAGAAGGATGTCATTTGGATTATGTAATGCACCTGCAACTTTCCAAAGATGCATGATGTCAATATTCTCAGATTTCATTGAGCAATCAATGGAAGTGTTTATGGATGATTTCTCTGTCTTTGGAGAAACATTCCAAGATTGTTTAACAAACTTGGAACAAATTCTCAAAAGATGTGAGGATACAAATCTAGTGTTAAACTGGGAAAAGTGCCATTTCATGGTGCAAGAGGGCATTGTGTTAGGACACAGAATCTCAAAGAAAGGTCTAGAGGTAGACAAAGCAAAAATTGAGGTGATTGAGAAATTACCCCCACCAACAACAGTTAAAGGTATCAGGAGCTTTTTAGGCCATGCTGGTTTTTATAGAAGGTTTATCAAGACTTTTCAAAAATTTCAAAGCCATTATGTATGCTTTTACAACATGATGTACCATTTAACTTTGATAAATCTTGTTTGGATACTTTTGAAAAGCTTAAAAAAGCTTTAGTAACAGCACCAGTGATAGTAACACCTGACTGGAGCAGGCCTTTTGAATTAATGTGTGATGCTAGTGACTTTGCAGTGGGAGCAGCCCTAGGACAAAGGTATGACAAGGTTTTTCATTCTATTTATTATGCTAGCAAGACATTAATTGAAGCTCAAGTAAATTACACAGTCACAGAAAAGGAATTATTAGCTGTAGTAATTGTATTTGAAAAATTTAGATCATACTTAGTTGGCACTAAAGTAATTGTTTATACTGATCATTCTGCCATTAAGTATTTGATTTCAAAAAAAGATGCAAAGCCAAGGTTGATAAGATGGATTCTACTCCTACAAGAATTTGATCTTGAAATTAGAGAGAAGAAAGGAGTAGAAAACCAAGTAGGAGACCATTTGTCAAGGCTTGAAGGTGAATCACTAGAGGGAGAAATCAAGGAGAGTTTTCCAGATGAGAAACTATTGCCAATCACAGTCAATGCACATAGTGCAACTGCATGTGCTACAAGCAATGCAGGAGCATCAAATGCATCTGCACCATGGTATGCTGATATTGTAAATTTCCTTGCAAGTAGAGTGACACCAGTGAATATGACATATCAACAAAGGAGAAGGTTCTTCCACATAGTAAAACAATACTATTGGGATGGTCCATTCCTTTACAAGATGTGTCCTGATAAATTAATGAGGAAATGTGTTCCTGAGGAGGAACAACAAGCAGTGCTTCTGCATTGCCATGCTGCACCATATGGTGGTCATTTTGGAAGCACAAGAACAGCAGCTAAGGTATTACAATCTGGTTATTTTTGGCCTACTCTATTTAAAGATGCATATTTTATGGTCAAGAAATGTGATAAATGTCAAAGGGCAGGAAATATCTTTGATAAACATGAAATGCCAAGAACCAATATTTTAGAAATTGAATTATTTGATGTATGGGGAATGGATTTTATGGGCCCTTTTCCACCTTCTTTTGGTAATTTGTACATTTTAGTAGCTGTTGATTATGTGTCCAAATGGGTAGAGGCAGTAGCATTACCAAATAATAATGCAAAATCAGTAAGTAAATTTCTTCAAAGGAATATATTTACTAGATTTGGAACTCCTAGAGCTATAATTAATGATGAAGGTTCACACTTCTGTAATAAGATCATTGAAAACCTTCTAGCTAAGTATGGAGTTAAGCATAAAATTGCTACAGCCTACCACCCTCAAACAAGTGGGAAAGCAGAAATCTCAAATAGAGAAATCAAAAGAGTGCTAGAAAAAATGGTAAGTCCAAATAGGAAAGATTGGTCTTTACATTTAGTTGAAGATTTATGGGCTTATAGAACAGCATTCAAAACACCCTTAGGAATGTCTCCTTATAGAATAGTCTATGGAAAGGCATGCCATCTACCTGTGGAGTTAGAAAATAAGTCTTATTGGGCTATCAAGAAGCTCAATTTTAACTTGGATAAAGCAGGTACACAAAGAATGCTAGAGCTTAATGAGTTAGAAGAAATTAGGCAATTCTCTTATGAGAATGCTGAAATCTACAAAAACAAAACAAAGGCATGGCATGACAAGAGAATTCAAAAGAGAGACTTAAAAGAGGGAGGACTAGTTCTGCTATACAATTCTAGATTGAAGCTTTTCCCTGGAAAGCTTAGATCAAGGTGGTCAGGACCATTCAAATTGGTTAAAATTTATCCTCATGGAGCAGTTGACTTGTTAGATGAAGCCTCAAACACCATCTTCAAGGTAAATGGTCAAAGAATCAAAATGTACTATGGTGAACATGTGGTGAGAGAAAAGGTCACCACTCATTTGAAAAATCTCTAAAAGAAAGAGGTAGTTAGGCTGATAAGACTCTTAAAACAAGCGCTTAATGGGAGGCAACCCATCATTTTTTACTTAATTTTATTCAATTTGATGTTTTAAGTGTTTTGTAGGAAAAACAGGAAACTGATGCAGCTGCATTGCAATGCTACTGCATTACATATGCATTGAAGAAAAAAAAATGTGCCCTGTACCCAAGTTCAAAAGTTTGAAGAAATTGATCAAGTGTGAATGACAACTCATCAGAAGCAAAGTTAAAAACTAAATGAAGTGATGAGTAACCAAGGGAGACACGTGGCTGCACGCATGCCCACCACGACCTTACCTAACGGCTACTACCACAATCAAATCAAAACTTCTCTTAACTCCTCACTGAAAAAACCCTAAAATCATTTTCGTTACCCCCTTCCACTCAATCTGAAACCTCCCACTCTAATCAAACAGTTACACACATCAATTCCATATCCAGCGAACACAATGGTGAAGAAGCAATCAGCATCAAAATCATCAGGCAAACATGCATCATCATCGTCCAAAAAGGGCAAGAAAGGCAAGACCAATGCACCGGCATTGATCAGTGAAGAGAAAGCTCATCTATGGAAAATGCAGTTACTACTAGAAAGGGGATACGATTTGAAGAGAGCAAGTCCATCATTCATGGCAACAGTGGCCAATCTTCACTGGGATCACTTTGTGTTGCCACGAGGAGGATACATTGAAGAGTTAGTGGGAGAATTCTATGCTGGACTTTCTGAAGGAGAAGGACCAGAGAAAAGCTACACTTCTAAGGTTAGAGGTAAGGTAGTTCATTTTCATCCTAAGAAAATAAATGAGCATTATCTGTTGAAATACAATGGACTTGAGTTTGAAAAGAAAGTAGGGAAGGCGTATAAGAAAGAAATGGAATAAATTAGGGGTAGAATTGCCACACCAGATTCTGTTTGGGAAAGATTTACACCAAATGAAGTTAAGCTTAGAAGTACCTATTTGATAGATGCTCTAGGAAATTGGCATTTGTTCATTACAACATCAATCTTACCTACTTCACACACATATGTCATGACCAAAGAGAGATTGATCTTACTAGATACAATTCTCTCTGAGGAAAATGTTGACATAGGTAGATTGATTGCTAGGGAAATCTATACATGCACAACTAAAACAAAGGGATTTGTCTCATAACTGAATTGTGCATGAAGGAAAATGTTCCTATTGCTGCTAATGAACAAATAAAATTTCCTCCTAATAATTTGAATGCTGAGATGAAGGAGAGAATGAGAAAAGTGAAAGGACCACTGCCTATGCCTGCAATGCAAGAGCATTTCATGCAGAAGCAAACTGCAGTATGGAAATTTCAGAATGAACAACATGATTGGCTGCAGCTTGTTTTCCAATATTTGTCTAATGAATTAGGCAATGTTGAGGCACCTGTGTTCCCAAGTTGGGTGTTAAGAACTGAAAGACAACAAGATGAGGAGAAAGAGCAAGCTGGTGAGGAAAAAGAAGAAGAGAAAGAAGAGGAACGGGAAGAGAAACCAAAGAAAAAGGTGACTAGGAAACAAACAAAGGGAAAGAAAAAGGTAGTAGTGGAGCCTGAAATTGAAGAAACTTATAATTCAGAAACTGAGGATGAAGAATTAGAAAAAGAAATGGACAAGGAAAGTGCAGATGAAGAAGAAAGTGGTACTGAAATTGACAGTGAGGAAGAAGAACATGCTAGAGGTGTCATTCTGGAAGAAATTTCCAGACAGAAATATGCCAAGAAAACACCACTACAAGCCCAACAAGAAACAACCTACACTTCACCAATCACATCACCTATCCAATCACCAATCCACTCACCTACCAAAGAAGCATCTCCCCAACCAAAATCACCACTACCCTCCCTTACTGATCCACCAATACAGTCACCACCACAAACAACCCCTCCTCCACCCTCTCCACCAACTGAAACAGAACAACCAACTCACACTGTGCAACAAAGTCCAATCCCAACCTCACCTATCACTGAGCCACAAACAGAACAAACCACCCCTACTAGCCCCACTAACATTATAACTAATGTTGTTTCTGCTCTTGAGCAAGAAAATGTGCAGGATACTGAAGATGATCCAACTGAAAAAGCAGAACCAGAGGCAGTAGAAGAAGCTGAAGTTGTCAAACAAGCAATGGAGCTGCAGAGTGATGCACCTGCATTTGATGCTTCTGCATCTCAATAGAAACCAGCACTGAAACCAGCACATGATGAGGCAACAATACAACTTGTTCTCCAACAAATAGCTCAGAGAAAACGAGAGGAACTGGGAAATACACAAATATTCTTCAAACAACCAGCTGTCAAGGCACCAAAGAGAAAGATCTCTAAGGCAATCCCAACTGATGCTACTGCATCAAGTCCTGCATCAACACCAGAGGAATCAGGTGCATCTGCACCAGTAGAAGTAACTCCAATCTCAAAACCAAAGGAAAAGAAGCAGAAGGTGAAGAACACTCCTCCTACCAGGCAGAGTGCAAGGACAAGGAGTGGAGCCAAGAAAGGAGTATCTGTTACATGCTTTCTGCAATTTAACTACTATATTTTAGATGTTATCTTACTATTAACTCTTCCCTGGTTGTGTTTTTAATCCCTCTCCCCATATTTTGAACAAATATTTGCAAGTATTTTGTGAACTTCTAGCAGTGAGGACACTGCTACCCCTTAAGTTTGGGGGGGGGGGGGGGGACTTATCATATTAAGTATGTTATGTATGTGTGCTTTAGCAAATGTATGTTTTTTTTTTTAAATATTTTTTGTATAAATGTATTAGATGTACTTAACAAAGTAGTATCCAAATACATGAAACTAATTTTCCAAAGATACATTTTTCATTGGAAAATAGGGATAAGTATGAGGAATACTATAAATTGTTAAGAACATTTTAGTAGATGATCAGTTTAAAAATATTTTAAAAAGATATGGTGCACCTATGGATGGATTTTTGAAAAGCAAGAAAAGAAAAAGAAGCCTTATTTCTCACAAAAATAACCAGAATTATTTTTCTTCCAAAAACCTCAAAGCTGAGTTTGTGAAAAGAACCTTGCTATTTAAAGAGCAATCTGATGCAAGGGAAAATTTTGGTGAGCTAAGGTCAAAACAAATTTTGATTAAAAAGTTGGAATAGCTTAAAGAATTAAGTTTGGGGGTATTTTTATGAAAACCAAGGCTGAATTTGAAAAGTGAGAGCAAACAATGCAAAAGAATACAAAAAGAGTGGTGAAAAGATCAAAGATCAAAAGCCATATTGACCTGAATCAGATTGAGCTATACCTGTGCCTAAGTGCATGATTGCATCTGGAGGTCAAAGACCTGTTCCATGCATGAATGAATGCATCTGGAGGATAGTTCAAAACTGTTCCTGTGCCAAAGTGCATAAATGCATCTGGAGGTCAGTGAAAAGCTGCACCTGTGCCATACAGGAATAAATGCATTTGGAGGACAGTGAGGAAGGCAATATAGGCTACAAAAAAATAACGGTGCAGAAGCAATGCATCTGCACTGCAGAAAATAAATGCAGAAAAACATCAATGCAAAAAGCACTTCAAAGAAGTGATGCATCTGCATTAAAGAAACCACCAACACAAGAAAAATAGTGCATTAACTCAAAAAACTTTGAAAAATTCAGTCAAGTCCTTGGTTGTGTTTAAAACTCCCCAATACTTGAGGATTTTGTGAGTCTAACCTTTCTTATGAAAAAATATTTTGGTGTGACCAAAGATAAACCAATCCTTTCAAAGGCTAGGAGGAAGTTTTCACTTAGTTTTGGAATCAATCTCAACTCAGTGGGTTCACACACACAAAAATAGTGTAAATAATTCTGGAAGTTTGAAAAGAAATAAAGGCGCAAGAAAAATTGATGAGCAAAGAAGTTCATAGAGAGCACCTCATGAAAATCCAAATATCAAAGCTGATTTATCTTCTAGAAACTATAGTATTAGTTAGTTTGTTTTTGTCATTACTTGAGGACAAACAATGGTTTAAGTTTGGGGGTGTGATAACTCTATTTTATATAGAGTTATTCATATGTTTAAACTTAGTAAATTGCTCTCTTTCAAGCAAAGATAAAGAGTTTATATAGTATTTTATGTAATATGTAATAACTTGAGTGTTTGACATGGTTATAGTTGATAATAGGCCATTTTGGATATATTGTGGTATGTTTGATAAGTTTGTTCAGTGCAGTCTAGATGCTCCTGCATCAAATGCTCCTGCATTGATCCTGCACTTATAACTGCGCTGGTTAGCACAACGCTACTGCATTGCAACTGCATTGCCTGAAGGTTGGAGCCATCCACTTGCACATCCACTTGTCATCCACTTGCACTTGATGACCTCATGCTTGGTCTCCTAAAGCAAGAACACCTCATATTTCGTTGCCTACAATTCCCACATAGCTTTGAAGAGTCATCAACATAGGGACACGTGTTCTTATCTCATTTGACCTCCCTATACACTTGATTGAAGATTTCACATGGGAATCAACTGCTGTAAAGTAACCATGAATACAGCCACCAAAGTTACTTCAACATGAAGGAAGGAAGCACCTCTCTTGAAGACTATAAAAGGACCTCACTCCTTCACTTGAAGATAAATCACAATCCATAAGTTAGATTAAAATTTCACTCCACATAGATAAGTTCTATTTTGTAAGAAGGAAAGGAAGGAAGTGACAAATCCTCCTTACCTCGATTTCATAGTTTTACCAAAGTGCTAAGGAACTAATGCAATTACATTGCTAGGAGAATTCATGCTAAGAGCTACAACTTGTGTAAACTCTATCTTGTTGTTTCTCTTTTGTGATTTCAATTATATAAACATGTTCTATTCTGTTTATATTTGCCTTGCAATGTCTATGTTGAGCTAAACCTCTCTTTGTTGGAATGTTCTAACCATTTAATGAGCTTTTAAGTAAGTTTAATACAAGTATATGATGTGTGCACTTTAGTTCTTGCTTGATAATACTTTCAACACTTATTTTGAGGTTGATCACTTAGAATATAAGTAGATTTGTAAAAGCAGACATGGTTTACAATTAAGAACTCAAGAACTAATATGGGTGAGTGTTTTACATAAAGGAAACTTTGTGAAAACCATACTAAGTCCTAGACATAGGATAGTATAGTTCATAGGGTGATACTGTGGGTACTTTAAAAGACAAGAGTGAACTTATTTAGCAAGCCTAGACATAGGAAGCTTGTAATGAAACTCTGAAGAAAGTGACTGAAAGGCACACAACTAATGCAACAACATTCAGTGCAACTGCATCATAACTGCATTAAACACTTATAAGTAAATTACTTGGGGAAGACATTCCAACTAGCTTTTCTCTATTGCATTACAACTACTTACACTTTGCTTTATTCTAACTTGTGATACTCACCAATATCAACTATCTTGTTAAATTAGTTACTTTCCTCTAAATTACATAATATTGACTTTTGAAAGAGTTCATCAATCCCTGTGGGTTCGACCTGTTCTAAACACTATATTACTTATTATGGACTGTGTATACTTGCACATATTTTCCACACACCAGATGTCAAATATATGCATTAAACGGTCTCTGTGGACTATACCAAAGTGATCCAAAATAACAAAATTCCTCACCATCTTAATATAGTCTCAGAATGTACCACTCTTAACCTTACTCCCTCCCTTCAAATACAAAAGATTTCATTAGCAATCATGTTAAACCTGTGGTCCAAAACAAAGAAGCAACAATGCAATTGACATACCAGTGACATTATCAAGCAACCAACGATCTGAAACAAACATTGAAGGATTGCTACAAAATATAACAAACAAATAAAGCTTGATTACACTTTCATTCCCTGCAAAAAATAGAAAATGACATGAAAAATAAACACAATATTCAATAAAAAAAAGTTTAATACAATGGTAGAGATCCTGTTTTGACCCAACTTGACTTCAAACCTGCATCAAATACTAATTCTGTTGCATTCTGAATGCTTTTCACACCTTTTCCTCATAAAATACAAATGGATAAAACAATGGATTAGCTTAATCTCATCCAATAAAATGCTTGAAAGTACAATTTAGCTTAGGTCATGACACATAGAAAGAAAGTAAGAGAATGTGTAGCTAAAGCTTCTACCATAACCTGATTTTCCAATTCAAACACTTCTAGTCATAATGGTACTACTAACAGTTGGGTAGTGGACATAGACATGAACCACTACTGGTTTATTTCACTTCTTAAAGTCTACCAATTTCACTTCTTGATTTACTACACTTCCTAGTAAATCACAACATATCAAAATTTCACAATACAAATCCACATCAATTTCACTTCCTGGTTTATTATACTTTTTAGTACCAATTTTTGATCACTATTACAAATACCATGGTGTATGAATTGGTAAATCACTACATATCAAAATCGCATTATAGAGCAATACAAACCCTGCAAAACTATAATAGGCCATAAATCATTTACCTACCAAATGTGTAATTGTAATGGACTGGCCACCTCAAGAACACCTAAATGAGATAAAGCTGTTAATCTCTTGCATTACAGATACATGCATATTAAACTTGTATTGCTTCATATGAAATTCAGTCCTGATACTATCATATGAAATAGGCCAGCATTTTCAAAACATTAATAATTCAACATGGAATTGATTTAGGCCAACTTCACTTGAAAAATTTTCATTCATGTATTTTAATGATTCAACTGCAAATTGGATTACATACAGATCTGGCAGCATTGCAGATTGGGTACCTAAAAGTTTCAAATATTTCTCTGTACAAAAAGAATAGCTAATGATAAATGAATAAATGAACTTAATCATACACACTCCAAAATTATGAAGTTACAAAATTTATCAAAAATGCAGCTTCCATAACAAGCCCTTAAATTACATGAACAATTTAATAATCACTTGTGTACCTTCACCTACATATAACAAATTCCAACCAAATTAACTTCAACTACGGTCACATAAAAAACAACAACAATGACTCATATAAATACCAAATGAATCAACTAAAAACAAAAAATCACTAATTTAGAAAACTGTATGGGTTGCTAAAAACAGTTTAGCAAAGATTAGATTACAGAAAGTGAAGAGTTAAAGAAGAGGGTTGCAAGAAGAACAAAAATTGCATAAGAAACAGGGGGAGGGGGTAGAAACCTATAAACAGAAACAAAAATCGATTAAAGGCAACGAAATAGAGAGAGAAAGGGAAGCTGAGAAACTTGCCCACAATAGAGAAGCTTGTTCGCGCTTGTGTTCGCATTCGGTATCCACCGCGTTTTCTGGGATTACCTTTTCCTCCTGAGTAAAATCCAACACAACGTTATCCTACATAACTCCACCACAGATCATTCAAATTCATTTAGTAGTTAGAACTCTTTAATTTAACCTCTATGTTTCATTTAGCTAGCTTTCATACAATTCTTCTTAAAACTGGACTTACTTAATATACAAATTTGAATATAAATAGAGAGAAATCTGAACTTGCCTTGAGGATTCGTGAACAATGGTGAATACATCTTCACTTCTAGGGTCCATACCTTCTTTCTGAAGGCAACAACACATAACGATGAAGAGTGGATGAAATCCAATACATGCAAAGCAAAACCAGAAGCAAAGAATCAGATACGATGAAGAGTGGAGGAAATCGAAGGGAACCAACAATGAAATTATGAAATTCAACGGAAAAATACTTAGGGTTTATCCAACATTCACAAATCGAAGGGGTAAAGAGATGATGAAATCTAATCAGCTGCAGATATGATGAAGAAATCATAAGAAAGATGAAGAAATCAGAAGAAGCGGTAAAGAGATGATGAAATCAGAAGAAGCTCTGGACAGAGCCAAAAACGTACCTCCAGGCCAAGAAGCTCTGGACAAAGCCGCGAAACTTAGGGTTTCAAGCAAAAGAAAACGAAAACGAAGGGAGAGGAAGAGAGAGCGAAGATGCTTACCGCTCTCACAGTGATTTCTGGACAGGTGCTTGAAGATTTCTGGAGGGAGAGGAAAAGAGAGCAAAGATGCTTGAACAGTGTGTTTCGAAGATGGATTCTGGACAGATGCTTGACGATGTGCGAAGATGCTTGACGATGTGCGAAGATGATTGATGTTTTGTTTGCTAAGATGGATTCTGAACCTAGCTGAGAGTGTTTGTGCGAGGGAATGAAGGGAGAGGATTCTGAACCTAGCTGAGAGGTCGCAAATAGTGCGTGAAAGGGTTGAGACCTAGTGTTTGTGCGAGGGATTGATTAAAATGGGTTTCGACATTTAGCATCGGGTCTTTTAACAGCTGATGCTAAAAGTCTAACGTGAACTTAAATTTTTGCTCTTAATTTCAAAAATGCCACCAGTTACACATTTAGCATCGGGTGTTCAAACAACCGATGCTAAATAGTGCTTTTTAATGTCAAATTTACACTAGTGGAACAACCCCTTCAAGCTTCAACAACCTCCAACAAACAGACTCCCTGATACAAATAAAGAGAGCTATTAGGAAAAGTTTTACTAAAACAAGAATTGGTTATCGGGATGCGTACTATATATTACACGTTATTTATGTTTTAACTTTTTTAAGCAAAAAAATGGATATGGAGCCTCATTAAAGCATTCATTAGAAAAACATGAAGAAGGAAAAATATTACTGACAACATGGAGTACCAGACCAATACCCATGAACAAAAACAACATTATAATTCAATTAAAAAAACAACATTATAATCAGAAGTAAATAAAAACAATCTTATTAAGAGGAAAGAGTTTAATTTACATACACAATACACAATATGTGTATACATATTTTGCACTATCTACCAATTATAGGTCGACACATCATTAAAAAGAAGTTACTCAATTGGTAACCACCTGATGTGTCATCCCTACCATGTATTGTGATTGGTGGATAGTGTAATAAGTTTTACAAAGAATGTATATACTAATTAAACTCAAAAGGAAATTATTTCGAAGAATGTCTATGCAGGCATGAAAAAGCATCACTATTATGGCTTTCCTCATAAAAAAATGAAAACCAGTTGTTATTAATTTATTATTACTGTACGAGATCCACAACTCTGATACATGTGTCGTTAGGTGAAGAGTTTACTTTCTTATTGTTATTTGTATTTGTATTTGTATAATCAATAATCAATTCTCATGAATGCTTTAAAAACGTTTCATGATAAGTAAATCTAAAAAATATGAAAGCTATTCTTCTTTATCGTAAAACTCTGCTATCCAATTATCAAAGCTTTATGGTTATCTTTATTAGGAGACAAGTAAATCTTGTTGTTCATACTCTGGCAATGGTGTCAATCTTGTATGCTAGTTTCCAAATTTTTTATTTCAGGCTAACTTGTATTGAGACTATTATTATAAATGAAATGCATTAAGTTTTTTGTGTCAAAAAAAAATTAAAGTATCAATTTTCGTAACAACATATAAGGTCTCCTGTCGAACAACAACATTAATTTTTTTTTACAATAAGAGACTTCTATCATTTCATTAATGATAAGAGTTTCAATACATGTTGGAATACAATCATGAACAATAGAGCTAGCATAAAATCATGACGCCCTCGCAAGGGAATGAACGACACCATTTGCTTGCCTCCTAGCATAGCTAACCTTAAAGCTTTGAAAACGATTAATTAAACGTCTACTATAACAAATTAGCGTTCCAAACTCGAAATTATTGTTGGGATTTCCATGCACTCCATTAACTACTGGTAAACAATCCAGCTCAATAGATATTGAAAGTAGTCCCATATCCTTCACCCAGAGTAAAGCCTGCCAAAGTCCCATAGCCTCCGTTTCTTATGGTGTCGGAATGCCGTTAAACTACATAGTCTTTCCCCGGTAAAAAGCGCTTGGATCAGTCCGAATAACCATACCAATACCGTACTTGTTCTCGGAGCTAAATATGGCCGCATCTACATTACTTTTAAGCTCTCCAAGTGGTGGTTTTTGCCAACTCGACGCTGCTGGTGTTAGGCAACAACAGTAAATTATATTTATATTTTTCCGTGCTTTTTTTTATGTATAAGTGACAATTATTTGTCTCGTGGTTTAAATTGATTAGTTTTAGTAGATTATAGTAGATAGTAAAAGATAGATAGTAGATTTAGGCATCAGTCACAAATATTTGTCAAGTGTGTTTTAAATATTAATCCTTACTTTAAATAGTCATTAAGTCTTCTTGTTTTTTTAGGTAGTAGATTTATAATAGTCTTCAAAATTTATAATTATCAATGGCAAATATTTGTTAGTGACAGTTATTTGTCTTTTTTAGGTGTTAGTGACAAATATTTGTCCCGTTTTTTCCTATAGTAGTTAATAAAAATTATAATTTTTATTGACAAATATTTTTGACATGTTTTTTTATATATCAGTAACAGTTATTTGTCCTTTTTAGGTATTAGTGACAAATATTTGTTGCTTGTTTTTTAATAGTGGTTTTTAAAAATTATAATTTTTAAAGACAAATATTTCTCCCATGTTTTTTTATATATCAGTGACAGTTAGTTGTCCTTCTATTAGTTATGAGTGAAAAATATTTGTCCCGTATTTTTTTATATATTGTGACAGTTATATGTCCTTCTTTTAGGTTTAGTGACAAAAAAACTGTCACGTGTTTGTTTAATATTTGTAAGTAGTTTAAATAGTCATTACGTTTTTTCATTTTTTTCTAAGAGCCAAAAAATTATTTTGGAATTTTTGTGAGTGGTTAAATTGATTAGTTTTAGTATATTATCTTAATAATACTAAACCATGAATCATCCACATAATCTGTACACGTCATCCGACCAAAAAAATGACGTCATTTATGACGTAATGACAGCTGGCAGAATTCCACTAACACATCCACGCAAGCATCAGTCAACGCATTCGGAAAAAATTTAAAAAAAACGCATCTGCCTTGCAAACCAACTGCCATTCAAAATTAAATGCTGATATCATAAATGCTTTATAACAAAATAATAATTGCCCACAAATTAAGGAAATTAATAAAAAACTTCTAACATTAACATCGTGGGTATCCTGTAAAATGAAATGCACAAATTGAGGGCTTTGATAATAACTTCCCACAGATTAAGTTATTTGATAAATACAATCTAACATTAATACTCCAACAGCTGTAGAAGGTTATGCCACAAATTGAGGCCTTTGATAAACACAAATTAAAATCTGAATTCATTACAAATTCAGGAAATTCGTTAGTGCCATAACACAATGAAATGCTGATATGATAAATGCTTCCTATTAAAAAAATATTTGGCCACAAATTGAGGGATTTGTTTAAAAAAATCTAACATTAATATGCTCCAACAACTGTAGAGTAATTTGCCACAAAATGAGGCAATTGAGCCAGGTTAAATCTTTAATTAGTATAACCAATTACAGTGAGTGTATAACCAATTACAAATGTTAAACTGTATCCTTTTTGCCATAACAATCGGTTTCCCCATATCCTAATCCTGTGGTCAACTGGTACTGCACATACAAATCACTGAAGGGGAAAAAAGAAAAAAATGTAAATTAATTAAGATATGGAAAGATGATCAGTTACACTGTAACACACAAAAGTAGGCAAGCTTTTGCTTTAAAAAATACGCTACTAAAATATTAGTAACTTTATTCTACTTCTATAATTCAAATTTGAATGCCATAAATCAAACCATCATTTAATTTATGCTCTTAAATGGAGGGCCTGAAAATTAGTACGGTTAAGCAGCCATATTCTTAAATCAGGCCATTTATGAAAATTTATGCCAATATTTATAACCATTTGTTGACCTGACCCAAAAATCATGGTAAGGCATTTAAACCAGACATATTCTTAGTCGCAAATGGAGGGCCTGAAGACAATTATCCGACCGGCGGCACATGTGAACTCGATACCAGATCCTGAACCCATCTTCACTCCACCTCAGGAGTGTTTCACTAAAGAATTTAATAAAGATTATTTAGTCGGTCTGTAATTTTAAAAGTTTTACACATTTGATAAATTCATATTAGTATCCATTACATGACAATTGAAGTCTTACTTTCTAGATATTGCCGGAATTCTCATTGGTGTTCAACCTGAGTATGAGTTCAACAAAGGGAACGGCAAATCTTCCAGGATGAAGATTGATCTTGATAACCGAGGGTGCGTTGTTTTTTATTGTATTAACATATGTTATTATATTAAACTCATACTCAGTAATTGGAGCTTCCTTAAATGCACATAACAGGCTTTGTTTTTTTGTTTTAATTTTTAATGCAGTTATTGCTTCAGCATCACGTTGTTTGGGGAGTATGTCAAGGAAGTGAATCAGTTAATCTCCTCTGGGAATGCAAACAATGCTGTCCTTGCATTATTGTGGTGTAAAGTCGACACTTGGCAGGGTATATTCTCTTGCATTTTTTAAGCTTTTTAATTGGTATCCACACTGGGGCTATTAAATTACATAAATTAATGATGTATAACTATTATACATCCTTTCATTAATATACATGTGGTATATCACTCCAGACAACAATGCACACCACGAAGCTTTTAATCAACCCTTCGATACCAGAAGCTGCTCTTTTGAAAGAGACGTAAGTTAATAAGATTGTTCAAAATGGGAATGTTTTTATATGTCATCAATTTGTGTACTATTTGCACTTGAGCTGTAGAACTTCTACATCTGTACTACTATACCAACCTTGAAAATAGAGTATTTCTGTAGAGTCGCCTAAAATAAATGTATTCGTGGAGCAGGATATCTCAGGCTATTACCTCGCCAACTCTGACCATTAGCCAACATAACAAGAGTGGCGCAGCTAAGGATGATTTTCTGACTGTGAACCAGAAGCACACTATTACTATGGTCAAAGAATTTTTGGAGGTAAAAATAATAATTATTTATTTATAAAAAGAAGTAGTAAATTCCTTTATATATATGTTTCCAGTCTGGGGATATAACTGTAACTTTAGTTTTCACATTTGTAACTGATCATTTTGGTTGTCCAGCTCGACGATTTCGTCGTCATGGCAACAATTAATTCAATCGTCAACGACGATGAATGGTGGTACTGGGCTTGCCGCTGTCACAAAAAAGTTGTCCCAGACTCGGATATGTACTACTGTGGAAAGTGCAACACACATGTCATGGATGTTACTAAAAAGTACGTATTGAATTTGATATATTTTGGCAATTCAGTTAGATTTGGATATTGAAGCATATGTATCTAACTACAAAATGTCCCAAACTATTAAATCTTCCACCCACAGGTTTTTTCTGAAACTGCGCATCATTGACGAGACCGACTCTATCAATGTCATATTATTTGACCAAGTTGCACGTGTGTTGATTGGGAGGTCATGTGAAGACGTGTATGACTCCTGGATTCAGGTTGGTTGGGAATATACTAATTTCATAATATATGTGCCATGAGAATACCATTCGGTGTACACATTTCAGTATGACCTAGCTAAGGTAGGTAGGTAACCTGAATCTGTAATATGACACCATTGCAGGATGCTGATAGGGATTACATCCCTATTGAGTTGAAAGGACTAGAAGGAAAGGAGACGTTGTTGAAGATTCAGTGCGAAAATAAAGCTGGGATTAGGTACCCACGACAATACCGTGTAAGGAACATCACTGGCGACCGTGATCTGATAGATCGCTACCAGCTGAAACTTGGTGATAATGAGGTGTGTGATCCCATAAATTTGTATTTGATTTAAGTACTATTTATGACAGTGCAGCCGTAAAACTATATCACTTATATTATTATACATATTTACATCTGTCAAGGCTGCACTTGATACACCTCAAGAGGTGCTGCAGATTGAGAACACCCCAACTGGGGGTCCTGGCAGTGTCCAAATGTTGTGTGCAGATGTCTCTGAGGTATAATGTTATTCTTTATTTAATGTTCTATTGACGTTCGACATTTGTCAACAGACATTATATTTAAGAAATTTAAATGGGAATTGTAGGATCTTATTGCAAAGTTTGATCAATCCGCCTCGGACTCTAACACAGTAACCACGGAAAAGGAGACAGTGGACATTACCAAAGACAGTGATGATACACCACCTCTGAAGAGAAAGAGTCCAGTGGACAAAGGATCTTCCTCAGCTACCCTACCATTAAAGTCCGTCAAAAAGGAGAAAAAGGAGTAGTCCAGCTTTAATCTTCCCCCGTTCCATTTTAGTCTTTTTTTACGTCCGTAATTGAGAGCATGCCGTTGCGTTTTGTACTGTCGAAGTTTTTAAATTTAATTCAGTATTTCAAATGGTCTTTTCATTTATGAGAAATGATACATTCCGACAAAGAGTTTTAGAATGAGACATATCTTACGTTTACAATTTCAATTACAACAATTATTATTTTATATATCTATCTTTGTAAGAAAGTGTTTAAAACTTATGCTTAACACTATTACCATTAACAGCACATTTTACTGTGATGCATTACTTTGAAATATGCTTTCAGATATGGTTGCATATAGCAGACTTCCAGGTACCGAGTTTTCATACCTGATCTATATAATCCTTCGAATAGGTGAGGCAGGTGTGAACATAACATCTCCAGATTACTATTTATCTTGCCTCCTTGATAGATGAAAATATTCAGTGCTCAATCCCTACCCAACATTAGTTGCTGTTGAATTACAGAAAGTCACTCTTTATTAATGAAATCAACTTGATGTGGTGTAACATTGTGAGCACAAAATATAAAGTATATATATATATATATATATATATATATATATATATATATATATATATATTGGAAGTTTTAAGGAATGGTATAGTTAAGACAGTAGCTAATCAAATGAATCAGTGCTCATTATGATTGTTGCATTAACTATTTCAACACAATTTTCTATTACTAAAAGTTTCCTATCATCAATGAGTATGAAAACATAGACATATGCTACAAATTTCAAACCAATTTAATGCATCTTGCAATGTTAGTTCTTTTTGGATACACTAATGATTTTCACAATAGTTATTAAAATATGCATTTTCAGGCAGCCATGAACATTAAGGATAAAAATAACGCAGAAGAATGAGTTAACATGAATTTCACTTACATGTACTTGTGCGCTAACTTCCCTGCAATCGTGAAAGCATATTTCAGGAAAACAACTAACAGATTGTAAATGTTGTGACTTCAATGAAATCAGATCATGTCTTCAGCCGAACATACATATAATTCCTTCAACTTCCGAATAGGCACGCATATCTGGACAGAAGCCATAAATAGATGTTGATAGAACACAGTCAAACATAAACATTCAACATATATCATGAGTTGAATTAAAAACATATGCATATAATACATGAAAGCATATAAATAAATCTCTGTTTGATTGTATCAGATTGATTTTTAAATTTTGGCTTCAGGCCCTCCATTAATAAGGGACCACTTTCAAAAAAATCTGTACTGAAACTACATATATTAATTTACATAACCGTGCAGTCCACTGTCAGTCAACTTAATAAATTTCAGATGTCATACAAACAAAATTCTAAGAATGTGCAATTTGTCAAACGAATGGAAAAAGCAACATTCACACCTGTATCAGATAAAACTAGACAGGCTTTTGCTTTAAAAATTAGGCACCTAAAATATTAGTAACTGTAAGCTACTTCTATAATTAAAATGAGGAATTCCATAAATCAAGCCAGTATTAAAATTATTCAAACATCTTTCATTACCCACTTATTATTCCACCAGAATACTTATGACCATTTGATAACCTCACCCAAAAATCATGGTAATATTAAATGATAATAAAACATGACATTATTTCATTATTTATTGTGAAAATATCATTAATAAATTCTTATGAGGCTCATAACGCATTTTAATGGATTCCCTGTGAATATAAAATGCGAAAAGACACAAAAATGTTATTTTAGTAACAACGTCTTTGCTGAGCATATCAGGTTCAGATTCAACGTATGAACAACTACTTTAGATTATTCAATGGTTATTCATTTTCTAATACCTGTCAGCGCACAGTACTAACAGAGCTTTTGTTACTGACAGGCAATTATCATGAAGAGGTCGAAGGAGAATGACGATCCCGCAACGGAAAGTGCAATGCAACAACACGCCGACCATACGAGAAAGCAGCACTCAAGAGGTTGGCCTGCAATACATTTTCAAGGTAGAACAACTATATAAGATACATCACATTTTGGTTCTTTAAATGTACGGATTTTAGACAATTGACACATTTTGGTTCTTTGTACATACTCCTAAAATAAATTAGTACAACTATATAAGATACATCACATTTTGGTTCTTTCTGAAAAACAGTTAGTCATGGACACATTCAAGAGAACGAAGAGAGTCAAATCCACTCTTCAAATGATATGGTTGTAAACTTAGATCCAACAAAATTTGCAGGTAAATGTACGCAGCTAATCTATTACGAAAATTCGACATTCCTAAATGATTGCTCTAACATTAGAGTTTCCATGTTTGAAAACCATACAGCAGACGCTGACACCATTATGCGTACCCCTCTATCTGAAATTAAAGGTAACAACTTAAAACATAACGATTGATACCTATATGATAGTTTATGGTATGAATTAGTTGAGAGTTGTAGTTCGTTAAATATTTGTTCCTATGTTCAGACAATGCTCTTAGACAACTTGGCCGTCCAAAGAATGATACCGTTATTGGTAATGGAAATTTGTTCTACCTTATAATTTGAAATTCATATAAACAACTACCTGTGCGCGTAGTCATCAAGGTATTGTGTGGATCAGATATAACGAAACAATCAGGCTCAGAGGCACGTTTGTCGGCCTCACGCGCAAACATTAGAAGAATTCTTGGAGATGTTGGTAGCACCCAAACATGTACACCAGGTTCAGATATTTCGAGCAATCTACATCAAGTTCAAAACAAATCAAACCATCAAAATTCGCAAACCAGCAAAGAATGCACAGTGACAACTGCGAGTAAGTTCATAAGCATTCATGTCATTAATTATATATATGAAAATGTGCCTAAGTGGTTGTGAGTTTTGAGAACTGTCATTAACTTCATAAGGATGCATATCATTAAAATTATATATAACAATATGTATCTAAGTGGAAACTCTTTTGCACTGTACTCAACCACTTTGTGTGCATTGTTACCAGTTGGCATCCGAAGAGTACGTGGCAGGCCAAGGAAGATACCGTTGGATGTCCATACAATTATCTCTAACACAAAACCTGGTACGTTATTGTTAAATTTATTCCTAATTTATAAACTTAATAGATGGACCGTTTCATTTAACTTATATAATATTGTTAAATTTATTGTTTGCATCAGGTAGCTCAGGGCAAAACAAAATTGATACTCCTTCACAAGGACAACAAAAGGTCAGCAATGTTGTAAACATCATGGGCACACCCCAACCCACACCTGTGTCTGCAGGTATTTATCATGATGCCACTATAATATGATGGTTCACGTATCATTCACTTTGTAATTGTTGAACACATTCGTTTTTTATGATACACTTATTAATCTAACAAATACCATTTATCTATATATAAATATATATATAAATCTAAACAATGCAGTTACAAAGTGTGACCATTCATCACCACGACCAATGCAAAATATGGGGTCAACAACTGGATCCAATACTGACCACAGTACACAGCAACAGCAAATACCCTCATGTGTTACAACCAATACTGGTATATGTTTAAGTTTTAGGGTACATGTATTTTAATCAAACTTATTCTTTGGTACAATTTGGTAAACACGTTCATGATAATAAGACTTTGATACTTTTGACATCAACCTTACATAATATATTATTAGGTTAACCATTCATCACTATATACTAACCTGAGCTTGGCAATTCTTGAACTGTCGATAATGTTTAGCAACAGATGATCGTTCTAGATTAAATAAACGACGTCGAATGGACGCCACTACCACACCAACCGCCAATTTTCCGATAATGAGGCTTGATTTCGATGTCGAAGAGCAAAATACCATGAATGACACAATAAACCCAGTGTCAGGTATAAAAAAACACACATAACATGGTATTAGTTCAACCTAAAACGTTATTTACAGCACTAACCTTATGACAAAATCTGACCTTTCTGGTTTTGGACATTTACAG